>OY282558.1:260984705-261600011 GCA_958295665.1 Tipula vernalis | reverse complement strand
ATATATATATATATATATATATATATATATATATATATAATATATATTATATATATATATATATATATATAATATATATTATATATATTATATATATATATATATATTATAATATATATATATATAATATATATAATATATATAATATATATATTATATATATTATATATATATATATATATATATAATATATATATATATATATATATATATATATATATATATATTATATATATATATATATATGCTACAAAACTCGACACAGAGTTGCTCTTGGCCCCTGTCTATCTTTATTAGCTTAATTACGGTAGATTTTATTTCAGAATTTTCAAATTATCAAAAAATTACAGCGCCATTTTCATGATTCATTATGTGTTTTATTTTGCTGTGAATAGTGTTGTTACACAATATTATAAATTTACAACTTTATTATATGTAGATTAAATTATAAATATTGCTTATTTATAATAAAACGACTTTATAATCGTTCACATTGAACACTTCTGGAATGAGAATGATGAACCAATAGAAATATTTTTTTTTCAAATTCATTACAAAAAAGCAGCATTTTTTTAAACTCGAAAGAATTCGCATTAAAATTCAAGGGAAGAGGGAGTAATTTATAAACAACGAAACGTGGTGTTCTTATTTTAGTAAGTTTTGAAAATTCATTTTTCAAAATTTGCGGGCTAGCCACGTGTGTTCTGAGCGCGTCATATTAGTAGTACTCAAATCTCGCTGGAATTCTGACAGTTCACGTGCAGAAAAAATACATATGTTCCTTAATTCGTGCCAAAATGTTTGCATATACATACATTGTTTTCATAGGCGTGCAATTTTTTTCACCTTTTAATTTTCAAATGAAATATGATTGTAATAACATAAAATCATAATGATTTTGAATTTGTTTTGTATTAAAACTGAAATATAATACATTTTAATAATTATTAATTATTTTATTTAGTATTACTATCTAAAATAAATGCGACCCATCAAAGTTTTTATAATTTTTTTATCTACATCACTGAATGAAGGCTGCGCAAAACTATTAAAAACAATTTTTTTAAGATTTGAATAAGACTCCTATTGACGATTGGAGCATCACAGATTCCACCTAGAGGAAAATTTTTAAACTGAGGTAGCTGCTAATTTGACGTTCGAAATAGTTGTAAACAATTCCAATTTTGAACTGTAAACACAATTTTTACCTACCAGATTGATAATAATTGTAAATAATTCCAATTTTGGATTATAAAAACCATTTTTAATTACCGGATTGCAAAAATTTCTTTCGTCGCATTTATGAGAAATGTCATTTTGGCTGTTGCCTCATTTTAACTTTTTTGCTCGAGAGGCGCTTTCTCTAATTTTACAATCGTCAATACTGCGTTTTGTTCTTTTCTTTCATACCAGAATTTCGGTTCCATTTTTTATATGAATTGTTTACTTACTGCCAAGGAAAATGTTTTCACATTAAAAATATTTACTTCGATTTAATAATTGATATTTTTTTTTTTCAGGCACATACACCAGTGGCTAATAATGATATTAAACAAGTAAGTTTTCAAATTAAACCTGTTTTTGTAAAATTCTTCTTTCTTTAAATTGATCTTAAATTAACTGTAATCTGTATCCGATCTTTATCGTGATTATGTCAGAATTATAAACATAATGCAATGGTAAAAAGTTCTCAAGTCCGGTTTCACAAAAAAGAAGTAATCTCCATATGAAATTGCTTTTTGCCTCAATATAATTTTTTGTTTACATGTTTGTGTTTCAGTTAAATTTAAATGAAATTGTTGACTCCCCAATTGTATCAGTATTTCCACTGACATAACATAAACTTGCACACAAAATATTTCTTAAGAAAATTGTATAATATTAGAAACCGTTACTGAAATATCAAATTTGAGCCGCGTGTGACAGTTGTTGATGTGAAAACATTTTTAGCGGGGGTAAGTCAAAAATTTCATGTAAAAAAAGGAACGGCGAATCCGGTACGAACGAAATTGCAAATTATATACATACGAGAAAAACGAACAGAAAATGCACCGAACTTGCATATAAAACATAATACGAATTACAATTTCCGTCGGATTAAAATGGAAAGGCAAAAAAGTTATGCATGTGTAGTGTAAGTGATTCAAAAAAGTGAAATGGAAGTACATTAGAAACAAACAGAATTATACGCATACTTTAATGTCGATTTCGATTGATTTTTCCCCCTCATTCGAGTACACTAAATAGAGTACCCTATATTTTAGCGTCAATCGAATGAAAATATTTTATTGCACTAGTGTTTAATTGTGTGTGTGTTTGGTCGAAAAATATCAATAATAAAAATAAATGGCGAGACTAAATGCAAATTTAGAAGATTTCAATTTGGTGTGTATATCGAGGGTTGTGTTGTAATTAGTGGGGCTTGGCGATGTTGGAATAATTTAACGCCAAATTCCAATTGCCACCATTCAAATCACAAAATGTCACGAATAATAGCCGCCGAAAATCAAAATGTCATCACGACAAATCACAAAATGTCATAAAAAGTAGCCGCCTAAAATCAAAATGTCATCACGACAAATCAAAATGTCATTACGACCAAATATCATTGTCATATTCGTTGGTGTGTGTAAAAAGAGGGGTTACTCGACCAAAAAAGCTGGAGTAGCAAAAATTGCACTAGTACAAAACTAGTACATAAAATTTTTACCCTCAATGCATTTTTTTTTTTCAATGGGACGGTTTGACAGCCAATAGAGTACTATTTTTACCCTTCGAGTGAAAAATTTTCTACAATCGAATTCGACATAAGTATTAAATATTATACATCTCAGTGAGCTGTGAAAATAACACTTATATATTAAGTGTATTTTTTTTGGTTAACGGCTGGTCAAAGCAACAGCAAAATTGTCAATTCGACTCTTGTGCCAGGTATTAAAACTAAAAATTTGGTTAAGATTTGTTTAACCACTAAATTTTTTGGGGCTAGCTAAACTATTTTTTTATTTTTGGTGAAAGCAATATTGATACATAATAAAATAATAATTTTAAAATTGTTTAATAGGTATGCTATGTTTACTTTAGAATTGCTATGATGTTGCTGTTGCTGAGTTTGGTTATGCGGGGAGTATAGGAAATAAAATCTATAGAAGTATTAAACAGAATTGAATATCATTCTCCAAAGATGCACGCAAGGCAGAAGCCGAAAGAAGACATGCTACCGTCTCTCAAAATAGCGTTCATCTCTAATAGAATCGCCCAATACTACACTTTGCTTTGTTCTCCGCGTTTGCCGTGACAATTCACAAAAGTTTAAATATGGAATCTCAACAAGATTGCCGTGTATGAGTAAAACTGTATTTAAAAGCGTACAGTCGTTGTATTAGTCGTTTGTATTTTTCTTTGTCAACAAATAAATTAAAAATTTCAATTTTTAATTAAACATTTAATGTCGCTAAGGTTCGTCATCCAAACACAATATAGAATGACTTATTGATTTTTTAAACCAAAATTGTAATGCAATTTAAATACTGGGTGAACGGCAACCATCTATCTGCATTGGTTTCTCAGGCCCATCGAAGCCAAACCTCTCCAAAGATTCAATGGATACTTAATACTTATACATAAATGTTTTCACATAATACTTTTGCGAATTGAGCGTGAACTGGCCCGTTGTTTTTTGTCTCATTAACGGCCGTTCAACCGTTATCGAGATATAAATAAAAATGAGAAAAAAACAATAACAAAATTAAGTTCTTCCTTTTTTCTCCACTTCAATGGCGGCGATTTCCACAAACAAAATTGTTTTTTAAGTGCTTGGCGAACCGCGTCTAACCAAAGCTTACCTAAATATACAAGCCGTGTTCAGATCAATTTTAAAATAAGCTTAATTTAAGGGGGATACATTTTAAGATTTCCCATAAGAACCTATCGGGTCTTTTTTACTTTATTAATTTTTTTTGTTGAATATTAATTAATTCATGTAATATCTAATATGCTACCGGTGATTAGACCATTTTAAGTGTGTTTCGATTAACACGAGAAGTATATTAGTATTTACGAACAGTAATTCAACGAAACCGACTAATAGACAGAATTCTATTTATTTAATTATATGATTTTAATATTTTCCGAAGATTGTAAGAGAATTCAATCCAGTTTCGAACTGATCAGCTTATGATTATGAAAATATCAATCATCTCATCAGGCCGCGGCGACTGGACTGATTATACCACAATTTACATTCTATATATACAGAATGTGCTGTGCGTTAAGTACTAGCGAATCGTCCTAATACAGATGAACTCGTTAAGTACTAGCGAATCGTACTAATATAGATGAATAAATAGAATTCTGTCTATTAGTCGGTTTCGTTGAATTACTGTTCGTAAATACTAATATACTTCTCGTGTTAATCGAAACACACTTAAAATGGTCCACCGGTAGCATATTAGATATTACATGAATTAATATTCAACAAAAAAATTAATAAAGTAAAAATTATCGTACACAGAAATAGGGCTGTGTGAATATTGTGAAGAAGAAAAATTGTAAGAGTTCATCTGTATTAGTACGATTCGTGGGATGGGAAAGGAATGTTAGTGAGGATAAACTCGGTCCGGTTACAGACACCTAATAAAGCCGATAGTTAGTGTTTTTATGACAGCACAATGACAACACAAATTTCCTGGTGCCGCAAGTTCTTTTTTCAGAAAAGCTGTAAACAACTATTATTCCCTCAATTTTTTCCATCGGCGGTTGTGAGGGGGGGGGGGGGCGAGATTTCATTCCATCATCATGTTCCCATGCGGTCACCCAAAATTTGTACTAACAGTAGATATAGATAGTGTTGCTTGACGGTGTTGTTGAAGTGGTTGCGTCTCTGCTGTTTCTCCTACTCGCCCCCCGGTCAAAAGTAATTAATATAATGAAGGATATTTATCAAAATTGTTATTCCTACTATTTTAGGGGAATTACTACCTATTTTTGTTTGTTTTCCTATAACCTCATTGTTAAATACTTTTTAAAAAAAAAGATAAAATAGATTATTTTTAATAGCATGAAAAAAAAAATCGTCTCGACTTGCGTCGAAAATACGGAATGGGTATAAAGGGCCGAATTTCAAAGAGCCGAATGTCGAAGGGCCGATTTTTTTTTTTTTTTGTTTTGTTTTTAGAAATATAATTTTTAAAATTGGTTGTTTTAAGGAATATTTGGTTTTTTTTTTTGTCAAATATATATTAATTTCTTATGAATTTATGTATTTTATTATATTTAATCTTTGAATATTCTATCGACAAAAATATTGCATTAATTGAGGTTGTTTATATTTTGCGTTCCTTTTGGTATTATCAAGTGAAAAAATATTTGTACATAATAGGTATTTCATCAAAACCAAGTCGTATTATATCAATATAAATGGAATATATATGGTATGTACTCGTAGGTATACACATACGTATGTATTACTTTTGTAGCACAACCGCTCGTATATAATAATAAAATGCGAAGGTTATTTTTGGAATACTAACTTAATCCAAAAAAAAAATCCAAAAGGTACAAAATCCAAATTTTTTTAAGAATTCAAAAACGAAAATCCAAATAAGACAAAATCCAAACAAAAAAAATCCAAATATGACAAAATCCAAATAACAAAAATCTAAATGAGACAAAATCCAAATGTTACATTATTCTCTTTGTCTCTTCTAAATATTTTCTTTACTTTTCTAATTTTTTCTTTCGGAAAAAAAAATTCGTTTTATAAAGAATATCAGAATGGTAAATTTTTAAGATTTATTTTGTTTTATTTCGGCAATAAATGTTTTAAAAATTGATAATATGAATGAATGTATGAGTTGATTGTTATTTCAGGTAATTTCAACAGTATTTCTTTTTTGAAATTAATATTTAAACAAACAACCATTGTTTCTATTTACATAACGCCCTTTAATGTAGAAGAAGATTTTTTATATTTGAGATCGGTCAAAACTCAAAATAGATATTTAAAGATCAACGAAATAAAGTCATTAGGGATTTCCAAAAATTTTTCCAATACTAATATAATTTTGTTACTTCCCTTTTTGATAAATTGTAACCCTTTGCCTAAGTAGCCGGAACCGCCAATAAAAAAAATTGAATGAAATTTGTTCTTTGTTTGTGTGCTAATGTAATATGAAGTTTGTACTCTTACTTTCTTGGCACTTTGTTTTTATTAAAAAAAAAAAAAAGTTATTCAGGGCATGAAAGAAAGGAATCTGGGATTTTACAAGATCAAACATGTCCTTCTATTATTCGTTTAAAAAAAAGTGAACAATTTATCTCATGTGTGCTAAGTCGTTTTATTTAAAAATTTTAAGCTTTATAAAAATGAATGTTTCGATAGTGAAATCCAATAAAGGGAAAGAGAAACTGTTTGTTGACGGTTTTGATTACCATCTAGATATCAAAACGGGAGATATTTACAGATGGAGTTGTTCGCAACGGAAACAAAAAAATTGCAAATGTCGAGTAGATACGGCCTTTATAGATGGTGAGCATGCAGTAAAAAGGCAAACAAGTCAACATCAACACGATCCCCCGGCATCTCAAAAAACAATAGACGAAACAAACAACAAATTAAAAAGTACAGCAAGAACGAGTTCCTTGTGTCCTGCCAGAATACCAATTCCATCGTCGAGACTAAACCAAATTGTCGCAGATACTTGCCTTCCAGTCAGGCACAAAGAAGAAAAATCCAGCGTATCAGGATGAATTCTGTAAAGGAGCCTCGAAGTTTAGACGAAATATGCATCCCCGATCATTTAAAATATTTGGAAGGTGAATTATTTGTATTAAGCGACAAACAGTTCCAAGGACAGCGAAACATTATGTTAGGCACGAATAGGTCTCTTAGTTTATTGGGTGAGTCGAATTGTTGGCTCATGGATGGGACCTTTTACGTAGTTCCGTCCATAATGCGGCAACTATTTAGTGTCCACAGCAGAATTGATGGTCAGATTGTCCCTCTAATATTTTGCTTGATGAGCCAAAAATCAAAATTGGCGTATGAAGAGTTTTTTAACGAGCTGTGCCTGTTAGCATGTGAAAGAGGAATTTCATTGAATCCGGAAAGAATAATTTCGGATTTCAAAATATCTATTCCATCAGCAGCAACAATGTTCTTCCCAGCGGCAAACTTTAAAGGCTGCATTTTCCATTTTGGGCAAATTATTTGGCAGCAGGTACAAAAACAAGGACTTGCTACCAAATACGGAAATAATGAGGAGTTTAACTTAAAAGTACGAATGCTGAAAAGTCTGGCTTTTGTCACAAACGAAGTAGGAACCTACTTCAGTTTATTAAACGATTATGTGGAAGATCCAGATTGGAAAACTATAGCGCGTTGGTTTAACAAAACCTATGTTAATGGAATTAAAAATATGAAGCCGCGCTGCGCTACTCACCAGAATTTTGGAGTATTGGAGGCAAAGTATCGCAAAATTTTCCGCGTACCCAAAATTCTGTTGAAGGGTGGCACAATAGAATAAAAATAATAATTGGAAAAAAAAATTGTGGGTTGTACGCCATTATAAATGGAATTAAAGATGAAATGGTGGTAATTTTCAATAAAATTGAAAAAATCAAATCCGGCGAAGATGTAAACAAACGTAAAAAAATAATTCAACAGAGCGAACATATTAGAGAATTGCTTCAAAAAAGGCAAAACATGGACATCATTGAATACTTGAAAGCAATTTCATATAACATTTCACTGTGTTAATAAATTAAGTTTATATTTTTCACCCGTAATTATACTTAGTCATTAATTTAAAATTTATTATTAATTAAGTAAGATAAACTAGCGCATAAGACATAATAAAAAAAAAAAACAAAACAAAAAAATAAAAATTATATTAAAAATATTTAAAATTCTGATATTTTTATTTCTTGAACTATTCCCCATTAAGAAAGGCTCCAAACAATAAATCCAAAAAATTTGGATTTTTTTTTGGATTTCTTTTTTTTGGATTTTGTCACATTTGGATTTTGTCACTTTTGGATTTTGTCAATTTGGATTTTGACACTTTTGGTTTTTGGTATTTTGGTTTTTGGATTTTGTCGTTTGGATTTTGGTTTTTTGGATTATGATGCCACATCCTTATTTTTTTCAAATATGCATACCAAATGTAAATAGATTTTAAATAAGAAAAAAGAATTTTGTCATAAAATGTCATAAAAATTCAATTTACTCCTGTTCTTTAAACTAATGATAATATTCATTCTTTTCGAACGATGTTACTTTCTAGACCATTCCCAAGTATTTTTATATCCGAAAATTTTTGTATTTTTCTGACATTTCGCTGATTTCATCTCCGATTCTTTTCCGAATTAATGTCCGACTTATTATAAGATTTCCTATGAAAGTTGGCCAAAAAACTCGGAAAATGATGACAAAAAAAGTTAGGTTATGGTACGACAAATTTGTGGGCGGGGCTTATAATATAAATTTTGGCGCCAAAATTTCACTTTTGAATTTAAATCTAGCTTTAATTAAAAATATATTTTTTTTAAGAATACTTTTTATTTTTATTACATGTATAAATTACAATATTACATTTATTATAATATATAAATTTTAACTCCACCTGAGTAAATACATTTTTCTATCTTCATTTACTGCGTGCATCGCATGTTCAACTTCCTGAGGTGTTTCACGTTGGAGAGCTGCAGTAATTTTAAACTTAGTCCTTTTGTTTGAATAGTCAATAATTTCGGTTGAATCTTCTAATTTCTGTAAAGAAAAAAAGCGTTACAATATTATATTGTATTCAAGGTACAAGACCTAGTAAAACAAAAAAACCAACCTCTGTCCCACACAGCAACAATTTTGATTCAATTAAACTTTGAATATGCTTTTGTAACATTTCATTATTTAACTGTAGCGTTTCTTGTATATCCTTACGTCATCACATCATATGTCTCAAACAACAATAGGACAGCCATTTGAAAAGTTTGCATCGTAATGATACAGGGTTTCTTGAGGTATGAGACTTTTAGTTCATCATGACAAAAACGGTGTAGCCACGTAAGTTTTCGTCCACAAAAATTTATATGATATGAGGTATCGGAAATGTAATTGGTATCGTTGTCGAACCAAGTAGTGGCCAGGCGTCTGCTTGTAACACTTTTATTGATAAATTTATTCCTATTTCATAATTATTATCTTTTACACACTATCAGTTTCAGTCGATTTCGATTTTTTTAATAAACAAACACATGAACTATTTACGTATAACGCAATCGTAATGGCGTCTACAGAAAACAAAAATACATTTGTACTTCAACGCTACATGTGTTGAAAGTTGGAAACCAAATTTCATCATTTTCCAATTTTTTCGTCTGAAAACCGGACAAAAATTGATAACCGGTTCAAGTTTTCAGTTTTGTTATACTTGGGTTATATAGTTTATTACTATTGTCGTTAAAAAAAAAAAAAGTAAGTGATGGAATTTGTCTTTTGGAACAAAAAATCCTAATTATCGGTCGGCTTCCTTTCAATCTCATTATACGAAAATGTATTATTTTGCTCTACACAACGAATACATAAAAAACAAAGGGATAGAAAGATTTTTCAAGGGTGAATCTAGAAAAAAGAGTTTTATTGATGTGTCCATGTACATATACCGATTTTCCATCGTCATAGTATAATAGTATTATACTATTATACTACGACGATGGAAAACCGAAGTTGATAGTATAATAGTATAAATATAATATTTTGTTATACTAGCTATCAAAAATATAATAGGTGGCAAATTGTGTTTTTAACATTGTAAATTTATCTGACAGTGTATTATTTTGACAATTCACTAAATTACCATTCGATTTTTTTTTTTGTTTTTTTTGGTGCTATCTGCATAGTCCATACATTTTATTAATTTTTTAAAAACACAACTAATGCGTATGATTGGTTATTTTTAAATGTTTTTTTATTATGAATAGACGTTAAAATTTTCAAAATAAGAATTATACCTACGTTCACATAAAAAAAACTATAATTGGTGCTGACTTCATCGCGTGCGATGGAAAACCGACAAGGGATAATAGTATAATGGTATTATACTATTATGCTATTATACTATTGACGATGGAAAATCGGTAATAATCATAAATAAATAATGTTGTATTATGTGTTTTGGTTATTCTATATACCTACTATATTTGCATCATGGACAAATATATCTACAAAAAGAAAAGGTAAGAGAAAGATAACAAAAATATCTAGAAAAAGAAGAAAAGCTGAAACAATCGACGGCCTAAAGAGGAAACGTCTTTAATTAAAGGCATTGGAAATAATATAGCTCTTTATTGATTTATACCACTAATCAATTAAATTTAGTTTAATTTTTATTATATTTTTTCAGACATATCTCAAGAAGAGAAACTAACTTCTGGAATTATAATTTTAAATAAAATTTGTGTAATTATTACCATTTTTTTATTAATTGAATCTGAACCATCTTGATGTATGTAGATAAATGCCTGCTCATATAAAAAATCAACTTAAAATAAGGGACATACGAGGGCGGATTGAAAATGAAGCTACCTAGCGCTAGATGGCAGCACAAACACAAAAAATTTTGTTTTTTAGAAATTGCGATCTGTCAAACGTCATCTGTTAAAATTTCACCCAAATTCATCGATTAGTTTATTTGTTGTAGTCCTTTGAAGTAAGCAACTTTTGTGTTTCTTGAAAAATGGAAAAAAACGAATTTCGTGCAGTGATTAAACACTATTATTTGAAAGGGAAAACGGCGAAAGAGACAAAAGAAAAGCTCGATAAACATTACGGTGAGTCTGCTCCGTCAGATTGCATGGTAAAATATTGGATTGCTGAATTTAAACGCGGCCGAAGAAGCACTGCAACAATACCATCAACAGTAAGGCCAAAAGAGGTGGTTACTGAAGAAAATATCAAGAAAATCCTCGATATCGTTATGAATGATCGCCGAGTCAAGTTGCGTGAGATTGTTGAAATGGTAAACATATCATATGAACGTGTGTTCAACATTTTGCATGAACATTTGCATATGGAAAAGCTATCGGCAAGATGGGTGCCGCGTTTGCTCAGTGTCGAACAAAAACGAGTTCGACAGACCATTTCACAGCGGTGTTTGGACATGATAAAGCTTAATCCTGTCGATTTTTGGCGTCGATTAATTACTGTTGATGAAACGTGGGTCCACCACTACACACCTGAAACCAAAAATCAATCGAAACAATGGGTGGAAGCTGGTGGAAGTGCTCCGAAGAAGGCAAAAGCAGTGAAATCGGCTTGCAAGGTTATGGTCACTATATTTTGGGATGCATACGGAATATTGCTCATCGATTATCTTGAAAAAGGATCCACAATCACAGGAAAGTATTATCGTGCATTATTGGATCAATTGGTTGATGCAATCAAGGAAAAACGACCACATTTAAAGAAGAAAAAAGTGCTCTTTCTTCAAGACAACGCACCGGTTCACACAGCATTAGATACGATGCTAAAATTACGTGAAATACACTTCGAATTGGTTGATCATCCACCTTATAGTCCAGATTTAGCTCCTAGTGACTTTTTCCTGTTTCCAAACTTGAAAAAATGGCTCGCAGGACAAAGATTCATCTCAAACGAAGAAGTGATTATCGAAACTAACGCGTATTTTGAGGGTTCCCGAAATCGTATTATTCAGATGGTATAAAAAAGTTGGAATATCGTCTTACTAAGTGTGTCGAATTAAATGGAGACTATGTTGAGAAATAAATGGTTTTTGGCAAAAAAAAATGTTGTTTTCCTACTTAGGTAGCTTCATTTTCAATCCGCCCTCGTAGGAAAACTGCTTGGGTATGTAAATTTTGCATTACAAAATATTGCAATCACAAAAAGTTGCAATTATAAAATATTGCAATATAAAATCTTGCATAACAATTTCCCGTAAATTTTTTTCTCTATTCTGAGGAAAATAAATTGAAGAAAAATGACATCGACTAATTTAACTTGGAATTGTAGAGGCTAACGGCTTCGGTAACTCTCACGGGATGCGTGAGGTCGCTGCGCTCCCCCCCCCTCCGGTTAGCCCTCCGAGGGGCTTTAGATTTGAGCTTCGGGGGACGTAGGAGCCGGGATCAGCAAACATGTCGCACTGCGTGCCGCACGTAGGAGCGGATTATATAGAATAAAAGGATTGCCAAAATAAATAATGTTGTAATTTATGATTGAATGAATGGAAAACATCAATAAAACTCTTTTTTGTAGATCCACCCTTTAAAAATCTTTCCATCCCTTTGTTTGTTATGTGTTCGTCGTGTAGAGAAAAAAAATACATTTTCGTATAGTGAGATTGAAAGAAAGCCGACCGATAATTAGGATTCATTACTTACTTTTTTTTTTCTAAAACAATAGTAATAAACTATATAATGTTCTAGAAAATAACATCGTTGGTAAATGAAAGAATAGTATCATCAGTTTAAAAAACAGGAGTAGATTGAATTTTTATGACATTTTATCATTGAGAAAGGACTTTAAATAGAGAGAGATTTTGTATGGCTAAAATATGCAAGGAAAAATAATTTTTGTTTCGTTTGGAGATTTTAGTTGCGAAGGTTTGAAAGGAATATATAAATTTTAATTGCCTCTTTCTATTTCTCATGTTTCCTATACCCATAATATTATAAATGAACACAATGGAAAATACACAAAGGAGTGCAAATTGAAAGGCGGTGCTTAATATTTTATTCTTTCTTCTTGGAATAGGTAACAAACAAAAAATCGAACGCAAATGCTGGAACAATACCAACAAAAATGTTCAAACCATTAGCAAAATTTGATTGCCTTAAAAAATTCTAAAAAAGAAACTTGAATACAAACAAACACAATAATATTTTGTAAATAATGATTTTGGTAATCATAATGCCTCAATTCCACTGTGAATCAAAGTTTGTCAGTAAAAATAACAAAATATAAAATCAGTGGTTGTGTGAACGAGACACACGTCGGAGTCAGTCAAGATTTTACTTACAAGAAATGTGTGTCTGTGTTAGTGTACCAAGATCGAAACTAAAAAAAGTATCAAATCGAGAACATTTTATGGCAGTCGAACTAATACATGTGCATAAACATTGTGTACCGATGAAAAATATTTCTCGCACACACTGATAATTTTAATTGTTTGGCATTTTTATGGGAAAGTTTTTTTTAATTTTGTATTTTATGGCGGAAATAATTTGAATAAAATAATTCTGATATGAGTATTAATAAAAATTATTTTTTTAGATTATTTTGAATCGTAAAAATAATCGAATTAACACTATTTCTTAATTTTTTTAAATAATTCTTGGTTATGTTTTTGTTTGCTGTCAAAATGTATCCATAAAATTTGGTATAAAAAACAATAACAAAATACTTTGTCTTTGTCTCTCTGATGGATTATTTTTTTTTGTCTTCTTCCAACTTCAAGTCAGCTCAGTCAATTTTTCACAGTGGACTTGGGGGCTTAAAAGTAAATATAAATTGTACAGGTGTTAATATGCATTTTTTTAATTATATGTAGCATGTTGCTATTTTAATTTTTAGACAAGAAAGGAAAGAGGAAAACGGTTGATTCCAATGTCATCGTTTATAAATCGTATATGTATTGTTTTAGTGTTGGTTAGATATATTAAAACCAAACCAAAAAATACAATCAATTATGACACCAAATTATCTTAACTACTCGTACCATTAAGAAAGAAAAAGAAACAAAAAATGCGAGGCGGCTAAAACAACAACTAAAAAACTACCGAATAAAAACCATCTCGTTCATATGAATTTCTTCTGCTTTTTGTTTTTTTTTTTATTTTTTATCCGTATTGGAGGGCAACATTTTTTTCGTGTTAACCCAGTAGATGCCATTTATGTATTGTGCAGGTTATTTTAAAATTGCGCTGGCAAGTTAGCTTTTAACGTGGTAGTAAAAAGATTATAAAAATTCGGTTTCACTGAAATATTGGGATTACCTTGTAAGAAAAATTATTTTACCACGATATTGTCTATCTAATGTGATGTTCTATTGACCCAACACATTTCCCAGAAAATTCTGGGAAATACGCATTTTATTTTTGCAATAATTCTTTATTAAAAATAACACAAAAGAAATCCAACACTCATTTCGAAAGTAATAACAAATAAAACTAAACATGTTTTCTTTTAGCGAAAGTTAATATTTTATTGTTAGTTATATAGTTAAAATTCTAAGCTTCAAGCTCCATCGCGCGAGTCTGCCGCTTAGGTCCTTCTGCGACATGAGCCACTAGAGACTGGCGTGATGGGTCACTACTGTAAATCGAACATCCTCCACGTAAGGGCGCAACTTCTGAACACTTATTAGAGCAGCCAGGCATTCTAATTCAGATACGCTATAATTTCTTTGAGCTTTATTTAGCTTCTGGGAGACAACACTCCTCCCACTCCTTCAGTACTAGCGTCGCATCGTATGTGAAAAGGTCGCTTATAATCTGAGATCGTTAGTACTGGTGCAGTGGTAAGATGGACCTTCAATTTCTCTAAAGCCGTTTGTGTGCTGGTATTCCAAACCAAATTTCCTTTTTTAAGTAAATCTGTGATAGGCGCAGTGACCTCTGCGTAATTAGGAATGAACCTTCTGTACCATCCTGCCATGCCCAACAGTCTTCTTGTCTGTTTCACATTACTTGGGCTAGGGAAGTTGCATATTGCCTCTACCCTAGCTGGATCGGTTTGAAGTTCATCCTCACCGACTATGAACCCTAAGTATTTAATTTGTCTCATTATGAAACTGCTCTTGTTAAGGTTAATGGTCAGTTTTGCCTCGGTTAATAATTTTGCCACCAGTTTTAGGAGTTCAAAATGATTTTGAAGAGTTGCCGAAATGATCAGTAGATCGTCTAGGGAATTGAAAATCTGATCATGGTATTTGTGAGGAATAACCCTATCCATGAGCCGAGACATCGTTTGCGCCGCGTTGCACAAGCCAAACGGCATCATGGTAAATTGGTATAATGGTCTACCAGCACCTGACCGGAATTCTATGACAAATGAGAATGAGAAATGACTTTATTTTTTATTTCGCCTACTCTAAATAAAAATGCAACCGACTAGTTGAAATAAAAAATCAAGTTATTTCTCATTATCATTTGTCATCGAACCGGAATTTGGGCACAGGTATCGTGAATGCCATTTTATCGCGTGGTGTACTAGCTAAAGGCGCCTGCCAAAAGGCGTCTGCCAAAAGGCGTCTTTCAGATCAATGGCTTATATATATTTGTTTCGTGTAATCTACTCAAAAGTCTATCAATCAAGGCGAAGAGGTATGCATCCTTTATTGTGACAGAATTTAATTTTCTTGAATCGAGACATACCCTCGTTTTTCCATTCGGTTTTCTTACTATGACTATCGGCGAACTCTATTGCTTTCCTCTATCACACCTAATTGGAGCATTCTGTCTAATTCTTCGTACATTAAGTCCGGAACTGCTGATGATACATTATATTATCTTTGTTTAATTGGTCGGGTCTGACCGACATCTATCACATGTTCAAGAACATCGGTTTTTCCCAAACCGTTAACTTCAAATGAGGGAAACATAGATTTAATGTGCTGCAAGGTCGAACTTTCGAATTCACTTAACTGGTGTTGATTAGCTTTAGGTGCTACATTAGACATTCCACTTGCTATTCTTGGAGCGAGACCGCGAGACCAAATTTTGAACAGAAATCGATTCCAAGGTAAAAGCACGCCCTCTCAAGACTTGGTACTACAAATAATTTCATGACTTTTGATATGCCATTATATACGACAGGTACTTCGACAAATCCTAGCATTTCATTAGGTACTTATTGAAACGCCGCTATCTAATAAGCCTTTTATTGGTGTTCCCTTTATTTGAATCTCTGCATGGGGTCGCGGATCTTGCGTTCTCACAAATGTTGTACTACATATCCTGTGGATAAATTTGCGCCGTTTCCAGTAGAGTTTATTTCGATCTTTCTGCTTCAATGCTCCGTCTGATGAAATACTTTTAATATGAAACAAATCCGAAAACGGATCGGTTTGCATGCTAGCCTCCACTACTGGTGGTCTGGTGGTTGAGCAGCTCGACGCATTAGGGAACATCGTCGGATATTGTTGAGCACGTTCGGTGAATTTTCGGTAATAGCCGATAGGGTATCTTGAGTGATTTAAGCTCTCTTGAGAAGCGACTAAAGGTCGATTTATATTATCGGGGCGGCTCAGCACATTCATGCTTCGTCTCATATATCAACAATTTATATTATCAGCTCAGTTCAGCTCTTACATTTGGTTCGTATGTATTCCGGTATGCATTCGAAGGATTACGTAGAGCGTAAAATACAATAACAATATTATTAATATCTAGCATTTATATATACCATATGTACATATTAATATACACATATCTGTAAATGTGAATGGAAATGTAATGAATGCAAACATTAATTATTTCGAGTTATGCATTTCGTTTTTCTTTCGCATCTTTTCGTTTGCGTTTTGTTTTCACAATATTGTTTTTGGATGATACGATATGCGCGCTGTACTGTGCTGCACGGAAGCGTACTGATAATATAAATATTCTCATAGTAAATGCATGTAACCATAATGTAACAACACGGGTTTATTGTTACGAGAAATTTTACCTACTCAGAGGCTTTGGAGCGGTCATTTTATAGCCGGCTAGAGCTCAGGGTAACTGGGTAGGGTTTTCCAAAACGTAAGTAAGTCTTTATAGACCGCAACGGAGAGGTTACATGAAAAGAAAGGAGTGTATAGAAGGGAAAAGGTACAAAGCAAGGACCAACTTACCAAAACAGGCTGCGACTACACCTACCACTGTATCCTTACAATAAAGCTTTTAGCTTCTCATCCTGTGAAACAAAATTCAACAAGCGAAGCCAAGAACAAACGTTTATGCAAGCAAATATTAAAACGAAAACACCCGAAAGAATCCCTAAGAAAATTTTCTAAAAGAAAACAGAATTAAAGTTTATAAAGACATTGAATTAATTTATATATTTCCAAAATTTTAGAGAAAAAAAAAATAATAGAGAAAATGTGAAAATTTTTAAGAATAATTTCAATTTACTTATAATCTAAAGAACCTCAAATACCTATGACGTCATACTAAAGTTTTTTTCTTTTAAATAACACTAAGAAGAAATCTCAACACAAATTTTTGAACTACAATTGACTTATAAGATTTAAAAATAATATAAGAGAATATTAAACTTAAAAACTAGATTTCATATAAAAAAAAAATATATACCGGGTGTTTCTTTTAAACTGAGACGATCAAATATCTCGAAAAATAGCCACTCTACGGAAAAAATGTCCATAATCAAAATTTAATCATACCGCGGGGGAAATACATTAGTGCCAAAAAATAGTCCCCCACCCCCCGCTTTGTAGGTGGAGCGGGGGTAACTTTTAAACTAAGATAGGAATCCATATTTTTTATTGCAGATACGGATTCTACGACTAAAAGTACGTATGATTTGAATGAAATATTTTGTTCGGTTCATGATAGATGGCGTTGTAATCGACGAAATTCAATTTTTTCAATTTCTTCTTCTTAGAACACACGCATTCGATTCTGCAATACGTTTGAAATAAAAAACATCACGTTTTCATTGGAAATACTCGAAATTCGTCATCAAAACAATTTATTCAGTTTTGTAAATCACATTTAACGTTTGTGTTATTTCGTATCTTCATGTTTTTCGTAATTGCAAAATAAACGATAAAATACTTTAGAATGGACCGTTTAACTGTGCCAGAGAAAATTGAAATGGTTCTGGTTTATGGAGAAGCTGGCAGAAATCTTGAAAATGCTGTTGCTATTTACGCTCAACGTTTTCCGGATAGGATTCGTTCACGTGCTTCATTTGGCCGTACTATCAAACAATTTATTACTGATGGAAATGTTCAACCGAAAAAGAGGATCCGTAGAGCAACAGTCACTGGAGAAAATAATGAAATTGCTGTATTGGCTGCAGTGACTCATACTCCTCATGTTAGTACACGAGAAATAGTTCGCGATTCCGGATTGTCCCTCACCAGTGTTTGGAGAATGTTAAAACGGCACAAGTATCATCCAAATCATGTGTCTTTACACCAAGATCTTCATGGCGCTGATTTCCAAAATCGGGTAACTTTTTGTCAATGGGCACGTGAACAAATACAACAAAACCCCAATTTTTTTCGTTGCGTAATGTTCTCTGACGAATCGTCTTTTACAAACCATGGAACGGTTAATCGACACAACATGCATTATTGGAGTGTTGAAAATCCACACTGGCTTCGCCAAGTTGAACATCAGCGCCCTTGGACTGTCAACGTGTGGTGTGGAATAATTGGCAACCAACTCATCGGCCCCCACATTATTGAAGGCAACTTGAATGGTCAAATGTACCGAAACTTTTTGGAAAATGAACTGCCAATATTACTTGAAAATTTGAACTTAGAAGTGAGACGGAACATGTGGTTTCAACATGATGGTTGTCCTGCACACTATTCGTTGGTAGCACGTGAGGTACTTAATCGTGATTTCAATGGTCGCTTGATCGGTAGAGCTGGCCCGATAAATTGGCCCGCCAGATCACCAGATCTTACTTCGCCAGATTTCTTTTTGTGGGGCTATCTCAAAGACAAAGTTTACAAACAAGAACCAACAACACGTGAGAACATGATTGAGCGAATCAGAAATGCGTGTGCTGAAATTCAACCAAACACACTTCTCAGTTGTGTACAATCATTGGAAATGCGTATTAATAAGTGCATTGAAGTCGCAGGCCATCATTTTGAACACTTATCTTAAGCTAAAATTATTTTATTCGCCTGCCATTTACATTAATAAATTGTTTTGATGACGAATTTCGAGTATTTCCAATGAAAACGTGATGTTTTTTATTTCAAACGTATTGCAGAATCGAATGCGTGTGTTCTAAGAAGAAGAAATTGACAAAATTGAATTTCGTCGATTACAACGCCATCTATCATGAACCGAACAATATATTTCATTCAAATCATACGTACTTTTAGTCGTAGAATCCGTATCTGCAATAAAAAATATGGCTTCCTATCTTAGTTTAAAAGTTACCCCCCGCCCCACCTACAAAGCGGGGGGTGGGGGACTATTTTTTGCACTAATGTATTTCCCCCGCGGTATGATTAAATTTTGATTATGGACATTTTTTCCGTAGAGTGGCTATTTTTCGAGATATTTGATCGTCTCAGTTTAAAAGAAACTCCCGGTATATAAAAAAAGCCTTGTTACTCATACTGTAGAAGGCTTACAGCCACCATTTTGCATGTAATTTGCAGTACATTTATTAATCAGTCACTGATAGTTTTCCTAAATGTTTTTAATTTTTTATTATTATTTTAAGCTTATTTTTCTTTTATTTATTATTTATTAATTTTTTGTTCTTTTCGTTTATTTATTTAATATTATTTATTAACATACTTTATTTATTCACTAAACTTGTCACTGTTTTAATCACGATTTTCTTTGGGAAATGCGGTAACCGTAAACTTTTATCTGATCGCATGTTTTTTTTTTCTCATTCATAAATCCATACTATTAACGTTTTATAATTTTTTTTGGTACATACATAGTACTGTTATTATTTATTTGTTTCCACTAAATTTGTTTTTTCTTGCAAGCGATCAGATTCACTTAAATAATAGCACAAAACGTTCAAATAATATTTTAATTTATTGTATTTTTGATTTTGCACTTATGCTACTATACTTATACTACTGTTTATTATGCACTTCATTTTTAATTTACCATATTTACGCAATGTAATATGTACGCAAATTTCACTATACTGTACATACTTAGATTAATTTATTTTAAACATACATAAGACTAAACAGTTCTACAAACTTAAGTTTTTAAATTATCAAACTTTCACACGGTTTCTTTATTTCTTTAAGATAATTATGAGCAATAATATATTTAATGTTTTTTAATTCCCGTAAAAACATATTAGATACATAATATCAATAAACTCAAAAAAAAAAATTATTATCGACCATTAAACTTCGATTCACAAATGCTGATCGGTCATGGGGTGATACCTTGGTTCATTCTGAGAAACAAATCGTATGTGGAGGGGGATCCATTTTTGATATCCTTTGAGATACAGGGTGTTTAAAAAATTTGGTTCAGAAAAAAAGTACACCCAAATATTAAACTGTAACTTCCAAAATATTTATCGGAGAGCAACCAACTTAGTCTTATTTGGTTGGTAATCGTATAGGCTATTATTAAGGTTTAAGTGGTTATCTTGTATCTGCATCCGTTTGAGAGCTATGGTGATTTAAAGTAAAAAAAAAAATATTAGTTTTTTATAAAATCGAGTTTTTCTCAAAAAAAACCGTAATCATTTTTTCTTTTGTTTATTTAATTTTAATTTGTCATGATCTCCTCTACAATCCCCCAATACATTGCTTGTACCCACGTGGCATAGTTTTCTTCGTATTCCGTTTATTCTCATTCTAATTAAGAAATGTTATAGTGTTAATATTTTGCCAATTTTATTTTGATCTGTAAAACAGTAGGCGATGATTATCAACTCATTTGTTTAAATGTTGAAAAAACAAAAACTAAATATTTTCAGATTCAGTCATTAGTTTCGAGATATTATCTGGTGTTGTATCAGTGTTGTGAATCAAAATTTTAATTAATTTAATAAAATTAATATTATAATGGCACAGTTCTCAGGTGAGGAGTACATTGATATCCATTTTGTTTACGGATTTTGCGATGGTAATGCAGCATGAGCTCGCAATGAATATCAACTCAGATTTCCAACACGTCGCATTCCTGATGCAAGAGTATTTATAAATATTCATAGGAGACTGCCAAATATCGTAACAAGATCGAATACCCGGGCGGAGCCCCATTCAGTCTCACCAAACCATTTGGATGTCGATGAAGGTATAATCCGTAATGTAACAGCAAATCCTTTTATTAGCATGAGGAGGCTCGCTTTACAATTAAACGTCTCTCGCTATCGAATTCATCAAGTATTGCACAAGGAGAATCTTATCCATACCATACAACACCCGTTCAACAACTATTACCGATAGACCGCACTACAAGATTGGAGTTTTGTAATTTGTTGATGGAAAGGAATTTGGACAATGCAAGTTTTGTGAAACGTATCCTGTGGACGGATGAATCTTAATTCACAAGAGATGGCATAACAAACTTTCACAATCTACACACGTGGGCTGCTGAAAATCCTCATTCGAAAAAACAAATATCATTTCAGCACCGATTCAGTGTAAACGTAAGGGCTGGTGTAATTGGCGATAAATTAATTGGACCATTCATATTACCACCTAGATTAAATGGTGAACGTTATTTACAATTTTTACAAAACGATTTGCCACTCCCTTTTGATGATGTTTCCATTTTAAGTAGATTCTCGCATACATACCAACATGATGGTGCACCTTGTCACTACCATAATAATGTTAGGAATTTTTTTAACGAAAATTATCCAAATAATTGGATTGGAAGAAATGGTCCAATTCATTGGCCTGCAAGATCCCCCGATCTTACGGTATTGGATTTTTATGTATGGGGAAGGATGAAGGCGCTTGTATACTCCATAGAAATTGAAACAAAAGAAGAACTTATACAACGAATACACACAGTAGCACAACAGATAAGGGAAGAATTACCAAGAATTGAAATAACCAAAGGCATACTTAAACGAATATTAGCATGTATTCAATCACAAGGAGGACATTTTGAGCATCTTGTATAACTCCTAGACCCAAACTTTGTATTGAGGGATTGTAGAGGAGATCATGACAAATTAAAATTAAATAAACAAAAGAAAAAATTATAACGGTTTTTTTTGAGAAAAACTCGATTTTATAAAAAACAAATATTTTTTTTTTACTTTAAATCACCATAGCTCTCAAACGGATGCAGATACAAGATAACCACTTAAACCTTAATAATAGCCTATACGATTACCAACCAAATAAGACTAAGTTGGTTGCTCTCCGATAAATATTTTGGAAGTTACAGTTTAATATTTGGGTGTACTTTTCTTCTGAACCAAATTTTTTAAACACCCTGTATCTCAAAGGATATCAAAAATGGATCCCCCCTCCACATACGATTTGTTTCTCAGAATGAACCAAGGAATCACCCCATGACGGATCAGCATCCCAAACCCGGACACCCTGTATATATATATAGAGAATCACCAAATCGACCAAAAATAAAATAATTATTCTCCCGAGCGTCCAAAAATGTTTGCCTATATAACCACTAAACAATAGCAATCCCCACCCAATCGAACATTTTCGCTGTTGAACGGGACTCCCGTAAAATCTCTCCAACAACTCCCCTATTTTACCGCGCTTTTAACAGAGTGTATACGCGTGTGTGTGTGTGTGTGTGTGTGTGTGTGTGTGTGTGTGTGTGTGTGTGTGTGTGTGTGTGTGTGTGTGTGTGTGTGTGTGTGTGTGTGTGTGTGTGTGTGTGTGTGTGTGTGTGTGTGTGTGTGTGTGTGTGTGTGTGTGTGTGTATGTGTATGTGTATGTGTATGTGTATGTGTATGTGTATGTGTGTGTGTGTGTGTATGTGTGTATGTGTGTATGTGTGTATGTGTGTATGTGTGTATGTGTGTATGTGTGTATGTGTGTATGTGTGTATGTGTGTATGTGTGTATGTGTGTATGTGTGTATGTGTGTATGTGTGTATGTGTGTATGTGTGTATGTGTGTATGTGTGTATGTGTGTATGTGTGTATGTGTGTATGTGTGTATGTGTGTATGTGTGTATGTGTGTATGTGTGTATGTGTGTATGTGTGTATGTGTGTATGTGTGTATGTGTGTATGTGTGTATGTGTGTATGTGTGTATGTGTGTATGTGTGTATGTGTGTGTGTGTGTGTGTGTGTGTGTGTGTGTGTGTGTGTGTGTGTGTTTGACCACTACGTCAGGGATGTCAACCCATTTTAAGAGCATGGAACGACTGAGCGCTGCTCATGTCGTTACAATATTTTTTAGGTATGAGCTGTGCTGAGACGAGCCGATAATATAAATCTGCCTTAATACAGGTATCTTCATTTCCTGGGAAGCACATAGACTTGAACTGAGCGAGCTATCTCAGGATGTGCTACGCTCGGCGCATAGTTTTCTGGCATTTGTTTTGAACAATTGGTGCAGTTGGGTTTTCTAACGCCGGATTTCCCACAGCCGAAACAAAATATCTCTGTAAATTCCTTAATTGTCTTGGTAGCGGTGGCCAATATCCCTGCACTTACAACAAATTAGGTAAGTTGATAGCTGCAACTGTTTACTTCCTTGCTTAATGGCAGCAATTTCTTGACTCTCAACTATTTGATTAATGTGGCCAGGAGTCAACACCATCTCTTCAACTATAGATTGAGTATTAATTTCGCTAACCTTGGGCCTACGACTATGCGATTCTACTGTATTTCTCAGATCAAATCCAGATTTGAACCATAGCCGTTCATATATTGCTGTCATAATATCCTAAGTTGTTCAATCGTACTGAACTGCATTTGAAGTGTAACTGTTCGAAGCGCCGGATGCATATTTTCTCTGAGCATTTCGATTAGTTCCATTTCTGTAAACCGATCGCTTAACCTACCGTTCAAGCTTTGGATTTCTAGAGAATATTTATAGAAGGAACTATTGTTTTGCTTGTTTCTTTCGATGAATCGCCTTTTTTCTTTTTCAGTTTCATGACTCGAAAATCTGGATAAAAATGCACTTCGCATGTCTCACCATGATGCGTCTGGATGCGTATAAGCCCACAACAATTTTTCTGCTGTGTCTGTCACGAAGCTATGAATTATCGCTGGTAATCTACTTGGTGGAAATCCATCACGTTTAGTGAAGGTGTCTAGTCGAAGTATGAAATCATGAAGATCCAGTCCATCCAGCTATGAATTATCGCTGTTAATCTACTTGGTGGAAATCCATCACGTTTAGTGAAGGTGTCTAGTCGAAGTATGGAATACTTACCCATTTTTTTTTATTTTTTTTTCCCTTTATTTAATATTACAACTGATTTACAAATCATTTAGTAATTTATCTTTCTTAAATGAAGATTCACATTTGACGGGCAGTAGCCCAATGGTTACTCCCGTTTGAATTTACATAGTAATTATTTTTCTCTATCCGAATTAAATACAACTGCCCAATTCCAAAGGTTTCTGCCTTTGAAGTCTTCTTACTGCATTGGTGGTATCCAACAAACTTCGTATGTCTGCATTTTGGTGCCGAGATATCCGCTGAATGTGTTTCTTCGCATGATTTTGTATTTCTTCACTTACATATTCCATATTTAAGTCCCTATGGAGGTTATCATTTCTAATGTACCATGGTGCGTTTACAATGCCACGCAGCACTTTGTTTTGAAAACATTGAATCATTTGTACATTTGTCTTCTTGGTACAACCCCAAAGTTGAATACCGTAGGTCCATATTGGTTTAAGTATTTGCTGATATAATAGCAATTTGTTATGTATTGTAGGCTCAGAGTTTCTACCTATTAGCCAATACATTTTCCTATATTTAATGTTCAATTATTCTTTTTTCTTTTTAACATGCTCTTTCCATCTAAGCTTGCAATCGAGAGTCATGCCGAGGTATTTGGCTGTATTTGCATTTGGAACCGGCCTTGAATTAAGTTTCACTGGAATCCAGTTAACTTTCTGGTTTGTGAAGTTTACGTGAACCGACTTTGCTTCGTTTAGGCTAATGCGCAATTTCTTTGTCCAACTACTCACTGTGTCGGTTGCTTTTTGAAGTTTGGTCGTTGCTTCTGATATACACTTTCCAGTCGCCAGAATAGCTGTATCGTCTGCAAATGTTGCTATGGTGGCACCTTCTGTATTTGGCATATCTCTGGTGTACAGGATGTACAATATAGGACCCAGTACACTACCCTGTGGTATGCATGCTGATATTCTCTTTAGTTCAGAGTACTCTTGGTTATATTTTACACGGAAATGTCGGTCTGCGATATAAGATTTAAGAATTTGATAGAATTGCTTAGGTAGATCTCGATGCAATTTAAATTCAAGTTCTTGGTGCCAAACTTTGTCGAAAGCTTGTGCTACATCTAAGAAGATGCTGGAGCATATCTTCTTATTCTCAAGTGAGTCTTCGATTATATCCGTTATTCTGTGAACTTGTTCTATCGTAGAGTGATTTTCTCTAAATCCAAATTGGTGTGGTGGAATCAAATTTCTCTCTTCTATTATTGGCTTGAGTCTCTTGAGCAGTAATTTTTCAAATAATTTTGAAATTACAGGAAGTAGTGAAATCGGTCTGTACGACTTTTTATCGTTCGCTGGTTTGCCTGGTTTGGGGATCATAATTACTTCAGCAACCTTCCATTGCCGTGGGACATATTTTAGTCTGAAGACAGCATTGATAATTTGAACCAATTTTCGTAGTCCCTTCTCGGGAATGGGTTTTACGACTTGTCCAGTAATTAAATCATATCCTGGAGCTTTTTTTGCGTTCAAATTACACTTGATCTCATTTTTTAATTCCTGTAATGTTACACATCGAATATTATATTCATCAATTTTGCTAATTGTTATTATGTTTTCATCTGCTGTTTGCCTAGGTAACGGTTGAAAGGTGTCTTCCAAGTGAGCTGCAAATAAAATAGCTTTTTGCTTGTCACTTTTGGCCCAGGTTCCTTCCCCATTTTTAATAGGTGGCACATGCATTTTAGTTCTTTTTAATCCCTTTGTTGCTTTCCAAAGAGAGTAATCAGTATCTTTATGTTCGGTGAGACCATTTAAGTACTTGTTAATAGTTTCATTCTTAATTTCTTTTATAAGTTGTTTTAGTTTATTGCATAGAAAATTGAGGATTTTTTTGTTTTCCGGGGCGCGTGTCCTTTGCCAGGTTTTTCTTGCCTACCGTTTCTCTCTAACTAACTCCCTGACCTCAATAGGATAATTTTGGTTCCTACGGGATTCGGTGTGACTAAGTAGCAGGAGAACTTTCCCATGCTGCTTGTTGAATAGTACTGTTAAATACCTCTAGTTTGTCTTCCAACTGTACCGGTGTTTTAATCGGCACTCGTAGATTTGTTTGCATTTCAATTAGTTCTTGGAATAGGTCCCAGTTAGTTCTATTATTTGTTAATTTAGGCAGGTTATCCTTATTAATTATCATTGTGCTGAGTGTCATGATAACAGGTGTATGATCGGAATATATCCCTTCGCTGTTTTCGATGCACATGTAATCCTCGAAGATCCCTTTCGTTAAATAAAAATCAATGAGATCTGGTATTTTATTTATATCAGCAGGCCAGTATGTTGGTTTACCTCCAGAGTGGAACTCGCAGTTATTTATTCGTCCGGCTTCGAATAGCTCTTTTCCTTTATGGGTTGTAAGTCTTGATCCCCAATAGGTGTTTTTTGCATTAAAGTCACCACCAATAATAAAATTGGATCCTAGTGATCTAAAGAGTCTATTATAATCTTCTTTGTTTAGATTATAGCGTGGAGGGCAGTAGATAGAGGAAATATTGTATTCATTATTATTGTTAGTTTCAACTTTTATGGTTTTAACTTGCATACTTTCCTCTTCTATACTAAGTTCTTCATAGTGTTTGAGACTCTTTTTCACTATTACTGTTGATCCTCCTCTGGGTTTTCCTCCTGGGTGAACAGCATGGTAACATTCATAATCACGTATTTTAATAAATGATGTTTTTGTCAAATGGCTCTCCGATATAAGGCAGATATCTATTTTTTCTAAATTTAGAAAAATGTCTAGCTCTGGAACATGTTGCGCTAGTCCGTTCGCGTTCCAGGTGACAATTCTTAATGATCTGCTCATTTTAGTATATGAGGGCTGTTGCCTCGTTCAAGGTTTGATGCATATCTAGACGCTTATATAAAGCTTCTAGACCACGTTCTTGCTTTGCTAGCCTTATATTTATGGCTTCTATGCTTCGACAAATCCTTTCAAGGGGATTATCATTCGTAGCATTAGATGATTGCTGTACAATTTGTGAATAACTTTTCCGCTCTGTACCAATACCTGCTGGTTTTGGCTCCGCTTGGGTTTTAGTTGGTTTCTCTTCTCTGGTAACCCTAGGGTTTTGAGGAAACTGATGCGTTTTGTTTCTTAGTCTTTGAAGTTCTTTGGCTACTTCACAGCCTCTATAATTTGCAGGATGAGATGATGCCCTTTACAGTTTATACATTTTGCAGGGGTGTTTCTACTTTCTGTACACTCTTTCGCGTTGTGTTTTCCAGCACATTTTACGCATCTTGGCTCCCATCTGCAATATTTTTGCGTGTGATTGAAACCTTGGCAGTTTTTGCATTGAGGTATTAGCCTCGTGTTTTTCTTAAGCGGTTCTATTTTAACCCTCATATTGAGAATTGCTTTGATGTTGAAGATGTTTTCAACTTTCTCCTTTTTGTTAAACGTAAGCATGAAGAGTGGAAGCCCCCTTTTTTTGACTTGATTGTTCTCACCTCTCTCTCGTTTTAGGATGTTTACTGCATCTTCTATTTGCAGATCTCTTGCCTTTAGGTCCTCAATTATGTCCTCCTTCTTACACGTTGGATGAAGGCCTCTGGCCATAACCTTAATTGCGCGTTCGTTTTTATCTTCGTATGTGAACCATTCTTTACCTTCCGCATTGAGCTTTGTTGCTAGAGCTCTATATGTGTCGGAATCTGGTGTATTGATTTTCCACACGTTATTGTTTAGTGACACTACTCTATATTCCTTAGCTGTCACTGATTTCATTATAGATTGTATACTTGCAAATTTTGTTATGCCGATTACATTAATTGGCGGAGGAGCCTTTTCTTTCGGTACAACCTTTTCTTGCTGTTGCTTGTGAGTTGGTTCGGTATTAGTATCACCAGTTACTAATACATTAGCTTGAGAATGATCTCCAACTTCAGGCGAGAATTCTGCTTTTCGTTTTTTGGTAGGTCTTTTCTTCCTTTTCAGTACCCAATCTGTTTCTCTCATGAGATCCTCTTCATCAGTATGGAACTCATTGTTATAACTAGTGTGAGTACTTGTTTCATTATAGCAAGTTAGCGGGTTTTCAGAAATCTCCATTGGTTTGGGCTTCTTCAATTCTTCATTTTCTTTTTTCAGCTTTTCAATTTCGCTTCTTAATTGGGTTAAAAGTACCTCTATTTCACTGAGTTTTCGACAGAGTTCAGCGTTTTCGTCTTTCTGCTGATTTGCAGAGTTAGTATGATTGTTTGATGATCTTAACAACATTGAACTTCTTTCGAATGGGTTTAGCAATGATTGGCTCACCCCAGAATCCATTGAGCCAGCCTCGTAAGAGGGTGGATTAGCCAACTGGGTAGTTGGTTTACCACCTGGGGTATTGTTTCCTTTTTGCGTTGAACTCATTGCTTTAAAACTGGTTATGTATCAACTACCAACCTAACCAGTACAAGTTGGTAGTGGGTCATTGAAGAGAACATCATTTGCTATGTTCTCGGTAGTCGGTTATTCCGCCGTATCTCGGTCGCCAGAGCCTCGTTAGTTAATTAGCAGGAAGTACCACGTGCAGGTGAGGTTGGCATTTGGGCTAGTATAATAAGACCATCTAAACCGGCGCCCCTTACCCCCATACTTACCCATGATAAGGTCGATACTTAGTAATTATTCTCAAAATACCTGTCGTCGGTATCTATTTGCGGAGGGATCTGACAAACCTTCTGGAATAGATACTGACTCTTTGAGTAGGCCATAATTCCAGCCACTATATATTGTTTTCGTTGCTGGAACGCTTGTTGTTGTAGCATCGCTAGCATGTGTAGCTACGATTTTGGACACATTGGGCTCGTCGTTTTTATTCAATTCGAGACTACTACCTGGTTGATTGTTTATTGCCGTAACGCTATGTTGATCGAACTGCTCTTTTGGAATAACTGCAGGACCGAACTGAGTATCATTTAAGGTGTTCTGCGCTTCTTGGCCTAACCTTCTAAACTTCGACATTTGATTTGTTGCCCCTGCGACATCACCGAAAGAATTTTTCAGTCTTTGTAATCGTTTTTGCCAGTGAATTGCACGATATAAAACCACTAGCAGTAGCTCTTGCGTACGATTACTTTATCTAACGACTCATATGTCTCTCGGCCGAGACTAACATCTCGGTCAGGACCATCAATTAAATGTGATTTGCCAATAGGAGCTTTAGGGTTGCTGAACTCTTCATTTAATTATTTTCGTAACTTGGTACTGGTCTCGGGTTCGTCTGGAGATATATTATGTACTGAATACGATAGACTTGTCATGATTCATATTGATCAGTCAACAAGTCTAGTAATTGTTAACCCTTGATAAATTTTGAATTCGATAAATGACTTATAACCCTATTCTTACCGAGCTGTGTTTCTGAGTCACTATTTAATTTTAAAAAATAATCAAAAATGTATAATCCTAAATGTTGTTTTTGAATTATTTATAAATGTTTGAATTATTTATAAATTTATAAATAAATAAATGAATTCGACATATGAAATGAGCAATTTAACTGTCGTTTCTCAGATTCACAGCTAGGTAGTTTACGTTACTAAAATAGCGTGGTAGTAATAGGGATAACTTTACGACTTTACGCCTTTACGACCTTTAATTAACTAATAAGTAAGTAATAAAAAAAATTAACAAAATGACACCTAATTAACGAAATAACTAATGAATTAAACAAACGCAATTCGAAACAAATAGTTTTGGAAATAATCAATATAAATTAGATCGGGGAAGATCATGGTCGTAGCAACGTATGGTCGGGTTTGAAATAACTTGCGTGCGATTTATTAAACAAAAATAAAATTGAAATTGACTTATAAGAGTCATCTAGATTCAATCGGTTAACACGACTCTGCTACTGGATATGTTACAAATTAGTCACCCTGTGATTTAATTAATTAAACAATATTATCAGAAACTAAAGCAAATAAAATTAAACTACATATTCAGTCTGATTGTGACCATTAAAATAACAGGAAACCAATCACGAAGAATGTTGAGAGAACTCAAATCACGAGAAAGTCGACCAACATATGTTCTGTCGGCTATCCACTGAAATCTTGCCCGATACAATCATCCGAAATAAATAACCAAAATAATACAAAAGAAATTGAAACAACCTATTGAAATGTTAAAACCAGAAGGGTTAAATTAAAAGAGACAAATACAAAGAGAAAAAAACCGCTTAAACAAGAAAATATAATAAGAGGCGGCATAATTGATCGTCCATATGGTTAAGGAGTGAAGCTCCTTGGATACTTTCTTGGAGCCACCAAAAGTGATTTAATGAATCAATAATTTATATAATCTTAAGCCTGAATTCCACTGTGAATAATTGACTGAACTGACTTCAAGTCGAAAGAACACAAAAAAAAAATCCATTGGAGTGACAAAGATAAAGCATGTTTTTTTATTTTTTTTATAGCACAAATATCTTGATAAATTTTGACGACAGCAAAAAAAAAATAAAATAAAAAAATTTTTGATTATCACTTGGAGTTTTAATTTGGCTTTTTCACCACCAATAAATTATTTTAAAAAAAACGATTACTTTATTAAATTGCCAATAATATTATTTAGCGATATTATCACAATTGATCCCAGTTAATCACAATTTAACTGTACACAAACTTTATGTTGTTTTACTATCACAGCTATTTTAGAAGCAACCACCAAAAAAATTTATGACACTTACCATAAAAATAACAAACTTTTAATTAGCTTAGTGTGCGGAAAAAAATTTGCGTTCGTTCACAAAATTTGTGTGCGTATATTAGTTGGATAACCATAAAATGAACTCGATTTTGATAATTTTTGACCATAATTATGGCGATCCACTAATACAAACACACATTTGATGTAAGTAAAATCTTGACTGACTTGGTTTTGTGTTTCTTTCACACAACCACGATTTTATATTTTTATCTCCCTTTATTTTGACTGACAAACTTTTATTCGCAATGGAATGCAGGCTTTAAACAAAATTATATATGACCATTTCGGGTTGCTGTTTCGGCACCATTTTTTGTAACGCAAATGATTGCTTTGGTGGACATGCTTGAAATCCGGCGTACTTAAGGCTGGGGGTTCTTTATGAAGTTTACGGCAAACCGGCATTATAAAAAAAAATATTCATGTGCAATTACAATTAAAAGAAAAAAAAACATTAATCACTGAAAAACTACTTCTCCGACGCACTTGTTTTCCACCACACGCTCTCCGACCCTTCCCAATCACAACAAGAAAATTAATAACACATCTTCATTATTTTTACGTTCAAATCATATGTATATTTGATTTTTAAACAAACTAATTTAATTGACGATTGGAGCAGTGATTTTAGATAAAATATTTGAGGCTACTCGGTTTCAAAAAATGTCCACTACACCATATTTTAGTCGTTCTGCGACCGCTGATGCTAATTTTTGGTCGTCGTTACAGCTTTATGTCTTCTCACATGACTATTGTCGTAGTTGCGAGGACGAAGATAAGGAAGAGACATTACTTCGTCTTCTTTGCATCTGCCCTCGTCTGGCACCAAACAGACTAAAGTTTCTAGGGCACCCCTCTTCAAAGACCTGACGCACCTCTGTAGGATGGACGTCAGGAGTATCCAGCGCTTTGTTAACAGCTCAAAATAGTTCCAATAAGTTGGGGGAAATAATTTTTGTGGTATGGCTACGGACCATTTTTGTGTTTATGCCTGGTCCTAGTGGACCGCCACCAAAGCCTAACCTAACCTACAGCTTTATTTTATTCCGATAGGTAGTGCTTTCTCTATATTTTCAATCATCAATTTACGATTGGAAATAGAGAAAAAGCACTACCTATCGGAATAAAATAAAGCTGTAACACCGTACGAAAATTAGTATCAGCGCTCGCAGAACGACTGAAATATGGTATAGTGGACATTTTTTGAAGTTGTGAAGCCGGCAAATATTTTGTCTAAAATCACGGTTCGAATCGTCAATTACTACAAAGTTTTTTTTAATTTACATAACCAAAGAAATAAATATCCTTCATATTTTTGGTTTTATTTTTATTATTACTATTACGAATATTCTTATTATTATTACAATATTATTATTATTTTTTATAATAACCTTGAATCAAATCTTCACAAAAAAAAAAACAAAAAAAATTTATTGAAAATCAAGCCGTCATATCCAAAAAACAAAACAAAACGAACGTAATGTGCGCCACACTAGCTAAAGTAACGATGAATAATCAGTTGGGAAACTTTTATTTATTTTTTTATTTTAATTTTTTTTTTTTTTTTTTGATGGAATATTATCATCTGTGTCAAATTTTCCCAAACGCGCAAACAACAAAAATAAACAATACAAAAAGAGAAAAACTCACCAACAAACTCCGGAGTGCTCTGGTGTTTATGACCGAGCAATATCGGTTAACCTAAATCTTAGGACAAAAAACGTTAGATAATTGACACCACGTCAATACTATTCACTTCTCGATTAACTATTATTATTATTATTGTTTTTTCAATTTTTTTATTTTTTTGGCTTTCATGCCAACTGACCACTCAAACTATACAAATACAGATTCTAAGTACCGTCTGTTTTGAGAGTTTATGACTTTTCCGAGATAACAGTTTAATTAGATAAATTAGGAATAGGTGATGCCTCGATTTCAATTTTTCGACGTTTAGTAGTAGGATGAAATAGCAGGATGTACAATTGAATAAATTTGCAATCGGCAGAACAATTTTAATTCTATCTGTAACTTTTCTTAAGTTTTTCGAACAGTTCGACTGAGGAAACGGGTTACAGCAGTTTTTAAAGCTACTCATTAGTACCACGCAACTTGAAAAATTAAATTACTTAAAATATTAATGTTGACACTAATTTATACCAAAAAGATTACACCTGTTTTTTAATATTACATTATACCTTTTATTATACTTGTTATTTATTACAACTGATTTTTAAAGGAGTTCCAAAAATATTTATAGAGGTTTGGGATACCAGAGGGGTTCGACCTAGCAAAATGCATGACTCATACCAACATTTTATTTTTATTTTACTAATTGTTGTACCCAACAATGGGATATTTCTTTGTTTAAGCGGTTAGTTTATGAGATTGGCTATAAAAAAAAGGTTTTTAGAAAATTGGAAAAAACACATTAAAATTTCATTTTAAGATGCAAAAACGGATTTTGCAAGAAAACGAAACGAGACGTTGTGCTGATTAAACTAAATGGGGAAAAAGATAAAAACAAAAGCAAAAAGGATAGAAACACATCGGAGAAAACTCAACAAGAACGTTTCGACGGCCATTTTTAAAAAGAAGAATGAAAGATGGTAACATTTTTATGATTATTTTATAATGCTTATTCAGTTATCTTGAAAATGAGCCCAATTTTATAATTTTCGAACAATTATTACATACATATTCAAAACATAACAATCTAAAAATTAAAACATGAATTCCAAAAAAATGTGATTTGACGTATTGTTCACCAAATGTATTTCGAACCTGTAAAAATCAATAAAAAAATCCAAATTACTTACAAAAAACTTAGTATGAAAATACCTTTATTTCTCGACTATTTTTTTCTATTACATATTCTGGTATTAACCCCAATCAGTGGTACGCTCAAACCAACGTGTTGGAAGAGAAAGTAAGCTCCAAGCAGATGCTGGTTTTAGTTTCGTCTCAGTGGATATTGAAGCACTCTGCCTTAAAAGATTAAATATGCTTGAATGTTCTAAAATAATTTTATGAACAAATCGCCTTGTATATGCCTGTTTATTTATCATTATTGATTTTATTGTCTTTGATATAAATATTTAGGTTAACTAATGTTAATCTTTATTTTAATTTATTTAGGTTAATGGTGATGATTGTTGGCAATATGAGGAAATTACGTTGGAACGTGGAAATGCTGGTCTTGGATTTTCTATAGCGGGTGGCACGGACAATCCACATATTGGAGCAGATACAGGAATTTACATAACAAAATTAATTCCTGGTGGCGCCGCTGCTGTTGATGGTAGAGTATTAGTAAATGATTGTATTATTTCTGTGAATGAGGTCGCTGTCGTTGATGTGCCGCATGCTGCTGCTGTTGAAGCTTTAAAGAAAGCGGGAAATAATGTTAAACTTGTAAATACTGAAATATACATTATTTAATTGAATAAATTTGTACAAAGTTTACCTGTTTTGTTGCAGAATATTAAAAGGAAACGCCTTTCAGCAGGTTCTAGAAATATTGAAATCGATTTGGTAAAAGGTTCCAAGGGACTTGGCTTTTCAATTGCCGGTGGAATTGGAAATCAACACATACCTGGTGATAATGGTATTTATGTTACAAAAATTATGGATGGTGGTGCTGCACAAATTGACGGTCGTTTACAAATAAGTGATAAGCTAGCTGGAGTACGAGCAAATGGAGTATGGCGAATATTTCAAACATTATCAGGTAATAAAATAATGATTATTTTCCGTTTTAGCATGATAAAAATTTAGAAAATGTGACCCACGAAGAAGCAGTTGCAACACTAAAATCAATAACAGACAAAGCAACATTAATTATACAAAAACCACAGCACCCATTAATGACTAGTCCAGCATTAAGTAATGTAAATTCTCATTCAACTAATGCTGTTAATAATATTGGGCACACTGTTGTCGATTTTGGTACAATATCGCCCTGTGGAATGGATGAAAGATCTCATTCACCGTTACCGCGTAAGTTTTTAAAACTCATTCTTTGTATAATTACATTAATTTATAGATGTTAATGTAATTAATTTTAGCATTGGAAAATTCCTCGTCGCGGTACGCATCTTCAAATGTATTAGCACCCGTGCCACCTGGTATACCAAGAGCTGTTAGTCATGAAGATATAACCAGGTAAGAAATATTCGTGGTTATTACAGAACTCATTCCTACAGTAAACAATTCCTGTAGGAGAATTTGCAGAACTCATTTTGTAGGAAAAAGCGTAGAAATACGAAAAATTCCTGCGTATTAGACATAGGACTTTGGTTTTGATTTTGTATATTAAAAGAAAAATACAATACTTTAATTCAATTCGGCAAGAACAATTTTTGAGATATATGGTTCAAATTGTTTAAGGGCATTTTTCAGCTCGAAAACTATAAGAGCTATGAACTTGAACTATAGCATATATTTAATGTTGCCGACCAGCTCAAAGCGGTAAAAATCAAACCACAATATGATCGGGGTCAGAAACTAGTGGACGTCAAATTCCCGAGAACCTTTCTAAACCCGAAAAATGCCAGAGCTGGGAAGTTGAATTTTCATATTTTTTCAATTTCAAGATTTCTAAATGACAATAATAATTGCCGACAATTTGGAATATTTGAGTTTACTATAAAAATCTAACAAAATTTATTTTTCTAAACAAACTTCGGATTTAACAAACTGCGTTTGTTATAAACGAAGTCATGTTTAGAACAAACTTCTATTTTTAAAAAACTTTTTTGCTTACCCTTGGGAGTTTGTTATAGCGAGATTTCACTGTATTTATTATCGTGACGATGCATATATTAAAGAGGGTTCTTAAAATACTTGTTTTATTAAATTTATTTGTTTTTTAACACCTTCACAAAATTTCCAATTTTTTTATGACTTGAAAACTTAAAATTTTTTTTAATAAACCTGGGGGCCTATTCTCGAATTCCACATCCAAATTCCACATGTGGACATCTGTCAAAATTCATAAAAATTGAATTTTTTCGGTACTAAGGGAATATTTCCGAATGGGTATAAGCAGGTGGAAAAAATTTCCCATATAGGAAAATGTCCATGCCGCATGTGAATTACATTTTTCGAACGTTTTTGTGTGAACTTTGACAGATGTCCACATGTGGAAAATGGATATGGAATTCAAGAATAGGGCCCCTGGGGCCTATTCTCGAATTCCACATCCATTTTCCACATGTGGACATCTGTCAAAGTTCACACAAAAACGTTCGAAAATTGTAATTCCTATATAAAACACATGTGGCATGGACATTTTCCTATATGGGGAATTTTTTCCACCTGCTTATACCCATTCGGAAATATTCCCTTAGTACCGAAAAAATTCAATTTTTATGAATTTTGACAGATGTCCACATGTGGAAAATGGACGTGGAATTCGAGAATAGGGCCCCTGGAACGCGTAAACTACAAGGATTTTTAAATTGTTACGTTTTAATTTCCAATTTTTTTATGACTTAAAAACTTCAAATTTTTTTTAATAAACGTGGAAGGCGTAAACTACAAGGATTTTTAAATTGTTACGTTTTAATTTTAAGTTTGGTGGAGGAGTGGGTATAGTCAAAGCATTCCTCAATATACAACCCGTCAGGTTTAGATCAATTTTAAAAGAAGAACCAATATAAATTGGTAAATATACAACCCGTCAGGTTTAGATCAATTTTAAAAGAAGAAATATACTTTTTCTTTGTATTTCTATGTGAAAAATACAGTATAAAATTATAAAAACGAAATCAATGACGTAAGATTTTACTTACTATTTATCAAAGACTTTAAAATACAATAGACCAGAAATAAACAAACTACGCAAAACCACTCTTTAACAACAATAAAAACAAACTACGCACAACCACTCTTTAACAACAAGAAAAAAAGTTTCTTTCTCCTCTTTAGTTTAAACTCTTTGCTATTTATCGACACTTTTTTTTTTTATAAAAAAAACATGAACGAAAGGTGTGATGTCATGAGGTGTAAAGATGCTTTGTAAATAAAGGGGTTTTAGTAAAACATTAATTAAATATGTATAAACAAGATTTTATTAATTGATTTTTAAATCATATATTTATCAATTCTTCTTCTTGATAACGTAGAAATCCAAATTCATTTTTGTAAGATTTTTCATTTAAGAAAAACGATATTAAACAAACTTAACTTTTCATATGATTTGTTTGAAAATCCATTTTTTTTTGTCTTTCTATCCCCCTTATATTAAGTTCGAATTTTATCCTGACGGCTTGTATATCTAGGAATGCTTTGGTATAGTACTATTCGAAAGAAATTTACCTGAATAACAAGTTTAGTATAAAATATGTATTTGCTGTCCGATTCCTTAGCCGACAAATTGTTCAATGGGTTTGTTAGCAGAAATGGTTTTCCCGATATTTAATAAAATCTGTTTAAGAGAGATCAATACAAAATTAATTTTTAGTTAAATTGATGAATGAAATTAATAAGTAGTTTGCATTTGGAAAATAATTTGATTTGTTTTCTTGAAATATCATCATTATTGTTTTGAATCTTGGTAAAGATCGCCCTTAAAAATTAGTAAAAAAATGTCGAAAAGTACCAATAAAAATCACCAAAAAAAATTGGTGGAATTGCTTTGTGAATTGGACTTATCACAGGGTGTACAAAAAGGGGCAAAATGGAATTAAAACTTTTTTGGGATAATTGTGCAATGCAATTAAATATTTTCGGATCTCCGACAAAAGATAGACTTGGTTGGAGTAAGGTAAATTATTCACAAAGCCTTTAACTACTTGTTTAGGTTTGGCTTGATACAAAAGCGTATGTAAAAAAAATTAACATTTAACAAGAAAGAGCAGCAAGCAACCTGTGTGGAGCCAGATAAGCAACATAGTTTTATGGCATTGGAAAATCAAATTATTGAACTAATTGATATGAATATAATTGTATTTGGCATCCCAGACACTTTCTGTTTTGGTAGAGTGGAAATAGTCTCCGAAGATCAAATGGCCGAAAGGACACAACCTAGTTCTAGCGGCCAATTTGTAAATTGACTGATGTGGAAAACTGCGATGTTCCTGTACTGTCAGTAGAAGAATATCGGCGAACAAACCTCTGTACTCCTCTTGTGTGACACTAATAAGTTGAAAATTCAAGAAAGGCATCATCACAACAGTGCCATGGAAGAACTAATGTTGTAGAAAGTTAAAATAAAGCGAAAAATGTTTTAAAACCAAGAATGTAATTTTTAAGGGTTAGATTTATTTATATATTAGTAAAAAAATACTAATTTTCACTATTATACTTATAACGAACTACTTTAAACGAACGAACACTTTAAAAGTTAAAACGCAAATAAATTTCCTTTACTATTTACAAAAACGAGTTTACCTAATTGGCAACATTTTTATTTAAAAGTAAAAATGTACCGCCCCTTTTACTTCAAAACATGTTCATAAATCACAAACTTAAAATTATCCCCCTAGTAAATTTAACAAAAAAGGTATACATATATTGTATTTTTGTTTATCGTATGTATTTTTGTTTATTGGCGAAACACAGTTGAAACAGAATAATTCTCAAAATAATTCCTCAAATTCAATTAACGAAACAATTGTTTTTTTGTTTTTTGAATTTCGCCAAATGTTAAATTTAAAATATGTTTTTTTTTTGACCAATCAAAAACGTTTTTTGAACTCCGAAAAAAATTGAAATCCGGTAGTAATTTTAAATTCCTACAAAGTCTGTGATAAAAAATTTCGATTTGCAGGAAAAACATTGAGATTCATTTTTCACATACATTTTTTAGGGAGCCTTCCAGCATGTTTTGAAACGCGTTCAAAACTACTCCAGTTGGTTTTCATTCACTTTCTGTTCTATAATATTTAAATGAATTACTCTATTTTTTCTCCTCTTTTCGATCATGAATAGCAAACCAAAAATTTAAGAATACTCTTCTGTAACAAATGAACAGTGAACGAACATTAATAAAAATGAAACAATGATCTATTTAATAGAATAGAAATCTATTATTGTTCTCTTTTATTCACAGCGGAATGAGCTGTTTAGTCAACAATTTTTTCAATAGGATTTTAATGTACTATATGTGTTTTAAGTAGTTTTATTATAGGTGCGAAATTGTTTTGATATAGTGAAACGATCCTTTTGCTTTCGACGTCCAGGTTATTTTGGGATACTGCTGCTAGTCGGAAAAATGGGGTTCATTTGTCGAAAGACATCCATAATTACTGGATAGATCGAAACTACATGCATTACCTGAACATACTACGTTTAGCACACGCTCCCATCAGCAATCCCGCAATCTTTCTACTTAGTGATTCATGTTTTTAGCTTGTCGCAAGTCACAATAACAAAAAACTAAAGGTGGGTAATCCCGTCGACAATGCACTATACTTATGTAGCGATATACTTTGTATATAAATTTATATTATATACAGGCATACATACATATATACATATAAATATCTGTATATATGTACATGATTTTACAACAGTAGTTAAGAAGTACAAAATCTAAAAAATATTTAATTGTTTATAAAATTACCTCTTCAAAAACCTCTTCTGTCATGAGCTGTTTTTGGTTGTTATGGTCCGTTTATTCACTAAGTTTGAATAGTAAATGGTCCGTTATTGCGCCAGATATCGCTGCTGTTTACGTGAAAATTTTCTCTTTAGAAGTTCCGATTTTTGCAATGTTGTGGTTGAAATATTTTTTCTTTGTTTTTCTTGTTACTAATAACAACTGAGATGAAGGATATACCTCGAAATAGGTATAGGGAGTATATGGTGAAAAATACGTCAAATCACAAATTTTTGGAAGTCATGTTTTAATTTTATGATTTTTATGTTTTGAATTTGTAGTCTTGATAAAAAAAAAAAAATTTGTAGAACGTGATTTTTGTTGTTGTTGTTTAAAATACAGTGTGTCAAATTTTGAGAAAAATGATGAACATGATGTTGTGTTTATGGCTATAAAAGGAAAAATAAATAACTGATATTTATGATATAGGGCTCGTTTTAAAGGTAAGTTAATACGGATTAATAAAAAATATAAAAATGGTAAGTTCTTTAAATTCTTCATTTTCAAATTTCCCGCTAACATTTTATTTTTGAATTTTCTCAATGATCGTCCAATTTTTTTTTTTTTTTTTTTTAATTTTACGTCCTTTAATTCTATTGAACATACTAAAAACTTGCGCTAGTAAAATTTTTCGAAAAATTCAAAAATCGAATGGTATAGATTTTTGGTCCTCTTACAAAAACTCGATTTTATTTAATTTTTCCAGGTTAATTTTTTCACTCGTTTTTGTGATTCAAAATTAAATTAAAAACAAGAAATATTGACAGTAAAAAATTTATTACAAAAGAAGTATACAAATTTAAAGATATTTATACGGTTAAAATTTACATGTTATATAATCTTCACTATTTGAATATTTTTTACATTTTAAGTAGCCTTCTGTTGAAGGTATAACTGCATGAAAATCGCGAGTCCCTTTTATTGTTTTCAAGTTCTCTAATCTACTGCCTACTTCGATTTGTTTCAATTTATATTCAGTATTTGAACAAAATTGAAAAACCATTTCAGTTTTCAACGGTTTAGTCCATTTGAAAAGTTCCTCCAAATTGGTTATGTCACCATCGTATTCTTTGGTAAGACTGACTCTGGATGCCATTCTCTTAATAGTACCTCCTACTCTATCGCATGGTGCCTTTCCGTGAGCAGTTGCGTGAAAATGCCACTCACAATCAACTCCAAAATCCTCTTTGTGTTTAGTTATATTCATACATTTTTTAAAATTTGTATAATGTGTTACTGCACCATCTGTGACGTAATAAATTTTAGATAAATCCGGAATTTTTGTTTTCAAAAACTGCAATAATTTTTCTATGAACAAGTGAACTACTACAGCGTCATGATGAAGACAATCTGATATTATAATGATGTTGTAGTGCTGCATTATCCCTCCCTCAGTTTTGTAAATTACAAATGGATGAATAGTCGCTTGTTTGTTGTTCCAATGAAAACCCTGTGCTGCATTTTGCATTATAAACGCATAATTTTCTGCAAAATCACAAGAAACAAGTACCTCTGTTGGCTCCAGAGTTAACTTTTTATTTTTTATGAAATTTGATTGTGTTAGTGATATAAAGCAATGAGGAATCAAATTTTCAGCTTAATTATGAAGTAATCCAGAAATTCGTCTAATGGTTTTGAATATTTTTCCAAGTTGCATCGGTCAGTTGAAACCCACTGACTAAACGATAATTCAGCATGCAGACAATCATTGTCCAAAAATGCGTTTTTTAAATATTCTCGAAAATTATCCAATCCAGCAGTTCTCGCATTGCAGAAGATTACATGTTGATCTTGGATCTTTACATAGTATTAATGAAATGCAGTCCTGGTATCGGGAAATTCTTCCTTTGGTGACTGTTTCCATCCTAGTTCCATGAATAATTAATTTGACATTTTGATGTATTATACAAACGCAAACTGTATGCGTTCCGCTGCTTCCTGGTTGAACACAGTTTTTAGGACGTAGCAGAGAAAATTAATTTAGAAAAACCAATTTTTTTTTGATTCATCATCCTTAAATTTCAATTTGTAGCCCTCATAGCACTCCTTAAATGTGCACATCATTAGACATTTCTGAACTTTAACTTTATCAATAGTTAAACAATCGTTTTTGCCAGGCATTATGCGACTAACATCATCATCGTCGTAATATTCTAGCACTGAATGCCTGAGTTCATCACTGATCCGTTTTCCAACCTTGGGTGCTGGAAGGCTCAGTGACCCATTCTTGTGTTGAATTCTTCCTAGATTTGTTGTATAGTTATTTCGGCTGGGTAGACAGCAGCTGTATTTTATCACAATTTTTCTCCAAATGTCGGAATTTGATTTTTTGTTCATTCATGAATTCATCATAAACACGTGCCTTATAATGATTTTCCTCTGAGTGTGTTTTAAAAAGAGGTTCTATTCCAGATACCAAAGATGTTGATGATGTCGGTAATGTGGTAGTTAAATTCAATAATTTTTTCTGCTCATGATATTGCTGGATACCAACTTTCTTGGATATATAGGGGACATGCCAATGTCTGGAAATATCTTATTAAGTTTTTCACGAACGAGAGCACTTTTTATTTGGCATTCCTCACTTTCACTCATACTCGAAATATTCTCGTCATTGACTGTTGATGATGTCTCCGGAGTAACAGGTGAATTTAATAAATTATTAACCGGTGATACCTCGTTTTCAACTTTTTGACGTTTATTAGTCACCCGGTAATAACATGATGTACAAATCGATGAATTTTCAGTTACATGAATCGAGCGCGGCAAACGAATTTTAATATAATCATTAACATTTCTTAAACTTTTAGAACATATTTTCAACTCAGGAAACGGCTTACAACACTTTTTGTACCCAACCATTATTACACTTATTATTTGAAATACTTTTGATGTTATTTAAATAAGCAATGATTTAAATAGAATTTCACAAGTTAAACTAACTGAAATATTAATTTAAACGCTAATTTATACCAAAAAATGTTAACAAAAACCACTGGTTATATTTTATGTTGTTTTACAGGCCTACATACGCCTTCCTTTATAATTAAATTTTTAAATATACGTCATTTTGTTCCAAAAGATTGCGTTACGGTTTATGTACTTGAACGTAATATTTTGGAACACATTTTTAGAGTTGGAACTAACAAAATAAATGACTCATACAAAATTTATTTTTTACTAATAGCTTTATGGGCTATCCCTGAACTACGTTACGCCTTTGTTTGGGGAACGAGTATTGATTGCCGTCACGTTTAGGCTGGGGCAGGGAGAATTTCATAAAAGATGACGTCATGTAATTATAAGAAGTTACTGTTATGGGATATTACATATGTCATAATACAATAATTTGCAGGTATATCATTAGAGGCGTAATCTTTAATTTACCACTTACTTCATGTTCTTAAATGATTACATCATTGCTCACATATTCAGTTTTGTGGCGACTTGTGATGAAGGAGTGAGAGAGACGGAGTTAAGAATGGCCCAAAATAACTCGACGTAGTTTATGAACGGACTGTTACAAATTTCCTCTTTATTTTTTAATTTTCTATTAGAAGCAAGAATATACTAAAGATCGACGAAATAATTTTAAACAATTACATTATCAGGTCGAGCGTAAATTAGTTAAAAATTGAAAATAACATATAACAATTTGATTTTGTATTCCAAAAACGGGTAAATCGTCATACAACGAATTTTGCACGAAAACGAAAAATTTTACTAGCGCAAGTTTTTATTATGTTCAATAGAATTAAAGGACGTTAAATTTAAAAAAAAAAAAAAAAAAAACCGGTCATTGGGAAAATTCAAAAATAAAATGTTGGCGGGAAATTTGAAAATGAAGAAATTAAAGAACTTACAATTTTTATATTTTTTTATTAATCCATATTAACTTACCTTTAAAACGAGCCCTATATCAAGAATATCGGATATTTATTTTTCCTTTTATAGCCATAAACACAACATCATGTTTATCATTTCTATCAAAATTTGACACCCTGTATTTTAAACAACAACAACAAAAATCATTTTCTACAAAATGTTTTTTTAACTAGTACTACCAATTGAAAACATAAAAAATAAAAAATTTAAACACGACTTCCGGTCCCATATACCAAATTTGTGATTTGACGTATTTTTCACCATACATATGTATATTCAAACAATTTAATCGATAGTTATTTGTATTTTTTATTTTTTTTTTATTTTCACTTATATTTATTAATCAACAAATTATCAACACTTATTTATTTAGTATTTTTATATTTATTTATACAAGTTTTGTTTAATTATTGGCTTCGTACAACATTAGCATAATTCACTATACATGTTTTATTTGCGGTATTGGCAGATACATTTCTGCAACCGCCATATATACAGGGTGTCCGGGTTTGGGATGCTGATCCGTCATGGGGTGATTCCTTGGTTCATTCTGAGAAACAAATCGTGTGTGAAGGGGGGATCCATTTTTGATATCCTTTGAGATACAGGGTGTTTAAAAAATTTGGTTCAGAAAAAAAGTACACCCAAATATTAAACTGTAACTTCCAAAATATTTATCGGAGAGCAACCAACTTAGTCTTATTTGGTTGGTAATCGTATAGGCTATTATTAAGGTTTAAGTTATCTTGTAGATCATCCGTTTGAGAGCTATGGTGATTTAAAGTAAAAAAAAAATATTTGTTTTTTATAAAATCGAGTTTTTCTCAAAAAAAACCGTTAAAATTTTTTCTTTTGTTTATTTAATTTTAATTTGTCATGATCTCTACAATCCCCCAATACATTGCTTGTACCCACGTGCCATAGTTTTCTTCGTATTCCGTTTATTCTCAATCTAATTAAGAGATGTTATAGTGTTAATATTTTACCAATTTTATTTTGATCTGTAAAACAGTAGGCGATGATTATCAACTCATTTGTTTAAATCTTGAAAAAACAAAAACTAAATATTTTCAGATTCAGTCATTAGTTTCGAGATATTATCTAGTGTTGTGTCAGTGTTGTGAATCAAAATTTTAATTAATTTAATAAAATTAATATTATAATGGCACAGTTCTCAGGTGAGGAGTACATTGATATCCATTTTGTTTACGGATTTTGCGATGGTAATGCAGAACGAGCTCGCAATGAATATCAACTCAGATTTCCAACACGTCGCATTCCTGACGCAAGAGTATTTATAAATATTCATAGGAGCAGTCTCCAAATATCGTAACAAGATCGAATACCCGGGCGGAGCCCCATTCAGTCTCACCAAACCATTTGGATGTCGACGAAGGTATAATCCGTAATGTAACAGCAAATCCTTCTATTAGCATAAGGAGGCTCGCTTTACAATTAAACGTCTCTCGCTATCGAATTCATCAAGTATTGCACAAGGAGAATCTTCATCCATACCATACAACACCCGTTCAACAACTATTACCGATAGACCGCACTACAAGATTGGAGTTTTGTAATTTGTTGATGGAAAGGAATTTGGACAATGCAAGTTTTGTGAAACGTATCCTATGGACGGATGAATCTCAATTCACAAGAGATGGAATAACAAACTTTCACAATCTACACACGTGGGCTGCTGAAAATCCTCATTCGAAAAAACAAATATCATTTCAGCACCGATTCAGTGTAAACGTATGGGCTGGTGTAATTGGCGATAAATTAATTGGACCATTCATATTACCACCTAGATTAAATGGTGAACGTTATTTACAATTTTTACAAAACGATTTGCCACTCCTTTTTGGTGATGTTCCCATTTTAAGTAGTTTCTCGCATACATACCAACATGATGGTGCACCTTGTCACTACCATAATAATGTTAGGAATTTTTTTAACGAAAATTATCCAAATAATTGGATTGGAAGAAATGGTCCAATTCATTGGCCTGCAAGATCCCCCGATCTTACGGTATTGGATTTTTATGTATGGGGAAGGATGAAGGCGCTTGTATACTCCAAAGAAATTGAAACAAAAGAAGAACTTATACAACGAATACACACAGCAGCACAACAGATAAGGGAAGAATTACCAAGAATTGAAATAACCAAAGGCATACTTAAACGAATATTAGCATGTATTCAATCACAAGGAGGACATTTTGAGCACCTTTTATAACTCCTCGACCCAAACAAACTTTGTATTGAGGGATTGTAGAGGAGATCATGACAAATTAAAATTAAATAAACAAAAGAAAAAATTTTAACGGTTTTTTTGAGAAAAACTCGATTTTATAAAAAACAAATATTTTTTTTTTACTTTAAATCACCATAGCTCTCAAACGGATGCAGATGCAAGATAACCACTTAAACCTTAATAATAGCCTATACGATTACCAACCAAATAAGACTAAGTTGGTTGCTCTCCGATAAATATTTTGGAAGTTACAGTTTAATATTTAGGTGTACTTTTTTTCTGAACCAAATTTTTTAAACACCCTGTATCTCAAAGGATATCAAAAATGGATCCCCCTCCACATACGATTTGTTTCTCAGAATGAACCAAGGAATCACCCCATGACGGAACAGCATCCCAAACCCGGACACCCTGTATACATACATATATTACATATATATCTGTATATACATAAATTAGTACCCACACAATAAGTTAAGTCACTAAACGCAGTGAGTGCAATAGTTAAGCAATTTTTTTTTGTTTTAAAATATTTCTATTTATTTTCTTACTATTTTCCACTTTAACTAAAATCACGCCACTCAAATTTACAGTGTAATTTTTTTTTTTCTATATTAGGCCGTTTATTAGCCTTAATCGTTTCGATACCAAAAATCAACTCTCTTGTCTATGTTATTTTTCGTCATCCCGTAATTTTATTGATTTTATTTTTCCCCATCACAGTTAATTAAAAAACCGGTTATTCCACAAATTTATAAAAATTATCTTCAGTAATAAATCTAGAATACTTTAGACAAATTGTAATAACAGGATAAACCGAAAATCGTTACAATAGTTTTGGGGCAATATTGGGAATCTAGTTAGGGCAGTGATAATTTTATTTTTTATAAAATAAAAACAACTTTGTTGTTAAAAATAGAACCGAAGAAGGAGTAATCCGAAATCGATCTTCTAATAAAAAATACAAAATTGTTACTATGTATAAGGAAAAGTTTCTGCAATTAAATTAAATATTTAAAAATAACAAAGTTGTTTTTATTTTATAAAATTTATAAGTGACAAAAAATTAACACAAAAAGCAAAAATTGATATACACCGTTATATAGTGATAATTTTATGAAAGTTTTCTTTTGTTTACGAAAACGGAAAAATATCATCGATTGTTCACGTGGACCAGGAGATAGAATATCTTTTGAATGTATCATTTTGTAATGTTGTATGCAGTACTGATTTTTATTAACTTACTAGCTGTACCCTGCGCGCGTTGCTACGCTACCACGTAAAATAAATTTGAAGGAAAGACATTATACAAATATTCAATTCATTTTGAGTCATTTTATTGATTTTGTTCATTTCGAAAAAATTGTGACATTGCAGCGTTTCGTTTCAATTCGATATTTATTGAAGTGCTGTGGGATACACAATATTTCTTGTTTTTCCATCTGGTGCGTAAACGAATAAATCAGAAGGTTTTCCGACGCGTGAGCATGCCACATAGAGCTGCCCATATGAGAAGCATGGATTCTCCAAATTTAATCCACACACTTGCAACGATTGTCCTTGTGCTTTGTTGATAGTTATTGCGAAAGCGAGTCGCACCGGGAACTGCAAACGTTTGTATTCGAATGGCATATCTGTCGGGATTATTGGGATACGTGGCAACAGTACGTCTTCACCTTTGAATTTTCCAGTCAAAATTGTTGCCTCGATAACATTGTTCATCATTTTCTTGACTGAGAGTCTGGTTCCGTTGCAAAGTCGTGGTGGATTTATGTTTTGAAGAAGAATGATGGGTACGCCAATTTTCAATGTAAGAACGTGCGGTGGTATGCCTGGCAAATCAAGCGAATTCAAGAATTCAGTTGGATAGTTGACAACTTCGTCTTGATTCACCACAGTATCGATGGACTTATATGTTGTCGTTTCGCCGGGTATATTATTCTGAATTGTGAAGTTGATGGTATTGACATCGATGTTTTTGGCCGCTAATATAGCACGCATACTGAGCCACTATGCTTTCTGTGATCTTACAGAAGTTTGCTGGCAAGGTGATACATTGCGTAGGTTCATCAATTTGCATTCGCCCATTTCCAATATCCATTAATTGTTTTGCAAAATTTCCAGCCGATGCATCCCGGTGTAGTTGTACACGCATGTTGGTTTTCAAAGTCAATTTCTGTAAATGACGCCATAAAACTGATGATTTGAGACATGCATTAAGTTCATCAGCGGGTGTTGAACGTGGTATAATCGGCAGAGTTTCTCGAAAATAACCAGACAATTAAATGAGTGCGCCACCGAAGATCCGTGCGTTTCCTCTCAAATCTCGCAGTGTACGATCAAGCGCTTCCAATGCTTTCTTGTGAGACATTGTACATTCGTCCCATATGATAATTTGACACGTTTGGAGTACTTTGCCCATTCCAGAGTTTTTGCTGATGTTGCATGTTGGTGCCTCAGTGTTTTGTAAATTCAACGGCAGTTTCAATGCTGAATGCGCTGTTCGGCCACCATCCAAAAGAGTTGCCGCAATTCCAGATGATGCAATGGCCAGTGCAATATTATTTTGTGATCGTATGGTTGCCAAAATGAGTGAAAGAAGAAAAGTCTTGCCTGTACCACCGGGCGCATCTATGAAAAACAGTCCACCGCTTTGTTCTGTGATTGCACGCATAATTCTGTCATACGCAATGCGTTGTTCTGGAACCAACTGCGGAAGATTTGTCTGAACAAATGTCCCCAGTTCGTCAGAATCAAAGTGTGTTTCTCGTTGCAAATCACGATCGAAAAGGTCGTTCGCTAGTCGGTTCGGAGCAGGCATTCCCAGTTGCACCCAGTGCCTTGTTAGCGATTGCCAAACGTATGTCTTCAATCAATGCCTCATTATACACGTTTGGTGTGAATTGAATGTCCGGATTTTGATTCGCAGCGCATCGCTTCCATTCGTCCGGATTTTGATTCGCGATTCGCACTCATGTAGTCCTTGTATTTTTCCCAAAGATCTTTTGGATTAGATGGGAAGCAGGTTGTCAATATTATGGCAAATAACGCGCGTATTTGATGTGGTCGAACAGTATTCGATGCATCAGCGAGTGCAGTGTCCCAATGTGCATCATTCTCTAGAAGATTTAGTTCCTGGCAAGCTTGGCGATAAGTGGCGCACAGCTGACCGTTCACTGTTCTTAAATCTTGGAAAGATGTCGGTCCACGTACATTTATTAACAGCAATCGCAGATAGAAGCATTCTGTATTGTTCGGGTGAACAGGGTACAGACGACCCAATGCGTCACTGGAATACAAATTGGGATGTCCTTCAACTGCTTTACCTTGTTTGCGACGTTGAAACTTTTTAGCCGATGCATTCCATGTGTAGAATTTTGGTACCTCAGAATAAAGTAGAGTCTTTGTAAAAATATCATCTTGGCACAATGAGTAAAATGCAGTTAAAGTTGTTGCCGGTGGAACCAATGCTCTTGCACGTATATTATCTGCTGTGAAGTACACGCGCTGTCCATTCTCGAGATGCACCGCCAAGTGTACTACTGTTGGATGTCGTTCATGGATTGGAAATGATAAGATGCGCCATACTGCTTCATTGCTGCTAATGTAGCGTCCAAGTTGGTATTGGTTGATTTCATCGAGCGGTGCGGCCACATTCCCTACTCCGAAGACTGCCATGTCGCTTCCTTTGTTGACATATTTGCAAATGTATTTGATCGACTTCACTGAATTGCAATACTCAACATTAATGTGTGCTTTGAAGCTCTTTGAGAGCAACGGTGAATATGGCACAATCCAACGATTATCGACTTCGACATCAACGTTTCGTACTTTCAGAATGATGGATTTGCCGCCATCCTCAACTGATCGTCGACGATACAGTGGGTATCCTTCATTGCCAGTGATGGTATCAGAAACCAAGTTTCTTGGGTATCGTTTCGTGCATTTCCCATCAGACATGCATGGTGAATTGTTGTTGAATGCGCCACATGGACCATGAATCATATTTTTGGTAACGACGTCGAATAAGTCTGGATCAATGTCCTTATCTGGTATTTCTGAGATGATTTGGTCAATTTGATCTGGTGTAATTTTGTTGATTAACCAAACCAAAATATGTGCATGTGGTAATCCTCTTTTCTGCCATTCAATGGAATACATCCAGCAGCGTGTCTCTCCAAAAACGTGATGCTTGATAATAAAATCAATCAAAGATTTTTTTTTTTGTTTAAATACGCGTGCGGTAATGTCATGGCGGTCCGAAGATGATTGTCCAGCTAACAGAAGTTCTTTAATTTCATCCCATGTTGGATTGTATGTAAATATGATGAACAAATCTGGACGTACATATGCGCGAACGTATGTCATCGCATCTTGTGCGTATTCATGCATGTGCCGTGGACTCCCCATGAATGTAGACGGTAATATGACCATTCTTCCCAATTCGTTTGGATTCACGTTACCATCATTAACGATTGCGTCTCGTAAATGGATGTACTCTTCAGAACGCAACTCGGTTTGATTCAATCGAATATATAGGAGTCGTTCGGTTTCAATCTTCGCGTACATGTCGACGATGTATGGAGGGAACAATTGTCGACATTTCAGAATGTGGTTCTCAGCGTCTTGATGAATCATCAATCGATACGAATAATAATTCATGGCACTGACTTTCTTATTCGTTTCCTCGTCTGTTTGTGGATTTCTCATTTTGATGTTGAAATGATATCCATCTTCTCCTCGCCAAAACAGAATCGGATACTGCAATCCGTCGTATGAGCGATGAGTATCGGAGACTTGCTGAACGTCACCACTTCTGCGATGAAGAATTATGTCGCGCGATTCGAATTCCTCGCCAACTATAACGATCGCCACTTCAACGATTGGTGGTGCATTGAACTGTTTTTCGTGTTGGCCAACGGGTATTTTGTCTGCTCGAATTACAACTGCGTAGTCATCGGCTGGCATTCGTTGAATGGCGGTTTTAAACAACTGAACTAATTCATTGTGTTGATCGAAAAGGGCTTGTAAAGGTCGATTTATATTATCGGCGCGGCTCAGCACATTCATGCTTCGTCTCATACATCAACAATTTATATTATCAGCTCGGTTCAGTTCATATATTGCATTCGTATTTATTTCGGTGTGCATTCGAATCTTCTATTTTACGATGGATTACGTAGAACGTTAAATACAATAATAATATTATTAGTATTTAGTATTTTTTCCTTATCCTTCGAATAAATAAATATATACATATATATGTATTAATATCTGTAAATGTGAATGTATGAATGCAACATCTCAACAAAGTACGAAAAAATATTTATTATTTCGAATTATGTATTTCGTTTTTCTTTCGCATCTTCTCGTTTGCGATTTGTTTTCACAATATTCTTTTGGGATGATTCGATATGCGCTGTACTGTGCTGCACGTAAATGTACTGATAATATAAATACTCTCATAGTAAATGCATGTAACAAAATTTTTTTGGTATGAACTGTGCTGAGACGAGCCGATAATATAAATCCACCTTAACGCAGCCACGATTTTTCGTCCAGTGCCCGCATTATAATGACATCGTTGTTCAATTTGTTCATCACTGTTTGCCATGAAATAAATTTGAAGAAACTTGTGATCTGCGTCCGGCAATGGTAGAAGCGATCCGGCAGGATGATAAATTTGCCCTTGGACTCTGAATGTTGGCATGTAATTTTCGCGCACGATGTTCGCTGCACCGAACGATGTCATTTGAAAATATGAATTGTATTTGCGGATGTTTTCCAAGAAATGCTTCGACTCACGTGTAACACCTGATAGCAACGTTGATAGTGGTTCGGATGGTGGATGTAATTCTGGCAGTTTAACTTTTCTATTGGCGCAGCACATTCCTGGCGTTTCGTTCTTAAATTTGAGGGCGCTACAATACATGCAAATTCTATCCATTTTTCCAATGACGACACTTGGATGAAGACTGTAATCATTATTACTGTCATAATGGAATGCACCAAGATTTAAATCAGCGTACAGTGTTCGTCTTGATCGAGCGGTGCTTATTCGAACATTTTGCAGCCTTCTTCCCCGTTGTTCAGTTGTCTCAGACGAACGGGCCTGCGTAGTACGTATTCGATCAGTTTCTAACCTCACTTCTCGTTGTTCAGATGATTCAGACGAACGGTCTCAGCGACATGTACTCGAAGATTTTCCAGCCTTAATGCTCGTTGCTCGTCTGCTTCTGAGGCTCGTAACGCTCTTTTCTTCCGTGCTTGAGGTATAGATCGGCCAATTGCTTGTCGCTTTGGAGACATAATTGTACGGGAATGACGTGAATAGTGCGTTTGAATTTATTAGATGTCAATCAGCAATCCGAATCTCACAATGTATCCAATCCAATTGAACCGGCTGTTCACACACGGATGGAAATGTTAATATTGACGGTGATTACAATTCGCTGAGGGAAATTTGAAGTGAAAAAAATCAGCATTCGAGAATTGTTGACATCGATTTTAATTCCACTCACGATGATATCTGAAAAAAAACTGCACAGCAAATGCGTTCGGAACGTCAATCAGCAGCCAGATCTTTCACATACACATTCGATGATCTTCGTGAATTCACTGTAGAGAATGAATTAAATCAGCTCACGGAAACTACGAAAATTCAATTCGATTGAATTATTTATCTAAATTATTAATTTAACTCACAATGAAATGCACAAAACTATTCGAAAAACGCTCCCAAATATAAAAATACGCACAATATTGTCTGTTCAATGTGAGCCAGACTTGGAATTTCACAATTTACATAAATTCTTATGTCACCCACAACTCGAAACGTCATCATTCGTTCGCTGTTTTCGTTTCAATTCAAATCAGCATGAACTGTCACGGCAATATATGAAATTCATTGGAATGACAGTGGTGCCATCTGTCGAAAATTGATCGTACCAACTCAGAAACCTTCGTGGGCTCATGCACAACAACTTTGCTAAAGATCATCACATGATCAAATGCATAGTTTACGATTCTATAAAGGACATACAGACAAACATTCATTTATATATACATATATAGAAAAAGCAAAACCATCTTTGATAAATAAAAAAGAATAATAATTAAATTAATAATGAGTCGCATTTTGAATATGTCACCCTGTATTTGAATATTTTTATAAAAATTGCTAATAATTTTGTTCAAAATAAGACTCTATAAATACATAAGCAAATTAACGTATATTTAATGTCGAGTACTATGGGATTTTTGAAATATAGCAGCGTGCCCCACAGAACGTACAAACAGATTTATTGTGATGGAAACAAAACAATCGTTTTTTAGATCGCGGTCACGAAAAAATTTTGTTTGTCTTGTTAAAAAACAATATATAAAATGGAAACTATAAACTTTTGTGATGAAAAGTTTTTTTTTTTTTTTATTTAAAATAAATTTTATTTATTTATTTTATGTAATTACAATCTAGTCTCCTGGGCTTCTTCCCATTGGCGTTCTGTAGTGTTTGGTAAATTGAAGTAAACCACATCTTTGTAATGGATTTTAGATCAGCACAATGCTGCTTAAACTGACAATCACACCAGCTCAAAAGGTTTGGTTCTTTTAAGTCTCCGTACTAAATTCGTGATGCTTAGGAGCTGAGTTGCCTCAATGTTCACATGTCGGCGGAGCCTTTCTTCATGTCTCCGTGCTTTTTCCTGGATTTCGTTTAAGATGAGGTTCATTTTAAGGTCCCTATGAAGGTCATTGTTCCTGACATACCAAGGTGCTTCAACTATGTTCCTTAATACCATATTCTGAAATCTTTGGATGATATTTACGTTGCTCTGTTTGGTACAACCCCAAAGCTGAATACCATAAGTCTAAATCGGTTTCAATATTTGCTTATAAAGTAGAAGCTTGTTGTATGTTGATAAAGAAGAGTTCCTTCCCATCAGCCAATACATTTTTCTGTATTTAAGTCTTAATTCTTCACTTTTTTTCTTGACGTGTGCTTTCCATTTCCATCGTAGTTTAGCATCCAGGGTCATGCCGAGATACTTAGCTGTGTTCGCATGCGGTATTATTTCCCGATTTATGGTAATCGGAATATGTTCGATTCGTCTGTTTGTAAAGTTGATGTGAACTGATTTAGCTTCATTTAGTTTTATTCTCCATCTTTTTGTCCATTCATATATTTGAGTTATAGCTGATTGTAACTTCTGTGTTGATTCTTCGTTGCTTTTTCCAACAGCTAAGATCGCCGTATCATCTGCAAAAGTTGCCAGTGTGCTGTCTACTAATGTAAGAAGATCATAACTGTATAGTAGGTATAACACCGGCCCTAATACACTGCCCTGCGGAACGGAAATGTATCATCTAACTTAATCCTGAAGAACCTATCTTTAAAGTAAGATTCCAGTATCTTAGTAAATTGCATTGGTTGAAGATTCCTTAACTTGTGGTTAAGTCCTTCATGCCACACTCTATCAAACGCTTGTGCAACGTCTAGAAATACTGTTGAAGACTTTTTTCTCCTCTAATGCTTTCTCATTTATACTGGTTATTCTGTGTACTTGATCAATTGTTGAGTGTTGGTTGCGAAAACCGAACTGATGATTTGGGATCAAGTTTTTACTCTCGATTATCGGATTTAATCTTTTTACCAGAAGCTTCTCAAAGAGTTGGGACATGACTGGCAATAGCGAAATTGGCCTATAAGACGATGTTATGTGTGGTGGTTTCCCAGGTTTTGGGATCATAATTACTTCTGCAATTTTCCATAAGCTTGGTACACATTTGATTCTAAATGCTGCATTTATAAAATTGGTGAGTTTCACCAGAGCTTTCCTTGGCAGTTCTTTTAAGATTTCTGCAGTAATAAGATCGTACCCAGGAGCTTTTTTCGTATTCATATTAGCTTTTATCTCACGCATGACTTCTTTTGGTGTTGTGGGTAGGATTTCTTTACTTTCTTGCACTCCTTCCTTGCAGTTATTATCTCGGTTTCCGACGTTTGGTCTTCATGTGGCTGGAATATTTTTTCGAGGTGTTTAGCAAATTCTCGAGCTTTGTCTTCATTATTTCTAGCCCATTTATCACCTGTTATTTTTATTGGGGGAATCTGCATTATTGGTCTTTTGATTCTTTTGGTTGCTTTCCAAAGAGAATAATCAGTACTGTTGTCATTAGATTTTAGTGACGAAAAGGTAAAAAATATAAACAATTTTGTAATTTTTATTCACGAATATCAAATTATATAACTGGCGTCTCGTTTGTTGTTGTTATTATTATCATAATTGACATTTATAATTTTGCTGGAAGAAATGTGGAGAAAAAATTAAGCAAAATATCTGAATTTTTCCAAATTGATTTATATAAAAAAAACATCATCAATTTACTTAATAATTTTACGCTGTTCCTAATGTTTTAATGAAATTACGGAACTGACAAATACAGTATTAAAATTATAACGGCCATAAAGGTCTCTACTCTCCACCTGCCATTAACATCGAGTTATACCATTACTATTCGAACAGTTGCTTGTGGAAACACGAAATTGCAACGATTGCCAGATGTCTTACAATCATTTGCTGCCAAGAAGGCATAACATTATTGTATACCAAAATTTTACGTTTCATTCGAATTTTTCTAATTTGTAGTTAGAATCTACTAGAATTTTTGTGACTTGTGACGTGAAGATATTCTTACAAAACAAAAAAAAAAATTAAATATTTGTTGAGATTTTATTAAATACATACTTAAAAATGTGACGGCAAAAAAAGAATCATTAAAATACGTATACGTGTAACGATTTTTTTTGGAACACTTTTTGCACAATTTCTTTAAAATATCAAAACGCAAATGATTTCTACCCATCAAATGTCGTTTTCCTCACCCGACGCCATTTTTTATATTTGTGTTGCCAGTTAATGTAATTGTAATGGTATTTATGTCAGGTGGAGTAGCCGGGTTAAATATTTTTCTCTTGACGAAAAAAAAATAGACTGACGTTATGACATTTTTTGTACATCTACTAACATAAAGAATAAAACTAAAAAAAGAAAGAAAAAAATTTGCTCTTGGTTACTTTTACTATTACTTGGTTACTTTTAATATTAATTTTTTAACTTAATATGCGCAATTTTTAGTTTATTTTCTCCTAAAATATATCAGAAGGAAAAAAGATTACAAAAAACATAAATATAATTTTAATTGTCAAAATATTCAACAGAAAATTACAAGAATTTGAGTATAAAATACAATTTATGGTCCTTGGCATAACGTCATGACAAAAATATTAAAAACCTACATATTCTGATCTTTTCCTCTCTTAACAAAATTTCAATGCGCATGCTCAAAACTATTGTTATGTATTAAGCCGGTATTCCATTACGAAAAATTTACTGATTGCTGGAAAAATTGAAAGAAGACAAAAAAAAATGTTACATTAGATTGACAAAGAAAAAACAATTTTTTTCATTTTTTATTTTATAGCAAAATTGTATGGATAAATTTTGACAGCATACAAAAACATAACCAACAAATATGAAGAAAATTATGCGTTATTCTTAATTCGTATATTTTCACCTCTCAAAATTATCTAAAAAATTTAATATTATTTTCACCCATTCAGAATTAATTTTTTTCATTTATTTGCCGTCACAGAATAAAAAATAAAAAATATCTTTACCATAAAAATGACGTACTATGAAAATTAATGTTGTGTGCGAGAAATATGTTATCATCCATACACAAAATTTATGTAGATGTGTTAGAGGGTTGCAATAAAAAGTACTCCATTTGATAATTTTTGTCAATAATTATGGCATCACACTAACACAGCTACAAGTTTTTTGTAATAAAAATGTTTACTGACGAAATCGGGTGTTTCATTCACACAACCACCGATTTTATATTTTTATCTCAATATATTTTTGCTGATAAACATTTTTTCACAATGGAATACCGGCTTTATGCTTGATTTTCATGAGAAAATCTTACTGACTTGTATATTTTACTGAAAAAGACAGAGGAGTTTAGACAATCAAAAATTCCATTAGATTGAAAATGATAGTAATTTTTTTATAGCAAAATTTTATGGTTATATTTTGATAGATTTTTGTTAACATAACCAATACATTTTGTAAAATTTTGTTCAATTACAATATAGTTAAGTAGGTATTTAAGATAAATAATAATTTAATATTTTATAATTAATAATTTACTTAATATATACTGGCTCGCGAAAGTAGGTTAAAAACTATTTTATTTTTTATTTTCTCAGTTATTTAATCAGTTTTCAAAATAAAACAACATGGATTATAACATTCCGTAATTCAATAATATTTTATTCGAATATTAAAAAAATATTTAAAAAAAATCATCTTGTTTCAATTAAGAAAACTTGTAGAAAAAGAGATCAACCAATAATGCGCAGCAAAAATAGGTTTAAAAAAAATAATAACCGCAATTTCCGCCTTTCCTTTCTGCCATCCGTGCAATTCGGGTTGGTAAGGCGTGTGCATACTTCTGACACTCCGCAGCGCTAATTTGAGACCAGACTTCAGTGATGAAAGCTCGCAGCCGAGTCAAATTTCCGATAATTAATTTAATATTAAATTTATTTGGAGTGTTTTTATCAAAACGTCACTTTATACCATAAAAATATCAAAGTGGGGTTAACTTCATTTTTTTTATAGTATTTGCTTCAGTGTGCGAGAAACATTTTCTATCCTTACACAATCTGTATGTAGATGTATTGTAAAATACTGAAAAAATATGCTTCGCTTCATATTTTTCTTCAGTAAATTATGGCTATACACCACTAAATTATGATTACATAGTACAGTAAAAACCATTTTTTTCAGTACTGAAAAAAAAATTTCCCTCTCACACCTCAAGTAAATCTATATTTTTATCTCGCTTTATTTTTACTGATAAAAATACTTTCGTAAAGGAAATCAGGCTTATAATTTGTAAAAAGGGAAACCTGCTAAAATTCTCTCTGGAAAGCCTGCTTGTTTTGCTGATACGCAGATACATATTTAAAAATATCGATCTTTAGGTGTATTATTCACTACGAAAAACCATATAAAAAAATTAAAATTTAGTCGCTTATCACTCACAATATTCAATTTGTTACTACTAACGTCGATTGATATTTGAGCATTTTTACGCTCTATTCTTTGTTGTGATTTGCACACAAACTTTACTCCCTTTTAGTTTCGTAGTATATGATTCTTTATATTTTCTACACTAAATTCACAGCCGTATATACTGCCGTCCTAGAACCAAACGCGGTATCTACAAAAAATTGCAAATTGAGTTTATGGTATTCTTAGTAACCTGGCATGTTATTCTACCTATTTACCGACGAAAAGTTTTTTTTTTTTTTTATTTAAAATAAATTTTATTTATTTATTTTATGTAATTACAATCTAGTCTCCTGGGCTTCTTCCCATTGGCGTTTTGTAGTGTTTGGTAAATTGAAGTAAACCACATCTTTGTAATGGATTTTAGATCAGCACAATGCTGCTTAAACTGACAATCACACCAGCTCAAAAGGTTTGGTTCTTTTAAGTCTCCGTACTAAATTCGTGATGCTTAGGAGCTGAGTTGCCTCAATGTTCACATGTCGGCGGAGCCTTTCTTCATGTCTCCGTGCTTTTTCCTGGATTTCGTTTAAGATGAGGTTCATTTTAAGGTCCCTATGAAGGTCATTGTTCCTGACATACCAAGGTGCTTCAACTATGTTCCTTAATACCATATTCTGAAATCTTTGGATGATATTTACGTTGCTCTGTTTGGTACAACCCCAAAGCTGAATACCATAAGTCTAAATCGGTTTCAATATTTGCTTATAAAGTAGAAGCTTGTTGTATGTTGATAAAGAAGAGTTCCTTCCCATCAGCCAATACATTTTTCTGTATTTAAGTCTTAATTCTTCACTTTTTTTCTTGACGTGTGCTTTCCATTTCCATCGTAGTTTAGCATCCAGGGTCATGCCGAGATACTTAGCTGTGTTCGCATGCGGTATTATTTCCCGATTTATGGTAATCGGAATATGTTCGATTCGTCTGTTTGTAAAGTTGATGTGAACTGATTTAGCTTCATTTAGTTTTATTCTTCATCTTTTTGTCCATTCATATATTTGAGTTGATTGTAACTTCTGTGTTGATTCTTCGTTGCTTTTTCCAACAGCTAAGATCGCCGTATCATCTGCAAAAGTTGCCAGTGTGCTGTCTACTAATGTAAGAAGATCATAACTGTATAGTAGGTATAACACCGGCCCTAATACACTGCCCTGCGGAACGGAAATGTATCATCTAACTTAATCCTGAAGAACCTATCTTTAAAGTAAGATTCCAGTATCTTAGTAAATTGCATTGGTTGAAGATTTCTTAACTTGTGGTTAAGTCCTTCATGCCACACTCTATCAAACGCTTGTGCAACGTCTAGAAATACTGTTGAAGACTTTTTTCTCCTCTAATGCTTTCTCAATTATACTGGTTATTCTGTGTACTTGATCAATTGTTGAGTGTTGGTTGCGAAAACCGAACTGATGATTTGGGATCAAGTTTTTACTCTCGATTATCGGATTTAATCTTTTTACCAGAAGCTTCTCAAAGAGTTGGGACATGACTGGCAATAGCGAAATTGGCCTATAAGACGATGTTATGTGTGGTGGTTTCCCAGGTTTTGGGATCATAATTACTTCTGCAATTTTCCATAAGCTTGGTACACATTTGATTCTAAATGCTGCATTTATAAAATTGGTGAGTTTCACCAGAGCTTTCCTTGGCAGTTCTTTTAAGATTTCTGCAGTAATAAGATCGTACCCAGGAGCTTTTTTCGTATTCATATTAGCTTTTATCTCACGCATGACTTCTTTTGGTGTTGTGGGTAGGATTTCTTTACTTTCTTGCACTCCTTCCTTGCAGTTATTATCTCGGTTTCCGACGTTTGGTCTTCATGTGGCTGGAATATTTTTTCGAGGTGTTTAGCAAATTCTCGAGCTTTGTCTTCATTATTTCTAGCCCATTTATCACCTGTTATTTTTATTGGGGGAATCTGCATTATTGGTCTTTTGATTCTTTTGGTTGCTTTCCAAAGAGAATAATCAGTACTGTTGTCATTAGATTTTAGTGACGAAAAGGTAAAAAATATAAACAATTTTGTAATTTTTATTCACGAATATCAAATTATATAACTGGCGTCTCGTTTGTTGTTGTTATTATTATCATAATTGACATTTATAATTTTGCTGGAAGAAATGTGGAGAAAAAATTAAGCAAAATATCTGAATTTTTCCAAATTGATTTATATAAAAAAAACATCATCAATTTACTTAATAATTTTACGCTGTTCCTAATGTTTTAATGAAATTACGGAACTGACAAATACAGTATTAAAATTATAACGGCCATAAAGGTCTCTACTCTCCACCTGCCATTAACATCGAGTTATACCATTACTATTCGAACAGTTGCTTGTGGAAACACGAAATTGCAACGATTGCCAGATGTCTTACAATCATTTGCTGCCAAGAAGGCATAACATTATTGTATACCAAAATTTTACGTTTCATTCGAATTTTTCTAATTTGTAGTTAGAATCTACTAGAATTTTTGTGACTTGTGACGTGAAGATATTCTTACAAAACAAAAAAAAAAATTAAATATTTGTTGAGATTTTATTAAATACATACTTAAAAATGTGACGGCAAAAAAAGAATCATTAAAATACGTATACGTGTAACGATTTTTTTTGGAACACTTTTTGCACAATTTCTTTAAAATATCAAAACGCAAATGATTTCTACCCATCAAATGTCGTTTTCCTCACCCGACGCCATTTTTTATATTTGTGTTGCCAGTTAATGTAATTGTAATGGTATTTATGTCAGGTGGAGTAGCCGGGTTAAATATTTTTCTCTTGACGAAAAAAAAATAGACTGACGTTATGACATTTTTTGTACATCTACTAACATAAAGAATAAAACTAAAAAAAGAAAGAAAAAAAATTTGCTCTTGGTTACTTTTACTATTACTTGGTTACTTTTAATATTAATTTTTTAACTTAATATGCGCAATTTTTAGTTTATTTTCTCCTAAAATATATCAGAAGGAAAAAAGATTACAAAAAACATAAATATAATTTTAATTGTCAAAATATTCAACAGAAAATTACAAGAATTTGAGTATAAAATACAATTTATGGTCCATTGGCATAACGTCATGACAAAAATATTAAAAACCTACATATTCTGATCTTTTCCTCTCTTAACAAAATTTCAATGCGCATGCTCAAAACTATTGTTATGTATTAAGCCGGTATTCCATTACGAAAAATTTACTGATTGCTGGAAAAATTGAAAGAAGACAAAAAAAAATGTTACATTAGATTGACAAAGAAAAAACAATTTTTTTCATTTTTTATTTTATAGCAAAATTGTATGGATAAATTTTGACAGCATACAAAAACATAACCAACAAATATGAAGAAAATTATGCGTTATTCTTAATTCGTATATTTTCACCTCTCAAAATTATCTAAAAAATTTAATATTATTTTCACCCATTCAGAATTAATTTTTTTCATTTATTTGCCGTCACAGAATAAAAAATAAAAAATATCTTTACCATAAAAATGACGTACTATGAAAATTAATGTTGTGTGCGAGAAATATGTTATCATCCATACACAAAATTTATGTAGATGTGTTAGAGGGTTGCAATAAAAAGTACTCCATTTGATAATTTTTGTCAATAATTATGGCATCACACTAACACAGCTACAACTTTTTTGTAATAAAAATGTTTACTGACGAAATCGGGTGTTTCATTCACACAACCACCGATTTTATATTTTTATCTCAATATATTTTTGCTGATAAACATTTTTTCACAATGGAATACCGGCTTTATGCTTGATTTTCATGAGAAAATCTTACTGACTTGTATATTTTACTGAAAAAGACAGAGGAGTTTAGACAATCAAAAATTCCATTAGATTGAAAATGATAGTAATTTTTTTATAGCAAAATTTTATGGTTATATTTTGATAGATTTTTGTTAACATAACCAATACATTTTGTAAAATTTTGTTCAATTACAATATAGTTAAGTAGGTATTTAAGATAAATAATAATTTAATATTTTATAATTAATAATTTACTTAATATATACTGGCTCGCGAAAGTAGGTTAAAAACTATTTTATTTTTTATTTTCTCAGTTATTTAATCAGTTTTCAAAATAAAACAACATGGATTATAACATTCCGTAATTCAATAATATTTTATTCGAATATTAAAAAAATATTTAAAAAAAATCATCTTGTTTCAATTAAGAAAACTTGTAGAAAAAGAGATCAACCAATAATGCGCAGCAAAAATAGGTTTAAAAAAAATAATAACCGCAATTTCCGCCTTTCCTTTCTGCCATCCGTGCAATTCGGGTTGGTAAGGCGTGTGCATACTTCTGACACTCCGCAGCGCTAATTTGAGACCAGACTTCAGTGATGAAAGCTCGCAGCCGAGTCAAATTTCCGATAATTAATTTAATATTAAATTTATTTGGAGTGTTTTTATCAAAACGTCACTTTATACCATAAAAATATCAAAGTGGGGTTAACTTCATTTTTTTTATAGTATTTGCTTCAGTGTGCGAGAAACATTTTCTATCCTTACACAATCTGTATGTAGATGTATTGTAAAATACTGAAAAAATATGCTTCGCTTCATATTTTTCTTCAGTAAATTATGGCTATACACCACTAAATTATGATTACATAGTACAGTAAAAACCATTTTTTTCAGTACTGAAAAAAAAATTTCCCTCTCACACCTCAAGTAAATCTATATTTTTATCTCGCTTTATTTTTACTGATAAAAATACTTTCGTAAAGGAAATCAGGCTTATAATTTGTAAAAAGGGAAACCTGCTAAAATTCTCTCTGGAAAGCCTGCTTGTTTTGCTGATACGCAGATACATATTTAAAAATATCGATCTTTAGGTGTATTATTCACTACGAAAAACCATATAAAAAAATTAAAATTTAGTCGCTTATCACTCACAATATTCAATTTGTTACTACTAACGTCGATTGATATTTGAGCATTTTTACGCTCTATTCTTTGTTGTGATTTGCACACAAACTTTACTCCCTTTTAGTTTCGTAGTATATGATTCTTTATATTTTCTACACTAAATTCACAGCCGTATATACTGCCGTCCTAGAACCAAACGCGGTATCTACAAAAAATTGCAAATTGAGTTTATGGTATTCTTAGTAACCTGGCATGTTATTCTACCTATTTACCGACGAAAAGTTTTTTTTTTTTTTATTTAAAATAAATTTTATTTATTTATTTTATGTAATTACAATCTAGTCTCCTGGGCTTCTTCCCATTGGCGTTTTGTAGTGTTTGGTAAATTGAAGTAAACCACATCTTTGTAATGGATTTTAGATCAGCACAATGCTGCTTAAACTGACAATCACACCAGCTCAAAAGGTTTGGTTCTTTTAAGTCTCCGTACTAAATTCGTGATGCTTAGGAGCTGAGTTGCCTCAATGTTCACATGTCGGCGGAGCCTTTCTTCATGTCTCCGTGCTTTTTCCTGGATTTCGTTTAAGATGAGGTTCATTTTAAGGTCCCTATGAAGGTCATTGTTCCTGACATACCAAGGTGCTTCAACTATGTTCCTTAATACCATATTCTGAAATCTTTGGATGATATTTACGTTGCTCTGTTTGGTACAACCCCAAAGCTGAATACCATAAGTCTAAATCGGTTTCAATATTTGCTTATAAAGTAGAAGCTTGTTGTATGTTGATAAAGAAGAGTTCCTTCCCATCAGCCAATACATTTTTCTGTATTTAAGTCTTAATTCTTCACTTTTTTTCTTGACGTGTGCTTTCCATTTCCATCGTAGTTTAGCATCCAGGGTCATGCCGAGATACTTAGCTGTGTTCGCATGCGGTATTATTTCCCGATTTATGGTAATCGGAATATGTTCGATTCGTCTGTTTGTAAAGTTGATGTGAACTGATTTAGCTTCATTTAGTTTTATTCTTCATCTTTTTGTCCATTCATATATTTGAGTTGATTGTAACTTCTGTGTTGATTCTTCGTTGCTTTTTCCAACAGCTAAGATCGCCGTATCATCTGCAAAAGTTGCCAGTGTGCTGTCTACTAATGTAAGAAGATCATAACTGTATAGTAGGTATAACACCGGCCCTAATACACTGCCCTGCGGAACGGAAATGTATCATCTAACTTAATCCTGAAGAACCTATCTTTAAAGTAAGATTCCAGTATCTTAGTAAATTGCATTGGTTGAAGATTTCTTAACTTGTGGTTAAGTCCTTCATGCCACACTCTATCAAACGCTTGTGCAACGTCTAGAAATACTGTTGAAGACTTTTTTCTCCTCTAATGCTTTCTCAATTATACTGGTTATTCTGTGTACTTGATCAATTGTTGAGTGTTGGTTGCGAAAACCGAACTGATGATTTGGGATCAAGTTTTTACTCTCGATTATCGGATTTAATCTTTTTACCAGAAGCTTCTCAAAGAGTTGGGACATGACTGGCAATAGCGAAATTGGCCTATAAGACGATGTTATGTGTGGTGGTTTCCCAGGTTTTGGGATCATAATTACTTCTGCAATTTTCCATAAGCTTGGTACACATTTGATTCTAAATGCTGCATTTATAAAATTGGTGAGTTTCACCAGAGCTTTCCTTGGCAGTTCTTTTAAGATTTCTGCAGTAATAAGATCGTACCCAGGAGCTTTTTTCGTATTCATATTAGCTTTTATCTCACGCATGACTTCTTTTGGTGTTGTGGGTAGGATTTCTTTACTTTCTTGCACTCCTTCCTTGCAGTTATTATCTCGGTTTCCGACGTTTGGTCTTCATGTGGCTGGAATATTTTTTCGAGGTGTTTAGCAAATTCTCGAGCTTTGTCTTCATTATTTCTAGCCCATTTATCACCTGTTATTTTTATTGGGGGAATCTGCATTATTGGTCTTTTGATTCTTTTGGTTGCTTTCCAAAGAGAATAATCAGTACTGTTGTCATTAGATTTTAGTGACGAAAAGGTAAAAAATATAAACAATTTTGTAATTTTTATTCACGAATATCAAATTATATAACTGGCGTCTCGTTTGTTGTTGTTATTATTATCATAATTGACATTTATAATTTTGCTGGAAGAAATGTGGAGAAAAAATTAAGCAAAATATCTGAATTTTTCCAAATTGATTTATATAAAAAAAACATCATCAATTTACTTAATAATTTTACGCTGTTCCTAATGTTTTAATGAAATTACGGAACTGACAAATACAGTATTAAAATTATAACGGCCATAAAGGTCTCTACTCTCCACCTGCCATTAACATCGAGTTATACCATTACTATTCGAACAGTTGCTTGTGGAAACACGAAATTGCAACGATTGCCAGATGTCTTACAATCATTTGCTGCCAAGAAGGCATAACATTATTGTATACCAAAATTTTACGTTTCATTCGAATTTTTCTAATTTGTAGTTAGAATCTACTAGAATTTTTGTGACTTGTGACGTGAAGATATTCTTACAAAACAAAAAAAAAATTAAATATTTGTTGAGATTTTATTAAATACATACTTAAAAATGTGACGGCAAAAAAAGAATCATTAAAATACGTATACGTGTAACGATTTTTTTTGGAACACTTTTTGCACAATTTCTTTAAAATATCAAAACGCAAATGATTTCTACCCATCAAATGTCGTTTTCCTCACCCGACGCCATTTTTTATATTTGTGTTGCCAGTTAATGTAATTGTAATGGTATTTATGTCAGGTGGAGTAGCCGGGTTAAATATTTTTCTCTTGACGAAAAAAAAATAGACTGACGTTATGACATTTTTTGTACATCTACTAACATAAAGAATAAAACTAAAAAAAGAAAGAAAAAAAATTTGCTCTTGGTTACTTTTACTATTACTTGGTTACTTTTAATATTAATTTTTTAACTTAATATGCGCAATTTTTAGTTTATTTTCTCCTAAAATATATCAGAAGGAAAAAAGATTACAAAAAACATAAATATAATTTTAATTGTCAAAATATTCAACAGAAAATTACAAGAATTTGAGTATAAAATACAATTTATGGTCAATTGGCATAACGTCATGACAAAAATATTAAAAACCTACATATTCTGATCTTTTCCTCTCTTGACAAAATTTCAATGCGCATGCTCAAAACTATTGTTATGTATTAAGCCGGTATTCCATTACGAAAAATTTACTGATTGCTGGAAAAATTGAAAGAAGACAAAAAAAAATGTTACATTAGATTGACAAAGAAAAAACAATTTTTTTCATTTTTTATTTTATAGCAAAATTGTATGGATAAATTTTGACAGCATACAAAAACATAACCAACAAATATGAAGAAAATTATGCGTTATTCTTAATTCGTATATTTTCACCTCTCAAAATTATCTAAAAAATTTAATATTATTTTCACCCATTCAGAATTAATTTTTTTCATTTATTTGCCGTCACAGAATAAAAAATAAAAAATATCTTTACCATAAAAATGACGTACTATGAAAATTAATGTTGTGTGCGAGAAATATGTTATCATCCATACACAAAATTTATGTAGATGTGTTAGAGGGTTGCAATAAAAAGTACTCCATTTGATAATTTTTGTCAATAATTATGGCATCACACTAACACAGCCACAACTTTTTTGTAATAAAAATGTTTACTGACGAAATCGGGTGTTTCATTCACACAACCACCGATTTTATATTTTTATCTCAATATATTTTTGCTGATAAACATTTTTTCACAATGGAATACCGGCTTTATGCTTGATTTTCATGAGAAAATCTTACTGACTTGTATATTTTACTGAAAAAGACAGAGGAGTTTAGACAATCAAAAATTCCATTAGATTGAAAATGATAGTAATTTTTTTATAGCAAAATTTTATGGTTATATTTTGATAGATTTTTGTTAACATAACCAATACATTTTGTAAAATTTTGTTCAATTACAATATAGTTAAGTAGGTATTTAAGATAAATAATAATTTAATATTTTATAATTAATAATTTACTTAATATATACTGGCTCGCGAAAGTAGGTTAAAAACTATTTTATTTTTTATTTTCTCAGTTATTTAATCAGTTTTCAAAATAAAACAACATGGATTATAACATTCCGTAATTCAATAATATTTTATTCGAATATTAAAAAAATATTTAAAAAAAATCATCTTGTTTCAATTAAGAAAACTTGTAGAAAAAGAGATCAACCAATAATGCGCAGCAAAAATAGGTTTAAAAAAAATAATAACCGCAATTTCCGCCTTTCCTTTCTGCCATCCGTGCAATTCGGGTTGGTAAGGCGTGTGCATACTTCTGACACTCCGCAGCGCTAATTTGAGACCAGACTTCAGTGATGAAAGCTCGCAGCCGAGTCAAATTTCCGATAATTAATTTAATATTAAATTTATTTGGATTGTTTTTATCAAAACGTCACTTTATACCATAAAAATATCAAAGTGGGGTTAACTTCATTTTTTTTATAGTATTTGCTTCAGTGTGCGAGAAACATTTTCTATCCTTACACAATCTGTATGTAGATGTATTGTAAAATACTGAAAAAATATGCTTCGCTTCATATTTTTCTTCAGTAAATTATGGCTATACACCACTAAATTATGATTACATAGTACAGTAAAAACCATTTTTTTCAGTACTGAAAAAAAAAATTCCCTCTCACACCTCAAGTAAATCTATATTTTTATCTCGCTTTATTTTTACTGATAAAAATACTTTCGTAAAGGAAATCAGGCTTATAATTTGTAAAAAGGGAAACCTGCTAAAATTCTCTCTGGAAAGCCTGCTTGTTTTGCTGATACGCAGATACATATTTAAAAATATCGATCTTTAGGTGTATTATTCACTACGAAAAACCATATAAAAAAATTAAAATTTAGTCGCTTATCACTCACAATATTCAATTTGTTACTACTAACGTCGATTGATATTTGAGCATTTTTACGCTCTATTCTTTGTTGTGATTTGCACACAAACTTTACTCCCTTTTAGTTTCGTAGTATATGATTCTTTATATTTTCTACACTAAATTCACAGCCGTATATACTGCCGTCCTAGAACCAAACGCGGTATCTACAAAAAATTGCAAATTGAGTTTATGGTATTCTTAGTAACCTGGCATGTTATTCTACCTATTTACCGACGAAAAACTCAGTATTTACATTATTTCTTCCAACAACACGCATCATTTTATTGTATCTTTCTAAAATTTTTACCTTCTCTAAGCACGAATGGGGTATCTACATACTACTAGCTAAAAACGCAGTAACTACTTGTGAGAATATGTACATACCGCATTTGTTTTTAGTATTTACTTATACTAAAATTTAAAACTAAAAAAAATTTATTTTGTAATTAACTTTAAGAAATGTAATTTCATTGTTTGTAATTATTTAAAAATTGTGTTCCGATAATAGTTTATAATGTACAAATTGTGTAATCTTATGTTGCTGGTGATATTTTTCTCTATTTTGAAAGATTTTGACATATCAAATATAAACAAACAACCAAGACTACAAAATGTACATATATTGTAGGTAACATCTTTAAGTAATAATGTTTGTCACTTGCTTAGTTATTGTTTTTTATATATCACCGTGTATAATGTATAATTTTCATGTTCTTGTTAAGCAAATAAAAAACTTTCTTCTGACAGCAACCACAGAGCTGAGAAGATAAAAAAAAAAATACAACAGTCCACAAAAAATTAATTGAGTTATCCAGCGCCCGTTATAAATAAAGTAGTGGAAGTCCATTTTTCAAAAAATTTAGTTAATGAAAACAATAGACATATATTATTACGATCATCACTCACCTTGTGCAAATTATAAGGAAATCCAAAATACAAAAATACTTTTGCATTTACCTTAATTCTTTCATTATCTCATTATAGACCACTTTAATCGGCTTAAATAATTAACATTGTATTTATTAACATTGTACTCGTAGATGAAGTTTTAGGTCGTCCTCGATAGTTTAGTGAGTAAGCATTTGCTTTGCAATTGGGGGCCGCGGGTTCGATTTCCTGTGGTGGCAAGAACAAATTTGTTACTATTGGGCTTTATATTTCTGAATGTAATGTTACTAGCTTTTCCTTCAAAGGACATTTATAAAAAAAAAAAATAAAAAATTACATTTACAAAAAAAAAAAAAAAATTAAAAAACCAAAACATAATAATTTAGTAAAATATATATGTAATTTATTAGCTTTAATCCAATGGGACAAATTTGCTACTTGCCAGTACTTGTAAGTAAGACACCCAATGGAACGAAAATTTTATTTAAACAGGTAAAACAACTACACCATCGATTAAGTATGAGTAGTTTAGTAGCAAACGCAGTAACTAGTTAGTAACGCAAAACTCCGCTCTCTTCTAGCGTTACGTTTATGATGGTGGTCCTATGTATGTCAAGTTCCGAATTTACTTGTTGCACTTCGACCATTTTATTTTTATTAGAGAAAAATCTATAAATTTTGAGAAATCTATAAAGTTTATTTTTCCATATTTTATTTATAATTTAAAGAAATCGATTTAGTAAATACATGTCAGTTTTCAAAGAATGAAACTTGACAGTAAAAACAAAACAAAAAAACTATTTGTTAAATTAAACAAAAATTTAAAACAATAAAATTTTATAAAAATACATGTGTATGTATCATTTAAAATACATAGCAAATATTGGCCGAAAACTTAGCAAACATTTGGGAAACACTTTGATGGTAATTGTGAACGGCAAATATTTGCTTTAAAAATGTTCTCAAAAATTATTGCCACCGTGTTTGGGGAAACATTTTTCACGTGGAAACGACCTATAATGGCACTCAGCTAAGTGGTTCTGTTTATTCTCGGCAAGATTGAGCAAAAAAATGTCGCTTGAGAGCAAAGCAGCAAATATTTGGGGTTGTTTTGAAATACAGGTTCTTCTTGTTTTCTTTTACATATGACAGTTTTTCCTAAATTATTAGTTATCTTGTGCTAAACATTTAAAATAGTATCTTTTTCCATAAGATTTTATTCCCAATTTACCAGAATACACTTTTGGGAAATAGGGAATAAAAGTTGGGAGCTTTTGCAGTGTAAAATTATAGCCATGTTTTCCCCATTTCGCGAACCCTGGAAAAACAGGAATCGGCTCCCTGTTCCGAGAAGTTGGAATAGTGAAAGTCAATTTCCCACCAGCTGAAATCGCTTTCCTCATAAATGTGTCTTGTTTTGTAATTAGTGGAGCAACCAAGTTAACCAAGTAATTGAAGTCTTCAGATAGCACACGCATAGAATTTTTCAACACATTGCCATCCTCAATCTCCAATTCTTTCAATAAATTCAAATAGTAGCCACTTTAATCACACGCATCACCCAGCCTCTGACCCATTTTCTTCAATTTTGCATTCGCATTGTTTTTAAAATGCAGGCAGCACAAAAAAATCATCAACAAAAATAAATTATTTTATTCTACGCATGTTCATTTTATTTTAATGATTTTTCGATTGACTTCATTTCCCTTCAATTATTTTTCTGTCACTAAAACTATAGAAAGAAACAATAAACGTCAAATCTATAGGGCGCAAATAAAATACCTATTTGTACCTCTTTCTTCTTCCGTTGGCGCTACATCCCATGAAGGGATTTGGCCGCCTCAACGATATTCTTTTATTTATTTAGTTCCACTTATAAATTTACAAAACTTTTGGCATACTATATTTTGAGCTTTTGTTCATTCTCAACAGAGCATACCAAAATATGCGAATAACTTATAATAAATCAGACGCATCTGAATTTTGCTGATTAGCTTTTGGTCCACCTCGAATATTTAATTCCCCTGGTGTCTGACATATCTGGCGGGCGTTCCACAATCCGCCTTCTGCCAGGTTGTAATCAGTAGCTCTCACTGAATGGAGTTGGGACTGCTTCTGTTGATTTTTACTGAATCCATCTCCCCAATTTTGTCTGATACACCCAATGGAAACAAATGACACCAGTAAGTCGATTTTGGTCGCAAAACGAGGATTGAGGATTGAGAATTTTGTATATATACACGGCGTATAATATACATTTTTCAATTGTGTGTCGTCAAATATTTTTATTGTATTAGTGTGTTTTCTCATGATGGTAAGTATCAAAAATAAGCTAAGCGGGTGAAATCGGTTCAACTTTTTGTTGCTTCCGTTCGCCTTGAGTTATTTTTCCCTACCTTCTAACATGAGGAATTCATGTTTTTCTATCTATTGTTGTTGTAACCGAGTCATTCATTTTACTTCGTTAACAAAAATCCAAAACAATGTACGCCCAGTTGTACTTTGCTTGAGCAATCGAGACATTTTGTTTGAGATGGCACGTTAAAAACATGAAACAGAAGTATAAAGCAAAAAAAAAGAAATCTTCGGCTTTCTTTAATTTGTTTTTCATGTAGTAAATTACAATGTTCGCATTTTTTCGTGCTTTTTTTTACGAAATATGCTATAAAGTGATGATCACGGTGAGGTATAAGAGAGCATCACCGTGATTGATCATTGATCGCTCTTGGAGCGCTCAGTCGTACAACAGGGCGCAGTCAAAAAAATTGCTCGTGATCTTCAATATAAAAAACAAAAAGCAGCATAAATAAATGGTTTTTAATTTACACATTCTTCGTCGGCCACATTCATAATATTTTTAACTTTTGTTTTTTTGAGTTATGTGAAAATAAACATTTGAAAATTAAAAAAAAAAATTCAGTGTTCAATCATCATCAATCAAAAAACCGGAAAACTTAACATAAATATCTGCTTTATGGTCTACACGTGACGTGATGCGCAAAGAAAGACGAAAATGAGACACGGGAATATACTACCTCTATTTTCTGTATATCTTGTGTGAGAATAAACATTTGAAAAATAAAAAAAACAAATCAGTGTTATCTCATGGCGCACGAAAGGAATTTTGTACTTATTTTTATTTCCATTAATTTTCTGCAAAATTTAAAACTAATAAAATTGTTAATTGAAGAATGATAAAAAGACAGATAAATATTAACTAAAAATGGAAAATAAGTCAGAAAAATATTTATAAACTATAATTTTATTAATAATTTTAAATGATGAAAAATCGCACGACGTGCATCCACCCTTTCCTGCGCTTGAATTAACAGTAAGCCAAAATAACTAATTTATTCTCATATTTTCCACATTATAGTTTATATCCCTCTTTTTCGTGTCATTTTATCTTTCTTATTTGCATCTGTTAAATAAAAGACTAAAAAAAACTCCCATTTGACACTGTCATGTGCGATTTTTAATGTTTCTTGTTTAACATGGCAAAAGGTATTTTGTATATCATGGAAGCGGGATAATGTGAAAAATATAAGAAGTAAATTAGTGATTTAGTGTTAATCCAAACGCAAGAAAGGGAAGATGCACGTCGTGTGATTTTTCTTAATTTAAAATTATTAATAAAATTATAGTTTATAAATATTTTTCTGGCTTATTTTCCATTTTTAGTTAATATTTATTTATTTTTAAATCTTTATTCAATTTACCATTCTATTAGTTTTAAATTTTACAGAAAATTACTGGAAATACAAATATGTACAACTTTCCTTTCGTACTCATGAGATAACACTGAATTGTTTTTTTATTTTTTAAATGTTTATTCTCTATTTTTCTCTATTCTTTGGACACCAATACAATTTACGCAACACTATTGCCTTCCGGTAATTCTTAACTCAATCCTCAAATTGCGACCAAAATCGCTGTCCGGGTAAGCTGTTTTCAGTGATGTACGGTGAATCAATATGGTAAATAGATTTCCTATAAAGGCAGCATCCAAAAGAACTCTTCAATTTTCAAGAGTGCAGAATTACCACAGTAGTAGTACCACATATAGAAACACATGTTCATGATAAGGTATATTTACATATACTCGTATCATAGTTGTAATCTCAATTGGTTTTCTTTGATAGAAATAAGAAGATTTTTTTTTAACACTTTCAATTTAATTACATAGGCGAAATACAAAGACAATAATGTATATTTGTCTTGGGAATTCACTGGTCCATCGTTTGATAATCCCAAACGTTGAGTTCGCTTGGGCTATGTTGTTTTCTATAAGGCTATTAAACATTATGTTTTCGTTGAATGTGACCCCCAGGTGACATTCAGGGGGACCCAGGTGATTTTTTGATATTTAAATGTAATGTTGCGATCAGTCAACTCACTAAGACCATTTAAATTTTCTCGTAATTGATCAGTGTCACGCCTTTCTCTGATGGTTTGGAAAGTTATAATATCATCTGTAAATATGAACCCATTAGAATTTTTTATAACTTCTATAACTCGGACCGGAGGTAACTCTGGTAAATTTGAATTTTTTTATTTCCAATTAACCCACTATTGAGTGCGGTTTAATAATCATGAACTGAACTATTCAACAAATTTGAACAAAAACCCCAAAGCTTGAGACCTTTCGAGGACAAATAGAATGCAATGCTTTACTGAAGTCTGTGTAAACTACATCCATTAGATATCAGTTTTCTATTTCGTTGTTCGTTTTATACAGTGGTTTTCTATGTTTGTTTGTTTATTTGTTTCTATCTCTGCAATCTTTTCTGGAGCTCAAGGCACTCCCAACTCTTTCGCATTTCGCTTTATACATCCTAATCTACGCAGTACCAAAATCGAGGACGTACGGCTATAGACCCGTTTTCGTACGTGCGTATACAAATTCATTTGGTTTAATTAACTTAAAGTTTATAAAAGATTTCTAAATAACAGATAAAATAAAAAAAATACTTATTATTGCGTTCATTCAAAGTTTTCAAATTCACCAGTCATTTTCTGGTTCAGATTTTTTTAAATGATGATAGATTTTTACGAGAGAAAAGTGCCTCTTCAAATCCAAGTCGGTTTCTCAATTTGTTCCAAATAAGTCCATAGGATGAAAAATTCTTTCGACTGAAGCAGAGCTTGCCCGGCATAGTAAAGAAACAAAAAATTAGCAGAAATTTTCAGGCAACCTTAAAACTTTTCGTTTTTTGCTTGTAAAACTTTCCACCATTTTTTGACATTTAATTTATCCAGCACTTACGGTTTAAACATTGAGTCTGGGTAGTAATCTCTATCTTGAATTTTAAATGCCAAGCAGAATGCCAAAAGATAGAATGTTTTTGAGCAATCCATTTTTCCGCCATGTCTTCTGCATCATCGCTGAGTGATTTCCCTAAATATTTCGGATCCATCATATTGGCTAAATAATGAGCAGACCGAGCAAACGGCGCAGTAAGTAAAGCTGCGGCGGTTGGATCGGGAGGTACCGGGTTCGAATCCCTATAGGGGCGGGTTGCAAAAGGGATGATTACGATCGGTGATGAAGATGAACACATCTATGACCCCCTCTTGAGAGTGCAGGTTTCAACAGCTGTCGTAATCGAAATGGAATCACCTTGCAATGAGTCTAAAGCTGTGGAAATCACAGATAATTTTTGTTGGAGGTTCAGTGCCTCATTGTACAATTGAAGGTTTTTTAAGATTTTTTAGATGGTATTATCAAATTGGTTCAGATGTTCTGACCTTATTTGTACGTAGTAATGGAAATTAGAAATAAATGTTGTTAAGCAATCCTCATACGAATTCCATCTTGTATCGTTTGGCAGTTGGGGCTTAATCCCATGTTTTTTTTTCAGCCATCGTGCGGTTGGTGATGATTTCGAAAATATTTTTGTACGCTTCTTATATTCATTTCATTTTATTCTCATAAGCGAATATTTCCTTTTCATATTTGGGTTTTATAAAACCAATTGCATTTTCCATTACAGAAACACAATATTCAGAAGTTCTTTTGTCGGAACCTGCATCATTTTCACTTATTAAATAGCTATTAACACCTGTATGATCTGAATAAGCAGTAAGCGGGTCGTTTGATGTGTTAGACCATCCATCAATAATGAGCGTCAAGCTGGAATTTTCTAAGTCCTTCTTTAAATTCTCAGATATCTCTTAATCTATTTCGGCAAGGTGTTTATCTGCTAACTGTTTTCTGCTAGGGGCGATGTATCCAGGGCGTAAATATTCAACCATATTTTTAAAAGTGGTGCTTTCAGTAACGTTAAAGGCAATACTGTTAGCAAAGAAAAACTTTGCAACGATCTTGTCCAACTTGTATTTTTGTTGTGCTGAAGTTTTATTTTGTTTCTTCCGATTTGTATTTTGTTTCTTCTGTGGTAGGCTGCTAGTGGAGGAATTTTCATCTGACCTATCAGTATCACATGTCACAACTTTTTGGATGCATTTATTTAAATGTGCTCTTATGCGCTCTACTTTGCCGATAATTTCACTATTACAAAATTTACATTTTACTTTTATCGAATTTTCAATACACTCCACGTCATTCTATTCAATTCCACTTTTCGTTCCCCTCGCTTGTGGCATTTTACCTAGTAATACAATAAAATAATTCAAATTAACTTTTTGAATTTTATGAAAAATTCTACACTTGAGCTGTTGTAAAATACAAGTACAACAATTTGTAAATGTAGCAATAAAAATTGTTTTTCACTAATTAATATTAGTATTTAATTTACATATTTATATATACATATGTTAAGCACTTACCTTATTTGTATTGTTTTATTGTAAATATAAACTCAACTAACGAACGACACTTGACTGATCAAATACTTTAACAATATTGCGCCGAACTATGAGCCGATTTAGACGTGTTTTCTTGCATCAGCTTTCTCTCCTTTCAAAAAATCAGTTTTCGTTTAGACGTGTTTGCTTGAATCAGTTTCAGTGTTGTTATTTATCTATGTGTGTGTAAAAATCCTCTAGTTTAAAAAAATGAATAGTAGAGCATACATATATAGTATGTATTAGAAACTGATGAAGAAAAAATTTAAAAAAATGTTTTGGACTATATAAGCACGGATACTTTTGGTATTCCTGAATTAATTCTAATGTTTGTCCCCGACTCGAATTGTCCGTTTGATATTCCAAATTTTTTGCCATCTTTACAAACTATCTAAAAAAAAAACATGACCTTCGGAAATTTTATATAACTATTTTGTTTGTGTTAGTGCAAAGAAACAGAAGAATCAAACAAAATTTTTGTTGAAAAAAGAATCACAAAAATATGACCTTCGAAATTAATTTATAGAGAGAGGGGTAAAGAAACGAGGAAAGAAACTGATGCAAGAAAACACGTCAAAATCGGCTCTATGAAATTGGATAAATATTTTCAACGGTAATCGTTCTTTAATAGTAAATAAAGGAAGAAAAAGGAAAACAGTATAAATTCGTATTTTTGTCCGTTGCCTAATTTTACAATAGCCAACAAAAATATTCCTCGAATAGCTTAGTATGTATGTATGTAAAATGTGTACAATAGACAGGATAAAGACAGAAAAAAAGGAGATCTCCTTTTTCGCTCGTTCTTTGTTTCAAATGGCATTTATTATTTTTGAATAAAAAACAATAAACCCAAAAAAAACGCTTTTAAAACCCAATAAACCCCTCAGGGTCGGGTCGGGCTTTAAAAAAAAAAACGGTTTTTTCCAACTCTGGTTATAAGCAACCAGCTCAAATGATTTTAGCAGGATGAAGTCGTTGAAATCCCTCTTTCACATGCCTTCTGTTTTACCCGATTTAAAGTTTAGTGTGATTTTTGATATTTTACATTTATCTGGAAACAGACCGATTACTAATGACATGTTTGAGAGATTCCGCAATCGATATACCAAAATATTTATACGTGTCTTTAAAATGGAAGATGGTATGTTACCCAGCCCACATCCGTCACCATAATCTATCACTGCATACATAATAATTGCTTCAGTAATACTATGAGGAATGTTCAAGCCTCCCAGAGATTAAACAACTGAAAAAGGAAAAACAATTATCAAATCAATGGTTTAAGCCGAATGATATTTACCCAAATTCACCAGCTGCTGGGTCATTTTTGTTCAACGAGCTTGGCTTTAGAAATATTCAAAGACAATTTGTTTATTTATTTATCTTGAAGTTATTATTTTTGTTAGTTTATTATTTTTGTTTGTTATGACTGATCATAAGATATAATATAATATATAATAAGACATAACCTGTGTACCAACCTTTAATATCAAAAGTAATTATCAATGTATAAAATTATAGTAAAAGTACCAACGTAATTATAGCAATTAATATTGGACGCAAAAAATACACACAGAACTATTTTGACCATCACCACAGAAAAAGATAAACAGATATGGAAAGTTCATACTACTGAAATGTATATGAATGATATTATTTACAATTTTCGGACAGTTGCCAGAAGTAACACCCGAGAACGAGACGTTTGTATCGTTTACATTATAATGTTTTCTCTTTCTAGTTTCGCACAGTTTAAATAAAATCGTGATTGTGTTAGCAAGATCGTTTTTTTTATACAGGGTGTCCGGGTTTGGGATGCTGATCCGTCATGGGGTGAGTTCTTGGTTCATTCTGAGAAACAAATCGTGTGTGAAGGGGGGATCCATTTTTGATATCCTTTGAGATACAGGGTGTTTAAAAAATTTGGTTCAGAAAAAAAGTACACCCAAATATTAAACTGTAACTTCCAAAATATTTATCGGAGAGCAACCAACTTAGTCTTATTTGGTTGGTAATCGTATAGGCTATTATTAAGGTTTAAGTGGTTATCTTGTATCTGCATCCGTTTGAGAGCTATGGTGATTTAAAGTAAAAACAAAATATTTGTTTTTTATAAAATCGAGTTTTTCTCAAAAAAAAACCGTTATAATTTTTTCTTTTGTTTATTTAATTTTAATTTGTCATGATCTCCTCTACAATCCCTCAATACAAAGTTTGGGTCGAGGAGTTATAGAAGGTGCTCAAAATGTCCTCCTTGTGATTGAATACATGCTAATATTCGTTTAAGTATGCCTTTGGTTATTTCAATTCTTGGTAATTCTTCCCTTATCTGTTGTGCTGCTGTGTGTATTCGTTGTATAAGTTCTTCTTTTGTTTCAATTTCTTTGGAGTATACAAGCGCCTTCATCCTTCCCCATACATAAAAATCCAATACCGTAAGATCGGGGGATCTTGCAGGCCAATGGGCCTGTTTAGACGAGTACTTTTTGGGCGCTGATTTTCCTCGTTTCTTACTTCTTTGCCTACAAACTAATTTTGGAGTAGGGATATTTCGATGAACGTTTTCAACAAAAATTTGTAGCGCTGATCGTGTTGTTACACACCAACACATATAAAAATATTTACGGTTATTTTTTATTTTTTTTTATTTTGACAGGAGCTCATTCTAATTTTCTTGTTACAAGCGAGGTGAACAAATAATAAAATGAGTGAAATTGATTGGAATAAAGAGCAAACACTCTTTTTAATCAATGAATTTAAAAAATTTCCATCTTTATACAATCCGTTGGATATTAATTTCACAAATAGAATTAAGCGATCGGAGAAATATAATTTAATGTTAGATGCAATAAAACAAATCAGACAAAATGTAACAATTGCACAATTGAAAAAAAAAATCAGGACCTCAGTATAAAGCAGGATCTCAGTATCCCAGGATAAATCAGTAAATTTTTATTTTCAAATTTTCTAGAATGTAATATACACATACATAGACGAGTAACAACAAACAGTCTAAACGCGAGGTGTTGTTGTTACAACACAAAAAATCGATGAAGTAGTACTCGTCTAAACAGGCTGAATGAATTGGACCATTTCTTCCAATCCAATTATTTGGATAATTTTCGTTAAAAAAATTCCTAACATTATTATGGTAGTGACAAGGTACACCATCATGTTGGTATGTATGTGAAAATCTACTTAAAATGGGAACATCATCAAAAAGGAGTGGCAAATCGTTTTGTAAAAATTGTAAATAACGTTCACCATTTAATCTAGGTGGTAATATGAATGGTCCAATTAATTTATCGCCAATTACACCAGCCCATACGTTTACACTGAATCGGTGCTGAAATGATATTTGTTTTTTCGAATGAGGATTTTCAGCAGCCCACGTGTGTAGATTGTGAAAGTTTGTTATGCCATCTCTTGTGAATTGAGATTCATCCGTCCATAGGATACGTTTCACAAAACTTCCACTGTCCAAATTCCTTTCCATCAACAAATTACAAAACTCCAATCTTGTAGTGCGGTCTATCGGTAATAGTTGTTGAACGGGTGTTGTATGGTATGGATGAAGATTCTCCTTGTGCAATACTTGATGAACTCGATAGCGAGAGACGTTTAATTGTAAAGCGAGCCTCCTTATGCTAATAGAAAGATTTGCTGTTACATTACGGATTATACCTTCGTCGACATCCAAATGGTTTGGTGAGACTGAATGGGGCTCCGCCCGGGTATTCGATCTTGTTACGATATTTGGAGACTGCTCCTATGAATATTTATAAATACTCTTGCGTCAGGAATGCGACGTGTTGGAAATCTGAGTTGATATTCATTGCGAGCTCGTGCTGCATTACCATCGCAAAATCCGTAAACAAAATGGATATCAATGTACTCCTCACCTGAGAACTGTGCCATTATAATATTAATTTTATTAAATTAATTAAAATTTTGATTCACAACACTGATACAACACTAGATAATATTTCGAAACTAATGACTGAATCTGAAAATATTTAGTTTTTGTATTTTCAAGATTTAAACAAATGAGTTGATAATCATCGCCTACTGTTTTACAGATCAAAATAAAATTGGTAAAATATTAACACTATAACATCTCTTAATTAGATTGAGAATAAACGGAATACGAAGAAAACTATGGCACGTGGGTACAAGTAATGTACATATTGGGGGATTGTAGAGGAGATCATGACAAATTAAAATTAAATAAACAAAAGAAAAAATTATAACGGTTTTTTTGAGAAAAACTCGATTTTATAAAAAACAAATATTTTTTTTTACTTTAAATCACCATAGCTCTCAAACGGATGCAGATACAAGATAACCACTTAAACCTTAATAATAGCCTATACGATTACCAACCAAATAAGACTAAGTTGGTTGCTCTCCGATAAATATTTTGGAAGTTACAGTTTAATATTTGGGTGTACTTTTTTTCTGAACCAAATTTTTTAAACACCCTGTATCTCAAAGGATATCAAAAATGGATCCCCCCTCCACATACGATTTGTTTCTCAGAATGAACCAAGGAATCACCCCATGACGGATCAGCATCCCAAACCCGGACACCCTGTATATACATACATAAATGGAATATTTGCTCCGCTTTAAGCCGGTATTCCATTGTGAAAAAATGTTTATCAGCAAAAATATATTGAGATAAAAATATAAAATCGGTGGTTGTGTGAATGAGACACCCGACCTCGTCAGTAAACATTTTTATTACAAAAAAGTTGTGGCTGTGTTAATGTGATGCCATAATTATTGACAAAAGTATCAAATGGAGTACTTTTTATTGCAACCCTCTAACACATCTACATAAATTTTGTGTACGGATGATAACATATTTCTCGCATACAATATTAATTTTCATAGTACGTCATTTTTATGGTAAAGATATTTTTTATTTTTTATTCTGTGACGGAAAATAAATGAAAAAAAATAATTCTGATATGGGTGAAAATAATATTTAATTTTTTAGATAATTTTGAGAGGTGAAAATATACGAATTAAGAATAACGCATAATTTTGTTCGTATTTGTTGGTTATGTTTTTGTTTGCTGTCAAAATTTATCCATACAATTTTGCTATAAAATAAAAAATGAAAAAAATTGTTTTTTCTTTGTCACTCTAATGTAACATTTTTTTTTTGTCTTCTTTCATTTTTTCCAGCAGTCAGTAAATTTTTCATAATGGAATACCGGCTTTATCTAATGTTTTCATGTATATAATCATTTCAAAAATTTGTTTTTAAAATACAAGAACAATTTTATATTTGTTAGTTGTTAATACATTTAACGTTTCCATAAATTTCGAGGTATTTAATACGACATTAATTTAATTTAGACTATCACAAAATCATTTCCACAAGTTTATTTAAAAAATAATAACTATCCGAACAAATTTTCCTAATTGATAGATTGATAATAAACTAATTTATTCATACGTACATATAAATCAAAGCTTTAATTTATATGAAGAAATGTACCAACTTTCTTCTCGATCTTTTTTTTTATATGATTTCCTTATTCCATTTACGAAGCATTGTGTGTGGCTTCGTTACAATTTTAATGGATTATTTGGTTTTCATATGGATTTGCTCGCTTTATTTTAGGTACATCAAAACCAAAACAAACGGTGTAGTAATTGTAGTTTGAGAATCCGTTTTTGTTGAGTTATATTATATTAGTATTAGTGTTATGTCGCCGTATCCAAACACGATATGAAATAAATATTCAAATTTTCTATTTAAATATTTATTATATAAAACTGACTTACATACTGACACAAGTCAATGTACATTTGTTGTATGATATCTGACTTGTATGAAAACCGCAAGGCTTGTAAAAGACATACATTATACATTTTTGTATACATACATTTTTTTAGTAGGGATTTTTCATTCATTATGATTCGTTATGTAACTGTTTTCATATGATGTAACAAAAATCATTTCCCTTAAATTTTTTGAAATCAACATATTTTATTTTGGAATCTACCTTTTGTTTTTGTTGATGTGTATATATTTAGAAAACTTTAATGCATTTAGCATTGCTTATACGTACATACATCTAGATAGACATCGGTATAAGTGATCTTGAAAAAATAAATATTTCTGTTTTATAATTTTTATTTCGTTTTTTATGAATTTATGCTTAATTGATGATGATATTGACTCTCAAAATTAAAATTTGTGGAGAAATTCTATAAAGGGACGTCGAGAAGTAACTTTCTTACTTTTGGTTTTAGAGTAATAATGGACCTTTAATTTTGGCGGCCAATCTAGAGGGACGGTTCCTGATTGCATTTACAAAAAAATGCTGTATCAAAAAATTGTCCGCGCAGCACTCGGCTAAGAAAACATTGATAAAAAAAATAATTACAAATCAAACAAAAAATTCAGTTTTTATTGTTTTAAACTCAAATTACATGTAGGAACCTGAAAATAATAATAATCATGATATAAATTAATTTACTTTCTCGTTTCATATGATTTACTATTTAAATCCCTAAAACGATGTCAAATAATTGTCCGTACACACAAAGAAGTTGAGGGAATTTGGTAAAAAAGTTAGGTCTGGTGTTATAACCTATTCATGCAATGACACTTTGCAACCTTCTTTTCATTGAAAAGCCAACTTCCGGGTTATTTCGGTGGAATTTTTGGCCCATTCCTTCACAACGACCCTTTTTTTTATTTTTATAAAATGAATATACCATACATGCTCAATGAAGTTTTAATGAAGTTTTAGTGTATTCGACTCAAATAGGATTGGAAATTGAATTGGAATCCGTCTTTTACAATACATTGAAAATGGTTTATTTAGTTATGATTAATCATTTTTTACAGGGTATTATAAAATACAAACTACATTAAATTGATTTATAAATTATTTTAATTAATACTATAAAATTATAAATTAACTAAATATATAAATAAAATGCTAATTTGGAAATGATGATTGGAGTTGAGTTAAGATTTGGTTTACAATTTATAATGACGTAATCATTTAAGGTAAGCCTGATTGTCACCAATATTATAAATTTATTTTGTACTTGTACATGAAAGTAGTGATGATCGACAGATTATATAAATGAGTGAGAAAAATATATAAATTGTAGATAAAACAAAACAAACGAATTGTGGTGGGAAAATTGGGTATGTTAATAATGAAAAAACTAATTGGCATTGGTTAGATGAGAGTATTTTTATTCTATTTTCGCACTAACACTTTCAAGGTTAAGGTATTAAATGTAAGAGGGTATCTGTGTGCTTCATCACTGAATCAGCCTTTTAGTATTACATTAGTGTTGGTTTTGGATGTGCCTAAACACAAAGCGAGCAAATCCATATGAAAACCAAATAATCCATTAAAATTGTAACGAAGCAAACACACACAATGTTCTTAAATGGAATATGGAAATCATATAAAAACAAAGATCGAGAAGAAAGTTGGTATATTTCTTCATATAAATTAAAGCTTTGATTTATATGTACGTATGAATAAATTAGTTTATTATCAATGTATTACAAATAATTCGAAAAATTTGTTCAGATAATTATTATTTTTTAAATAAACTTGTGGAAATGATTTTGTGATAGTCTAAATTAAATTAATGTCGTATTAAATATCTCGAAATTTATGGAAACGTTAAATGTACCAACAATTAACAAATATAAAATTGTTCTTGTATTTTAAAAAGAAATTTTTGAAACGGTTATATACATGAAAACATTAGATAAAGCAGAACAAATATATTTCATTTATGTATGTATTGTATATAAAAAAACAAAAACATCTATAATTATAGATGTTTTTGAAAAAAACCATCTTGCTAACACAATCACGATTTTATTTTAACTGTGCGAAACTAGAAAGAGAAAACATTAAAAAGTAAACGATACAAACCTCTCGTTCTCGGGTGTTACTTCTGGCAACTGTTCGAAAATTGTAAATAATATCATTCATGTACATTTCAGTAGTATGAACTTTCCATATCTGTTTATCTTTTTCTGTGCCATCACTTTACAGCGAAAACGAGATACACACAATTCTACACTACAATACATGAGCCTTAAGTGTTTGGGTTTCGGAAACGGCGAATTGCGTCTTACAGGCGCACATTGTACGGAAACTCCAGACCGGGATCATTGGGGAAACTTTATTTAAGGAAAGCTCGATGTATTGTTTTTGTTATTCAATGTTTGTGCTGAATTCATTTCAAAGTCTACTGATCTACATACAAATTGAAAAAAGAAGCAAACATATCAACTGTTTCCTTGGCGTAAGTGCTGTTGGTGTTATTAAGTGTATTGCTTTCAACCAATATGAGTTAAGTATCTTTTTTGGTTAACGGCTGGTCAAAGCAACAGCAAAAATTAACCAAATTTTGCTCTAATTTTTTTTTGGTGTATTTTCTTGTCAGTTCGACTTTTGCGGCAGGTATTAAAACTTAAAACTTGGTTAAGATTTGTTTAACCACTACAATTTTTTTGGGTTAGCTAAACTATTTTTTGGTCTATCTGGAAACCTCTAGATACTATTTTGTTACATTGATAGTATATTGCACATGCACCAAAAACGCTTTCTTGACTGGTGTGTTGCATATTCCTTTAGAGCAAACGTAACATATTTAGGACATCTATGCGGCATTTAACGGTTCAAAGTTTATTAAGAATGAATTTGCAGCGAAAAACTGCTTGACATGGTGGTTGTGGCTATCGTTTTGTAGTTACCTTTAATATTGTTAAAATCCATATTTTCTTTAACACAACGAGAAGTCACTTTTAATTTAAGATCAGCTCGTTCTTCTTTAGTGGCGCATGATCATCCAGTTTATGATTGTATTAATTTTCACATAATGATTCTGGTAAAGTTCTCGATTATTAAGCGCATGTTTTCAATGTTACTATGTTAAATTTCGAATATCGAGGAATAGTTATAATTTCATAAAACATTTGATCTACCCTTATAAATTTATAAAGCCAACGGTGTTATAACCTAAATGGCGTTGAAGCTAAAAAACAGTATTTTGCATGGCGTTCCCTAACAAACAACTTTACAATATTATGATGTAAGAAGAAGAGGTAAATTTTGTAAAAATATTACATTACGCTATTTCATTTTGGAATTTCATTTTTGGGTACCTTAGCCATGAAATGTTCTTGTGCGACCTCTAATTATTTATTTTAGATTTTTGAGTTTTAAGGGTGTTTCATACATTTTCATCCATCCAGGACATACGTTTACATCCGTACAAAAAACATCGAAATTTGACCCATATCAAGCAAACTTTCAGTAATACAACCTATCATGAAGAATACCTTTACCAATAAAGCTTTGAATTCTGCTAAGTTATATTATTAAAACGTGCCAAGCCACGTTTACGTTTAAGGTTCTCAAAGAAATGAAAGATAAAAAGACCGTTGAAGTAATCTTAAATACCGCAGAGATGGTGAGAGAATCAGGTAGGCAGAAAATGTCGGTGAAATTGAATGTTGTCCATAATCATGGTACACATGAATTATCAAAAAGGTTTTATAGGTTTATATTCTACTTCTTTAGTTATTGTGAAATAAAAACAACGCTCCTTTTTTATAGTTTGCTAATGAGAAACTAATGCTGTGTGCCTCAGAAGACTTTTCAAACTAAACTTTTGTAAAACCTAGTAATTCATGCAATATTTCAATAGATGTCACTAGGTTAAAAGTATTCAATTGTGCCTTTGCTTATACTCAACTAAACTTTTCAATGCCATTCAAATTTTATAAACAACTCAAAATATTGTAAAATTATTAATTTTTTATTATTATGTTGTAATATTATAACAAATTTAACCTTGTGCATTGTAAAGTACGAAGCATTGTGGAAAATGCATTTGGACTAAAGAAAGCACGATGGTGAGTGTGTAATCTTGGGCCTTTCCAAGATTCCAGCCAATTTCGTCGAAGATGATTAAATCAAAAAAAAAACTTTGCCAAGCACTTTATTTCACTGTGGCGACTAATTTAATTTTATTCAATTTATTATGTTTATAAAATTGCACTGATTTTTGAAAGCACAATAATTTATTGGATGTTACTTCTCCAATATTCGATATGCAATTGATTTTATTTTACGTTAACAAACTAGAAATTAACACTTAATTACGTCATGGATATAACGCAAACCCAAATCAGCAGATTTAATGGTTTGAACGTTATATAAACAAAAATATGATAATTATGTATGTACGGATGTTAAATGAGGGTGACCAAAAAGTTTTAAATGCAATATGTAATAATAAAAATAAAAATGAATGATTTTGAAATTAAAAAATAATAAAGTATAATAAAAATTAAATTACGAAGATTATTCAGTGAGCGATTTTTAAAATCACTGGAATTGAAAATTAAAAATTGCGATAACCGCCTGTTGCGTAATGTACAACATTTGCGTTAATAAGAGTTTTGAATTGAAACCGGTTGAAGTAGTCTTAGATGAATACTTCGATAATCTTAAAAATGATGCAGTTAATGAAACAGATTTAGGATTATTGACATATGTACATTAAGGAATCTTCCCATAGAAATAAATGTAATATAATAAAACAATATGAATTCAGTCTTTTATTTAAAAGTAATTCTTAAAATAGTTCAGCCTTTCAAAATTCAATATATTTCACCATATCCCCAATTTTATTATTATGTATTTACACATATATGAAATACAAATACATACATGTCGTCACTCATCTTCGCTTGAACTAGAATGTTCCATCAAACTGGACATATACTTTATGTACAGTTTGGTGGCTTTTTTAAAACTTCATATTTTTTCTGTTGTTTATTTTGTACATTTTGGTAATTTAATTTTTAATTTGGGCATACTACGTATTTTAAACTGTACGTCACACATATTGAAAAGTCGTTGAAAAGTAATCTCGTAAATTGACTTTTCACCTAGCATCTATGACGAAGTAGCGGAAGCTTCAAAATTTGAAAAGTTTAGTTTGAAAAGTCTTCTGAGGCACACAGCATAAGGACACGTGAACTACTTTTGATTTGCTATTTATTTATTATGTATATTTTGTGCCATTTCCAGAGAACCGCGGACAATTGTAATTAATAAAGGTTCACAGGGATTAGGATTTAATATTGTGGGTGGTGAAGATGGACAAGGAATTTATGTTTCATTTATATTGGCCGGCGGACCGGCCGATCAAGTTGGAGAGCTAAAACGCGGTGATCAATTGCTCAGTGTCAACGGAGCTGATCTAAGAAGCGCCACACACGAAGAAGCGGCCCAAGCGCTCAAGGTCAGTAATTTAGTATGTGATGCTTTTTAAATTTATTAATAAATTATGTATTAAGCCCCAGTTTCACTGTGAAAAATTGACTAAGCTGACTTGAAGTTGGAAGAAGACAAAAAAAAATCCATCAGAGAGACAAAGACAAAGTATTTTGTTATTGTTTTTTTTATAGCAAATTTTATGGATACATCTTGACAGCAAACAAAAACATAACCAAGAATTATTAGAAAAATGAAGTATTACTTTTAATTCGATTATTTTCACGTTTCAAAATAATCTAAAAATTTAATTATTATTAATACTCATAACACAATTATTTTATTCAAATTATTTCCGTCATAAAATACAAAATTAAAAAAAATCTTTCCCATATAAATGCCAAACAATTAAAATTATCAGTGTGTGCGAGAAATATTTTTCATCGGTACACAATATTTATGTACATGGATTAGTTGGACTGCTATAAAATGTTCTCGATTTGATACTTTTTTTAAATTTCGACCTCAGTGCACTAACACAGACACACATTTTTTGTAAGTAAAATCTTGACTGACTCCGTTGTGTGTCTCGTTCACACAACCACCGATTTTATATTTTTATCTCAAGTTATTTTTACTGACAAATTTTGATTCACAGTGGAATTGAGGCATTATGTAAGTATATAAATTATTACAATTTTTAACATTTAATCAATTTTCACGAAAAGTTGTTTATTAAGGAAAGCGGGAATTGTCCACTAATATATTTTAACAGTTTGGATACTATTTATTTAAGTATGCTTAAATTTGGTTTGTAAATTGGCTTCACGTTTTTTTCATGAGATACTTCAGCTATTTGCTGAAAATGGCGCATTTTATTGACTCAACGATTTATTTGTTTATTCTGGGTAGCCATTTTGTGGTGCTATATCAGACTTTTTAATCACTAGTGGAGACTTTTGAGAAAAAATGGAGAAAGTCTACAAATATAACCATGCAAAATGAATTTTAAGGGGAAAATGATGAATCATAGTGATAAGTTGAGTTGACGTTTCTACATAACCTCAAATGTCGTTATATGAATATTTTTTATAAATCAAGCAAGGCTTTTCTAATTATGTTATGTTAAAAATATAATAATTATTCGATTGATTTTTTTTTAAATGGCAATAATTTTGTTTTGCATTTCGTATCATGGTAATTATCATTCATTTTTTAAAACTTTAATTTAGTTGTAGATCAAACTCATATGCTTGATAAAAACAACTAAATTAAAGTTTTTAAAAAAATTAATGGTAATTACCATGATACAAAGTGCAAAACAAATTTGTTGATTATTAAAAGAATTATTATTATATTTTGTACATAATATGACTAGAAACCCCTTAGGTTTGCTAGAATTTGATGTTTAAACACCGACCGTTATTTGCATTTTGTTTTGTGAGGTTATTTAAGATTGTTTATGTTGATTTTTGTTGAAGAATTTCTTTTTTTTGTCCATTTCTATTAGGGGCCCCCTGTGAATCATTTTTGTGAAATTTGTTCAGGCAACTAGAGCTGCGTTTTTTTATTCGCTCCCGATAGCTCCAATCGCCTTCAATTTTCTATACCTAAATTTAAAATTGACGCGCTATTTATCGGTAAACTCAATTTATTTAATATTAATCTATCATTTTTAATTCAATTTTTTAGTGAAAAGTTGATATACAAATTATTTGGCTCTACCTATTTATACGGAGCGCTATCGGAAGCCACATTTTATATGACGGCTCTCGATAGCAGCTAGCAGAAAAACGCAGCTTAGAATGGTTTTTCAACATATAATTTACTACACAAATTTTAAATGATTGTTGATTTTTATATATCGTTTTTCTTGTAAATTTAACAATGACACATTTATTTTGTTTCAAAAATATATAAATGATTATTTTGTTAATAAATAACATTTATTTATATTTCGCGACAGTGTAAATTTCATTAATTTTTTTATTTTTTTCATTTTTTTTTATTAGAGTCGTTTTTATCCAAACTCCATATAAAAAAAATCTAAACCACAGAATATAAAAAATAAAAAGAAATTTCTTGCACTTGTAGAAGTAAGACGAAAGATAATGTGGTCGTTTTCATTCAACTCAATATACGACGTGGCATTGTTCATCACAGTTCTGCTCACAGTTTTTATCACCAAATATGATATACCACCACAAAATGACTACCTGATCTTTCCAAGTTAACTTAAACGCAAAATGTTATTCAGAGTGTTCTGACGGATCTTGGTCATATCCATTCCAAACTAAATGACAACTCGTAGGTCAACATTAGTTATACTTGAGTAAGTCCGGTTTTATGTTTGACGGATAATCTTTAAAACTAAAATTAAAATAGCTGCCCGTGGTTTTTAATTTTCTCAAAAAGTATTTAATTTTTGGTTTCTTAATCTTTTCCATTTTTCATTTCAATTCTGTTGAACGTATCTGTAACTGATTTATGATTAGATTCAGTTGAACCTAAATCAAGTCGTTACAAAAATTACCTTAAGCGGGGAATGCTACCACGACTTAATCCCGGTGCTCGAGTCGGGTAGAGAAATTTGCTCGTGGGGGTTGGTAGCTCCTCTTCAGATCTAGTTAAAGTCGTGTTAGGGAAAATGTGGTTGAAAACAAACAAAAAAAAAAAAAGGAAAAATGGGTAAGAAGAATAAAAAACGGACCAATCATATGGTTAAAATGTGGCCTACCATTTGGAAATTACTTTTTTGGGGGAGAAAACAGGGTGATTTACAGATTCATCTGTAAATCATAAAAAATAAAATAAAAACAAATGTTAGTAAGAATAAGGCTGTTGGATGTTGTGAACAGAGGGAGAACAGTGCAAAGCACCTATCGTCTCCCGTCCCATAAGGGACAGCCAACCAAACATCGAACAACCGGTGCCCGTTTATTAGTAATATTTTTTTTTTTGTTTTTTTTATATACTTATACCATATACCATATAGTATATAATATACAGGGTGGGCCAAATAAATTTTTTTTTTAAATGCAATAAAACAAAAAGTTCTCAATATTTTTTCAAATTTATTTTTATCCGAGGGGCCTATTCTCGAATTCCACATCCATTTTCCACATGTGGACATCTGTCAAAGTTGTCAAAAAATGGTTCGAAAATTGTAATTCGGATATAAAACACATGCGGCATTGACATTTTCCTATATGGGGAATTTTTCCACATGCTTATACCCATTCGGAAATATTCCCTTAGTACCGAAAAAATTCAATTTTTATGAGTTTTGACAGATGTCCACATGTGGAAAATGGATGTGGAATTCGAGAATAGGCCCCCGAATGTCCAAAAATGAAATTTTGTTATCTACTTCTTTTTCTAAGGTAAATTTTATTCTGTTGTTTTTCGAATTAAATTTTTCTAAAAATGAATCAATTTTGTTTATTGGTATTGCCGTAATTATATCGTCCACATATCTAAAGTAAAACACTGGTTGAAAATCTAATGAATTTAAAACCGAATTTTCCAAAATCAGTCAAAATTGGAGAAATATAAAGAAAAATGCTAAATCAAAATTAACAAAAATTCAATTTTTCACTGCTTAGATATCTTTTTGAACAATTCTGAATTTTCTTTTGACAACAAAATTTATAAACAAATTTTTGGCTCACCTATGGGCTCAACGATAAGTCCGATAATAGCAAATTTATTAATGGAAAATTTGGAAAATTCGGTTTTAAATTCATTAGATTTTCAACCAGTGTTTTACTTTAGATATGTGGACGATATAATTACGGCAATACCAATAAACAAAATTGATTCATTTTTAGAAAAATTTAATTCGAAAAACAACAGAATAAAATTTATTTTAGAAAAAGAAGTAGATAACAAAATTTCATTTTTGGACATTCTGCTGATTCATGAACCAAATGCCAAAATTACGTGTGATTGGTACCGCAAAAATACTTGGTCTGGTAGATATTTAAATCTTCATTCTTGGCTTCTCAACAATTATAAAATTAATACCATTAAAATTTTGACCCAAAAAATTCTAAATTCTTCTTCTGATGTGGTTCTATATGCACTGATGATCCTAAGGGTGCTTAGCCTATAGACTTGTGCCAGCCGTCTCCTGTTGCATTTTACCTCCAGTGCCTCTGACCAGATCGGAGCCCCGTACAGCAGCACTGAGCTTACCACTCTGGACAGAAGAAGACGTCTACTGCTTCTTGGGCCACCAACATTTGGTAGCATATTGGAGAGCGGCGAGTACACCCTCGATGCTTTTCCGCACGTATAATCTATGTGACTCTTGAAGTTTAGTCTGTCATCAAGCATAATGCCCAAATATTTTACCGCTTCTTTGGACTTTATGACGTGGGTCCCAACCTTAAATGATACCGTTTTCCGTTTTTTACGGCTACTAATCAGCACTGCTTCTGTTTTGTGCTCCGCCAGTTCCAGGCCAACGGATTCCAGCCAGTCCCTCACTATTGCAATCTCCTCGTTAGTGATCATCTGAATTTCATCCAGCTGCTTTGCTGACACCACTATCGCGATGTCATCGGCAAATCCTATCACTTCTGCTCCATCTGGGATTCGTAGCTTTAGTACGTTGTCATACATAATGTTCCATAAGATTGGGCCCAGAACGGAACCTTGTGGAACTCCAGCTGTTATGTTGTATTCCATGGGACCATCCTCAGTGTCGTACTCTAACACTCTATCCTCGAAGTAGCTATCTAGTACCTTCAAGAGGTAGGCCAGAACATTCAACTTTAAATGACGTCCGGTTGGGAAAACGCCTCTAACAGTGTGTTGCCTCTAATGTTGGTATATTTGCTACCCCACTCCTCGGCCCATGCATTGAAGTCCCCAGCAATAACAATTGAATGGTGCCCTCTTGCCTCCGCCACAATTTTAGCGAGCATCGCTTCGTACTCTGACAGATGTAGACTTGGAGGGGCATAGCAATTAAAGAAATATTTATTATTGATCTGGGAGGGAGAGACTTGGAGGGGCATAGCAACTAAAGAAATATATGTTAGCTTCCTGGAAGGGATATTCTCCGCAAACCCATATTGCCGCCTTTCCTGTCCGGTCTGTTATCCATACATTATTTGTGGGTATTTTGAATGGTTCCGACACTAAGACCACGTCTGATTTTGTTTCTCTTACAACTTGCCAACTTGCCCAAGGAGATCTTGAGCTGCCTCACAGTGGTTAAGATTTATCTGTATTACTTTCATCTGCGGGCTGAGATTTCCCTCCTGTATAGTGGACACCTAATGCTCCCTGCGATATGCCCTTGTTCACCAGTGTAGAGCATGCACTTTGGTTCCTTCTTGCATGTCCTCGCCATGTGCCTGATTTCGCCGCATCTTCTACAGAGTTTAGATCCATCGCAGTTGTTGCAGTCTTTTGCGATATGACCAAACTCTAGACACCTGTAGCATGTTTTTAGTTGATTCAGCTCCCTAACTTTACAAACTACCCAGCCAATCTTTACTTTCCCGGCTTTTAGTAGTTGTATGCTGCTTCCACAGGTAAACTAATTATTGCTTTCTGTGTGCCCCCATATCCTTTCCTCAAATTCCTGATGGCAGATTCGTGCAAGTTTTCCAGTCCGAAAACTTTAAGCGCCTGCTGGATGTCCTCTTTCGTTGTAATTTCATCTAAGACCCTGCGTTCTAGGGTGATTTGCTGCGATAGGGCTCTAACATTGGCCTGTTCTCCTAACGTAGTCTTCACCAGCTCCCGATAGTCAGAGCTCTTCTTATTGGAGTCTCTATTGAATTCGAGCAGCATTTCGCCACCCTGGCTTCTTCTCCTAGTTTTCCGACGATTATAGCGTCCGGTTTCGGTTCCTTGCGCTTTCTTGCGCCTCTACTCTTCTTCTTTCTGGCTGATTTGGTGGTTACTTTCGTCCATTCTTCCGGATTTTCATCCTGCCCTTCCTTTCCTAAATTTTCGCCCGTGCTTACATCGGTCTCCTTCCTTTTCACCGGGTTTACCACCCTGGTATCTCCTTTTTTCTTTTTTTGATTGGGGGTTCGCCCGGACGGATCACTTTCCTTTTCCTTTTCCCTTCTTCTCTTCACTGAGTCCCCACCGGTGCCAGTTTGACCCGATGGAGTCGTCATTATTTCCGGAAGGGTATTTTCCACTAATATTCATCCTGCTTATGGTTTGAGGATCCAATTGTGAGGTGCTTTAACCGCTTCTTTAGATTGTTTGTCGGTGTCCTTCGCTCCGGTACTCACGCATCTGATCTCCATCTCAAGATCGCCAAAAGATGTCCTGAGGGTCCAGCATCCTTTTTATCTCCTGATGGACATTGTGCCTATCCTTCACATAAAATTGCAAGCTCTCGATATGCGACTTTAGTTTGTGTAGTCTCTGGTCGATTACATTACCATCGCTCTCGCTCGGTGCCTTCTGCCTTGGTTCGAGATCGAGTAGCGGAAGTGCTGCCACACTAGGCTGACTTTCCTTTACTGGTGGCCCCGTCACTCGGTTGCTCCTAAAACAGGCTTCCGCCTCTGTCATACGCGTACTTGTAGTATTTAATACACCAACAGCCAAGTTATCCACTGCTGGAACATTGCGGTTACTGGATGACGACGGCTGGGAGCCCGCTTGCCCACTCCCAAAAGCCGCCGGTACTGGGTTTTCTACTTCCTGTATCGTATTCAATTTTTTTCTCCTGATCTGGCATCTTGGATTTTTATTCAGGGATCCACCCCTAGGGACAGGCGCTTCTGGATTCCACTCCAACCTACGAAGCCGCACCTCCTGGTGAGCAGACGCTTCTGGAAGTTTTGGTGTCCGAGTTTGGGATGCTAATCCGTCATGGGGTGATTCCTTGGTTCATTCTGAGAAACAAATCGTATGTGGAGGGGGATCCATTTTTGATATCCTTTGAGATACAGGGTGTTTAAAACATTTGGTTCAGAAAAAAAGTACACCCAAATATTAAACTGTAACTTCCAAAATATTTATCGGAGTGCAACCAACTTAGTCTTATTTGGTTGGTAATAGTATAGGCTATTATTAAGGTTTAAGTGGTTATCTTGTATCTGCATTCGTTTGAGAGCTATGGTGATTTAAAGTAAAAAAAAAATATTTGTTTTTTATAAAATCGAGTTTTTCTCAAAAAAAACCGTCATAATTTTTTCTTTTGTTTATTTAATTTTAATTTGTCATGATCTCCTCTACAATCCCCCAATACATTACTTGTACCCACGTGCCATATTTTTCTACGTATTCCGTTTATTCTCAATCTAATTAAGAGATGTTATAGTGTTAATATTTTACCAATTTTATTTTGATCTGTAAAACAGTAGGCGATGATTATCAACTCATTTGTTTAAATGTTGAAAAAAAAAAATTAGGTAAATATTTTCAGATCCGTCACTAGTTTCGAGATATTATCTAGTGTTGTATCAGTGTTGTGAATCAAAATTTTAATTAATTTAATAAAATTAATATTATAATGGCACAGTTCTCAGGTGAGGAGTACATTGATATCCATTTTGTTTACGGATTTTGCGATGGTAATGCAGCACGAGCTCGCAATGAATATCAACTCAGATTTCCAACACGTCGCATTCCTGACGCAAGAGTATTTATAAATATTCAAAGGAGACTGCCAAATATCGTAACAAGATCGAATACCCGGGCGGAGCCCCATTCAGTCTCACCAAACCATTTGGATGTCGACGAAGGTATAATCTGTAATGTAACAGCAAATCCTTCTATTAGCATAAGGAGGCTCGCTTTACAATTAAACGTCTCTCGCTATCGAATTCATCAAGTATTGCACAAGGAGAATCTTCATCCATACCATACAACACCCGTTCAACAACTATTACCGATAGACCGCACTACAAGATTGGAGTTTTGTAATTTGTTGATGGAAAGGAATTTGGACAATGCAAGTTTTGTGAAACGTATCCTATGGACGGATGAATCTCAATTCACAAGAGGTGGCATAACAAACTTTCACAATCTACACACGCGGGCTGCTGATAATCCTCATTCGAAAAAACAAATATCATTTCAGCACCGATTCAGTGTAAACGTATGGGCTGGTGTAATTGGCGATAAATTAATTGGACCATTCATATTACCACCTAGATTAAATGGTGAACGTTATTTACAATTTTTACAAAACGATTTGCCACTCCTTTTTGATGATGTTCCCATTTTAAGTAGATTCTCACATACATACCAACATGATGGTGCACCTTGTCACTACCATAATAATGTTAGGAATTTGTTTAACGAAAATTATCCAAATAATTGGATTGGAAGAAATGGCCCAATTCATTGGCCTGCAAGATCCCCCGATCTTACGGTATTGGATTTTTATGTATGGGGAAGGATGAAGGCGCTTGTATACTCCAAAGAAATTGAAACAAAAGAAGAACTTATACAACGAATACACACAGCAGCACAACAGATAAGGGAAGAATTACCAAGAATTGAAATAACCAAAGGCATACTTAAACGAATATTAGCATGTATTCAATCACACGGAGGACATTTTGAGCACCTTTTATAACTCCTCGACCCAAACAAACTTTGTATTGAGGGATTGTAGAGGAGATCATGACAAATTAAAATTAAATAAACAAAAGAAAAAATTTTAACGGTTTTTTTTGAGAAAAACTCGATTTTATAAAAAAAAAATTTTTTTTTTTTACTTTAAATCACCGTAGCTCTCAAACGGATGCAAATACAAGATAACCACTTAAACCTTAATAATAGCCTATACGATTACCAATCAAATAAGACTAAGTTGGTTGCTCTCCGATAAATATTTTGGAAGTTACAGTTTAATATTTGGGTGTACTTTTTATCTGAACCAAATTTTTCAAACACCCTGTATCTCAAAGGATATCAAAATTGGATACCCCTCCACATACGATTTGTTTCTCAGAATGAACCAAGGAATCACCCCATGACGGATCAGCATCCCAAACCTGGACACCCTGTATATGTGTGTGTGTGTGTGTGTGTGTGTGTGTGTGTGTGTGTGTGTGTGTGTGTGTATGTGTGTGTGTGTGTGTGTGTGTGTGTGTGTGTGTGTTTAGGTGTGTGTGTGTGTGTGTGTGTTTAGGTGTGTGTGTGTGTGTGTGTGTGTGTGTGTGTGTGTGTGTGTGTGTGTGTTTAGGTGTGTGTGTGTGTGTGTGTGTGTGTGTGTGTGTGTGTGTGTGTTGGAAGTTGGCCGATTGTGGAAATTGCACCCATACGACTGATCGTAGATTTTCATCAAAGTTAGTCTATACTATTACCAACTCAAAACATAAAGAATCATTTGCGGCACATGAAGTTCTTATGAGATAAGTAATAAAGAATTTCAAATTGTGATTATTTTATATGAACCCATTTGGAAGTTGGTCGATTGTGGAAATTGCACCCATACGGTTGATCTTAGATTTTTATCAAAGTTAGTCTATATTATTACCAACTGAAAAAATAAAAAATCATTTCCGGTCTATTAAGTTTTTATGAGATAGGTAATAAAGAATTTAAAATTGTGATTATTTTATATGAACCCATTTGGAAGTTGACCGATTGTGGAAATTGCACCCATACGTCTGATCTTAGATTTTCATCAAAGTTAGTCTATGCTATTACCAACTCAAAATATAAAGAATCATTTCCGGCCTACTAATTTCTTAGGAGATCTTAAATTTTCATCAAAGTTAGTCTATACTATTACCAACTCAAAACATAAAGAATCATTTCCGGTCTACTAAGTTCTTATGAGATAGGCAATAAAAAATTTAAAATTGTGATTATTTTATATGAAACCTTTTGGAAGTTGGCCGATTGTGGAAATTGCACCCATACGGCTGATCTTAGATACTATATTCATCAAAGTTAGTCTATACTATTACCAACTCAAAACATAAAGAATCATTTCCGGCCTACTAAGTTCTTACGAGATAGGTAATAAAGAATTTCAAATTGTGATTATATTTTATGAACCCATTTGGAAGTTGGTCGATTGTGGAAATTGCACCCATACGGCTGATCTTAAATTTTCATCAAAGTTAGTCTATACTATTACCAACTCAAAACATAAAGAATCATTTCCTACCTACTAAGTTCTTATGAGATAGGTAATAAAGAATTTAAAATTGTGATTGTTTTATATGAACCCATTTGGAAGCTGGCCGATTGTGAAAATTGCACCCATACGGCTGATCTTAGATTTTCATACTACTATTCTATTACCAACTCAAAACATAAAGAATCATTTCCGGCCTACTAAGTTCTTATGAGCTAGTATTAAAGAATTTAAAATTGTGACTATTTTATATGAACCGATTTGGAAGTTGGCCGATTGTGGAAATTGCACCCATACGGCTGATCTTAGATTTTCATGAAAATTAGTATATGCTATTACCAACTCAAAACATTAAGAATCATTTCCGGCCTACTAAGTTTTTATGAGATAGGCCCTTTTTATAGGTGAGAGTGAGACAAGGAGATATGCGTTCCTTAATTTCTCCGTGTATGCATTTTATACAAACGAAGCAAATAAAGAGAAGAGAAATTAAGAGAGCCAAGAAAAAAAGAAAAAAAATCCAATTTGAACGAATACAATATTATGCGTTTGGTTTCTATTTTTTCTGGTTGATAAAAATAAAGTGAACCAAATAATTTTTCTAATAGGAAATATGAGATGTGAATATATGATACTAAATTATTTGGTATTGTTATTTGTATATACGATTTGGTTTTTTGGTTCACAATTTTTTTTAAAACCTATGCATATCAATCAATACATTTTATTTTATTGTCTATCTCACCTCAATATATTAAAAATATATGAAGTAAATAGCTAGTTAATATTTGTTTCATGTACATATTAGGAAAGATGATGTTATCATTTTTGATATACATATTTAGTTAATGTAGAGGTAAGATGCGACATTATTGATAATTTTAAATTTATTTTTAGAGAGATTTTAGAATTAAAAAATTAATAAAGCTACCAATATGTAAATTGGGTTTTGTTGTTGATTTTGATACTAAATAAAATATTTTTTTTATATTTCATATCAACTATTACAATTGAGTATACTCATCTCATAATTATCTTTTATCGTTTATCAAGGTAAATTATGGGTAAAATAAATTATGAGTCGAATAATAGACGATGATTTTTCGTATGAAATTTTTATTTAGTTTAATAAATTAAATTATAATTTTATTAATGTTAATATAACAGTGTATTTAATTTATCTATTGCGCCCATTAAATATTGGTTTATTTTTGCGCCCGGTTGCAGTGTACCATTTGCACCTATGACAAGACCGCCCCTGCGCATGATGGATCATCTCATAACCAAACAGGCTATAATAAGGAGAATAACTTATCGAGCTGTGAACTGCACTTCGCTGCAGATATTTCGCTAAGATGTTCGTTCCAAAGTTTATGATGTGTTTGACGTAGGACCTTATTGCACTTAAAACAGACCTATTTACCCGCTCCGAAGCATTCGCTTGGCATGAATAGACTGGAGTTCTGCTCATGTTATGCCGTATTTGGAAAGAAACTTTTGAAAATCTTTACTGAGAAACTGAACCCCATTATCCGAAAAGATTGTCTCTGGACAGCCAAATACCGAAATGATTTCCGTTTTTAGGAATATTACATTTGTAGTTGAACCTTTATTGAAAGTGGGAAATAGGAATTTCGTCAATTGATCAAGGACCACACAAATAATGGTTTTTCCAGTTTGTGTTCTCGGACAGGGACCAAGGAAGTCGACATAGATTTTCTGAAATGAACGCTCGACAAAGACTGTGCGCCCCATTTCGGGTCCTGTAATCGCGTTTGACGTTTTCGTAATTTTGCACACGTCACATCTTGCCACATAGTCGTACATGTGCTTTGCCATTTTAGCCCATTATTAAAGTTTTCGAAGTCTATAGAGCGTTTTCTTTATTCCTCCATGTGCAGCGGTTGGTTCATCATATTCTGCTTTGATTAAGTCAGATACTAATGGTTGAGGTATCCATAACTTCGAAGTTGAAGTACCAAGGTGTAGGTCGTTAGTTTTAGGTTCAATTCGTATGTATAGACAACCTTCCAATATCCGTAGATTAGGGTATTGAATTGGCTTAGCAGCTATGTCCTCCCCGCGTACATAGCTCTCATCTCTAAATGCAGGTGAAGTAAGATCTATATTGTCTACATAGAATTTACGACACGTTTTTAGTTCGTCCACGGCATCACAGAATATCCTGGAAAGAGTGTCGGCTACTACATTGTCCTTGTCCTTTTGCTAAACTAGCTCAAAATCAAAGGACTGAAGATAAAGGCTTCATCTTGCTGTCTACTGGTCAGATCACGCATGTTCATCAGCCATTTCAGGCTAGCATGATCAGTAATCACGATAAATCTATAACCTTCCACGTACTGACGATTTTTTTTTATTGATAGGACCGCAGCTAAACACTCCAGTTCAGTGACGGAGTAGCTTTTTATGCTGAATTGAGCTTTTGAGAGAAGGATATCGGCCGCTCGACAGAGTCTTAATTTTTTTGAAACAACACCTCCAAGCCCTTCCGTGCTCGCATCGCAACGAATAATAAATTGCTTGGGTAGTCAGGATTTGTAAGCACTGGAGCCGTAGACAACATACACTTCAAACTCTCAAAAACCAATTAAGCTTCGCTGTTCCATACGTATTTCACCTTAATTTTAAAAAGGTCTGAAATCGGCGAGGATATTTAGGCGTAGTTTTGAATAAACCTCCACAAGCGTGGAAATCCGGAAGTTTACAATGGCTTCAACTTTAGTAGGATCGGTTGGAAGACCTTCAGCTCCAACTGTAAGGTATCGTATTTCCATTATACAGAAGAAGTTCTTTTCTAAGTTGATCGTGTTTCTTCTTCGGTAAGACAATGCATTTTGTTAGCAACCGACGTGGGGCACATAGTTCGTCAACCATCACAGGAGCAATACCAAAGGAGTTCCAGAAGTTTATCCCTAAGTATGAGCTATTCTGAAGTGAGGTAACTAGTTAGAATCGTATTGGTTTGTTTTTATTTTTATACTGAACGGATAATTTTATGTGACCGATTATTTGGTTTGCGGTGCTATCGGCAGTTTTACAATTAATATCACTGAAGAAACCAAGTGAACCTTACCCAGAATCCAGATAAAATTTTACCAAATATGTTAATATTGAGGTACGGTCGAATGTCATTTTCGGTTGAGATTGAGCCTAAAATCGTCGCAGCAGTATTTCCTAACACGCGAGGGTTTGTTATCTTTTATATGACTGCCTTTCGAAGGATAAGAAGATTTTATTGCAGATAGATCATTTAGAACAGCAAAATCAAAAGAGAGGCTGGTTCTCTTCAACATGGTAACAGTTGACTTATTGGGATTAAATGATTCGTTTAATCGTGAAACTTGTTCATCTCTGGGAAATTTTTCGGTCTGGGAGCGTTTCTGTTCTATTGCGAACTTTGCAGCCCGGTTCTGACAAAGCCCGATCGCATATTTACCGAACTGATGTATGATTTACATGTGAACAATTAATTTTTTTCACATTTTCTTTGCCACAACCAAAACAGAAAAGTTGCAGTAAATCACGAGGACAATCTTGGTAGTAATGGCACAGATCCCTACAGTTCCAGCAAACAACAAATTGAACTTTATTATTCGAGCTGTTTATAGCTTCAACGCAATTATTCTCAGTTGTTTCGATTATAGATTTTTCTGGTTGAACTTCATTGACAAAAGAGATGCGTTTAGCCTGTAAAATAGTTCGCGGATCATACCCAGAGTGTGTCCATAAATTTTCGTAGGATTGGGTCAAAATGCGTAGTTGATTGATAGAAGTGATTTCTACATTCAATATTTTATCTCTAAAAACAGGTAAAAGGTTACTATTAATAACATCGAAAAGCTCAGCCTGGTTGAGTTTTTTCGCTAGTCGATTGTTATGGATCTCTATGTCTAAGATAAAGTTTTGTACCGTTTCTCGAGTGGATTGTATCCTTCGGTAAATATAACGATGAGTTTCTGCTTCCTCCTCAGAATTGCTTCTTTAATCTGATTCCGGTTTGTTAGTTCCATAAAAATATATCTCCTTCAACGTACTCAAACATATACGAGTATCTAAAGTTTCAAAACGAAAAACAAAATCACTCACATTGCTACCTTTAGAACCGCTAAAATTTAAATTTTTCCATTTTGGAAATTTTTCTTCTGGTGTAAAATAACTGAAATTGTTATTGTCATTGCTGGTATTAGGCGTTAAAGTTGCGGTGCAATGTTGCTTACTAGTCCTAAATTGACCTTGATTAAAGCTTGAAGTCCTAACGTTCATTCGATTAAATTCTGATAGAATTTGGTCATATTCAGAATGCACTGGTGCATTAGTTAGGACTTTCTAAATTTGGGTTCGAGTTATAGAAAATTCAAAACTTTCGTGCTGATTAGGAAACAAAATCATAACAAAACGAAAAACAAATAAATTTAAAAAAAAAAAAAAATCTTAGCCAATAAAATAAAACGGGCAATTCTGCCGTTTCTTGTTATCATTTTTTTTTGTTGTTTTCAAAAATATTAATTATGTTCCTCATTATAAAGGAGGAATAAAAGAAATTACTATTTTACGTTGCAATAAGTTTTTTGTATGCAATTAGATCTTAAAGGATCATTTAACAGCTGCAAAAAACCATAAACTATTTTACATTGCAATAAGTTTTTGCATGTGTAATACCATTAGATCTTAAAGGATCATTTAACAGCTGCAAAAACCATAAATTTGTTTTTCGTAGCAAAAAGTTCTTTTATTTTACGTAGCAATAAGTTTTTTTTTTAATCTGTAATGCAATTAGATCTTAAAGGATCATTCAACATTTGCAAAAACCATAAACTATTTTACGTTGCAATAAGTTTTTTGCATGTGTAATGCAATCCGATCTTAAAAGATCATTTAACAGCTGCAAATAGAGAGTACCCAATAGAGAGTACCCAATGAGGACTCTTATTTGACAATTATGCCAAAAATCGTAAATTGATTGGGTAAATTTGTTTTTAGAAGAATAAGTAAAGTTAGAGAGGGGGATTTAACCATCCCACTCGAAAAATAAATAAATTAAATGTTTTTTTGGAAAAGAGGATCAGTGATCATCGAATAGTCAAAGCACAAGTGACATTTCTAAATTAAAATTATTTTCAAAATAATTATTCAAAAAAATTATTTATTTTAATTACTCTCCAGTAAAAATAATTTATATGTTATTAAAATATAAACATGTTTAATTTGGCATCTTTGTTTTTAAATAAGTATAGTAATAACCAATTAATAATTCATAATCATTAAAAAACATAATAATTAAACAAAATTATTGTTTATTTAAAAAATAAAAAATAAAAATAAAACAAAAATATATGGAAGAAAGAGAAAAATTATTAATCATATGGTATATTATCATCAACAAATAAAAATTAATTAAAAGTTCATGTATATTTTGTGATCGTTTAAATTAAAATACAAAAAAAGAAACCAATAAACGTTTTCTTTATTTGAAAAGTTTGACCGTGAGTTTGGTACCGTTTTGTTATGTCTTGAATAAACAATTTTTTTTGGTGTAGTATGTAAAAATAAAACTTTTGATATTTTGAATCGTTTTTGGTTTGGTCAGACGGTTCATAAAGCCAAAAACAAATGTTTGTGAAAATATTGTGAAAAATTATTTACGCAAAAAGTGAAGAAATAAATTATTGGTGGTGTATTTTATTGTGTTATTGGAAGCTGATAAGTAACCCACGCCCGCGCTGAGAAGAAATTAGCCAGCAAACTAAGCCAGGTTGCGCAATTCGTAACAAAAAGAGTTATAAGGTAACAAAAAAAATATACTTCTACCTCAAATGTTATTCTCCTAGACACAGCTAATCCAAATCCACGTAAGAGCTGACAGAATCACTCTTAGATCAAAATTACACAGAACCAAAGAAAACTATCAAAAAACAAAAAAAACTTTACAGTATGAATTAATTATATTTGATACACTCAAATATCTCGGAAAATAAGCACTTTACGAAAAAAATGGTAAAGATCAAAATTGAATTATTCCGTGGAGGAAATACATTAGTGTTAAAATTAGTATCCCCCTCTCCTCCTTGTAGGTGGTGCGGGGGTTAACTTTGAAACTAAAATATGAACCCCTATTTTTTATTGCAGATTCGGATTCTATGTCTAAAAATACTTAGAATTTGACTGAAACATTTTTTTCGATTCATGATAGATGGCGCTGTAATTGACGATATTCAATTTTTTTCGATTTCTCCTACTGAGAACCTACGCAAACGATTCTGCGGCTAGATATTCAGCATGTAGTAATGGTGGATTTTTTTTTATTCGTTTTTGTTCTGATGCGATTGTTTTTTGTTAGTCGAACTGCGAGCATGTTGTTCCAATCGAACCCTCATTTGAAGGCGAGCTTATACCCGCAGTCAGCGCACCAACCAGGGAACAACGGCAGTAAGCACTATAAAAGTAATCTCAATTTTGGCGTCAAACATAATACACTCCTGGACAAAATTAACGCATATTTTTTTTTGTAATAAAAAAAAATCCCGCTGGTCAATTTTAGTGGAATTGGTATCAAATGATCCCAAATTTATATTTTTCTCAAAAGAGGCACAAATGTGGCGTTATGGAATTATAGCGGCTACTTTTCATTGCAAAATGCTAAAAAGTGTCGAACTATTTTTTTTTTAATTTTCAAAAGCGGTTTATAAACATTAAAATTAGCTTTATTACAATTTAGTTTGATTAATTTAGTAATGAGTATACCCCCTCCCCCCCCCCCCTTCTCCGTGCACTTATTATAGCTTCCATCCTTCTGGGCATACTAAGTAGAAAGGTTTGTATCATTTCTTGCGGGATGAGATTCCACTCTTCTTCCGTTGCAACTTTCAGCCCTGCTAACGAATCTAGTGCGGGATTTCTAGCTCTAATGCGGCGTTTTAGAATGACCCATACTTGTTCGATCGGATTAAGATCGGGACTCATTGGTGGCCACTTAAGTGCACGAATGCCGACACCTTAGAGATATTGTCGTACCGTTGCAGCTACGTGAACTGGAGCGTTATCATTCATTAACACAAAACTGTCATAACCTATGAAGCCCACATATTTCAAAACGTGATCGTCAAGAATGTTCCGAACACACCAGTCTGCATTCATCCTCAAACCAATCTCCACTAGCTCCGTACGGCCCTCCCAACTGATTCCACCCCAAAACATTATTGAACCTCCACCAAAGCTTACAGTTTGCACCATGTTACATGTTGCGTAGCGTTCTCCAGGTCTTCTGTATACAAGATTACGTCCATCTGGTTTCCATAACTGGATTCTGGTTTCATCTAAAAAGAGAACATTGGCCCATTGAGCAGTTCCCCAATTTGCATGAGAATGAGCAAATTCTAAACGGCTAGATTTGTGTCGGAGAAGAAGCCGTGGAACTTTTACGGGCCGTTTTGGAGTTAGGTTCGCTTCTTTTAATCTACGTCTAATTGTTCTGACACTAACATTCACTTGGCGCGCACTAAGTAACTCATTTTATAGTTTAGTAGAAGTACGCTTTCGATCACGTAACGAATTAATTTTTAAAAATCGATCGTCATGCTCGGTTGTGCACCTTTTAAGTTCTTGTCCGGGCTTTCTTTTATACTCTCCGGTCTCACGATATCGCTTAAGTATTCGTGAAGCCGAAGACTGGTTCACTCCTAATTTTCGTGCGGTTTGTACTTGAGTATAATCTTCCTGATACAACATGACGGCTTTAACCGCCTCCAGCTCACGAACGGATGCCATATTACAATGGGTCTTATTTTAGGTGTTTGCTTTAGAACACATTTACAAGAACTAGTGTACTGCATTTACAAATAATTGATATGCAATGGAACAAAAGCCGATCCTTGCGTTGGATTTCAAACACAATTCACTCTTGATTAAGCATTTTTGAAAATTTTAATTGATTGGCTTGCAGTAGACTTTATTCAAGGTGGTTTCTGATAAAAATATAAATGTGCTACCATTTGACCTAGTAGCATTAAAATTGACCAGCAGGATTTTTTTTATTACAAAAAAAAAAAAATTGCGTTAATTTTGTCCAGGAGTGTATGTATCGATTTATTAATTTGGGTTTGTCCAATTTTAATTAATTTATTGATTTTAATGAAATTTTATTTAAATCAAAAATGGGCATTTAAAAAATGTGTGACGATGCATTCTTGCATCATCCCTGCCCATAGAAGAACTTCGGTGCTAAGCCCTGTTTAACGGGCAACTGAACGAAGAGAGAGGGGAAACGAAATTTGATGATCGATTTTTTTTTTGTATTTTTTTTTGGCAAATCGATCGCTTATCAATCGGGTGAAATGATTTTTTTATTAGAGGAGTCAAGTTTTTACCTCCGTAGCGGATGGACGTTTTTTTTAGTCTCGACTCGAGACGATTTAATATACATATATTTCTTTGCGTTTGAGTGATTTTATTTTTTTTGTGGACAAACATTTTTTTTTTGTAAATATTGTGAAGCCCATGAATGGGTTATTGTGAGGAAAATAACAAACGTGTGAAAGAATTAAGAAAATAAAAATGAAAAATAAATATGGAAATTATAAAAACCAAAGAAAAAACGTTATATTGAGATAAAAAGGAATAGAAAATGTTGTGTAATAATGTTTTTTGACTCATAAATCATAATATAAATATCGAATGATTTTATTGATAAATAAAACAAAAACAATTTTCTTCCGTTTTTTTTTGTTGTAAAATAAGATTAGACAATATAAAGAATGTTACTATGTGCAGTTAAATTGTCGATGAAAAAAAAAAAAAAATGTAACTGATTATGTTAGATTCAATGAAGAATACCTCGTTTATAATTATTATGTGATTTTGTATAAATTATAAAAAAAAAAAAAATTGTTATTGGTACATTCTGAAAAATATAATTAATAAATATATCGTTGAATTGGTGAATGAAAATAAAAAAACAACAAAATATATAAACAGTTTTTTTTTGTATATATATAAAACCAAAAGTGCATTGCTACGCAAAATTTTGTTTGGGTTTGGTCCGTTATTGGGTTACATTAAGGCAATGAAAATTTTGAAAGCCGTTTGCCTATCATCATGTTGTCTCTAAGTACCAAATTATTTGGAAAATACGGTATTTGGGTGCGCTGAAGTTTTGAGTGACGCCGAATTTTTGCGAGGAGCGGTTATCACAGTTGTTCGTATGTGATTCAGTATTGCTGCATTGTTATTTCTGGAACATTGTTGGTGCAGAGTGAGTACATTTGAGGGTCATTCGTGGCAGCCGGGTGCAGTAAGCGTAATTTCTTTGATTATATTATTATTATTTTTCTTAATTAATTTTTGCTCAATTATTATTATTATTAATTGCTTAATTGATTTTTTTTGTTTGGTAAATTTAATTATTTCAAAGAAAAAAAAAGGAAGAAACTATTTTGTTTTCTGGATTTTTTTTTATCTCTGATTTGGTTTTTTTTTGGTTATACATGTATTCATCGTTTAATTTTAATTCTTTTACACACGCGTGCTGCATGCTATTTCCTTTATATATAAATATTTTTTTTCAGCTCTCTCTCTTCGTTCGTTTCTGCCACCGCTATTTTTGTGAAAGTGAATGATAAGTTTCTTTAAAATTTTCTTTAGAATTTCTTCTATTCTTTTTATCTTTCTGATGTTATTTTGAAACGTTTGAACTCTTGATAATGGAGTGCTAGAGAGTTGTCTGGGGTGATGCTGTGACTGGGGTGGTATTCGGAGTTCATTCCGATCAAGTGTTATTATAAATCGGAGAAAATGCCTTCAATTTCTTTTATCCTTATTGTCTATTTATTTGTTTTTTTTGCACTTCTTCGTACGCGGTTACTCAAGCTCCGATCAAGCTTTGGATATATCCCCACCCCAACCCTGAGCCTTAGCCAGCTATGTATGCCGCGTTCCAAAGCCTCTGTTCGGAGATTCTGTTAACGACATTATGGTGTGACTTGTAGTTTAAATGGTCGATGCTACTTCTGATTAAGTTTTGCAGCACCGCCAAACCCAAGCATAGTGTAGTGCCGTTACAGTGGCGCCCAAACCTTTAAATGGCTTTTCCTTTTCACTTTTCCTACATTATTTTCTTTTTCTTTTAGTTACAGTTTTTATTTAAGGCATTTTCCGATTTATTTTATTTAAATTTATTTATTTTCCAGTTTTTTTTTGTTTAGTTTTCAGTTTGGCTTGACACCCGCATTTGTGTTTCCGGCAATTCTGGCCGTTTGAGTTCACAAGAGTGCGCGCTAAGCCCTGCTACTCTCGGATCATTGGAGTTATCAACCACCACCGATTCCGCTTTATAAGTGTAGATTTTGGTTCGGTTATTAACTTCATTGTTCCCAGTTTAGCAGTACAGTTCAAATCATTTCATTTTTTTTATTAATTATTTTTCCGTCCTACTCTCGGATCATTGGAGTTATCAACCTCCACCGATTCCGCTTTATAGGTGTAGATTTTGGTTCGGTTATTAACTTCATTGTTCCCAGTTTAGCAGTACAGTTCAAATCATTTCATTTTTTTTTATTAATTATTTTTCCGTCCTACTCTCGGATCATTAGAGTTATCAACCACCACCGATTCCGCTTTATAAGTGTAGATTTTGGTTCGGTTATTAACTTCATTGTTCCCAGTTTAGCAGTACAGTTCAAATCATTTCATTTTTTTTATTAATTATTTTTCCGTCCTACTCTCGGATCATTGGAGTTATCAACCACCACCGATTCCGCTTTATAGGTGTAGATTTTGGTTCGGTTATTAACTTCCTTGTTCCCAGTTTAGCAGTACACTTCAAATCATTTCATTGTTTTTTATTAATGTGTTTTTCCATACTATCTTCGGATCAATGTAGTTATCAACCACCACCGCTTCCGCTTTAAAAGGGTAGATTTCGGTTCGGTTATTAGCTTCATTGTTCTGGGTCTAGTCAAAGGTTCAACTTATTCATTTTTTTTTTTTTCTTAACTTTTTTTTTTCTTTCAATTTTCTCCCTTCTTGGACACAGAATGTCACCCAGTCATCAGCATCCCCGTTATTAGTATTTTTTTTGACTTCAGGTTAGATTTACTTATTGATTATTTTTCTTATTATTTTTTTTTCTTTTTTATCATTATTACTAATTAAAAGTTTAATTTTTTTTTATAGTTTATTTCTTATTTTGAAGTTTATTCATTTCGAGTATAAGTATATTTTTTTTTGTTATTGGTTTATTGGGTACTTAAATTTTGAATTAACAATTATTAGTAATTACTTAACTAGTAATAGATTAGAATTTATTATTATTAATAATACGTTTAGTTATTTATTCAACTTATCGTTATTGAATTTATAGCTTAACAATGAATTACCACTTCAGGATCTCCGCAATTAAACTAATTTTTATTACGTGTATTCCATTTCTGACGGCATTAAGATGGTTTTTCTACTGCATAGTGAGCATTTAGAATCGGATGAATTTCTTGTCGAGTGCGTGATTCGCAACATTCAGGGTTCATTGCTGTCACAAATGAAACAACTCAATGCTAGTTTGGAAAATGAAGCGCTTGATAACAACCTCGCCCCAAAGCGTTCACATCAAGCAGCACTGAGTTCACCTAGACGAGAAATTGCAATCTGTACTACCAAATTAAAGCATTTACAAGTTATTATGCACGAGAATATCACGGACACCGAGAACACCTGGGACCCTGAAGCAATGACCTCCCGACTTTGTCATATATATGGGCGACTGAAAAGAATTTCTTCTTCAAAAACCGTACAGGCGACCGCCGAGAAGCTCAGTACCTCGTGTAAATCACTTATAGAATTAGTTAGCAAAATTAAAGCATCTGACTCTCCTATTAGTGACTCCATAGCTTCCTTAGTGGCCGTAGAGATCGGTGATGGCGAAGAGTTCCAATCAGGAAGCGAAACGAGCTCAGACCAAGAAACTGGCACAAATAGTAAGATCCCTGATAACACGAAACCTTCTACTTTAAATGATAGTAGCTTAGGTGACATTGATACGAGATTTCCGCAAACGCAATTCAAATCGAGTTTTGCTCATGAAGTATCGCAGCTTCATTCCAGGGGTGGGACAGTTTCACAACATTTAGTAACGTCTCAGGCACAGTTAAATTCAGTCCGACCTTCTTTTGATAACAAGTATATTCCGACTACGTCAAATACGTTGATCTATCAACCACCGCAATTCAGGCCTAACATAAGATTGAATCTAGAGACTACACAGACATTCGCCCCACCGTTGGTCAGTGTTTCAGCTCCATCTATGTCATATCCACAACGCGTACAGTTTAATCCAAACTCTGCCATTAATTATCTTCAACCACATCCTTCATCTATGAATTTAAATTTTCACCAACAGTCTGTGCCAAATCCAAATTATGAGACATTCGCCACTTCAGTTGCTGGTGGATCCCAACGATTTATGAACCCATCATCTTCGTATTTTCCTCACTCGGCTTCTTCGGACCCTCTCGAGTTTGCCGCTCATCAGCTTCCGAGGGAGGCTACTCGAAATCAAAATACCACTTCTGCCGTGCCCCTAATAAATAAAGGCACTTACCCTATCAATATCTCAAAATGGAACATCTTTTATGATGGATCATCATCGGATATCACTGTTGAAAAATTCTTTTTCCGCGTTGAAAGACTAGCGTCGACCCATGGCCTAAGCTTACAGCAATTGGTGCACGATTTGGGATTTCTTTTGAAAGGTGTGGCACGTGAGCACTACTGGATTATTCTGGAGAGAAATATTAATTGTAGTTGGGAGGAGCTGAAAGAGGCCTTTATTCATAGATTTCAATACCGGAAAACAGATTATGATATCCGAATTTTAATTGACAGCCGAAAACAAAAATACACCAAGGAGACATTTATCGATTTCTATTACGATGTGATCAGTTTAGCGCTACCTTTGAGGAATCCTCTATCCGAGGCCGATTTAATAGATATCCTTCGTAAAAATATGCGACCAGCTCTAAAAGCGCAATTGGCAGGTAATCAATTTGATTCGGTAGCAGTTCTCATAAATAGATGTATTGCAGTTGAAGAGACATGGAAAAGCATCGGTTATACCCCAGAACTTAGCATGAATCTAGGTAGTCGACATGTCAACGAAGTTACGGCTCTGCAGGACACGAACGCTAATGATACATATAAATATTCAATCCCCTCGTCTGTAGACTCTATCCATCCCATAAACATTGAGGCATATAGTTCCCATAATTCAAGAGTTGCAAAAAAATCGCCAATTATCATTCCCATCAACAGGACAGGATCTACTTGTTGGAACTGTCAAGAAATTGGGCACGTTTTTACAGATTGTAACAAACCTCCTCAACATTTATTTTGTTACGGATGTGGATCTCATAATGTATTAAAGCCCAACTGCTCAAACTGCACACGACGACAGGAAAACTTCCCATCGGGAATGAGAGCTGCTGGGTCACATCATTCCCGTCAACACGTTCTACCAGTACCCAGACCGAACATGACAGATTCCGCTTCCAACACGGACCCGGAGCTTATGGGTTAACAAAGGAAGTAGCAAATCCAAAGTCATCCCTTAAATTTATACCTAATTCTAATAGTTCCATTATTTGCTCGTCGACCATAAGAACTTCCAAATATTTTAAAGCCAAAAGGAAACTTAAACAGACTTTTCAATTGCATTCTGGCTGCGGTGTTAGAAGATGACGATAAATTAGACAACCGCCCGTACGCCATGGTAACATTATCAGGCGTGAATATTCGTGGTTTATTGGACAGCGGCGCAAATATAAGTGCTCTTGGTCGAAATGCTTTTGAATTTATTACCCAACACAAGATATTCTTGCATCCACTCTCCAGTTCAATTCAGACTGCAGATGGTGCCGCTCAACGGGTCATTGGGTATATTAATTCTAAGGTAAGCTACAAAGGAAAGTCAGCCCAAATGCAAATCTTTGTTATTCCTGATTTGCAACAGGAACTTTATCTAGGTTGTGATTTTTGGGAGACTTTTGGTGTAAGACCCGTTATGATTGAAGAATTACTTAGTCCTGGTACAATGAATAAAACCCATGTGAATCCTAAGCAGCTCCCACTCAATATGGTCCAACAGGAGCAACTAAGATTAGTCATCAACGAATTCCCAAATTCCGAGAAATTAGGTCTCGGTCGAACCTCCTTGTTAAGTCACAGTATCGATGTAGGCGACGCTCCTCCGGTAAAACAGCGGTTCTATCCTGTGTCCCCCGCCGTGCAAAAAGAGATGTATCGGGAACTTGATAGAATGCTGGAACTTGGAGTTATTGAGGAGAGTCAGAGCCCTTGGTGCTCCCCTATGGCGATAGTGCGAAAGGCCAATGGTAAGACAAGGTTGTGTCTCGATGCTAGAAAGCTAAATGAAGTTACACGTAAAGACGCTTACCCTCTTCCCCTGATTGAAGGCCTACTTAGTCGTTTAGACAGAGCTAAATACATGTCAAGCCTGGATTTAAAGGACGCGTTCTGGCAAATACCGTTGAACCCCGACAGCAGGGAAAAAACTGCTTTCACGGTGCCAGGACGTCCTTTATATCATTTTACCGTGATGCCGTTTGGGCTCTGCAATGCGCCTCAGACCTTGTGCCGGTTGATGCACAGGGTAATTCCTCATCATCTGCAAGACCGAGTTTTCGTCTATCTTGATGATCTATTAATAATGACATCCACTTTTGATGAGCACCTTTCTTTGCTGTCCGAGATAGCATCTCGACTGGTTAAAGCAGGCCTCACCATTAATGTAGAGAAAAGTCATTTCTTGCTGAATGAGATCGATTATCTCGGCTATGTGGTTGGTGGGGGTTCCTTGCGCCCCAATCCTGACAAGGTTCGAGCCATTGCAGAGTTCCCGTCCCTAAAACTGTTAAACAAATCCGACGATTCCTTGGAGTATCTGGCTGGTATCGTCGTTTCATCGACGGTTACTCAACACTCTCTGCTCCTTTAACTAACCTTCTTAAAAAAGGTCGAAAATTTGATTGGTCCGATGAAGCCCATAACGCCTTTACCGCCCTGAAGTTCGCTCTGATCACAGCTCCTGTACTTACCAATCCGGATTTTAATAAAAGATTTTACATCCAATGCGATGCCAGCTCAACCGGAATAGGAGCCGTGTTATTTCAAAAATCCGAGACTGGAGAAGACAACCCCATTGCTTTTATGTCGCAAAAACTAAATGCGGCACAGCGAAATTATAGTGTGACAGAGCTGGAGTGTCTCGCCGCCGTCCTTGCGATTAAAAAGTTCCGTGCATTCGTTGAAGGACTACCGTTTACTGTGATTACGGACCACGCGAGCCTCACCTGGCTAATGTCACAAAGAGACTTGTCAGGCAGATTGGCTCGGTGGAGCCTAAAACTTCAGGGATACGACTTCGAAATTAAATACCGGAAAGGATCCCAGAACGCTGTGCCCGATGCCTTGTCTCGCGCATTTCTGGATGAGATACAGAAAACTACAAAAAAATCTGTGGGCTCTCTCCCTAATGATGATCCAATCAATCTCGATCTTGATTCGGAAGCTTTCCTCAGTACCGAATATGGCAAACAGGTTTCCGATATAAAAAATAATCCGAATAAATCAAATTTAGATATTATTAATGACCGGATTTATATTCGCCTGCCTGAATTAACGGATTCTATACAACCGGATTATCCAAATTTGAAACTCGTCGTACCGGAAAATCTTCGTCCAGACTTAATAAGGTCTGGTCATTGCCCACCAACGTCAGCTCACCTGGGAATTAATAAAACCACTGAAATTCTGAAGCGTTATTTTTTCTGGCCAACGTTGCGAAGAGATGTGCAAAAATTTGTTTCAGCTTGCGAGACGTGTAAAAGTACCAAATCTATGAACTATACAAACCGTCCACCACTCAGTTCCTTACCACTAACATTTCGCCCATTCCAACGAATTTACTTAGATTTCATGGGACCTTATCCGCGTTCACGTAGTGGGAATACTTCCATCTTAATTGCTGTGGACCACTTCTCTAAGTTTGTTCTAACTCATGCTATTCGACAAGCTACAGCGCAGGAAGTGGTTAAATTCCTCGAGAAGAACATATTTTTAGTATTTGGAGTACCTGAAACTATTGTTACCGACAACGGTAAACAATTCGAGTCGAAAGTCCTGGAACAGCTTCTTGCAAAGTATGGTGTTCGGCATCTTTTCACGGCTAAATATTCACCCCAGGGCAATGCCTCTGAGCGTGTTAACCGTACTCTGTTAGCGTCTCTCCGAGCGTACATTAAAGAAGACCAACGAACATGGGATCAATCTTTAGATGCGGTTACGCACGCGTTGCGAAATTCGATTCATGAGTCTACCCATTATCCACCCTACTTCTTAGTATTTGGTCACCATCCGGTAATGCATGGTTCAGCTTATCGTATTTTGAAGGATGTCTATAATTTAGGTGGTAACCACACCATTGTAGATCACAAGCCAGAGGAATTATACCAACTATCCACAAAAATTCAAGAACATCTTCATAATGCTCAGGTAAAAGCACACAATCCGTACAACCTGCGAACCAGAGTCCCTAAATATAAAATTGGCCAAACTGTTTATGTGAAAAATTTCACACAAAGTGACGCAACTTCCTTTTATTCAGCTAAACTTGCACTTAAGTACCAAAAGGGTAAAATTATACGTATGGTAGGAAATGTTTCTTGCGAAGTTTCAGATCCGAAAGGGAAATCGCTTGGCATCTACCATTTTAAAGATATCAAACTTTAGATTATCTTTTATTGGCTCGGAATACTTGTTGTTACCTATCTGACTTTCTTTGAAATGTTTTTTTTTATATAAAATTGTATAGGCCTGGCTTTTGAGATATTTCTCGGGTGTGGGTCGTCCCCACGACTGTGACGATGCATTCTTGCATCATCCCTGCCCATAGAAGAACTTCGGTGCTAAGCCCTGTTTAACGGGCAACTGAACGAAGAGAGAGGGGAAACGAAATTTGATGATCGATTTTTTTTTTGTATTTTTTTTTGGCAAATCGATCGCTTATCAATCGGGTGAAATGATTTTTTTATTAGAGGAGTCAAGTTTTTACCTCCGTAGCGGATGGACGTTTTTTTTAGTCTCGACTCGAGACGATTTAATATACATATATTTCTTTGCGTTTGAGTGATTTTATTTTTTTCGTGGACAAACATTTTTTTTTTGTAAATATTGTGAAGCCCATGAATGGGTTATTGTGAGGAAAATAACAAACGTGTGAAAGAATTAAGAAAATAAAAATGAAAAATAAATATGGAAATTATAAAAACCAAAGAAAAAACGTTATATTGAGATAAAAAGGAATAGAAAATGTTGTGTAATAATGTTTTTTGACTCATAAATCATAATATAAATATCGAATGATTTTATTGATAAATAAAACAAAAACAATTTTCTTCCGTTTTTTTTTGTTGTAAAATAAGATTAGACAATATAAAGAATGTTACTATGTGCAGTTAAATTGTCGATGAAAAAAAAAAAAAAATGTAACTGATTATGTTAGATTCAATGAAGAATACCTCGTTTATAATTATTATGTGATTTTGTATAAATTATAAAAAAAAAAAAAATTGTTATTGGTACATTCTGAAAAATATAATTAATAAATATATCGTTGAATTGGTGAATGAAAATAAAAAAACAACAAAATATATAAACAGTTTTTTTTTGTATATATATAAAACCAAAAGTGCATTGCTACGCAAAATTTTGTTTGGGTTTGGTCCGTTATTGGGTTACATTAAGGCAATGAAAATTTTGAAAGCCGTTTGCCTATCATCATGTTGTCTCTAAGTACCAAATTATTTGGAAAATACGGTATTTGGGTGCGCTGAAGTTTTGAGTGACGCCGAATTTTTGCGAGGAGCGGTTATCACAGTTGTTCGTATGTGATTCAGTATTGCTGCATTGTTATTTCTGGAACATTGTTGGTGCAGAGTGAGTACATTTGAGGGTCATTCGTGGCAGCCGGGTGCAGTAAGCGTAATTTCTTTGATTATATTATTATTATTTTTCTTAATTAATTTTTGCTCAATTATTATTATTATTAATTGCTTAATTGATTTTTTTTGTTTGGTAAATTTAATTATTTCAAAGAAAAAAAAAAGGAAGAAACTATTTTGTTTTCTGGATTTTTTTTTATCTCTGATTTGGTTTTTTTTTGGTTATACATGTATTCATCGTTTAATTTTAATTCTTTTACACACGCGTGCTGCATGCTATTTCCTTTATATATAAATATTTTTTTTCAGCTCTCTCTCTTCGTTCGTTTCTGCCACCGCTATTTTTGTGAAAGTGAATGATAAGTTTCTTTAAAATTTTCTTTAGAATTTCTTCTATTCTTTTTATCTTTCTGATGTTATTTTGAAACGTTTGAACTCTTGATAATGGAGTGCTAGAGAGTTGTCTGGGGTGATGCTGTGACTGGGGTGGTATTCGGAGTTCATTCCGATCAAGTGTTATTATAAATCGGAGAAAATGCCTTCAATTTCTTTTATCCTTATTGTCTATTTATTTGTTTTTTTTGCACTTCTTCGTACGCGGTTACTCAAGCTCCGATCAAGCTTTGGATATATCCCCACCCCAACCCTGAGCCTTAGCCAGCTATATATGCCGCGTTCCAAAGCCTCTGTTCGGAGATTCTGTTAACGACATTATGGTGTGACTTGTAGTTTAAATGGTCGATGCTACTTCTGATTAAGTTTTGCAGCACCGCCAAACCCAAGCATAGTGTAGTGCCGTTACAAATGTCCATTTAAATTCGCGTTTCGGACACACCCAATAGTCTCCTAGTAATTCAATGCACTTTGTTGTCCAATGGCTTTCCAATAAATTTTTCCCATCGTGGAAATGCGTTACCGAAACATCTGCAAAATAACGGCTGCTACAGATTTTTCATCCGTAAAACTCTGGCTAAGTAGGAACTGTTTTAATTTTCAGTCGCTGGGAGCCAAATCTGGCGAATACGGTCGATTTTCAAACAATTTGTACTTTAATTCGTTTTGAAACCACTTGTGGGAATATGTGCATTAAGGTTTGAGGCTCGACTTTTCCAAAAAAACTGTTTAATATATAATTCTTCACGTAAAAAATACCGTACTTATTCATCTGAGATATGATATCAGCTATTTCACGGGTAGTCACACATCTTCACGAAAAATAACATGTATTTATTTGCTCAACGCTTTCAGATATTGATGCAGTTTTTGAATGTCTGCGGCGTGCGTCTTTTTCGAGTGCGACAATGCCTATGTAAATTCAGCAACCCAATTTTTTACTGTTCTATATGAAGGAGCACATTCACCAACATTTTAACCATATCAGTGTGAAGTTCTTGTCCGGAAACCTTTTTTAAATAAATATTCAATTACGGCACGATGTTGGATTCTTCCCATTTTAAAAAAAACACACTAACACGTCAATTTCAAAAGGCTTGTAAAAACAGATTGAATTCAGAGATCGATATGAAATTTTCCGTAATTCACATGAAGGATGGAACATTATAGTACACTTATTTTTTTGTTCTTATTAGTGCTATCATATGTTAAGCTAGGCATTTTTCACGCACTTTGGCACAACACATTCTCTTGTAAACCCACGATATACCGATTACCCGGTAGGCTCAAGCGCATCTCCGTTTCAATTTAATTCGAAAAACTACGTCATTCACTGTAAAAATTTGTTTTTTCGCAGGAAACTACGATTTTTTAAACCAGCTGTCCAGCATATCTATATAGCATCAGTTTATCACAGTGTAGACCATACCTAATATAACTAAATGCCATTCGTATAGATTTAGTGGTATGTTTCTCCATCTATAATGAAGTAAAAAATTACAATTATTTGTCAAATCAAAGCTGTATAAATTAAAATAAATTGCTTTAATTCGCGAGAAAAACGTTTCTGCTAAATTGGAGTAAACCACGTCTTTGAAGTGGATTTTAGATCAGCACAATGCTCACCAGCTCAAAAGGTTTAGTTCTTTTAAGTCTACGTACTAAATTCGTGCTGCTTCACATCTTCAAAAGAATCACACCAGCTCAAAAGGTTTGGTTTTTTTAAGTCTACGTACTAGATTCGTGCTGCTTCACATGTTGGCGGAGCCTTTCTTTATGTCTCTGTGCTTTTCCCTGGATTTCATTTAATATGTGGTTCACTCTCGAAAATATAATCTTTTATTAGGCGTTATCTCCATTTTCAAGTCGATCTGTCATTTAGTTTGCGTATCACAAGCAACACAATTGAAGTATTCTACATTCTGTGAAGAATGGACCTATGTATTTCAAATTGGTGGTGCAATTCATTATCTTTATTTAAAATGCTTACCAACAACTGACATCAACAAGGGTGTTGATCTAACTTAGGGCAAGTCTACACTATCCCATGAAACTGCCCGTTTTTGGGTCGGTGAATTTAAGCCTGGTCGCCCAGGTGTTTTTAATGATGAACCCAAAAGAGCTGACAATACCAGAAAGAAATGATAGAAACAATTCATGATATTGTATTGAGTAAGCGTAAAATGAAGTTAAGTAAGATTGTTGACATCGTAAACATTTGAAAAGAACGGATAGAAAATATCTTGCTTGGATATTTGCATATGAAAAAGCTTAGGGGGGTAACCTGGACAGCGATTTTGGTCGGAAAATGAGGATTGATTTGAGAATTACCGGAAGGCAGTAGTATTGGTAAGTTCTATTGGTGTCGAATGTGCGTTTTTTTAATTTTTCTTTTAACGTGATCCAAATAAGAAAAATAAGCTCCGAAGAGAACGATCGAGAGAATATATTAAAATATTGACTACACTTTATTTTGTTCTTATATACTCCCACACATACCTCAGAAAGAAACAACAAAAGACAAAAATTAAAAATATCGCACGTGACGCAATAGTGACACAACTCAAAATTTCAAATTTTTCAGGAGAGCAAAAGAAAAAAATGCTAATTTCGATTTTACTACACTATGTATCTCTGGGAGTAAAAAAAATGAACATCGGAAAATTAAGCCGTCTCTCGTTTTGTAAGATAAATATGAAAACGCCACTATGTCAGATTATGAAATCAATTATTGCGCATATTTTTGACGAATTATCTCAAAAACTCAATTTTTTGAGTTGTTTCACTTTTCTACGTCATGTGCGATAACACGAGTGTGGCCGATGAAGAATGTATAAATTAGAAACCATTTATTTATATTGCTTTTTGTTTTTGCTTTTTATTTGTTTTTATTGACGATCACTTTATTATCTTTTATTAAAACTGCACTTTCTTATCACGAATTACAATATTTACATCACAGTTTTAATTTCGTTCTATGTACACTCGTTAAAACAATATAAGAAACACTTTCTGTTAGAGTGTTAAATTTCCTTGTACCCATAGATCAATTTTACCCAAACTAAATGTTTATTTAGCAAGTATATAATACGTGGTGGTACATTATTCAAAGTATGCTCTAGCAGAAGCCACAACCTTCGCCAATCTTTAAGGCAATTCACAGATTCCCTTTCTGAAAAAGCCGTCGTCTTTTGAAAAGATCCATTTGTAAAGCCAATTTTTGATACTTTCGTAACATGTGAATCGTACGTCTTGAAGGGCTGAATGCATCGACCGGAATAAATAGTATTCCAAAGGAGCAATATCAGGCAAATATGGCGGGTGGAATAGAACTTCCCAGTCCTGCCTTTCTAGGAAGGTTTTAACGACCCTTGCAATATGTGGTTTTTGCGTTCTCCAATTCTGGTCGATTATCTTGAACAGCTTGCTTCACACGTATTAATTGCCGTCGGTAGACTTCGCCATTAATAGTTTCAGAAGGTTTCAGTAGCTCGTAACGCCTTTCATAACCCACCCAGCATATCCTTATCACAATGAACATTTCTCTTTGGCTGTGATGAACCAGTTTCACCAGGCTTCACCCAAGCTTTTTTACGTTTAGAATTCTCGTAGTAATTCCATTTTTCATCTCCAGTCACAAGTCGATGCAGAAAACCCTTTCTTTGTTCTCTTTGAAGAAGCATTTCAGAAGTGATTTTTCGACAATCCATCTGCCTTTCTATTAATTCATGTGGTATACATCCCAAATTTTTGAACCATAATGCTTGCAATATTTCATCTTCAAATTTTCCGGTTTACCTTCACGTTGTGCGTCTTCAACATTGAATAAACCTTCTTCAAATGGCCTGAACCACCCATACCCATTCTACCCCTACTATCAGAAAAATCATGTTCACCGTAAGCTTCTACGAGTAAACGATGACTTTCAGCAGCGCTTTTCTTTATCGTGAAAAAATACAACAAAACTTCCCACAAATGACGATTATTTAGCAAAAAACTCTCCACTTTAAATCGAATAAAAAAATGTGTTGTTTATATTTTAATCAAATGTCATATACTCCGTTTTGAAGGTTATGAAGAGACTTTTAAAAAACATGTATTACCAGATTCACATAATATATAGATATAAGAACAATTACCCCATCTATCATTTGAGTACGAAACGTTTGGTTACGTTTTTGCGAGGCGGTATCTTATGAAGGGAAGTAAGTGTCGAAAAAGTATTACAACTTTAAATGAAGATCGACGCTTAGTACTGGTTTCTATGAGAGACAGGAAAAGGATAGCCAAATCGACTCAAAATGAATTCCGCACGCCACTAAAAAGCGCTATATTGGATCAATCTATTTGCAAACACCTCAAAAAGAAGGGATTTTGTCAGGAAAAGCAGCCATATGTCCTATTTTGCTAATGAAAATACAGTATGCGACAAAATAAACCGCCCAACTGTATTGATATATTAAAACCTTTAGTTTTGTCAATATTTTCACATTTTTTCTCAACATATTTTACCTCATTTTGATTGGTTAGAAGTCTACTACAATACATATCTATAATCAAAAGAATTTAGAGAATCTCTGTTTTTGAAAAGCAATTTATTTAATAAACCGACCCCAAATTTTATTGGGACAGAATAAACCTAACGCTTTGGTTGTGATATTTTTAAGCATAAATTTTTATGTTTTTTCGTAAACTTGATCAATTGGTATGTTTAGACAAAGCATTCCTTGATATACAAGCCTTCAGCATAAAATTCGAACTTAATATACTATAGTAAGGGGTACAGAAAGACAAAAAAAATTTAATTTTTCATACAAATCATATGAAAAGTTTTGTTTTTTTAATATCGTGTTTCTTAAATGAAAAATCTTACAAAAATGAATTTTGATTTCTACGTTATCAAGAAGAATAATTGATAAATATATGATTTGAAAATCAATTAATAAAATTTGGTTTTTAGATATTTAATTAATGTTTTACTAAAATCCCTTTATTTACAAACACATCTTTACACCTCAGGACGTCACACCTTTCGTTCATGTTTTTTTTATAATAGAAAAGGTCGATAAATAGCGAAGGCGTTAAACCAAAGCTTAACTTAATATACAAGCCGTCAGGCTCAGACCAATTTTAAAAGAAGCTTAATTTAAGGGGGATACATTTTACGATTTCTCATAAGAGCCCATGTAAAATTGAACATTTTTGATTCAAATTTTATGAATGAAAAATACTCGTAATAGAAAATATTTTTAGGTTTATATTTAAATCAAACCTTTGAGTATAACATATTTTAGAACCAATAACTTAAATTTAGTAATTTGATTAATATAATTAAAATAAAATTGTACAAATTTACTTTTTCTTTGTATGTATATGTAAAAAATTTGGAAAAATACAGTATAAACTTATAAAAACGAAATCAATGACGTAAGATCTTGTTTTGTAAACACAAATTTTTTTTTTTTGATGTTATGAAGTTGCCTACACAACTTTTTTTTAAATTAAATATTTTTAACAGTGCAATAATTCTGTTAAATGGGAAACTAAGTATTTACAAGTAATTTAAACTAACGTATGTAGTTAATTTATTTAATGTTTTATTTTATTTGGTAAGTATTTTATGCTTTTCAAATATACAGGTCGATTATAGAATCCGCGTGGACGCGGAAAAATTAAATTCATTACTAAAACTTTTTACATTTATTTTAATGTTCATATTTTGTATTTTGCTCAAATCAAGCATTCTAGCGCTGAATCCATTTCGTGTTCGACAAAATTAGTCCGGTAATTGAGTCTCATATAAAGCGCGAGCTCTTGAATTTCCCCTTTGGTCATCATGTAATTTATGGAATTATACCCGGATATTTTTGTGGCATTCCCGGATTTATTTAATAGTGTCCCACATAATCACAAATAATCCCCTTACTTACATGATAAAGAAATTATCTATTATGTATGGCTTTGGTACAACAAACAAAAGAAAAAAGACGCAATTAAGCAATTGTAGTGATATAATGAATTTATTAATCTCGTTAGTCGCATTTCTTTTACTCTAGCTCAAATTTAAATAAAATAATTAAATAATATATATTTATATATTTATTAAATAATTTAATAATGTTGACACGAACATACAATATTTTATGTTGATATAACAACGGCACAGCATAAGCCTCTTTCAGCTGATAAAATATATTCAATGCCTATGATCGTACATGTGATTTAACATCCATCATGTGATCGAAAAGTTTTTCGAGAAAATCATCTCGCACCAGCTTCTTTTACTTCGGTCAATTCTTCCGACGTTAAATCTTTCAGTATTACATCGCTCATCATTTTTAATATATAAATTCTTAGAGCGTAGGAATGATTGTTTAACATTTCCAATGAAATCACGTTCAACTCGGTTACAAATAAACTTTTTCGATGTCTTCGCTAAAAGTTAATTAAATTTGTGTCTCAACATATAGTTCAGTTCACTTGAACTATTTGCGGTTTTGCTAGAAACGATAAATTTATACTAATCAGCTAATAAATAATAAAATAATAAATAAAAATAAATAAATTAATTTAAATAATTTAAAAAAAAAAAAATTCAACTTACTACTTTTCTCCATTGACAAGTATGACATTTGTTTAGAATATGTCAAAAAATTAGCTTTTCCATTTTGTACACTGTCAAGTGAGAAACTAGTGACATCTGTAGTTTACCACAAAAAATATATATTTCGGTTACTATTTCTGTTCGAATGAGTTTTAAAAATTAATAATCCGTTTTATTTGGTTTTCCCCGGACTTATTACGGTTAATAGAGCAATCAAATGTCAAAGTGGTTTTTATGTGCGAAATTTATGTGGATTAATATTAATTATTTGAAAAAAAAAAAACAACAATTTTATTAATATATTTTCACAATTTGAATATGTGTTGGACGCTTCACAATTTGAATATGTGTTGGAATTGCCTCCAAATTTCTTCAAGGTTGGATCGTGTATGCCGATAAGTAACGTTGGCAACATCATTCGTCGGCTTCAGTCAATAAGACTTCATTACGTGGATATTGTTTGAAAAAATTTAAAAGGTTTTTATGCCTAATGGAAGCAAGTTTCTTAATTTTTCGTCCTGTTTTTTTTTGTTGCTTCCATGTGTGCTTTTCCTTTTAATAATAAATTATTGTTATTATACAAATAAATAAATAAATACAATATTTTATTAAAATCACAAAAAAAATTTTTCTTAATTAATTAATTTTTAATTGACGGTACCTTTTACTTGCATTAATTTTCGTATTTTTAATTGAGCTGATGAATTCTTTTTGTTAAACTCATTTCCACCGTTAGAGATAGGAATATCATTATTCAAATTTCATTCAAATCATTATTGCAATTTTTTAATGTTGAAAACAAACGCATCGTCCGAATTTTTCGACTTCAAATCAATAATGTCCGGATGAAATAGATTCGCATGCTCGTTAATCTTTTTATTTACTAAATTATACTCCTAACTTGCTAAAACATTATTTTGATTTGTTTTTCTGAAATATGAATTTATTTCAATTTCTTATTACCGCCATCTGATTTCAAACATGAAAACTACACGGCCATTTTGTTTTTTTTAAACTTTTTTAATTAGTCGAGTTTATAAGTAGGTGTCACTATGGCTTATTACAAAAAAAAAACATGAACGAAAGGTATGACGTCATGAGGTGGTAAAGATGTGTTTGTAAATAAAGGGGTTTTACTAAAACATTAATTAAATATATATAAACAAGATTTTATTAATTGATTTTCAAATCGTATATTTACCAATCATTCTTCTTGATAACGTAGAAATCAAAATTCATTTTTGTAAGATTTTTCATTTAAAAAAAACGATATTAAAAAAACATAACTTTTCATATGATTTGTATGAAAAATTCATTTTTTTTTGTCTTTCTATCCCCCTTATATTAAGTTCGAATTTTAACCTGACGGCTTGTATATTTAGGTAAGCTTTGGTTAAACTAAGGAGGAGAAACAAACTTTTTTTCTTTCATGTAAACAAACCATTTAGTTTTTATTATTGTTAAAAATTGTTGTGCGTAGTTTGTTTATTTCTAGTATATTGTATTTTAAAGTCTTTGATAAATAGTATGTAAAATCTTACGTCATTTATTTCGGTTTTATAATTTTATAATGTATTTTTCACATAGCCATACAAAGAAAAAGTAAATTTGTACAATTTTATATTAATTATATTAATCAAATCACTAAATTTAATTTATTGGTTTTAAAAAATGTTATACTTAAAGGTTTGATTTAAATATAAACCTAGAAATATTTACTGGTACGAGTATTTTTCATTCATAAAATTTTAATGAAAAATGTTCAATTTTACATCGGTTCTTATGGGAAATCGTAAAATGTATATCCCTTAAATTAAGCTTCTTTTAAAATTGGTCTGATACTGACCGCTTTCAATACTTAGGAATGCTTTGGGTTAGATTTATTTTGGTTTACAAACATTAAAACTCAATTTGTTAATTAATTTTTTAGATATGACAAAGCCCCAATTATCTTTGGACCTGCAAGAGCGAAAATTAATGTGAATAGAAACATCGGATTATCGTACCAACCTTGAACAAACCGGCTTGTTGTTAAATCATTCTGGTAGTGGACTAAAACGGAAAATCTCGGAAGAGGGATGATGTGATGCTCTTAAGAGAGGTTAAAAAAACTGCAACAAAAACCGCTAGAGTACTTAAGGGGCCATACTAATTGAATCGTTCAACTCGAGTCATAAAAAGACAGCTAAATGAAAGTAGATTTATTAAATGCTACCAACGATGCAAGCCTCTTTTGATTAGCAAAATTAACAAAAAGAAATGGCTGAATTTTGTAGCTAAGCACCTGAGGAAAGGTAAAGAACATTGGCATGCAATTTTATGATCTGACGAGTCGAAATTTGAACTGTTTGGGTCAAAGAGGCTTAAAAGAGTTTGGCATGATTGGAATGAGGGACTCAAAGATAGAATTTTAAAGAAGACTGTGAAACACGCTGATGGTATGGTGTTGCTCTCGGCTAACGGAGTCGGTGAGCTTGTATTAGTTAACGGTTTGGTTGACGGGATAATGAAGGGGGACGACCACGTACAAATATTACCAGGAGTGTATATATGAAACCGGAATTTACCAATAAATGGCGAAACCTGTCCGTGTACCTTTCGAGAAACCGCGTCGTCGGTGTCATTGGTTTCTTTTGACATCTGGCAACAACATCCGATTTATAACCATACAAGTTTCATACAATAATGCCTGGTTTTTACGTCTTAAACATCATTGATTCTTTCTTACCATTTTAAGAAAACTGCTGCAGAATCATATCGAATGCTGGTCGAAGCTTAAAGTGACCGCGTTCTTGGTAAATCACAGTGCTATGAGTGGTTTATTAAATTCAAAAGTAGTGATTTTAACGGGAGAAAAGAAGAACCTGGAAGACCACCAAAAAAATTTGAAGACAGTGAATTGCAAGCATTGTTGGACGCAAAAACAACTCGCGGATCAATTGAATGTATCACGAGAAGCCGTCTCCATACATTTAAAAGCCACAGGAAAGATCGAAAAGATGAGAAAATGGTTTCCGCATTAACTGAATAAAAGACAATAGGAAAATCGAAAAACCACTTGCGAAATGTTGCTCGCCAGATACAAAAGAAAGTCATTTCTCCATCGAATTGTGACTGGCGATGAAAAATGGATCTATTTTGAGAATCCAAAGGTTAAAGAATCTTGGGTTGATCCTGGACAACCATCGACATCGACTACAAGGTCAAATCGCTTCGGACTTTGTATTTGTTGGAATCAGAAGAGTGTGATTTATTTTGAGCTACTAAAACCTATGGTGAAACCGTAAATACTAAACGCTACCAACAACAAATGATCAATTTGAATCGAGCTTTGCGTGAAAAACGACCAGAATATGATAAAAGGCACCACAAAGTGATTTTGCTTCAAGATAATGCACCGACACAAAAAGCAAAACCGGTCAAGGAAACTTTGGAAGCAATAATTGGAAAATACTTTCACATGCGCCTCACTCGCCAGACTTGGCTCCGTCCGATTATCACTTATTTGCATCGATGGGGCACGAGCTTACTGAGGAGAACTACACTTCCTACTGATGGAATGGCTCGCGTGATATTTAAAAATAAGTGCTGTTGTAGCAGTTTTAATTTGGCGAAGATCAAAGATAAAATCAGAACGGTTCTAAGATCACCGAATTTGTGAGTCGAGAAATATAAAGTACCGTATTGTGTACCAAGGACGTTTGCGTGAAATTTAAAAATAAGTGCAGTTGGATAGAGTTTTAATTTAGTGAAGATAAAAGATAAAACTAGAACGGTTCTTATAATTTATTGTGTTTATATATGAAGTAAAGTTGTTTTGATTTTGAGGCTGAAAGTGAGGTTTGCTATTATATAACAAATTATTAAGAAATTTTATTAACTGAGATGGGTCGAAAAAAAAAATAATCTTCATAATTCACCTGAAATTGAGAACTCTTTTATGCATAAGATGTTGGATATGTTAAGAAGAGTCGCGAATGATGAGTCAGTGAATTCAAATAATACAGTGCTATTGAACCAACCAAAAAGTAGCATTATGATGGAGGGTGGTTGCAGCGGAGATATGACAAATATAAGTAGGGAGACTAATGCTAGCGAACTTAACGGCAACCAACATGAAGATAATATCCAGTTAGAAGAGCTACGAACACGGGAAATGTCGTTGAAAGATAAAGAAATTAGAATGAAATATGTATATTATCGTGCCCACTGCCGGAGCTCGCTTAAGTTTTACAGATGTCGAAGAATCGCTTTCGAAGTTTAGCGGGGAGGATTGAATGGATTCAGGATGTCGACGATGCTGCTGTATGTATAAAATAGAATGCTGAACAGAAAGTTATTTATTCAAAAAGACTGTTAACAGGAACTGCAAAAGACAGTTTACGTTTGGCGGTTACTGATACCTGGGAAAATCTAACCACACATTTAGTCAACGAGTTCAAAAAGAAAGTGAATTCTGCTGTGGCGCATGGCAGAGAGGAAGAAAAAGAAAGATGAATCTTTCAAAAATTATTTAATCGCTATGCGTGAAATAGGTCAAACCGGCAACTTGGGTGATGCTTTATACTGTATAAGGGGAATAACCATTTATGAACATAATAAGGCGGTTTTATATGGATCAACCTCTATGAATGATTTCAAAAGTAAACTCGTAATTTATGAAGAAATCAAACAAAAAATTAAGATGAAAGCACCAATCATTAAGATAAAAACCGATTGCTTATAAACTGAATGTAAGAAAATTATTAAAATTGTTAAAACTGTAATTAACAATATTTTAAATATCGTGAATTTACTAAAAATAAAATTTACAATTTTAACAGTTTTAATACAAAATTTTATTTTATCGTTTTAATTTACGATGATAAATTAAAGTTTTGTATTAAAACTGTTAAAATTTAAAATGCACGATATTTTAACTTGTTTTAACTATTTTAATAATTATGTTACATAATTTGGTAAAAAAGGAAATATCGTTCTCAATGTGTACCGGGCTTTACTGACTACGTATTTTAAACTGTATGTCATACAAATTGAAAAGTCGTCGAAAAGTAACCTCGTAAACTGCCTTTTCACCAAGCATCTATGAGGAAATAGCGAAAGCTTCAAAATTTGAAAAGTTTAGTTTGAAAAGTTTTCTGAAGCACACAGCATTAATCAAGCTCCAATTTGAATTAATTTTTTACAGTTTGCGCCTACTCCGAAATTTAAATATATAAATTTTATAATGAAGGAAAAGCAAACGACAAATAATTATTCAAATAATTATTCATTTACACAAGACACTTATTTATCGTCATTTTTATTAAGAGGCTGATAATTACAACTGCAGTAATTTTTGTATGTGAATAAGTGATTAACTTACACTAAAGGCCAAAAGTTTTTAGTCGATGAGTCTTTTTTAATTAAAACAAAAGACTTGCAATGCTATTTTCGATGAATATTTTTCGTACACACCCTGTCAAAATGCATTTATATCTATGCATATTTTGTTTAGTTTCAACGTTTATTATTCGAGAAATCACCAACGTACTGAAAATCGATATATTTTGTTGCGTAAAAAACTGATTTATTTTAGTTATTAAATAAATATCTGTGAGTGAATATTAAAGTAAATAATTTTTTTACCTTTTGCTGTGAATTGTGAGTATTTAAATTAAATTTATAATTTTTTAAAAATTAATTCTGGGATTAAATGTTAATAATTTTATTATTATATTGATTTAATAAAAAACAACTTTCAAAGGTATAAAAAAATGGGCAGAAAGTGCGAACTGGCGATCGAATTAAGAGCAGCCGTTGTCGCGCTACACAGAGAGGGGCATTCGCATACTGAAATTGGCCGAAAACTTCAAATTCCGAAGTCTACCGTGCAATACACACTGAAGCGATTTAAACAAACTGGGCAGAACTCATCCCGATATCGGCAGGGGCGAACTCGGGTCACCACTGCGCAGAAGGATGAATATATAGGAATGTTATCCAAGCACAATAGGAAGTTGACGGAACCTCGGGAAACCCTCGGGAAAATAAATTGTTGTTGTCTACGATAAAAAGGCGCCGAACAAATCAGGGGTTAAATGGCAGAATTGCTGTTAAGAAACCACTTCTTTCGATTACAAACCGTAAAAAAAGACTTAATTGGGCAAAGTACTACCAGAATTGGCAAATGTCACAATGGAGAAAAGTCCTTTGGTCAGACGAATCAAAATTCGACATATTTGGATTCAAAAGGAGAGTTTACGTTCGACGTCGTCAGCACGACAATGATCCCAAGCACACATCTAATGTGTGTAAGGAAATATTTAAAGCAACAATTTCACCACCGAAAGCTGAATTTAATGAATTGGCCTCCACAATCGCCCGATCTTAACCCGATAGAGCTAAATCATGCCCAACATCGGCGAGAGATTTACTACAAAAATTGCAAGATGCCTGGAACAAGATTTATTGGATAGAATTCCAAGGCGAAATAAATTATTGGATAGAATTCCAAGGCGATGCCGCGCAGTAATTAAAGTAAAGGGAGGCCACATCGATGAGCGTGTAATTTAAATATTTCACAATTTTTTTTTTGTAATAAATTAGCCAATATGAACTGGTAATTATTTAAATTAATTACAATAAATTAATATATTTGTTAAAACTATATAAAAAATTGTTTTAGTTATAAAAACCATATCGACCAAACCCTTTTGGCCTGTAGTGTATGTGCGTATATTGATAGGTATCCTATGTTAATTAAGTTATGCAACAATAATTAACGCAATTCGATACTATCAATAATTTTTTTTAAGCTTTATTATTTTTTTAAATAAAGTATACACAGTTGTAACATTTAAATGACGGTCATCCATTTGTGGAATTTGTAATTTTATATTTTATTCGATGTTTAAAGTTCGTACTAAGACTAACTACAAAAGAGTTTGAAATACACAATACTGAAATGTTCATAAAATAATTCTAATGGAAGAATAAAGATAAGTTCAACGATTTCACCAATAACCTGTATTTGTCAATTTTTATGAAAATGAGATAGTAAGAATTTCATAAAGTTTAAAATGGTCCTTATAGTTTCAAGTTGAAAGTATTTTTGAATTTACGAATTTTTATTTTCTTTATTATGAAATGTCTAGAATATGAAGAATATTGAAATACCGGTCATATTCTAAGCGTGTGAAGCGCTATTCTGAAAACATTAAAATAACGTTTCTTATAGTTGGTAAAACTCTTAAATTTAATTTACTACATCGAAATTCGAATTTTTAAATATAGTTGTTTCGAAAAACTATTTATATTCTGACATAATTTTGAAACCCTAGATTCAATAGGATATTCTAAATTTACAGATTTTTATAATAGGAGTACAAATCAGGTGCTTGAATTTAGAATTAAAGAAGCTTAGGGAATTATAAAATTTGAAAATTAAGACTTACAAGGATTATTTTGGAAATCTAGGGATTAAGTCGATTTTAGGAATTCTAGAAATTTGAACCTAAAACTTTTGTACATCAATGTGAATTAAAAAATTTCTAAAATATACATTTGAAATAGTTTAGGATTTAGGAAAATGAACAAAAGTTCTGTTAAGACTTTTTGAAAATCAAAACATCCCGTTACGATGTTTTCATTATAAATTGCCACTTATTTTTCTAAATCTTTTAGTCTTCGAGCTTCTTTTTTTGTTAAGTTTGTGTTTTCCTAAGTGTCTCTAAAAATGTCTTTCTCAGTTGTTGTCATACTCTCATACCTGGTACATTCATTACATTTATCCTTTTTTGGTATAAAGAAACTAATATTGAAACTTGCGTTACATACATCTATATACTGTCGTTCTGAGACGTTCTCTATTTTTACTTGTTCGGTACGAATCCATTTCTGAAATAGCCTGAAGATTTTTGAAAGTTTAAATTACCTTTCAAATATTCTACAGTTGTCGAGCCCTAAGATAATGAGAGTTTAGTCTAGGAAACATAGCGATATTTCTTAATATACATTTTTGTAGTTTGCTTAGGTTCATTCACCGATCGTGTAAATTTACCTAAAACATGGAAGATTGAGTTAAATGTATCACAAAACAAACTATAGGTTCTAAGGCTACAAAGAGAATAAATAAATACCTATGTTGTCTGATTCACCGCTAACCATTTTTGATAATGCTGTCTCCACAATTTGATTAGAGATGCTTTTCCGAAAATATTGTTTTGCATACTTTCTGAGACATGGGTTTCTGTTATTTAATTGTATAGGATTGGCTTTGACTTTCGAGTCAGACGGACGCATTTATTTTACTTTACAAATATTTCCTTTAAATTAATTTTATTTTCAAAATTCCAATTGCACGTTATCCACAAATCCAAAATGCCACATACAGGAGCACCATTTATCATTGATAATCGTGGAAATGATCGAAAATCATGCAAAAGTTAATCAAGATCCAGGAAAAATCAGTGTCACCAGGTCGATTTGAAGCAGTGCAGTAATTCTGTACATAACACAGACTTTTTTTAAAATTTCTTTTTATGTTAATCCACCGTAGGCTACACCATCTGTTGTGAATGAGCTACTGCTCAAAATAGAATGTGTCAGCTTATGGTGGAAAAAGTTTTAAAAATACGCAGGGATGCAAAATTTATGTCAATAATCTAAATAATAATCTAATCTAAATATATTCTAGAAGAGTTTCTAACACTTGGTCTAGAAGAAATTTTCATAACTTTTTTGTCAACAACTTCGATACACTTGACTATGAAGTCCCACTTACGCTCTTTCGAAGCAAGGCTGCAGTAGTAATTTAAAATATTATCTCTTACACTGTAGGGAAAAATTTCTTGGCATTTATTTCTCCGTTTCGTTGAACAACCTTTCATCAATACTTTTGCAGGCATTTCCACACGTTCCACATGTGCATTGAGGGACAATGATCCCCTCTTCCCTTTGACAAGGTATATAGTATGATAATCATTCATTTTCTTTTAATACTACAAGTACCGACCGGTCAAAATTTCCGGTTGGATTAATTGTTGACAAGACTTTCTCTTTAAATTTCATTTGATATAATGATAATCACGTCGATTCAATGTACATCTTCTATTCTCAATATCTTCTATTCTATAGTTTTGTATGAAAATTATTAAATGTCAAAATAGAAGGAAAAAGTAGAAGAATTACTATTCCACATTTAAAAAAAGCAAATTTTTTGATTTTTTCGCTTAGAAAGGCTTTTACTAAAAATAGAAGGCATACATTTTTTGTTCGATTTTTATCAAAAGCGGGTTGTGTTCTTATATGATTGTGTTTTCATTTCCGTCTTTTCTGATTAAATCAAAGATAAATATGGAATGAGGGATATAATCGGTGCTATTGACGGTGTCTAAATATGTATTATCGCCCCACCAGAAAATTTAGTTGAGACACCTGGCAATTTATAAATATTTGCAGAAAAGGATATCAAAGCATAAATTCGCTGGTGGTAAAATATTCGATTTATATTTTTTTGTTTGCAGTATAAAAATAATTTTATTTTCTGGTGTTGTAATGCCGACATGAAAATTTTATATGCTGACGCATCATTTCCAGGATCAGTGCATGATTCAGCGATATGGAAAACGTCACAACTGAGAAACCATTTCTCAAATAGATATTCCTCAATTGACACTCAAACGGAATTTATCATTGGTCATGAATAAACTAACAAATACGAGGGCGAATCAAAATGTCTTGCAATATCATATGAAAAAAAAAGAGTGAGTGAGACAGCATTATTTTTATTTTTCGACGTAATCTCTTTTAAGGTTTATACATTTGTTACATCAAATTATTAACTTGTCTAAACCCTCTAAAAAAAAAAGTTTTCTTTTGCTCCATAAAATATTCATTTACAACAGACTGTACAGACTTCAAAATCACTGGAAAATTTCCGGCCCCTTAATTTTTTTTTCAAATTGGGAAACAGAAAGTAGTCACTGGGTGCTAAGTCTGAACTGTATGGTGGATGCGGAATTTTTACGATGCCGCAGTCCTTTAATGCAGCTTGAGCAACTTTTGCCTTGTGCACTGGTGCATTGTCGTGAAGAAGTAAGGTTTTTTTTTCTAACTTTCTTTGGCCGTTTTTCGCGGATCGCTTTTTTCAATTTTCGCAAAACCTCTGCGTAATAGATGCCTGTGATTGTGGTTTTCGGTGGCATATAATCAATCATCAATATCCCTTCAGCATCCCAAAAAATTGTTGCCAAAACCTTACCAGCAGACGGTTGATTTTTGAATTTCTTTGGTGGTGGTTCACCACGTTTAATCCATTGCATCGATTCTTGTTTGGATTCCGGATCCTAATGATGAATCCATGTTTCATCGCCTGTTATTATGTTATCCAAGAAGTTTTCTGGATCTTCTTCATACGAGTACATTTCTAAAATCGCTTTGAAGTTTGAACACGAATTTTCTTTTGTTGTGCAGTCAACAAACGGGGAACCCATCGCTCACTTACTTTTGACATGTGAAGGTGGTCATGTAATATGGTATAAGTGGTACCATATGAAAGGTAATGTTTCCACGCTAACCGCGAAACAGAAATACGGCGGTCCTCTAATACAATTGATTCTGCCAAAAGTATGTTTTCATGGCTAATAGCATCTGCGGGACGACCCGGGCGGTTGTCGTCTTCTAATGACTCCCGACCACTTTTGAACAATTTTACCCACCTTGTTACTGTGGAATATGATGGTACAAATTCGCCGTAAACTTTTGATATGTAATTAAATATATAAATTGCATTGCGTCCATCTTTACAGAAAAATTTAATAACGGCACGATATTCAATTTCATTCATTTTAGAATTTTTTTCAAAACACGGGCTACTAAATTGAAGAAAACAAACGAACTGTAAAATTTACATCGAATTTTGTTTCTATAAGTTTCACCGAGACAACATTTTTTTTTAAAAAAATTTATAGTTGTCTCATTCACTCTTTTTTTCATATGATATTGCAAGACATTTTGATTCGCCCTCGTATGTAGGACTTTGCTAAATTGTAGTACATATATTCAATTTCAGGTGATTCTGGATTTCTAGATTTCGTTGTTTGTTACGCCATCGGGTTCTGCATTATTCCCCTAAGAAAGCAGCCCAAATCATATGTGCTATATTTGCATTACACAACAAGTTTTTGAATTATACAGGAATAGATGCTGAAGAATTAATTGAATTCGACGGCTTAGAATTCGCAAATGAGGAATTTTCAAATGAAAATCATTCATTAATAGAAATCAATGGCGCAATTTAGGGTATCAAATTCGAGACCAATATGCGAGTAATTTATAAAATTTGTAAAAAATAATTAAAATTTCATTAAAATAAATATATTCATTTATAAATTAGTACATACATAAGTAAGTATAAAAAAATTACAAATAAATTTACCTCTTGCGGTAAGTCTCCCAATTCGAGGTCTCTCGCTACTTTCAGGTAATGGAATAGCATCATTTTCCGAATGTTGCACCTGAATTTCTTCCATTTCGATATATTCCAATTCGATTTGTTGGTTTTGAAAGCCCACCGATGATATATCTGGATGCCCCTCGACAACAATTTTTCCCCAGCAAACAAGAGCCCGATTTACTAATTCGGAGAGCGGCTTACATTTGGTTATGCTACCACCAGTTTTATTAATCGCCGCTTTAAACGCGCGTGCCTTAAAATTGGTAACATACCTCCAATTGTCGAATACCTAAAACATAATTATTAAACTTTGAGCATTTATTTTTATTACACAACCTTCTTCCAATCGGTCTTGATTTTATTGGGACCCTTTGCTGCATTCAGTAATAGTGTGATTTCCTCCCATAAATAATCGACTGATTTGTCGCTGGGTTTTTTGTACGGAACGCCTCGTTCGTCTCCATAAACACGACGTAAATTTCTTTTTGTTAATTGTTGTTTTCTCCTCTCGGAGTGTCCTTTTCTGGCAATATTTTTGTAAACATGGGAATTATAAATAAAATGTAAAACTAATGTAACGGATATATAGTAAAAACAAAACTTCAATGAAAATGTTTACTCTTTTATTCTCGTTAATGTCCGATTTAGATGAAGAAAAATGTTTACCTTGCCACCAATTGTTACTATAAAAACATTAAAAATAAATATGATATTATAAAATATACTCGACCCGACTATTTTTTTTATAGTAACAAACAAACACAATAAAAGTATATTATGAAAACCTATATGATGACCAGAAGTCAAATGTTATAGCAAAAAAAATCAAATCAAAATCAGTTTTCCCTATTTTATTTGTGAAGTTTTATTTTTGTCACTAATCATCTTTTTTATTGTTATAAATTTTATTTTTGTCACACTACTGATAAATATCAAAAAATATAACATCCAATTATGTATAAACCGCCAAAAAATTATAGCATCGCCATTTTGGTTTACATAGTCCTTTCTCATTTTAACTAATGGATATTTTTTTATTGCGTGCAGCTCTATGCAAGGCAAACATTTTTCTTCATCTAAATCGGGCATAAATGCAACAACAAAATTTATGTTTTTTTGTTGTATTTAACTAATGCCCGATTTAGATGAAGAAAAAGTTTGCCTTGCAAGAAAAGAAGAGATTAGTATATTACAATTTTCTTTTGAATGATAAGAACAAAACATAAACATGCAAAATTATGTTAGCATTATTTTTTGTTTTTTTACCAATTGTTACTATAAAAACATTAAAAATAAATATGATACTATAAAATATACTCGACCCGACTATATTTTTTGATATTTCATAGTATCAAACAAACACAATAAAAGTATATTATGAAAACCTATACGATGACCAGAAGTCAAATGTTATAGCAGAATAAATCAAATCAAAAGCAGTTTTCCCAATTTTATTTTTGTCACTAACAATTTTATTTATTGTTATAAATTTTATTTTTGTTACACTACTGGTAAATGTCAAAAAATATAACATCCAAAAGCCGCCAAAAAATTATAGCATTGCCATTTTGCTTTACATGGTTAGGTTAGGTTAGGTTGGAGTGGCTGCTTACGCACACTTAGACCGGTGACGGTCCATTGTGATACCACAGGATGTATCCCCTTTTACCCCTATTGGAACCATTTCGAGCTACTTATATAGCGTAAGACGTCCCGCACTTTAATGTTTTCGAGATCCGAGAGGCAGTCCATCCTGAACTTACCTAAGTGTTTGTGCCTTCTGAGAGCCAATGCTGGACACGAGCAAAGAAAGTGGACCAACGTCTTCTTCCTCCTCTTCGTCCAAGCAGCTTCTGTAGAAGTCATTAGCCTCCAGACCCAGCCTTCTTGCATGTTCTCCAAAAAGGCAGTGTCCCGTGAGTATTCCTACGACCGTTATTAATTCACGTCTGCGTAAGGATATTAATGCCCTAGTGCGCCCCAAGTCCAGCTTTGGCCAAACTTGTCTTGCAACTCTACAGGTTAGGGTGTTAGACCACCTTTCCCCCGCTGAGGATAGCGCCTGCTTCCCAAGCGCTTGTCTCAGCGCTGTGGTAGGCCTCCCCAGACTTGCCCTTTCCGGTTGCAGCTGGAGAGTCGTACCATGCCTAGCAAGTTCATCTGCCCTGCAGTTCCCCATGACGCCCGAGTGACCTGGAACCCAGACTACCTGGATGTTGAAATGCTCACCCATCTCATTTAGAGATGAGTGACAACTCAACGCCACCCGTGACGCCAAAGACACCGATTCTAACGACCGGATCGCCGCTTGACTGTCCACATAGATTGTGATATCGTCTGAGGATAACACATTATGCTTCAACCACGTCATGACCTCCTCAATCGCTACGACTTCAGCTTGGTACACGCTGCAGTAATCAGGGAGACGAATAGAAATATTTACATTTAATTTGTCACAGAATACTCCAGCTCCTACTTTGCCGTCTAGCTTGGAGCCATCTGTGAAGAATTGCAACGCTTCAGTTTCCGATGACGGTCTATCCCTCCAGGATTCCCTTGAAGGGAAGGAGATCCGAAATCGCTTCTCGAAGCGTAGAGTAGGTTTAATGTAGTCAAGATTCGCCAGCTCATCCTTCAACGATCTGACGATAGTAGAGTGTCCTATACTAAGACACCTCCACTGAGAGACGGCTGCAAGTCGTACAGCCGTATTTGCCGCCATCTGTTTGCCAAAGATGTCGACCGGAAGAAGGTGCAACATAACCTCTAAGGCACTTGTCGGTGTCGACCTCAATGCCCCGCTAACAAGCATACAGGCCGTTCTTTGCACTCTCTCAATCTTACTTTTGTAAGTTACCTTGTCCAGAGCTGGCCACCAAACACCCACCCCATACATGAGTACAGGTCTCACTACGGCGGTGTAGAGCCAGTGTACCAGCTCCGGCTTCAGACCCCATCTATGACCAATGGCGTTCCTACAGGAGTACAAAGCAATAGTAGCTTTGTTTATTCTCTCCAACATGTTGGGCTTCCAACTAAGCTTACTGTCCAAGATAATGCCCAGATATCTAGCTCTATCAGTAAAAGCAAGTCTCGTGCCATTTAAGGTAGGAGGGACAACTACCGGGATTTTGTATTTCTTAGTAAAGAGTACCAGCTCTGTCTTGGACGGGTTAATACCAAGTCCACATTTGCCAGCCCATTTCGTAACGATGGTAAGCGCATTCTGCATTACGTCTACAATCGTGCCCAGGAATTTCCCGGTAACAGCTAAAGCTACGTCATCTGCGTACGCAATAACTTCAATACCCTCTCTCTCCAATTCAAGTAGTAACCCGTTTACCACTATGTTCCAGAGAAGAGGGGACAGAACCCCCTCCTGCGGAGTTCCCCTAGTTACTCGCCTCTTGAAGGTGGAGTCCCCCAACTTCGAGCTAACAATCCTGCTTCCCAGCATATAATTGATTAACCCTATCAGAGGAACGTCCACCTCCAAAAATGACAATCCCTCCTTGATTGCCTCCGCTTTCACATTATTAAAGGCGCCTTCTATATCCAGGAAGGCCACCAAACAGAATTCCTTCGAATTAATCGATTTCTCAATCGTAGACACCAAGGCGTGCAGAGCAGTGTCCACAGATCTACCCTTTGTGTACGCGTGCTGAGACGATGCCCACTTCCTGGCACCTATTTTATCTCTGATGTATACATCCAGCAGCCTTTCCAATGTTTTCAAAAGAAAGGATGATAGAGTTATTGGTCTTAGGTCCTTAGGATAGACATGTGAGCTTTTCCCCGCTTTCGGTATGAACACCACATTGACCTCCGTCCAGTACCTAGGAATATAGCACAGCTTCAAACACCCTTTGAATATAGCTTCCAGGTAGGGAAGAATAATTACTGAGTTGTTTTGAAGTTCCGCTGGTATAATTTGATCCGGACCAGCCGATTTAAATGGTTTAAAACCCCTCAGTGCCCATAGGATCCGTTTTCTGGTTACGATATCCTCTGTGGTTACTGACAGTGATTCCTGATGATTGCTACGCACCAACAGGTCTTCAAAGCTCCCTGGGAAGTGTGTCTCGAAGAGAAGCTCCAGAGATTCTCCACTAGAAGCTGTCCCAGATCCGCCCGGTTTTATCAAAAAACTAGGACTAGATGTACTTTTGGAAAGAATCTTCCTAAGGCGGGAGGTTTCGGATACCTCTTCCATATTATCACAGAAGATTCTCCAAGACCTCCTTTGTGCCTTTCTTAATTCTTTCTTATAAATTCCGAGTTTCTCCTTATAGGAGTCCCAATCCTGAGCCTCCCTTGTATTTTTGGCTCTATTAAAGGCTATCCTACAAGCCTTACGATAGGTTCCCAGTTCCCTGGACCACCATACCGGTTTTTGCCTACCCCTAGGCTTAGCCAGTGGGCAGGCAGCGCGAAAGGATCGGTTGCATGCGCTAGTAACGCTAGCCACCATGTCCTCCAGCTCCCCAACGGTCGTCGGGGGCTCCATAGCGCTCGTCGGTAACATTTCCTCCAATAATTCCCCATATTTGCTCCAGTTGGTCCTTCTAGGGTTCCTGAAGGCTTCCCGGGTAGCAGGATGAATATCGAGGCTATAGGTTAAATATCGATGATCAGAAAAGGAGTGTTTCTTATCCACCCTCCAATTTTTAACCATATGAAGAATATTATTTGAGGCAAGGGTCAGGTCTAGAACCTCCTGCCTGTTACTAGTAATAAATGTGGGTTCCCGCCCAATATTACACACTGAAAGGTTAGTACTCATCAAATAATCAAAAAACGACTCACCTCTTTCATTAATGTCTGTGCTTCCCCAGATAGTGTGATGCGCATTAGCATCAACTCCCAGTACCACACCTACCTTTGATTGTTCCGCTTTACGGATCAGCTCCTCCAGGTTATCCGGAGGAACCTCCTTCTCCCGGTCCATGTAGGCTGAAACTAGCCAGAATCTACCAGTGCCTACTTCCAGGCTAACTGCAGTAGTGTCACCATTGCTGTATTGAGAGAGAAGGAAAAGATTAATATTATTTTTCCCAAGAATACAAGATCTGATCTTCCCAGACTTACTAGAGGATATAATTTTATACCCCTTGGTTCTGAGGCCACAGATCCTGTTGTTGTTAATCCAAGGTTCTTGGATTAATATCACATCCTCACCCGAACTAGTCAGCCTGAGGAGTAGGGCTGCCGAAGCAGCCTTAGAATGGTAAAGGTTAATTTGTGTTATCTTAATCATAACCATTTAACCTCTACCTATCTCTATGGTATGTTCCTGCTACCGCAGGAATATTATTTCTCGGTATTTTGGGGTGCGCCGGATCCACCCGTCTCGCCACCCCTCATACCCTCTGTAGAGGACTTGTCAGTGCCGACCCGTCTGGCCGGGCTGCCGACAGCCTCCTCCATCGGTACACCAGCTCCTTCGCTTATGTGCCCCTCCTTATGCTTCAAGGGAGGCCTTGTCCGACCGAGGTCGCCGGCTTCACTCTCCCCCATACCCTCAGCTTCTCCCCCCATGCTGCTGGTACCCCCTTCAGGCCTGGGCGGGTTGCCACCATCCTCCGGTTGGCCTCCCGTACGCGCTTCCGTCCCATCCTTTTTATAAACGTTGACAGTAATTGACCCGAAACCGAAGTCAATTACTCCCTTCGTTTTGTGCATGAGGGCAAGGGACTCCTTATTTATTGCCATAATTGATAATTTCGAGCCTTCTCCTGCTTGACGATCTTCCAATTTCCGGTCGGAAGACTCGGGTTACTGGCCTGAATGATTTCCAAAGCCTCGTCAGGGCTAGCCGGTTCGGATGGCAGCCAGACACGTGCCCTCGGCCTGCTGGGAATTTCCTCCCGACTAACTGCCGCAAGCTTTGCGCCTGGCCACACCTCCCCTACTTTGGCTATAGCCTTTTTATATAGATCCACAGATCTAGAGTCCAAGCATGCAGTCATCTTCACACGCCCTTGATACCACCCCGCATCTCTGCAGGATGGCGGAGGTCCCGGATTTTCACACAGGACCTTTAAAAAGACGAGGTTGAGTGCATTATACACCAACCTCCATTTTTCGGCCGTGATGCTCCCATCTTCTTGACTTTCGTCAATGACGGCTAGCATCAACACATGCTCCCTCAGGACATCGCTGAACAGCTTTGTTCCTGAGTTGGAGCTCGGCTTCTTTTCAGTCACCAACTTGGCCCGCTTGCTGTTGACTAGTTCCACCTCGTCCTGGGACCGCTGTCTTTTCGACACATGGTCCCTTTCCGAGCCTCCGCAGCCCACAGTGCTCCTTGCCCAAGCTACTGATGTTCTTTGCTCTTCCGTAAGCTGCCCCTCGGGGGTCGCAGCCCACTTCTCGAGAATTCGGAATACCGAGCGGCGATTCCTGTATCGCTTTTTCGCCGGAGGAATGTCTCTCGTCCCACTCCCCTGTGCTGCGCTGGTACCGCTAACTCCCGGGACTTTTGCCCTAGAGCCAACCCCCTTTGCAACTTTAGAGGCCCCACCCGTCTGGTTCGAGGTACCCCCATTCACTGATACCGGCTTTTGACGAGAGCCGGTGCCCTTTGTTTTTTCGGTGTTCGATCTTTCCATCTGATTCCCACGAGTATCGGAGAAATAGAGGTCCGCCTGCGCAGAGATCCGAATACGCAGGTAAGGCTAAATACAACTGGAGGTCGCCAGATATCCAGAGGGCTCCGTTAGCGACTGGGCTTTGTTAAATGGGCCCCCAGCCTAGTTGATCATCAGCACGGGTCGCTTAACACCTTAATCCAGCCCATTCGGCTCGCTAGCACCGCGGCCTCCCAGCACCCCCTTCCCTCCGCCCACATTCTCTCCCCCTTTCACCTATTCACATGGAGAGCCCAATCCAATGGGATCCATTCCATTCCCCGGGTCACCCGTTTATAGGGGTACCCCCACTCATCACCCGCGGAGACTCCGGAGGTGCAGAGAGGACACGACGCCCAGTCCGCCGTGGTTATTGGTCGATGGTTTTCTGGCGCCATCTGTTCGCCTTTCCATGCTGGGCATCATAGGCACTCAGAATTTAATGAACTGAGGTTAACCACTCCCCAGTTCCCTGAGACTCTCCCACCAGCTGGACTGCGGTTGGGGGCGGCTTATTTAATTCACCGCTAGCCTACCTATCGATAGGCCGTCCACTATCCACCACCTGTAAATAAATAATAAATTCCCAGTGTTAATCCCACTGTTTTCCGCTGTCACGGCAGGTTTGTAATAGAAAAACTCACCTACACAGTGGACGGTACTTTATTGAACGATTTGTTTCTGTATTCATGATTGAGGTTGGATTTTCCAGCAATACATTAAATTGGTTACATTTGAAAATGCTTCAACACCCTCATTTGAAGATAAACTTTGGTTTCCATACCATTTGGTTGTACACTCTTAGCAGCTTTGCTGTTAAGCCTACTAGATCTATTACTAGAGTGTGTAATAGCCCGAATATTTTTAACCAATTGTTTGATTTTAACGCAGTTCACAGGATTTGCATTTGTGGTACTGTTGACTTGTTTTATTATGCCAACTATACCAAGGGATTCCTTTCTGGATGGTTCATATTTAAATATTAGATGTGATATTTCTATACGCCTTAGAAATAAAATTTGGTTTTAGCACTTCACAAGAACAACAAAAAAATGGAGGTGTTGCCAACACACGACTTTCTTTTACGAACAGGGAATTTTGAGAAACTTATGCAAATTTATTTTTTCTATTGTTTATTTTTTTATAATTTTTATTTTTTATTGCTCTTATTTTTATTTTATTTTTTTAATCCTTTTTTTAAATTTTTTAATTTATCATTTTTTATTTATTTATTTATTTTTTTGGGAACATTTGTGTTAATAGTTTTTCTGTAAACAAATTCTCTGACCAAATTCACTGGTACCTCTCAATTTATCAAAAAAAATAAATTATTCGTTTTGTATTATTTCTTTTTTATTGTATTTTGATTTTTCTTATTATTTTTTTACAATTTTTTTTTTAAGTTTAATTTTTTTTTTTGAATTTTTATTTTTTATTTTTTTATTTATTTATTTTTTTTTTGTTTATTGTATATTTTGTTTTTATTTTTTAATTATTTTTATGTGTATATAATTTTTTTTTTTGTGAACCTTATACTTTTTCAGATATTTGGAAAATAAATTCTATAGCCCAAGGAAGTAGGCCGATTTTCACTAAAATTCATTGACACCTCCCAATTCACGTAAAAATCTTAAATATATGTATTGGTTTTTCAGTTCGATTGGTTAAACCATCTGGGATATAGAGGGGAGACAGACAGACAGATACCACTTCCAAATCCACACCATCCCACTTTTCGGACTCTGAAGTTCGAAAATTTTCATGATTACTATACTTTATGTTACTAGCTTAAAAGAAAGTAAAAATTATTACAGCTTTGGATGAGATCTATTGTTATCTCGTAGTTGTTTACAAAAAACTATAATATTAATTGCAGACAATTTGTCCATGTTTTCTGATCGGATGATCGACAGCAAACGACGTCCTTCAAAAATACATTTATTTTCATTGTTAAGTAGAATTTGATTTTTCCAAAGGTTGTATGCAAAATACTTTTTGTTAGGGTTTCATAAAATAACTAAAAGTTATTTATATTAAATGTATTTTTAAATATATTTTAGATTTGTTTATATGAATGTAAACATTTAAAAATAAAAATTTGTAAAAACTCCTTGGCAATGAGGGATAACATCGAAAATTTGGAAAAATAAAATGCCTTTTTTATAAAAAGTTAAAATAAAATAATATATACTAAAGACCATTAATATTATTAAGTATATTTGTTATCTAAAATTGTTATTTAAAGAATGAAATATTATGGCTAAAGTATTTAAAGTATTCGTCAGAAGAGAAATGAAATTAAAATAACCAATAACCAAAATGTTAATCGTTTTTTTTTTAGAGCTCAGGGAATTCAGTAACGTTAATAGCACAGTATCGACCCGAAGATTATAATCGTTTTGAAGCTCGCATACATGAATTGAAACAACAGGCTGCAAACTCAGCTAGCACAGGTACATTACTACGGACATCACAGAAAAAATCGCTCTATGTTAGGTAATACAAGTTCACTGAAACAAAACAGTAAGAATAATAATAGATTTCTTATGTATTTGTAGAGCATTATTTGATTACGATCCGAATCGCGACGATGGATTGCCATCCCGTGGTCTTCCATTTAAACATGGGGATGTATTACATGTCATTAATGCATCAGATGATGAATGGTGGCAAGCAAGACGGGTTATGGGTGATGGAGAAGAAGAAGGGATGGGTATTGTACCATCAAAACGAAGATGGGAACGTAAAATGCGGGCTAGAGATCGTAGCGTAAAATTCCAAGGCCACGCTAATAATAATCCTGCGGATAAAGTATGTCCCCTAAATCATTTCAATACAAACAATTTTAAATATATTTTTTTTAACAGCAATCAACATTGGATCGTAAGAAGAAGAACTTTACATTCTCTAGAAAATTTCCGTTCATGAAGAGTAAAGATGATAAAAATGAAGATGGATCTGATCAAGAACGTAAGTTATATTTCAACGTTTTATTATAAATGATATTTCAATATAATTTAGTTATAATATATTCGAGTTTAATCAGCGTTCCCATACGAAAACGATCAAAAACCTCAAATTTTGTCCTGACACAAATTCGGGTTTTCCATACCTTGGGTCGCGACCCCATATAAAGTCGCCGAAACTAGAAATTGGGCCATGTAAAATTTTATGGTTTTGTTATTTAATTGACCCTTATTTAATTAATGCTTTCTCGAAATAACAAGGCTTAATAAAATACACAGGTCTGCATGGATTTTTCTTTTCATGATGAACGGTCGTATACGAAGTAATTTTTTCCGCTGAATTCTAATTTGGCCACAGAATTACCCTATAACGTAAGAGTTTTATGATATTCTATCCTAAAAGTTTCAACAAGCATATTTTAGGCACTTTTGTACTTGAAATAACTAAAGACCAAAAAGAGTTAGGGCAAATCTGACAACAGAATCTTATTTAGCTTTGATGGATGGATTATTTATTTTATTTTATTTATTTATTTATTTGGCATTATTTTTAATTATATGTAGTACACTCACTACATTTTGAGCATATTGGCTCATTAATAACAGAGTATAAAACATAGATTCAATTTTTTACAAAAAACACAAACAAAGTAAAGATTATGGCACCGCTCAACGGTCCAATAATACTGCACATTTTGGTAAAATATCCCCATTATCCGTCCAATGTTGCTGCACCTTTTGGTTAAAGTATCCCATTTCAGTCCATTTTATACAATAGCTACCAGTTTGTTGTATTACTATTATATGAACTGATAGCCTTATATCAGCGATTACATCATCCGGGACAATGGCACCACAATTTCGACATAAAATTTTATTTTGCCATAAGTAGTCATAAATTACTAATAAAACTAATAAAATAATAATTAAAATGATTATTTTTAATAAAAAAATAAAATTTTCAAGGAAAATAAAAAAAAATGCAACTATTCGACTCGAAAGTCAAAGCCTATTTTCCGATTAATTGGAATGTTCTAATAAACTTTAAGCAAGACCTCCCGGTGATGGCCGGGCCTCACCGAGCACCCTGTTACAAACAACGTAAAGAGGATTTGGATAGGTTTAGTTAGTAATGATCGAAATACGGACACCTAAGTATAGTCAATAATTAATAACACAATGACAATATATTTCTAATCTAATTTTATGGTTAATTAAAATTAAAACTGCATTCTGAAATAACATTTATTAGTTTCCTGGGTCAGATTTATGGGCACTTCTGAAAATCGTTATCATGTATAAAACAGCAGCTCAGAGACGACCTAACATTATAAATATAATTAGTATCAGCTACAAATTTATTAAAATGTTTTCCGTTATACTGGCCAATGTCGCAACTTGAAACTACAGTTTAGCTCAAACTACTATTATAAATTAAGCATTTCCGCGAACCTGCCACTAAAATTATAGAAGTTTGTTCTTTGATGGACGATGCCTTTTAATGAATTACAATTAATGCCACCAGTAACTAAAATCAAAATGATAAGACGCTTGTAAATGCCTGTAAAATTGCCTCTAAATTAAGAATACAAAAATAAAGACTACGCAATTTCTAAACTAGACATCCGTTTAATTTTTGAAATTTCTGGAAGCTGAATCTTCTCGGGAATCTCTGAGAACAAAATCAAAATTAAGCAAATATTACCAAATATTTACCACCTAATTCATAAGATTTATCTTATATAAACCATTCATCTTAAATTACAACTTTTACTTAAATTTCAGTAAACCTTTTTGATATTAATATTCGATAAATTAGTTAGCACAAAACAACCCATTTTCTAAACTACGCAACGTTGGATGCTTGATGTTCCCGGAAATCCGGTCTTGTTTGTCAGGTGTTTCTAAACTAAAACAAATTAATCGATTATCGACAGCATCCTCTTTAACCTTCGTGTCAACACGACACACCTGGGTGTGTACATATTTGGATTTTGCAATGTATAAATCAATGTAATGGAAATTTTCTGTCATACTGAGTTTTTTAGTAGTCGCCAATAAAATTGGATCAATATTTACGATTTTCATATAAAATGCACTATAAAATTTAATACACACCGTGTATGCTCATGTTAATGAAAAGCCGTTCGATACTCGTGTTGACACAAAGGTTAATAACCAACAGCTTCGTTCCCTACCTATGAAATCTTAATTTACTTGAAAATTAATTATTAATTTAAAAATTAGCCTCTAACTGCATAAAAATAAATTAAATCCGGTACCCAAAACAACAAAATTTGAACCGACCAAACGGCGCAGTGGTTAAAGCTGCGGCGGTTGGATCGGGAGGTACCGGGTTCGAATTCCTATAGGGGCGGGATGCAAAAGGGATTTTTCATCATCTGATTACGATCGGTGATGAAGATGAACACATCTATGACCCCCTGTTGAGAGTGCAGAATCCATGGGCCGACCCACCTTTCATGTCAGCACTACAGGTTGGCATGAAGCAATGCAATGTGCAGGTGGTTTTTCAAAGACGGATCTGTAGCCGCCCGTCCTCGATTTGGCTACTCCAGGCGTAAAGTAGGACGGTAAAAAATAAATCAAAAGAAACAAACAAACAAACGATCAAATGTTATAATTATGGGGCAGTTCCACAAGTCTTGTGGGGATGACCTTCTCAGGCGGATTAGCTTGAGTTGAATATTTGACCGTAAGTTGATGGTTTTCCCCATATTTGTGAAGTAGTTCCACAAACAATATTGATTCGAATTGCGAACTATTTTCGAAAACAACGTTCCGGTATACCATAAACATGAACAATTTTGTTTTATAGAAACTTTGCAGATGTCACATGAATTAATAAATTTATGAATTTGAGATGCCATTGCGGGCCAATAAAAATAGTGTTTCAACATCTCCATTGTTTTCGCGATTCCAGGATGTGAAGCGGACAACGGATTGCGAGCTTAATGAGCTCAATTAATGATTTCGTTAAACTGTCTGGAACTACTAACTTCCAACCTGGTGGATCTCATGTTTCTTCGCTATTCTTCGGTGTCCCAATGTTAATGTAGATTTTATCATCCATTATTTTATAGTGAAGTTAATATGTCTATATGAACTCTAGAATAAGCTGTCTGGTAAGTTCCGTTTTCCTTTCGCATATGGAAAGGTGAAATATTCTGGTTTCAGATAAATCTTTCTGGCGAAAAACCAACGTAAACTGAAGTGTGGTCAGTAATGATAGTGAATGGGGAGCTTTCTCTTAAACTTTTACACACTCAACATTACAGCCTAGGATTCGAGTTCCGTCACGCTGTAGTTCCACTGTGCCTTGCTTAATTTGTACGGCATGTACGTAATTGGATTTTCTTCTTCTCTTGCTTCTAGAACTGGATATTACCAATACCTGTTGTGCCTGTGTCGCACTGATTGTATAAATGCTTTTTAAAGTCGGGGTTGACCAAAAGCGATACTGTAACTAGAGCTTGTTTCAGTTCATCAAACCCCCTAAGCAATTGATCATCCCAGTTTAGTTTCGTATCTTTCTTAAGCATGTCGTTGATAGGAGCAGTTATTGATAAGTAATTTGAAATGAATCGTCAGTACCACCCAGTCATCCCCAGAAAAACAGGCGTGTTTGCTTAGTTGTTTTTGGTAATGAGTAGTCAGGTATGCCTTAAACTTTCATTGGATCGACTTTAAGTGCACTAACTTAACCGAAGTTTCTTATCTCTTTAAAATGGCCCTTACACGACACGATTGATCGTATTACAAGTTGAACACCAATTTATACGGATAATTGGACAGATAAATCGTACACTGTTTTATCCAAAAACGGGTTCGATTTAGCTATCTAATTATCTGTACGACCAGTTCTACTACTCGAAGTTTATGTGATTTTTCCAAAAGCTTGCAAAAAGTATTTACGAACTGGGCTTCTAGTTCATCCGGACTTTGCAATTAAAAACACTTTGTACTTTTATTTCACTTGACTTCACTTTATTCCACTTTACTTTTAATACACTGAAATATTCGCTTTTACTTTACTTTTTTAAATCTGTCCGATTGCCACTGGTGGGGGCTATGACAACAGTTTTATTTCACTTGTTGCACGATTTAAAGTAAACCAAAAACTGTTCCCTGCTTGCCATCGGTTGTGTTTATATACCAGTTTGATACTGCTCTCGAAATTTCCTTTATTGCGTGTCATAAATCATCTTTATCCTTGTGTATTCTGTTTATGACCCATAATCATCTGGAAATATCGGTTATAGTTTGTCATAATCATCATCATTCATTATTATCGACGGGTCGTGTGTATGTATTTGTGTTTTTATCCATTTTATTCATCAATCACTAAATCACGCCTCCCTGTGTACGTATATCTCGGACGTTCTTGTTTTTACTAGATCATTATGCATTTGTGCGTTGGTGTACAAAACATGTTTCGATGTCCTCAATAAATAATTGTAATAAAAACATGATTAAATACTACCATGGCTAATTTATGTATGTTTGGGTACTCCTGGACAGCGATTTTGGTCGCAATTTGAGGATTGAGTTGAGTATTACCGGAAGGCAAAAGTATTGATAAATTGTATTGGTGTCCAAAGAATAGAGAAAAACAGAGAATAAACATTTGAAATATAAAAAAAAAAAATTCAGTGTCATCTCATGCGTACGAAAGGTTGTACATATTTTTATTTCCAGTAATTTTTTGCAAAATTTAAAACTAATAAAATTGTTACTTGAATAATGATTTAAAGATAAATAAATATTAATTAAAAAAGGCAAATAAATCAGAAAAATATTTATAAACTATAATTTTATTAATAATTTTAAGTTAGAAAAATTACACGACGTACATACTCCCTTTCCTGCGCTTGGATCAACACTAAAATTTAAAATCACTAATTTACTTCTTATATTTTTCACATTATCCCTCTTATCCGATGTTAAACAAAAAAAACCTTATGCCATGTTATATTAAACAAAAAACTAAAAAATACGCACATTTGACAGTGTCTAATGGGCGTTTTTTTAAGTTTTTAGTTTAACATGATGCAAATAAGAGAGATAAAATGACACGAAAAAGAGGGATATAAAATATAATGTGGAAAAAATAAGAAGTAAATTAGTTATTTTGGCTTAATGTTAATTCAAGCACAGGAAAGGGTGGATGTACGTCGTGTGATTTTTCATCATTTTAAATTATTAATAAAATTATAGTTTATAAATATTTATCTGACTTATTTTCCATTTTTAGTTAATATTTATTTATCTTTAAATCATTATTTAATTAACAATTTTATTAGTTTTAAATTTTGCAGAAAATTACTGGAAATAAAAATATGTACAACATTCCTTTCGTGCGCATGAGATAACACTGAATTATTTTTTTTGATTTGTCAAATGTTTATTCTCAGTTCTTACATAACTCAAAAAAAAAAAAAAGTTAAAAATATTATGAATGTGGTCGACGAAGAATGTAAAAATTAAAAACCATTTATTTATGCTGCTTTTTGTTTTTTATATTGAAGATCACCACGAGCAATTGATTTGATTGCGTATATTGTTTTGGATTTTTGGTAACGAAGTAAAATGAATGTCTCGTTTACAACAACAATAGATAGAAAAACATGAATTCCTCATGTTAAAAGGTAGGGAAAAATAACTCAAGGTTAGCGGAAGCAACAAAAAAGTTGAACCGATTTCACCCGCTTAGCTTATTTTTGATACTTACCATCATGAGAAAACACACTAATACAATAAAAATATTTGACGGCAAACAATAGCAAAATGTATATTATACGCCGTGTACATATACAAAATTCTCAATCCTCAATCCTCATTTTGCGACCAAAATCGATACCCTGGTGTTTTTAGTTTCCAATATTGCAAAAAATTCAATTCCGGCTGTAGTCGTGATGGTTGATAATTTTCTATTTCTATGGATGCCATTTCAAACGATGAAAAACTGGATTTATCGATTTTGCTATAAATATTCTGCTAACTTTGCCCTGTTCGGCGGTGATGATACTTTATGCGATGATGTTGATGATATTGATTCAATGGAAGTTGATGGTACTGGTGAAGATCTTTCCTGAACTGTAACATTATACGGCGAATCCAAATTTCTAATTTGTTTAAATATAGATCGTAAAGAGTTTGGGCTATGACTTTCTGTTCAGTTCTTAGTAAAAACTTTATTTCCCAGTAATTTACTTTCACGGATACGAATTGAATTTAAAATTAATTTGCTTATTTCGTCGGTTTTCTCAGCCAACTCAATTTTTAGTTCCAACCAAATTTTATAAAAGTCTTATCTGTACGACCAGTTCTACTACTCGAAGTTTATGTGATTTTTCCAAAAGCTTGCAAAAAGTATTTACGAACTGGGCTTCGTTCATCCGGACTTTGCAATTAAAAACACTTTGTACTTTTATTTCACTTGACTTCACTTTATTCCACTTTACTTTTAATACACTGAAATATTCGCTTTTACTTTACTTTTTTAAATCTGTCCGATTGCCACTGGTGGGGGCTATGACAACAGTTTTATTTCACTTGTTGCACGATTTAAAGTAAACCAAAAACTGTTCCCTGCTTGCCATCGGTTGTGTTTATATACCAGTTTGATACTGCTCTCGAAATTTCCTTTATTGCGTGTCATAAATCATCTTCATCCTTGTGTATTCTGTTTATGACCCATAATCATCTGGAAATATCGGTTATAGTTTGTCATAATCATCATCATTGATTATTATCGACGGGTCGTGTGTATGTATTTGTGTTCTTATCCATTTTATTCATCAATCACTAAATCACGCCTCCCTGTGTACGTATATCTCGGACGTTCTTGTTTTTACTAGATCATTATGCATTTGTGCGTTGGTGTACAAAACATGTTTCGATGTCCTCAATAAATAATTGTAATAAAAACATGAGCTACGACGATCATCGAACCCGACTAATATAGTTACCACTTAAGAACAATCAGCAATTGGTTGGCAAAGGCTGTTTCCGACATGCAAGTCACAAATAAGGTAGTTACTATTTAAGGGCCGCGACCAATTGGTTCGTAAAATTGGTTCGAACATTCATTTTACAACTAATTTACATCAACAATGAAGAACCAAAACAAATGTTTTCTAAAATTAGATGTGAAATGGTTCTCACAACTTTATATAATCACCATTTAAGATCGGGTCTTAGCGGTTCGCATAAGAAGTTGAGGAATGAACTCCAAATCCATTTTGCGAGGCAATTAGTTGTCAATTAGTTTAATTCGTGATACATTAGATGCAAAACTGAGTTTGCGAACTATATAATTAGCCATTTTGTTTTTCTGTTATTTCGCTATATTTCAGCATACGTAGACATTTCCAAATGGAAAAAATTTAAAAAAAGTGGCACTTATGGACGATCGATTAGGAACCGGTTAATGTAGGAAATTTCCAAAATGGAAAGTTTTTCTAGTGACTATTCCAAATCTTTATTCAAAAACATTTCATCTTCATGTAACCAGAATGATATTGCAATTCCACCTAGCAGCTGGAACGACAGCGGCGACCTAAATTATGGAAATTTGGAAGACGCAAGCCATTATCTTGATAATGACACATATTTCCTAGAAGATTTAAGAGTTTGGGCTACAACTTACAACATAAGGTATACAGCAATCAATTCGTTATTGAAAATTATTAAGAAACGGACGACAGCTTGTCTGCCTCACGATGCAAGGATCTTACTGGAAACACCAAAAAACGTAACCTCAACCAGTCTCGGTCAAGGTAGCTATTGGCATCATGGTCTTGAAGTCTGCCTGAAATATATTTTTCATGATATTGAACAGAGTTAAAAAAAAATCTTCCTTTCTACTCTTACTCTCAATCGTCAAATAATTTTATTTTTACTTCTTCTATAACTTCGTTTTTTTACGTGTGAATAAAGAGTTAGAGAAAAATATATTGTAAGACTTATTCTTTGCATTGGGAATATTTTTAAATCGTTGTGTAAAGACTTATTCATCGCAAAAAAAATATACTTATTCTCAATTATTAAATTTTTCAAATTAAAGTAAGTGTTTTTTGCTATTTAAAATGTAACATTTACTATTCTAAATCAGTCTATAATTCATCAAGAAATTAGAAATGTATGTACATATGTAGCTTTCTTTGTTAAAATAAAATAAAAATAAACATTAAAAATCCATAATCAATAAATTTAAAATTTAATAAGCAAAAAGATTATAAATAATAAATAAAATTCAGTTATAAAATTATAAATATATTTTTAAATTAAAATTCTGCGTTGAGACGTATGAGCAAAAGCTTATTAAGATTTTCATCTGATAATCTATTTCGCTGATCGGTAAGGATTAATTTCAAAGCAGAAAATGTCCTTTCGACGCTAACTTGAGTTGCAGTGCAGGGCTGTTAAATACTACCATGGCTAATTTATGTATGTTTGGGTACTCCTGGTGTTTTTAGTTTCCAATATTGCAAAAAATTCAATTCCGGCTGTAGTCGTGATGGTTGATAATTTTCTATTTCTATGGATGCCATTTCAAACGATGAAAAACTGGATTTATCGATTTTGCGATAAATATTCTGCTAACTTTGACCTGTTCGGCGGTGATGATACTTTATGCGATGATGTTGATGATATTGATTCAATGGAAGTTGATGGTACTGGTGAAGATCTTTCCTGAACTGTAACATTATACGGCGAATCCAAATTTCTAATTTGTTTAAATAGAGATCGTAAAGAGTTTGGGCTATGACTTTCTGTTCAGTTCTTAGTAAAAACTTTATTTCCCAGTAATTTACTTTCACGGATACGAATTGAATTTAAAATTAATTTGCTTATTTCGTCGGTTTTCTCAGCCAACTCAATTTTTAGTTCCAACCAAATTTTATAAAAGTCTGTTATTGTTATGCTGGCAATTTGTAGGTGAATGGTGGAATTTTTCAATGGTAGAAATGATGTTATGAAATTTTCCGTAAAGTCCCAATCTAAGTTTCTGTGGTGAATTAAACTTAATTCTTCATCAATGAAAGTTTTTAAGTGTAGTACACATTCGACCATAAAGAACGACGAGCTCCAACGAGTAGGCACGTTTAAAATTGAAAGTTTTAGTTTCTGCGATTTTCTTTTATTGAGATTTGTTTGCCTGCGTAGTTCCACAGAAAGTTTCCGGATTTCATCCAATTTTTCTGCCATATTTGAGGTTTTTAATACATCTTGCACAACAAGTTGTAGTGTATGTGCAGCGCAACGTACACAATTAATCATCGGTGATTCGTATTTTATAAATTGCTCAAATTCAGTTAAGTTGCATGCATCACTTGTAGCGTGGTTATCTTCTTCATCGTCATCTTCATCATCAACTAATTGCGAGTGCAATAATTCCTTAGTTTTAATCATATTGCATCCATTATCGGTTGTAATACAATAAATTTGATTTAGATTTATTTCGTACATTTCTAAAGTTTTCATTACCCGGTCCCTCAAATATTCCGATGTGTGTTTTTCTGTTAAAAGCTCCATGGATAGAGTTTTAATGTGTAGTTGACCGTTTTGAATATACTGTATATTGACACCTAATATGCTGCGGTTTACTCTGTTCGCGGAGTCAATCATTAGAGATATTACTTTATTTTTGCATATGTTAATGTATTAATTTTTTTTCTTAAATTGTTTTCATTTAAAGCCATATTAAAATTAATTTCCTTGACTAGAGGGTCAATAATTTTTTTAAACCCATTACTCGAAATAAATTTTAATGGTAGACCACCCTTTGACACTAATCCAATACATCCTTCCCAAATAGCCGATTCGGAATGTCGAATTTTGTAACATTAATTTTGTTTAAAGCTGTTTGTCTATCCGATTTTTGTTTACTTGAAACAGTTTGTTTGTAGAGCCATAATCATAATGACCTATTTTTTAGAAGCTTTTTTAGTGGTACAACTTTTCATTGATTTCCATAGGAATCCATAGTAAAAATGGTGTTTTCAGCTTCAAGTTTTTCAATGAAAAAGCAAATTTATTATAAAACGTTTATATAAATGTTTTCTACATACCTTGAACAACAACATTCAAGAAGAATTATATTTTTATTTAATAAATATTAATTGCAGAAATTATGCCTGAAATATATTTTTCGAATTTCCGTTTTGAAAAATAAATCAAAGTTGGCTCTGAGGAATTAAAATAATACTTGCTAAATTTATCTTTAGTTTTACTAGTGTACGTAAGCTGTCTAAAATATTTACAGAAAAATACGAAAAAAAATTATTTAGTCACAAAATTATCACTCATACTAAATATTTTGTAAATTTGTTTTGCTTTTCCTACAATTTTTTTACTTGAAATTTCCTCAGATGGTAATTTTTGGTATGATTTTACCAAATTTTTACGGCCATCAATGCCATCTATGTAATGTATATTGACTTAATTAACCAAACGAATTGTAGTAAGCTTTTATTTTAATTTGACCAGAATACTGTTGTTATGAATTTTTTTTATATTTTGGTTTAAATAAATCAATTATTACAAGAAAATGAAAACGATTAACTTAAACGACATTCATATATGTTGAAATTCAAATATTTATGAAAGTATTTCAGAAAGCATAATTAAGAATTTGTAACGTTTTCATTTAAAAATCTATCTTAGGAAAAAAAGTGATTTCCCATATGTTTTGTGTATTTTACTATGAAAAGTTTGGTTTTTTCCTCGTTTCTAATTCAGAGCACCCTGTATTTTATAGAGCCATAATCAAAAAATCTGAGCTTTTATAAGGGAATTAGAAACGAAGAAAAAACGAAACTTTTCATAGTAAAACACACAAAACATATGGGAAATCACTTTTTTTCCTAAGACAAATTTTTAAATGAAAACATTACAGATTCTTAATTATGATTTCTGAGATACTTTCATAAATGTTTGAATTTTAACATATATGAATATGGTTTAAGTAAATCGTTTTCATTTTCTTGTAATAATTGATTTATTTAAACCAAAATATTAAAAAAAATTCATAACAACAGCATTCTGGTCAAATTTAAATAAAAGCTTACTACGATTCGTTTGGTCATTAAGTCAATATACATTACATAGATGGCAGTGATGGCCGTAAAAATTTGGAAAAATCGTACCAAAAATTACCACCTGGGGAAATTTCAAGTTCAAAAATTGTAGGAAAAGCAAAACAAATTCACAAAATATAGGAACGTGTGATAATTTTGCGATTAAATAATTTTTTTTCGTATTTTTCTGTAACCGTTTTAGACATCTTACGTACACTAGTAAGACTAAAGATAAATTTAGCAAGTATTATTTTAATTTGTCAGAGCCAACTTTGATGTATTTTTCAAAATGAAAGTTCGAAAAAATATATTTTAGAATTAATTTAATTTTAATATTTCTGCAATTAATATTTAATTAATACCAATAGCCTTCTTGTATATTGCTCTTAAAGATATGTATGTAGAAAACTTTTATATAAACATTTTATAATATTTTTGCTTTTTTCATTGAAAAACTTGAAGCTAAAAAACACCATTTTTACTATGGATTCCTATGGAAATCAGTGAAAAGTTGTACCACTAAAAAAGCTTCTAAAAAATACGTCATTAAGATTATGGCTCTATACTCTAGAAGGCTCTGTTCTAATTCCTTTATAAAAGCTGTGTTTTTTAGACTATGGCTTTGTATAGTCAAGGTTGCTTTGGTATTATCCCCGGATAATTCAACGTTGCAAGTTAAACAAACTTGTTTCTTGTTTGCATCGTTGTAATTGAAATAATTTCTTATTAAAACGTTTTTTTTGCCATGGTTCCTGGTGTGATGAATTTCCCGAAAACGAAATGATTTTTGAATTTTTATTTAATAAACTGTTTTCTACGAAAGACAAAATAATAATAATGTTTTGACAAAATATGACTCACTGTATAATAGAAATATTTAAAAGGATATACAAACAAAAATAATTTGGAAAATTTCCATTCATTTAGTCTTATAACATATAGTATGTTTATTAATTTGATTCCTTTTTAAGGTATCAATAAAAATAATAAATTTTGTTTAAATACACAACTAAGCACTGACGTTGATAATAATTTATTTAAACTATAAATTTATTTTCACACAGTGGAAATCGTAAAAAATAAAACTAGAGTTTATTCAGTATTTACTATAATATGTATATTAAAATTTTTGATTTTTGTTTTCATTTCGGCAACGTAAATGGAACACGTGTATAATCATGCGAGAAAATGTAGAGTAAAAATAGGAAAATAAAAAAAAATTTGAGTATTGAGATCATAAGTGTATTAGTTAAACGAAGGTTAATCATGTGTAAAAGAATAACTAGTAAGAGTTAATAAAGGAATAAGTCTTTTAAAATTTCATTAAACTCCTTATGTAATGAATATATAAATTTAAAGAGAGAAATTTTGTTTAAATACACATCTAAGCACTGACGTTGACTGATTGATTGATTGATTGATTTGAATGTACGATCAAGCATTAAGCAAGTCTCCCGTATTATAAATGCGAATACCACACCACTATACGCATGTTACAACACGACACCATAACTCTCCCTCACCAAGGAAATATGTACCATCATACTCAGCTTTTCATGAAGCCAAACATAACAATATTCACCCAGTAAAGGAAGGCGCCTCATCGATAACCACATAAGTCTAATAGTGTGATATCCGCCGCTGGCCAGGCAGCCATCGTACCCTTTTTTTACATATAACAAAACCGAAGGATTGGATAGGATTATTAGTAGGGACAGACTCGACCCGGTTACAGACACCAAGCGATCAATAGTTAGTAAATTATTAGTATTATATATAATAAATAGGTTAGCACAAGACAGCACAATCTAACTACATTATTAGATGATCATTTCTCTGGAATCCAGGACCGGATACTCAGGACTCCCTAAATCTAAATCATTACATAAAAATTATTAATGTTGTAATGTCCCCTGTTCGCCTTTCATTAATTTACCTGATAAAATATTTTAAAATTTTTTTTTTTTATTACTAAGCTAAGATTACAAAAACAGCGCTTGCTTTATTTTCATGTTCCTTGTATATCTAATTAATTAATTATTACATACTGCAACTTGCATTAAAATAAACGTTAAAAACCATTTTAAACATAAAATTTTACTTAAAACTAATCATAAATTTCCTACCGATCAAGAAAAAGAGAATAAATAATTAAAAATTCAATTATTTTATAAAATTTATAATAAATAATTTAAAAATGAAATTGTTTAATCAAAGACGTCTATTAGCTATTATTATGCTTATAGAAGTTATCGATTAAATTCAATTAAATTATTGGTATTAACAATTTTTGAGCCCAGAATCAATTGCAAACGACATTGTTATCGGTGGAGGCGCTGTGAAGGGTAGAGCAGCCGTCATATTGCAATCCCTTTAGACATCATGTCTGTGTGACATCAGAGTTTATTCAGTATTTACTATAATATATTAAAATTTTTGATTTTTGTTTTCATTTCGGCAACGTAAATGGACACGTGTATCATGCGAGAAAATGTAGAGTAAAAATAGGAAAATAAAAAAAAAATCGGAGTATTGAGATTATAAGTGTATTAGTTAAACGAAGGTTAATCATGTGTAATAGAATAACTAGTAAGAATTAATAAAGGAATAAGTCTTTTAAAATTTCATTAATCACTCCTTATGTAATGAATATATAAATGTAAAGAGAGAGTTTTGTTTCACTGATATTGAAAAACCTTTAAATATTTCATTAAATTTGAATATCGACGGCCTACCTATTTACAAGAGCTCTAAAGACGAATTCTGACCGATATTATTCAATGTTTATGAAGTTTCAACAATCAAACCAATGGTAATTGGAATTTGGAGTGGGTGGGAAAACCACAATCTATAGAAGCTTAAGGTGATAATATAATTTTCGGGTGTCGAAAATCTTGTTTTTGATTTATACTTACGACAAATTGTAAATAATATGCGTACTCAACAATTTTTTATTTGTTTAGGCCTTTTGTGGATTAGCTGAATTGTTTATTGAAGACTGGTGTACAAATAAACGGATATCATGTGAGCATGACAATCAGACGCTTTATTTGTGATTCCATAGAGAATTTTTGAAAGGTGTTACAAATTTTTTAGCGGTAAACACGGATGTCTAAAATTTGTTGTAATTGGAGAATGGAGTCATGATAATAGAACTATGTCATTCCCACGTATTGGTCTACCAGAAAGAACCGACCAAGATTTTAGGAATAGAACCTACGGCAGTCATCATAAAACAATATCACCGCTTGAAGATCTGCCTATTGATATGATCAGAGACATCATTGTTATTATATCTCTATTATATCTGAAGAGATACATTTATTATATCTAAGTTATATGAAAAGTAGTTTATTTGGATGGAGAGATGGAACATTTAAAAATTACAAAGGGACGTGGACTGCTTTTAAAATTTCGTCAATCTCGAAGTTTTTATGGGTATGTAAAATAACGGGTCTGATGAGAAGATTGATTTTTTCATAATCATAAGCTGATCAGTTCGAAACTGGATTGAATTCTCTTACAATCTTCGGAACATACTCGTATTAACATCATATAATTAAATAAATAGAATTATGTCTATTAGTCGGTTTCGTTGAATTACTGTTCGTAAATACTAATATACTTCTCGTGTTAATCGAAACACAATTAAAATGGTCTAACCACCGGTAGCATATTAGATATTACATGAATTAATTAATATTCAACAAAAAATTAATAAAGTAAAAATTAGCGTACACAGAGATAGAGCTGTATGAATATTGTGAAGAAGAAAAATTGTAAGAGAATTCATCTGTATTAGTTATGATTCGCTAATATTTAACGCACAGCACATTCTGTATATATAGAATGTAAATTGTGGTATAATCAGTCCAGTCGCCGCGGCCTGATGAGAAGATTGATTTTTTCATAATCATAAGCTCATAAGTTCGAAACTGAATTTAATTCTCTTACAATCTTCGGAACATACTCGTATTAACATCATATAAAATTAAATAAATAGAATTATGTCTATTAGTCGGTTTCGTTGAATTACTGTTCGTAAATACTAATATACTTCTCGTGTTAATCAAAACACAATTAAAATGGTCTAACCACCGGTATCATATTAGATATTACATGAATTAATTAATATTCAACAAAAAATTAATAAAGTAAAAATTAGCGTACACAGAGATAGAGCTGTATGAATATTGTGAAGAAGAAAAATTGTAAGAGAATTCATCTGTATTAGTTATGATTCGCTAATATTTAACGCACAGCACATTCTGTATATATAGAATGTAAATTGTGGTATAATCAGTCCAGTCGCCGCGGCCTGATGGGAAGATTGATTTTTTCATAATCATAAGCTCATCACTTCGAAACTGGATTGAATTCTCTTACAATCTTCGGAATATACTCGTATTAACATCATATAATTAAATAAATAGAATTATGTCTATTAGTCGGTTTCGTTGAATTACTGTTCGTAAATACTAATATACTTCTCGTGTTAATCGAAACACAATTAAAATGGTCTAACCACCGGTAGCATATTAGATATTACATGAATTAATTAATATTCAACAAAAAATTAATAAAGTAAAAATTAGCGTACACAGAGATAGAGCTCTGTGAATATTGTGAAGAAGAAAAATTGTAAGAGAATTCATCTGTATTAGTTATGATTCGCTAATATTTAACGCACAGCACATTCTGTATATATAGAATGTAAATTGTGGTATAATCAGTGCAGTCGCCGCGGCCTGCTGAGAAGATTGATTTTTTTATAATCATAAGCTCATCAGTTCGAAACTGGATTGAATTCTCTTACAATCTTCGGAACATACTCGTATTAACATCATATTATGTAAAATGCCGAAGGACATCGGGTGTTTAGAGGCCTTGATTACCTTTCAAACTAGAAAATTTTGGAATTTCGCACGGTTTTCCAATATACTATATTTCGATTGTTATACTTCAAGGTTATTTAGAATACGAATTGTACGAACATTTTTTGTTGATTTATTGCGCTTTAACAATTTGTTCAAGAAATATTTATACACATTTACTCGATACTGCAAAGGACATGATTAATACTTTTATAGAAATGTATATAAGTATTTATAGCAAAGGATCAATCACAAGTAACAAATACATCTCATATACTCGAAGAAGTTAAAAGATTTGGTATATTATCAACAATGAACGCCTACCCATTTGAGAATAAACTCTATCATGTAAAAACAATGTTACGTCACGGAAAACATCCGATGGCACAAGCAGCAAAACGTTTGACAGAAATGAATAAGTTATCATTGATTAAAAAGGATTTAAAAAATACCCAATATTTTCAGGAGAGAATAACGGAGACGAAGGATCAAGAGTAGGAATAAATGGAAGATTTTTTTGTAAAGTGGAAATCGAAGATGGCTAATATTTAAGTAACGAAATGCACAACAAATGGTTTTTAAAGAAAAACAACGAAATCGTGAGAATAGAAAATTCAATTTAAAAAAAACTCAGGATTGTTAATCTATGGTGCTGCTTTAGAAAAATTGCAGAAGGTATTTGAAGAGCCAATCCGTTCATCGCATATAAACATTTTAAAATTCAACTTGGCAAAAAAACAGGATGTAAAATTGTATTCCCTAAATGAAATGTGTAAATTAGTCATGATTTCAAACAACCAGAATCAATTTATATTTATTCCTCTAATAAATACTTTGGATTTAAGTAATGCAATAATTTAAAACCCCTTATATAAATGTAGTTTATGGAAATATTTATTCTTTAATCATTATAAAAAATATTATTATAATCAATTCCAGATAGTCTTGTAATTAAAATTCCTTTCGTGGCTTTTATACAAAATGGATTAGTATCGGCTATTTGCTTTTTGTCAGTATGATTAATTATTGTTAATGTCAACTGAACATTAACCGACTCGGACATATTATTATTATCATCACAAGTGCCTTCCTTGAGAATAGTTGATATATTTTCAGCATTTTGGCTGCTACTGATTGATTTTCTTGAAGAGTTGTAGTATTAATTTTTGGTACGCGCTTGACCACTTTAGTTCTAGCTAGTAAAATCGCATTGAAGGAACATTGATGGATATTATGAAACATAATTAAGGCTGGCTTGTCCTTTCCAAGACATTTTGTCCATTGACATAATTGCATCACTTCCGTGTAATATAGTGATCGATCACTTTATAAGAAACATCCCATCCATTTCTTTTACCACTAGTTCCACAAATTTTTGTGAGGTGTGATGTCTAAATAAAAATAAACAAAGTAAATATTTAATATAATAATACAAATAAATATAAAATTACCAATTTGGTTATAAATGAATCATCGTTCAATTTGTTGTCGCATAAACGTAATCCGTCAACTTTCGAAATTGGCTCGAAGGTAAACATTTCTATTTTAAGTTGACCTTTTATATTGAATCATGCACCACTCGCTAGTAGTCTTATTATCTCCGCATGTTGTGTCGTTATGCTCGTCATAATGTTCAATATTTGGCTTTGTGGGGTTTTTAAGACCTCGATTTCGCTTAAAATTTTCGATTGATTATTCTTTAATCGACTCAAATCCTGTTTATTTTCCTCTTCATATTGTTCTTTGTTTTCCTTTTAAATCGTAATAATTTATTCACCCTCATTAATTTCGCTGATATCCACAATTTGGGACCTTCCGTCGTTTAAAATGGTGTTCAATGCTGTTTCGGACAAAATTGCCGTTGATGGCGGTTGTGTTTGATGCGGAGTTCGTACAGCACCAACAATTCGATCGTTTAAAACTTATTTATGTGAAATTATTTGATGCATATTAATTGATCTAGACAAAAACGATTTAACGAAATTAGAACTAATTTTTTATTGATTTTTTGTATCTAGATCAATATTTTGCGCTAGTAAAATTTCACACAAAAGCACATACTACTAAGTAATAAAATATGGAAAACATAAATGTAGTTGGTTATAAGTACATGTCCGCAGGACTAACAATATACTTATGGAAAGTTTTTAAGGATTGTGTTATAATACGGGCACCTTTCTCTCGAAAAATCATTTCAAAATATATGAAATTAATTTAAACAAATTTCTCGATTCTTGCTTTCAATGAGCCACTAGTGTGCTTGTTTTTTTCTTTATATATTTTGTCATATTTAATAATAATATTGTATGTAATGTAAGTTAGCGTAATATGATGATTTCTTGTAAGAAATGTTAGCGTAATACGATGATTTCTTGTAATAAAACGATGAAAAAATTAATATTTTTTTTTGCTTTAAGAATATAATTTTAAATTTAAAGTTAATTATGATTTCATTCCTAAATTAGCTATGCAAAATTTTTAATTTTTTGGATGCTTGCGTCGGAACGATATTGTTTCGCGATTTTTCCTTTTTCGGCTAAATCCACCATTTAAAATTGACCATTTACAATTTTTCCGAAACAGCACCAAAATAAATATAATTATAAATTAAAATCTTTATCTATCAAATTGTCCACATCCTCCTCCTCATACCGAACATCGTCTTTTTCCTCCTCAAACTCCTTTATACTCAAACTTATTACTCCTAACATTCCGTTTCAAATTCATCCCAATCAAACATAATATAATCGTTATCCTCAATATTTCAGTTGGGGCTTACTAGTTATAGGGTTTTACTTTATTACTAGATCTTCTTTGATTCTTCCTGTAAATGCAAGTTGAGTTGATTGGCCAAGTTGAGATTTTATTGTTAACTGAAATTCTTTTATAAACTTGAAGTAGTTCTCATTTTTTGACACAATTTTCTTAATACGTTTTGATATTGCCAATAAATATAGTAATTTAGGGAACGAAGCTGCATTAATAGAGATTTAAATTTTGTTTCCAATAATACCACATTTGTTGAATTCGCACTGTTTATTTTTTAAAAAAATCGCAGTTAAATGTAAGAGATTTATAAAATATGTAGATATCGTAAATGTTAGGTTATTTACTTCAATTATTATTTTATTATTTCTCTAACTTAGTTTTGTTTATCACTGCAAGAGAATTTGAGTCTCTTTAAAACGATCTATCTATAATGATTTGAGAAACGGTTATAACCCCCGCAAAAAGGATCAATGTAAGCAGGGGAATTTACCGTAAATATGTGTCTTTTAAAATACAAAATTAACCTATTTTGTGATAAAGGTAAGTCGAATGATTGCGAGATAATCAGCCTGTTTAGTTTTCGTTAGACCACCTTCATATATACTCGAAGAGATGAAAAGTTTCCCGTTATTTGAAAAATATTTATTTGTTGGTTAAATTGATAGAATGTGACAAAAGATTTATTAAGTCAATTTATTTATATGACAGCAAAGGGAGATAAAACCGGATAAATATTTTAGATGCGATTTATTTTGTCATAGATTCGGTGAAAAACATAAAATCAGAAACAATCACCAATTGTTTTCAAAAATGTGGTTTTGTTTGGGACACCGTAAGTTTAAATATAGAAGAAGACCCAATTTCAACGGCGGAGTTGCAAAATATGATAGGGGCTATATATGGAGATCATCAAAATAGTGTTTTGGATTATTTAAACATCGACCAAGATACAATATGTGATAATGATGAAATACTTCAAGCAATGTTGTCAAATGCCACATCATCTCGGAACCAAGATGAGGAAAATAGTTGTGATAGTGAGGTGTAATCGATTGAGGAAATGTTGAGCTCTGTTCCCGCAAGAAGCGAAGTTTTGCAACATCTAGAAGAGATCCAGAGTTATGATCTTAATGAAAATGACTCTAGCTTATTAAACTTGATATCTGAAGCAAAATTGGTGGTAATTTCAAAACCCATTTTATTCAAACTCAAACAAACTACAGTGGATTCCTTCTTAACCCTAATCAACATGGGTGATTTCAGTAACGTTAACATATGCGATGAGTCTCTCGGACTCATATTACATTTTTGCAGAAAAATATCAGATTACCAAAATTTCAATTTTTATTTATTCAACTTTCAATATAAAAATAATTCACAATATAAAAATTGATTAAAATTAATTATTTGTTTATGCAATTCTGGCATTTAACAACTTTAACGGAGTGTTCAACACAGACGTTTTGTGCGCAGCTGTTGCATAGCTGTTTATTCATTCTACCTATTGCTGGTGGGCACATGTAGCATCGGCGTTTTTTGGAGGTCTTGTCCTGTTGTTCGGCTGCTTGAAGATTATCCTGGCTAGCGCAAGTCGCGGATAAAACTTGCTGTATTACACCTTTCGTTAAATTTGATAGGTGCGAAATATTTTGTCTTTGAATGTTTGGCAAAACCAACTCCTTTACAACCCCTTGCAGAAATATTTTTCGGCGGCCATTTGGATTCAAAGTATGCCATTCGGGATATAAATTGAACCAAATAACCTTGGCTGCCACACCAGTGACATCAATAATATTAAAAAATTGTGCCAGTGGCCATCGATTTGTTTTCCGTTTTGGCGAAAATGAGTGACACATTTGGTCCAAAGTGTCAACTCCTTCTTTTGTTGAATTATAATGTAAATTGATATTTGATTTATTATGATTTTCAATATTATTTGATCATCGAAATGCATCGATGATAATAAAATGACTGCTCGGTTTTTTTTTGGGACATAACTCACCAAAGTCATATTTTTTCGAAAACCAAAGACATTTGATTCGATAGGTCTTTGGCGCTGTGGTTGAAAATTTGCTGGAATGTATGTTTTATTTTTGCGCAAAGTGCCTACACATGTCAATCCCACACTTAACAATTCCTGTGTCAACTGCATGCTCGTAAAAAATTATCGAATGTAATGTTTCTATTCGTATAATGAAATGGTGTACATAGTTGTTGAACCACGTTCGATCCAAGGTTAACTGCTGTTTCATTGCCATCTTTCCCTAAATACGGAATCTCTTTTAGTGGGTAGCTGGTACTGCTATCGACGATCCATCAGCTTTTCATCCCATATTTATCCGGTTTCTATGGGATATACTGTCTGAATGATACCTTTCCCCGAAACGGCACTAACTGTTCGTCGATCGTTAAATTTTCTCCAGGAACATAGTGGTTTAATAAATTGGTGTTAATGATAGCCCAAATATCTCTAATCGGAGCAAATTTATCCTTAATTCTTCTAGCAGATCTAGTTGCGGTGTCGTCAAATCGGATGTAATAACAAAGAAGCTCAAAACGGTTCCAGGACATGCTAGCTCTGAAAAGAGGACTTCCAAGCAGCGGATGCCAAAATTCTCGCATATTTATTATTCCTTGTTTATTCAGGCCGGCGTGAATCAATAAACCGATGAAGCAACGAATCTCGATTTCATCTGTGCGTTTCCATTGTTCTCCGCTTTTTTTGTAACCATACAAATTTGTGCAATTCACAATTATTTTGATAATTTCATCGCTAATAAAAAGCAAAAAGGCATCCAGTGGTAGATCAATATGTTGGCCGGGTTTAAGTTTTACTTTATTTACACCACCTCTTATAATATTGCATGCGGGTGCTCTTCCTTGTGGAAAGGGAGTGCCATCTTTTGCCGTAAAATAAATAATTTCGTTTGGCAATTCCGCTTCATTTAACGCATTCTCTGATTCAGATAACACTTGTTCATCGTCAACATCAGTATATGTAACGACAACATCTATTTCACTATCAGAATTCTCTATAGGAAGCACAATGGTGTTCTCCTCATCGCTTTCCTCTAAGACGGCTCGTACTTCATCCTCCGTCCATACACGTCTTCTATCCGCCATTCTATACCAAATATCACTTGAAAAAACTTTAATTTTATATTATCACACTTTCATAAAACCTTACCTTTTACGAAAAATTCAACAATTGATTTACTAGCGGTAAAAGCTATATATTCGCTCAAACACTAAAAATATAATATAAGGGGAAAAACCGATTTATTTATTACTCACTGACCAAACGATACAAATAGTGAAAACGACCAACACAAATAAAATATAGATTTTGTACTCTAGCTCGGAATACAGTATAAAAATATTCCAAATAATGATGAAAAAATGCAGTTACATATTTCCTTGATTTATATCGAAAATTCATAATGAGTCTATGGGACTCATCCCATGCATATTAGTTTGTATTTTACGAACTGCGTTATTTACCGTTTTCTAAAGCAAGCTAAAAAATTTTACTGTTATATTTTTAATCTTGAATAATAAATATTAAAATACATATAGCTCAAAATTAATAAAAATTTATTTAGCATAGTTGTTTTTACAGAATTTTCATCAAATGAGTCTCAGAGACTCTACCTATGGTGATTAGGGTTAAATCAAAATATGTAATTAATTACATGATTAAAAATAATTTTTATGAATTGAACACATTCAATTTATTTTATTTTCGCGTATTTTTTTCAATTTTTTACATATTTTATTTATTGTCATGTATGTATTTCATTATTACATAATAAATGAATTATTTTAAAGATTATTTCCTTTTTGTTGATTGAATTTTACTTTGAATTTATTAATGTTTAGGCAAAAGTAACTAAACTAAAGCTGTTTTGAAAAAAAAAAAAAAAAATATATAAGTAAGAATTATTACAATTTTTTTTGTTCCAAGTTGTTAGAGCCAGAAAACTTATGAAAGCCGGAAATTTTTTTGGGTCCTGTGCGATTCCGGCTTTGAGAAGTTTTACTGTATAATGTACAAACAACAACAAAAAAGAGAATATTTTTCGTTGGTTTTGATATAGTCGTCACAAATATTTTCCTGTATCTTGATAAATAGATCAGGTATGTTTGTATGTGCTATAAGGTCTCCTGCTACGCATATGAAAGATGGTAGAAAATATTTACCGTCATTGTGTGTTGGTGGATTTAGTATATAAGATTTTGTTACTTGTATTCTGGTGTTGTTTATCTCTTTGTGTTTCTCTGTATTCATGAAACAACTATGGTATTCTTGAAAACATGAACTATATGAGCACAATGAGATTTTGTAAATTCGAGTCAAATAGGATTCTTATACTTTGGATAATCGAATGGGTTTGAGTCGAATTGCAATCGAATACAATTCATTTAGAATGGTTTATTTAGGTAGGATTAATAATTTTTTACAGGATATTACTAACTGCATCAAATTGATTTCAAATTAATTTAATTAATATTATAAATTGACTAAATATATAAATAAAATGCGAATTTGAGAATGTTGGTTTAAGTTAAGTTAAGATTTGATTCTTTAACAAAATGATGTGTTCATTTATGTGAACAAAGTGGAATTATGTAAAAACATTTTGGAAGGCTAAATGTTTTTGAATTTAATTATTGACTTAATGGATTTATTGAAATTTAGATTGCGGGTTTCACAGATAATCGTCATGATTACTCATACGATTGCGGGTTTCACACATAATCGCCATGATATTGCATGCTTGATTCGGCAGGGTAATAAGTCTGTAGCGGCTCACTCATGCGTGCTCCGCCACAAAGTATCACTCACATACATTGGCGTCTGAGTTAACTCAACCAATAATGCAACGTCTCTACGCCGCTCAACGTTGACATTAACATTTGGGAACACACGCATTCAACTAATGAACTACTGTCTCTTCCACATGAAGAGACAAGAAAACAAAATAAAATGTTTCTTTTAACTTCAGTCTGCTCTCGATCATCAATGCGGTGACATGTCGCCCACATCGTGCGGTAGTGGAAAATAAATATAATAAAATGGTGATTAATAAATTACAATACTTGTGAAAATAAATAAATAAAATTGTGCGTTTGTTTAAAATAAAAATAAATAAATTTTATTAAATTAAATTAAATTATAAATTAAATGATTTTGGATTAATAAATCTTAACATATTTAATTGTTAAATTGGTGACCACCGACGTCCGTATTTATGGAAAAAGGACACGCCACATGGATCGGATCGACACAAGCAACCATTTTATTTATTTTTTTTTCTTATTTTTTTCTGTGTTAAAATTTTGGAACACCTGGCACGAACCCGTGCCAGGTAAATGGTGCGTATCTTTATTCTGAATAAATATTAAAATATTTTTGTTTGTGACATATTTTTTTTTTCTACTATATTTATATGTGCGTACGGCCGCCAACCATATCGGTTTCAACAATACCGCATGGGCACATTTATTTACAAGGAGCCGTGTGTACACACGCTTCTTTCAGTGTTGCGCTACACAATTAAACAACGCCATACCGCCTACCAATATAATCGGAGTCAGCCTCATCATCACCAACGGGAATTTAACCGCTCACAGATACGCCATGCAGACAAGGGTGCGCGCCTACACATACACATGCGGTCGAACACAACTACCACCATCACCGCCAGTGTTATCATCTCCACCATCGTCATCGCTCTGGCAGCATCATCATCATCATCATCACTATCATGAACACCATTAGTGCCATCGCCGACACCAACAACAGCATCTGACAGTGGCAACAACGTCATCATCAGCTTCGCCATCGTCATCGTCGTCATCATCATGGGCTCCATAGGCGAGCAACAACATCTTCACCAACTAGCAGCTGTCATCATCATTGCAACCGCATTGGCAAGCAGCGGAATCAACACCATCACCGCCAACGCCATCAACAGGGACATCATCAGCACCGGCAACATCACCATCTGCTCATTTTTTTTTATTTTTATATATTGTACATTTTTTACCATTTTTTTTTTCGAGTTCATTTTTTTTTTATTATTCTTTTTTAGATTCAATAAATTTTTATTCTGTTTTACTCAACAATGGCTCCGCAAAATGTCGCATGGCAAAGCGACCACCCAGCCATTCCCAACCGCACTCCCCACCATCTTTTTATACAGCCACAGTCGAGACTCACTTCGACTGCCGTCGTATAACTTTCCATGTCACTGGGACACAGTCGAGACTCACATCGACTCTCCCACCCTCTCACAAGAAAGTCGAGACTCACATCGACTTCCTCCGGCCACAGTCGAGTCCGTGGAGTGGCCTCAAAGCGGTTACTGCCAACATTTCTTGGCAGGCCCCAAAGCTGACTCCAGACTTCAGAATTCATTTTCTGGTCTGGAATGTCACAGCTTTGCTTCCCGACATGGAAACTCGGTCACTGCACCATGTTTGTGTCTGACTGGTATGGTGGACAGTGAGGGAAGACTAGAGGTACACATCCAGTATTGGTCGAAGCCCCTGCTCCCAACCTACCTGGTGTGTGCTTCGACGCTTCCTTTCACCGCTGCCCACCTGCTTAGCACGACACAAACGGCACATTCACTCGGTTGCGTCACCAGACATCTTCAAACAGCTCTGTCTACAACACAGCATTTCAGTAGAGGAAGATAAGAGGTACCCACCGATATTTGGTCGACACCACTTGCTCCCATCCTATCAGGTGTGGGCCTCGACGAACATCCTTCTTTACAGCTGCTGACGCAAGAATCGACCGACCACATTCTCACCCTTTCCCTCTGTCCCGGCCCATCGACTCCGTTAATGCTTCTTACGAGATAAGACATTTCAACGGAGTGATCGCCAGCTCTGTTTAGCTGATCTAAACACAGACAGACCGAAACCAATCATGTTTCACAGAGAGGGGAAATCACTTGTGGGGGAGTCCTGTAGCGGCTCACTCATGCGTGCTCCGCCACAAAGTATCACTCACATACATTGGCGTCTGAGTTAACTCAACCAATAATGCAACGTCTCCACGCCGCTCAACGTTGACATTAACATTTGGGAACGCACGCATTCAACTAATGAACTACTGTCTCTTCCACATGAAGAGACAAGAAAACAAAATAAAATGTTTCTTTTAACTTCAGTCTGCTCTCGATCATCAATGCGGTGACATGTCGCCCACATCGTGCGGTAGTGGAAAATAAATATAATAAAATGGTGATTAATAAATTACAATACTTGTGAAAATAAATAAATAAAATTGTGCGTTTGTTTAAAATAAAAATAAATAAATTTTATTAAATTAAATTAAATTATAAATTAAATGATTTTGGATTAATAAATCTTAACATATTTAATTGTTAAAAGTCCGTGAACTGAGTCAAAGTTTTATGGATATATTTATATTTATTTATGAATAAAGAAATTCAATTTTTGAATTATTGTTTAAGTGCAGGATTTTATTTTTGTGCGGTTGTACATGGAATTGTAACTAATAAATTCTAATAATTTGATTGTACTTATTATATTGGTTAACTTAATTTGATATTATGTCATAGTTAATTTCATATTAGCATTCTCGCTCAGCATCCAGAAACTCCAAGCATCCAGCAGTTATGTAGCGCAGAAATTGTATTGTCTCGTGATAACTGTTTTATTTTATTTATCACTAACTAATTTATATAAGTTAATTTCTATTAATTAAGTAGTAAAGGAATTTAGTTTTCAGAGATATCTGGGAAATTCTATTTAAGTTTTATTAGTAAATATTATATATAGGTACATGTAGTACTTAACTAAATTATTGATATTCTAGACTTTTTAAGTCGTAACATGACCAATGTTTAAATTATATTATTTACTTTTATAAATAATTAACTTTATCATTATTAATTTTCTTTTTTCTAGATCTGTAGGAAATTGCCGATTAGTTTAAATTTAATTTTATGTTTAAATATATTTTTTCAACTTTTTATTTTTAAATCTAGTTGCAGTAGGTAAACAATTAATTAATTATCTACAGGATAACTAATGCATTTAAATCGTAACTTAGCAATTTAAAAATTTTTAAACATTCTTTTAGAAGTTTTTAGCTTAGAATTGGGAAAGTCTACATATGCAATTTCATAAAATGTTAATTTTTGTAATACTCGTATGTAATATATTTGTTTTGCTCATTAATAAATATTAATTAATTTAGTTTAAAGAATATTTAAAGGTTTCGCTTCCTTAATTTGCTAATAAATAATTCAATTTTCAGAATATAACATAGTTCCAAAAATAATCATTATTATGGGATTAAAATTAATCCTGAATTTTAGAATTAAATTTTAGTTTGGTATTATGGTGATTTATTAATTAAAATTAGTTTTCAAAGTTGCCTGGGTATTTGTATATTAATTTTATTTGTTGATTCTTGTTATACTTATAGTACCTAACTGAATTATTGATGATTTTAGGCTGTTGTGGTGCTGTAACATTATCATTTTTAAATTATTTATTATACATTTTATAAAATAATTGAATTTTTAATTATTTATTCTCTTTTTCTTAATCGGTGGGAAATTTATGATTAGTTTTAAGTAAAATTTTATGTTTAAAATGGCGTTTAACGTTTATTTTAATTCTTGTTGCAGTATGTAATAATTAATTAATTAGATATAGAAGGACCATGAAAATAAAATAAGCGCTATTTCTGTAATCTTAGCTTAGTAATTTTAAATTTTTCTTAAATGTTTTATCAGGTAAATTAATGAAAGGCGGGCAGGAGGGCATTACAACATTAATAATTTTTTTAAGTCCTGATTAAGATTTAGGAAGTCCTGAGTATCCGGCCCTGGATTCCAGAGAAATGATCATCTAATAATGTAATTAGATTGTGCTGTCTTGTGCTAACCTATTTATTATATATTGTACTAATAATTTACTAACTATCGATCGCATTGGTGTCTGTAACCGGATCGAGTCTGTCCCTACTAATAATCCTATCATATCCTTCGGTTTTGTTATATGTACACGGGTGTACGGCATGTGTCTGGAAGTCCGGGAAATCCTGCTATAATGCTTGGCCGTACACTCACAATCAATCAATCAATGACAGCAAAGCGAGATAAAACGTTCTTTATTTGTGTTAGTGGTCAAAAGTACCGTTAATTTTTAATTATTTTTGAAAAATTTTCTATACTCAAATTCAATCCTAATTCAGTTCTAATTTGAGTTACATGTGATTATAAAGAGTACTTTTAGAAAATGATTTTCATTGGTTATAATAAAAAACATGTCACACGGTAAAGCCAAATATGCAACCTGTATGGTTCGCAATTGTTGAGCCAAATCAGTTGCAAATAGGACAACAAAATTTTATACATTTCCGAAGGATCCTATAGAAAAAACGAATGGGAGTCAAAATAGTGTCAAAACATGAAAACTACTTCAAATTTATAAAAGGATTTCAATTAACAATAAAATCTAAACTTGCGCTCAATGACTATTTGTCACAAAATAATGTTGATTTTGTGCTGACAGGAAGAACGAATCAAGACGCGTTGGACATTTTTTTTTTTCGCAACTTCGAGGGAAAGGTGGTTTTAACTATACTCCAACCAGCAATGAGATAGGCCAACATTTTGCCAATATCCTGGTAATGATATTACTAACCAACTCAAATTGCTCCAATTGTATCATCGAGGATAGCGATCACATTTTACTTGATTGGGCTGAATTCAAAGCCGAGTATAAGGAAAGTTTGAAGGAATTTGGGGAGAAGAAGGACGACGTTCAAGATGAAGAGTATTTGGATAGTTTATAAGACATATATTTTAAAAACCTTGAGAGTAACACCATTACTTCCTATGCAGGGTATTGGTTACACAAAAAAATATCATGTGACAAATGTAAACTAAAATTAATCAAAGGGGACGAAGAAATAGCGCACAGTGAAATATTTATGAACGAAAAAAATTTCAAGAAAGAAGCAAGCAATTTCGGTTCATTAAAAGGGAATGATATCAAAGGGCCGAATGTCGAAGGGCCGAATTTCAAAGGGCCGAATTTCAAAGGGCCGAATGTGTCGAAGGGCCGAATGTCGAAGGGCCGAATGTGTCGAAGGGCCGAATGTCGAAGGGCCCAATGGGTCGAAGGGCCGAATTTTTTTTTTTGTTTTGTTTTAAGAAATAAAATTTTTAAAATTTGTTGTTTTAAAAATATTTTGTAATTTTTTTTTGTCAAATATAAATTAATATAATAAAATTCATGTATTTTATTATATTTAATCTTTGGATATTCTATCGACAAAAATATTGCATTAATTGAGGTTGTTTATATTTTGCGTTCCTTTTGGTATTATCAAGTGAAAAAATATTTGTACATAATAGGTATTTTACCAAAACCAAGTCTTATTATATCAATATAAATGGAATATATATGTAGGTATACACTTTTGTGTTACTTTTGTATTACTTTTGTAGTATAACCCGCTCGTATATAATAACAAAAGGCGGAGGTTATTTTTTTCAAATATGCGTACCAAATGTAAATAGATTTTAAATTAGAAAAAAGAATTTTGTCATAAAATGTCATAAAAATTAAATTTCCTCCTGTTTTTTAAGCTGATGATAATATTCTTTCATTTACCAACGATGTTATTTTCGAGAACATTATATAGTTTATTACTATTGTTTTAGAAAAAAAAAGTAAATAATGAATCCTAATTATCGGTCGGCTTTCTTTCAATCTCACTATACGAAAATGTATTTTTTTTCTCTGCACGACGAACACATAACATACAAAGGGATGGAAAGATTTTTAAAGAGTGGATCTACAAAAAAGAGTTTTATTGATGTTTTCCAATCATCCAATCATAAATTACAACATTATGTATTTTGGTAATCCTTTTATTCTATATAATCCGCTCCTACGTGCGGCACGCAGTGCGGCATGTTTGCTGATCCCGGCTCCTACGTCCCCCGAAGCTCAAATCTAAAGCCCCTCGGAGGGCTAAGCGGGGGGGGGCGCAGCGACCTCCCGCGTGCCCGTGAGAGTTACCGAAGCCGTTAGCCTCTACAATTCCACGTTAAATTAGTCGATGTCATTTTTCTTCAATTTATTTTCCTCAGAATAGAGAAAAAAAGTACGGGAAATTGTTATGCAAGATTTTATATTGCAATATTTTATAATTGGAACTTTATGTAATTGCAATATTTTGTGATGCAAAATTTACATACCCAAGTAAGTTTTGCTATGTCCATTATTTTAAGTTTTTTTTTATATGAGCAGGCATTTATCTACATACATCAAGATGATTCATATTCAATTAATAAAAAACAAATTGTAATAATTACACAAATTTTATTTAAAATTATAATTCCAGAAGTTAGTTTCTCTTCTTGAGCTTTTCTTCTTTTTCTAGATATTTTTGTTTTCTTTCTCTTATCTTTTCTTTTTCTAGATATATTTGTCCATGATGTAAATAGATATATAGAATAACCAAAACACATAATACAACATTATTTATTTATGACTATGTACATCGACACATCAATAAAACTCTTTTTTGTAGATCCACCCTTCAAAAATCTTTCCACCCCTTTGTTTTTTATGTATTCGTCGTGTAGAGCAAAATAATACATTTTCGTATAATGAGATTGAAAGAAAGCCGACCGATAATTAGGATTTTTTGTTCCCAAAGACAAATTCCACCACTTAATTTTTGTTTTTCTAAAACAATAGTAATAAACTATATAATGGTCTAGAAAATAACATCGTTCGAAAAGAATGAATATTATCATCAGTTTAAAGAACAGGAGTAAATTGAAATTTTATGACATTTTATGAAAAAATTCTTTTTTCTTATTTAAAATCTATTTACATTTGGTACGCATATTTGAAAAAAATAACCTTCGCCTTTTGTTATTATATACGAGCGGGTTATACTACAAAAGTAATACATATGTGTATACCTACATATTTATTCCATTTATATTGATATAATAAGACTTGGTTTTGGTAAAATACCTATTATGTACAAATATTTTTTCACTTGATAATACCAAAAGGAACGCAAAATATAAACAACCTCAATTAATGCAATATTTTTGTCGATAGAATGTCCAAAGATTAAATATAATAAAATACATAAATTCATAAGAAATTAATTTATATTTGACAAAAAAAAATTACCAAATATTCCTTAAAACAACAAATTTTAAAAATTATATTTCTAAAAACAAAACAAAAAAAAAAAATTCGACCCTTCGACCCATTCGGCCCTTCGACATTCGGCCCTTCGACATTCGGCCCTTCGACATTCGGCCCTTCGACGTTCGGCCCTTTGAAATTCGGCCCTTCGTACCCATTCCATTAAAAGCTCCAACAGAGGAATTTATTGTCATTGCGAAATTAGTATACACAATTTTTGATAGCAATTACTCGACAGAAGGCCATCTCCCGAACATACTAAAGAAAATTGCATTAAGTAATTTCAAGAATATGAATGAGCTTTATCCGACATTTCTTCCTCAAACAATTGATCCGTGTTATAAGCACATACATAGAAATATTAATTTTTATTTTTTTTATTTTGGTGCTAATACGGAAAAATTATAAATGGTCCATTTTAAATGGTGGACTTAGCCAAAAAAAGGAAAAATCGCGAAACAATATCACTCCGACGGAAGCATCCAAAAAATTAAAAATATTGCATAGCTAAGTTCGGAATGAAATTATAATTAACTTTAAATTTAAAATTATATTCTTAAATGGTAAAAAAAATTAATTTTGAAAAAGAAATAAAAATGTGTTTTGATCTTTTTTTATGTTTCGCCAATATTTTTTGATAGAAATATAATTTTTAGAATTGAAACCTGGCCTTTAGAAACGGTGTGGTGCCATCGTTTTCTTACAAGAAATCATTAACATTTTTTACAAGAAATCATCATATTACGCTAACTTACATTACATACAATATTATTAATTAATTTGATAAAATTTATAAGGAATAAAAGAAGCACAAACAAGTGGCAAAGTTAATTTCATATATTTTGAAATGATTGTTCGAGAAAAAGGTGCCCATATGCCACAATCCTTAGAAACTTTCCATAAGTACATTGTTAGTCTTGCGAACATATATTATACGGGCTATGTGTAACCGACTAAACAACTGTTCATCTTATATTATAACAACTGTTCATCTTATATATATTATTTTACCACTTTTACTTGTCGAATCGAACCTACATTTATGTTTTCCATATTTTATTACTTAGTAGCATGTGCTTTGTGTAAAATTTTACTAGCGCAAAATATTGATCTAGATACAAAAAATCAATAAAAAATTAGTTCTCATTTCGTTAAATCGTTTTTGTCTAGATCAAATATGTATCAAATAATTGCACATAAATAAGTTTTAAACGATCGAATTGTTGGTGCTGTGTACCAACAACGAACTCAATAATTCCATTAAACCCCATTATAAAGGTAATTAACTTACATGACTTACATTATCTTTCATCAATGACCTGTAATCTTATTTTTTGAAGTTCCTTATTTTGCATAAAATTTAATAAGAACGGGTCGTGTTCAGTCGGGCAAAAGTGATAAAAAATATCATGATATTTTTTGTTTCCCTAACTTCACTTCCTTGTATTTTATGTCATGCCCGACAAAACAACCAAAATGAAAAAAGTATCTTTACACGTCAAACTTCTGTAGAGCATCTTTATTTGGACGACATCAGAACCAATTTATCGCGATTTTTTATAAAATAATAAACAATACCCTTCCTGAATAATATGAAAAATATCACGCCACAATCAAAAGGCAAATATTTGGTTTCCAAATATGTATTTATTTTGACAGCTAAAAAACCAAGAAAAACCTTGTTTTTTTGGTGATAAAGTCTGTATTCTACTATGAATAATTGACTGAACTGACTTCAAGTCAAAGAGGCAAGAAAAACTAATCCATTAGAGTGACAAAGAAAAAGTATTATTATTATTTTTTTTTTTTTATCAAGATTTTATGGTTAAATTTTGACATCAGACAAAAACATAACCAACAACTATTAAACAAATTAAGTATTAGCATTAATTCGATTATTTTCACATCTCAAAATTATCTAAAAAATTAATTGTTATTAATACTCATATCAGAATTATTATTTTTCGAATATTTTCCGTCATATAATAAAAAATTTAAAAAATTTCTAACATAAAATGGCCAATTATTAGTGTGTGCGGGAAATATTTTTCATCGTACACAATATTTATGCAGATATGTTAGTTGAAATGATCTCGATTTGATAATTTTTGACCATAATTATGGCGATCCACTAATATAAACACACATTTGATGTAAGTCAAATCTTGACTGACTTCGTTTTGTATTTCTTTCACACCACCACCGATTTTATATTTGTATCTCCCTTTATTTTGATTGACAAAGTTTTATTCGCAATGGAATTCAGGCTTAAATGAGTTTGTTTTATGGCAAAACTTGATACAAAATATCATGATAAATTTTATCACTTTTACCCGACTGAACACTAGGAATATAAATCTTACACTAAACTCCATTGTACTTTTTTAATTTTTTTTGTTCTATTTTCTATAATTTTTGTATAGACAAAAACCAAAAACATCTATAATTCCAAGACGAATTATTGTTTGTTATTGTCTGATAATGACTACTGAAAGTAGTATTGGTAACTAAATGACGACGGCAACGTCGCATATTACTTTACATTCATTTTCATACAAACACATATTTACTTTTTATTTGTACACTCTTGACAAAAATATTGTATTAGTTCAATTTTATTTTTGAATTTAATAAAAAAATTACTAAGAGATTTTAAATTTAAAAGGTGTCTTGATGTTAAAAATCGAACTGTGTCTTAATATTTTTATATTTAACGTTTAGTAAGGCATTGAAATATGTAGGCTTATTCGTATGTTTTAAAACAATGAAGTATGCCACTTTTTGGTCTACGAGTGTAATAAAGATAGGTTTTGTTTTTCCTCAAATATCAAACATTTATCTCGATTATGACGAATGAAGAACAAAAATTTAGCGTATTTTGTTGAGAAGTTTACAACAATTGCACTAGGCAGAGAAATTAAGTAATTAAAAAAATAATTCGAATTATTTAATTCAAACTCGAGCATATAAAATTCGTAAATATTTGACAGAAAAATAGGAGAATTAACAACATAAAAGCTACAAATTAAATCAAAATAATAATTCTCGACTTATGTATATTCTTGAAAAAAAACAATAATTTCATTAGTAATATCCATACATTACAATTTTTTCTCAACAAAATATGCTGATTGTTGTTGTAATTTATTTTGTTGTTCCAAGAAACATGCACGTCTTGGAATTATAGATGTTTTTGACAAAAACCAAAAATCCAACAATAAATAAAAATTAAAAATACAAAGGAGTTATACATTATTACGTATGGATTTGTGAGGTTTATATGTATTCTTTAATATAATTTCATTCATATTTTCATGATTTTTGTATATGAATGTGTTCAAAAGAGATAAACAGATTTGAAAGGATGAAAATATGAATTTATATATCGGTCGACGAGAAATATCTCGTTGTGGTAGATTTTATTTGGAGTAATTTTCATAGTTTGAATTAACTTCGTTATCTGTGGTACAGTATTAACCTTTGTGTCAACATGAGTATCGAACTACTTTTCATTAACACGAGCATACCATGGTGTGTATTAAATTTTATAGTGCATTTTATATGAAAATCGTAAATATTGACCCAATTTTATTGGGGACTGACTATTGAAAAACTCAGTATGACAGGAAATTTTCATTACATTGATTTTTTACATTGCAAAATCCAAATACATACCAAGGTGTGTCGTGTTGACAGAAAGGAGACAGAGGTCGTACCATTTTACAAAGGTATTAGTTCAGCCTAAATTAGTACGTAATTATATTTAGAAAAGTACCGTTATCTTAGATGTTATAGTCAAATAGATCTAAGTTTATATTTTGGCCGATAGATGGCACTACCAGGAAAATTTTAATATACCCAAAACAGCATTTAACAGCTAAAATAACAGCCTTTCAGAAAAGGGTAAAACTGAATTTGTTCTTCTCCTAGTTTACCCAGCAGAGAGCTTTAAAGTTGAAAAATCTGTTTTTATATAAAAAATAATTATATTAGTTGTGAAAAATAATTGAATTAACTGTTAATGTGAATTTTCCTAATGATTTTTATAGACTACAAATAAGCGATTAAAAATAGTGTAAATTTTGAAATAATGTAGCTTCAGTGTAACCACCAGAGGGCTGCAAATCTGAAATTTATGGATTTTTCGTAATAATAATTGCTTAAATTGGTTAAGTATCAAATTAACGAAAATGTTACCAATAATTTTATAGCTGATAGCTTGTATACACTAATAATTCAATTAAATGTAAATCCCGACACGTTCGGTTTGTAGTTTGGTCACCAGAGGGCTGCAAAATTGGAAATAACGTATTTTTCTAACTAAAAGTGGTCAAAAATGGTTATATATCACAAAGAAAGTTGATCTACAATCTTATAGCTAAAAACCCACGATTCATCACTGATCAGAAAATTGAAAGAATACACTTTTTAGTTAACTAATACCGAAAAAGGTCTGTGGCTCACTTAGGCTACAAACTGTTGTCATCAGAAGAAGAGCTGAAGGCGCAAAAGTGGTTATTTTCTTTATGCAATAATTAAAATAAAAGAAGAAATTTGAAATAATACATTTTTTTGGAGCTGAATATTCCATCTCTGAGAAAATTAATAAATTTAGTTTGAAATCCATATACAGCTACTAGATCATGTGTCTGTTTTTCCGATATTACTGCATAGGAAAGTATGGTCACTTCACCTGTTGAAGTTTTGTAGTACGCCACGAAAGGAAATGAAGTTACTTGCGTAATAATGCGCTGCTTGTATTTCATTTTGTGTTATAAATTTATAATTCTCCGAAAAATCCAATCCATTGCAGATTATTTTTTACATGTTTTAGGTAACGCGATTGTTCTTTAGTGATATAATCTGCTTATATCATCTGCTATATCGTGCTTACGGAGTGCTGCTAAACTAAACTTTGACTTTGAAATGAATTGAAGGCTTCCAATAGCTTTATGTTGCATCATCCACCTCCTCAGCTTCTGCAGCGAATTTTAGTTGTTTAAGGAAACTATCGACAAGCATATTGCAGTTTTCACATTTTTCTTTACAGCAGTCCAACGTCAAATTTTCACAGGATACTTTTTTTTTAACAGCTCTCTCTCATTCCTAATAACAGGATCACAAAGTAAGATTTTTGTAATAACTGGACATAACAAATTGTGGTTTTGATGAATTATACACGCACATTCATTATGTGTTCCGGCCTTTCCAGCTAACATACATTCTTTTGGAATCCAATCTTTTGAGTTGGATTTTTTTACCAAAATATGCTGATATGCCTCAAATAAACTGCACAGAACAATTAGTTTCTGCTTTTGAATCCGCTTTCCATTAGCATCACGAACTTATGCAATCATTTGTTCCAGGAAGCTGTCGGCTGATAATCATACTTCTGTAGAATTCCTCAACTAAGGAAATTATTTCTGAAGAAATTCCGGACCTCTTTTTTTCTTGATCCGGGAAGCTGCCATATCCTGACTCTTTGAATAAATTCTCTGATTTTATTGCTATGTGTTTTGTTGCCTGGAATTTTTCCATAATTCTGCACACTGACCAATGCTCAGATATTAAAGAGAGCAGGAACACGCGATTTTCGTATTTTTCCTCGCGCTTAAATGCTTCCACGATGTTGTTGAGAAGTTCCCCTTCTTCATCAACATCTGCATGATTTTCATTGATATGTGTTATTACGGGAATTGGAACACTCAGAACATTTTCAGAAGTGAGTTTTCCAATTTTTTCCAGTTGCTTATGACCATAAGCTGGTTCTGAGAGCCTGCGCTGCTTGAGAGGTGATCCACCTCATTGAACACATGATTCAGAGAAACTATCTTGATACTCTGTTTGAAGAAATTCTTGTGGCGCTGATATTATTTCCGATTGACCTGGAGTATTATACGACCGTGTTGAATATTGTAATGCAACTGGATTTGGTAAAACTACAACTTCATTTAAACGGTACAATTTTATGCTGCATTTGTTAAAAATTCTTCATTTGTTATTTCACGATTGAAAAGCTTTTGAGCTTGTGCAACTAATTTTGTACTAACAGCTCTAGATTTGTTGGTCAAATTTTTGTGATTTTCTAAATTAAAAGGATTACAACATTGTGGATGAACCATTTTGTATTTTGACCTAGATATTTCACTGAACCACTTAAAACATTCAATAATAAATTTGCGAAAAAGATACTTTATATTTCGCTTTTAAGTTTTAACTAAAGATCCTAAAAATGTGTACAACTATTTATATGGCGGTTGCCAATAATATTCTTAATTTAGGTTAGTGAAGAATATTACGAAAGTAATAAAACAAAATGAAACTACTTGAAAATGGTGGGGAACACCAAAATTATTTTATTATTTATTATTTAGGTAACAAAATTGATGAATCATGCCTAATATACCAAAAAAGTAAAGGAACCGGCAGTAAAATATGTACTTACGTGACGTCATATTAGTCTAAACTGATCACCATATTAAAAAATGATCTATATTTTGTGCTAAAGGGGCAAGAATTAAAATGGGCGAGGTTCGAAAAAAAGGAATGTAAATTGGTGTTCTGAACCTACTTATTGCATTCATATGACTCATTGGTTTATTGCAGTTAAAAACTGAAATAATCCATAAATTTCAGATCTGCAGCCCTCTGATAGTCAACCTGTAGCTAAATTACTTCAAGGTACTATTTTTAAACATTTGTCTATTGTCTATGAAAATCATTAGGAAAATTTCCATTAACTGTAAATATTCAATTATTTTTCGCAACAAATATAATTATTAAAATTTGGAAAATTTTGATATAATTATTAAAATTTGAAAAATTTTGGGCTTTGAGATTTTTGGAGATTTATCTGTTTTGAGGTCCCCTGAGTCCGAAAAAGTGGGTTTCGAATGGTGTCTGTCAGTCTGTGTCCTCTCTACAGCCCAGATGGTTTAACGAATCGAACTGAAACTTCAGATTTAAGCTTTTTTGATAAACTGGGCGATCCCAGTAAATTTGACTCCAAAGCAACTAACCGAAAGTGCCACTCCCTTGGTCCAGAAAATTTATTTTGCATATATCTTAAAAATTATAAGGTTTACAAAAAAACTACTTAATAGAAAATGTTTCCAAAAAATAAAAAAGAGTGAACATAAAAAATTTAAAAAAAAAAATTTAAAAATATAAAAAAAAAATTAGGAAATTATAAAAAAAATAAAATTTCTCAAAATTCTTTGTTCGTAGCAGAAATTCGTGTGTTGGCCACACCTCCATTTTTTTATATAAAAGCACGTTTTTTTAACATTAAAGCTGCTCTGCTTGGTAAACTAGGACAAGAACAAATTCAGTTTTACCCTTTTCTGACAGGCCGTTATTTTATAGTATTCACGCTGAGAGGACAATGTCTTTGACAAAAGAGGTCAAAGCGAAGTTTGCGTCAATGCTTGCAGATACGCTGAAGCAGACGTTCTGCCGCCAGCGTCCAGTACCGTACAGAGATACAAAATCAATACAAGACGAGTTGCAAAAGCTTCAATTCCTAGCAGCGATTTAGCTGGGTGAATATGCCGGCCGCTTGACAGCCAACTACTCGATATGGCTCTCGCTATTTGGTATTATTGTGTTTTGTGGTTTCAATAACGTAAAATGTAACTTATAAACAAGAATTTTCTTAATCACTTGAAATAAATAACCGTTCATAAATGGCAATGCTGGTGGGCCCTGACGAGGAAATGATTCGAAAGGAAGGTCACACGACAATACTACTAAATAAGAACGCCTATTAGCGTTAATTTTACACAAATAAGACTGAAAATGAATTTTGAAATAAACTGTGCTTTTATTTTGAACGACCTTTTTGAAAAATAAAAAAATTGATTATTTTGTTTAATATTCCTTTTATATTTAATTATAAGAATTTTCAAAAAAATCACGGCTTGTGCTATTTTAGGCCTTATACCATAAGGTAAATAAGCTCTGAAATAATTGAAAAAACACAATTTTAGGTATAATATTTTATAATTTTTGGTTATGTTTGTCAGATGCACATTCGATATCAACATATTTAGAAATTTGAACGAGTGCCAAAAAATGTAATTAACATTTTATGTTAGTATGAGTGATTATTTTAATAGTCTAGAGGGAGATTTGTTACTAACTTACGCAGAATCTCACACGAATTCACATTTGGCAAACACATTATAGGCTGAATGCTACTCGACGACGGCGAAGCCCTAAACTATTGAAAAACGTCGATATCACAATGCAAAGGCATGCGAAGTTTTTCAAAATAACGCACTGAGGAGCAATATCACGAAAATTACTGAGACATAAGGAACTGTGTATGCTTGAAGCTGGGGCCTACTGTTGCTTTCGACGTAAATTTTCGAATACTATCGTTCGCCAGTAGGAGGTAACGAAAGAAAAAGCAACGCATTATTTCCACATTGTTTTTATTGATTTTCAAATTTGTTTTATAGTGGAAAGTTACGATTAGAATGCTTTCTTTATGTGTTACGCGGTTGAGTAACCACACACGGCATTACTATTAGAGGAAAGGAAAGCGATGAATAAACAGAATATGAAAAGAGAGTATTAAATGGTATCGTGGGTTCTTTCTTCAAGAATCCTCCTTTTTATATTCAGTTTGAGCTTCTGTAAGTTATGTGCCAAAGGGGAAGCTTGATCGTTCATCTCTTTCCACAAACGCTACTCCGGAGAAAAAGAGCTTTGGAACTTATTGGTGCTCAAGACTATATCTGTGAACTGTTCGTTTTAACATACTTGTAGGTTTTTACATACTAAAAACAATTTTGAAAGACTTTGACAATAATAAATAAAAATATGGTTATACGAAAAAACGATTTACACCATTATTTTTTAATACGAATATCTTTAATTTGTTGTGTAACATGACACGAACCATATTGCAATTTAAAAAATCGGTGTGTTATGCGGCGTCCCTGCTTCAGACGATCCGTTTAAGAAAAAAACACTGTGAAATCGCTTTATAACGAACAACATTTCACAGTAAATTTTCATTCACTAAAATCGGAATTTTCGGAATGTCTAGTCCAATGAGTTATAAGCAATTAAAATAAGAAAATTTTACAAAAATAAATAAATTTTTCCACTCCATTTGGAGGGTTCACTGTATCTTAAGTTTTGCATCTATACCAAAAAAAACTCTCATTTTGCATCATTTACTCTTCTACGGAGGAAATTCGTGATTTAACTTGAATCAATGAGGAGAATAAGTAGAGTCACCTTAAATATCGAAACCGACATCATAATTTGTGTTTGATTTTTTTAAATTGTATTTGTTTCTATTTTATTTATTTTTTTAAATTTTGTTTCTGTTTAAATACCTTTATATATTTTAGCCAATGGACATGTCATCGATGACCAAAATAGTGAATCTGAACCACAAAGTAAGTTATTTACTACCTCCATATTTTATTTTTTTTTTTTTTTCATTTTCTTATTAATTTTTGTTAATTATTTTATTTACTAATTTTCTATATTTTTTAATTTCATTAAATTATGTTATTCAAGTCCTCTTAAATTTTGGAATAATATTGTAATTATAGTCATTTAACAATTTTGGAATAGTAAATAGTCATGTCGTGGCTTCGGATTCTTAGGTAAACCAAATTTTTTTTTTTTTGGGAAATCCCTACCAAATTTTTTTTGGATATTTATTCGATTTATAACAAATAAAAGGGAGTGAGCCGTATATATATTATTTTATTTTGGTCGACGGTGGTCACCAAATATGCCGCTATCAGTAAATCGTTACCCCTGATATCCACTGCTTATGTTGTTAACACAACCACAATTATGAAAACCTCAAGCACAGAAAAAAATAACACATATATATATGTTATTTTTTTCTGTGCCTGAAGATTTATTTATATGGCGACCGCGCAATTCAATTTATGCGGTCGATATTTATTTGTGACACCAAAGAAATTATTTACAAATTTTTGGGGGAAATTAAAATTCATTTACCTATTTATTATTAGTTGTAAGCAAATATACGCCACGAATTTAATTATAAAATTTGTTTTTCAGTTATCACTTTTTATTTATGAGTTAGTTTTTAATGTAGCGAACACTGTGTTGTTACCGAGAGAGATTGAACAAGAGTGTATTTTTAATTGTGTGTATTTTTAATTGTGTCTGTGGTTGAGGCAGCATGAAACACGAAAATGGTACAATCTAAGCAAAAATTGCTGATTCGTTGTGAATGACGACAGTAGATGGTGATGAAACTGTTTTGGTGTTCTACTGAAGTGTCCAAGATATTATTTAGTACAAAGTAGCGTAAAGTAAATGGAATATTCCCATAATTTCTGAAAGTAGTGAGCACAGAATCAAACCCACAGAGTATTATTAGTGCGTCAATATACTCTGTAGTTGTCACTACTATGCTGTAAAGTGTTGTTCAAATACAATTATATTTAATAGTCGAAATGGGTTACATTTCGAATAATTGTAGAGATAAACGAATGAAATAAATTGATTACATGAGTGAATCACTACATGACTCCACCGCAAGTTAAATCCCTCCACAAAAAATGCTTATTCGGCTGAAATACGGACAGTTTTAGGTGTTTTACAAACTGATCTTTTTTCAGTGAAACACAACATGCTGTAAGCCGGTTTGAGCAGGTCGATTGAAATGGTTTGATTTTTACCATTAACCAACATGGTGAACTGTTTGCGAAGTCATGACTCGAAATAGACCTTCGTATGGAGGTGATAATCCGGAGCGAACCTTGCCTGTTCTTACGAACACAAAATCGCAATTATTGAGCGACTTTGGAATGAAAACGTCGTCTTGTTTGGACTGACGAGTGGATTTTGGTACAAGGTTTTTCATTGTTTCACGTAATTGGTTGATTGTCTCGGTAGTTGGAATTGGCGAAATGGGATTTTCGACAAAGAACCGATAAAGGCCAGTTAGTTTAAAAAGTTCTAGTTTCAGTGACGAACTACATAGTGTGACATTCGGAACCAGAAAATAAATTCTGAAGTTATAAAAACTTTTTGAGTGTTTGCAATTTTGCTCAAGTCGAAATGTGTTTCAACTGCGGCCGGTTCGTTGTCGGTAGTGCGGGATAATGTGTCCGCGACAACGTTATTATTACTTTCAGTTTTTGAAATGGTGGTTTGTGATCGGTGTAGATTGTAAAATCTCGACCTTTCACAAATTATCTGAAGTGTTTGACTGCCAGATATATTGCTAGTAATTCCCTGTCGAAGGCGGAATATTTCTTTTCGGCATCCGAGATCTTTCTCGAAAAGAATCCCAGGGGCTTCCAATACTCGTTATGGTACTGTTGCAGTACTGCCCCGCCGGCGGTGATTGATGCATCAGTAGTCAAACTAAGCTTTGAGTTGCTTAGTCGGTGTGGCAGAAGTGTTATCTGTTCCAATTCACTTTTCAACGACTCCAAGAGAAGTTCTTGCGGTCTTGGGCTTTTTGAGTAAAGATGCCAAGTGGCCCTGAATTAGTGATGTGTTTGTTACCTGATGTTCATGATGTCTAACATACGGTCCGCCGTCGCCGCTAACTCGTCGACCGAGGTTGCCTCAGGTTGAGCTGCTAGTGCTACTTTGATTAGTTCTGGCATTTTTCTAATCCAAATGGATCGAATGAATTACTCGCTAACCAGCTGATTTTTGCCAGCGAGTGCGCGTATGTGGCGCAATGCCTCGGATGGACGACGGTCGTCAATTTTTTGTTCCGAGAGAAGTGTCTCTAATTTTTGCTCATCAATAGGTTCAAGCCGCGCCAACAACTTTTTCTTTAAAACGGTGTAGTGGTTTTCTTTTTGGCGGGTTTTGGAGCAAATCTGTTATGATTGTGAAAGTTTCGGGTAAGATGCTATAGACATTATATGAGCATATTTCGACTTCTGAGAAGTAATTCCTCGTAACTCAAACTGGTATATCTGCTAGTTGGAACCAGCTGTTAGCCTGGTTGTGCCAGAATGGAGGCAGGTTTAGTCTTGTTTGACCCGCGATTTCCATATTTGCGTCTTGCGATTCACCCGTGACCATTGTATCAACCGGGGCGGCGCATTTTGGGCTTGTGAGGCCATTGGTTTTGGCTGTTCGCCTGTAGCGCCGGTTTCGGGCATTGTTAATATAAATAAATGTCATTGAAGATTACGCGTATATCGGTAACTCTTATGATTTGTTCATCTAAATTGTTTTTTGCCTCATGCGATTTTATTTTTAGTCAATTGTACAACCGTTTTTATAAGAAAGCGCATTAGCAAGTTTTTTTTTCGAAAAATACATGGCTGGGCGTTTCCATGAAAAGTATATTTTAATAAAAATTTGTGATTGCTTTGTTTCTTGATTTATGTATAAAAGAAGGAATTTTTTGATATATTTTTCATTACGCTTTTGAAAATGAACCCGAATAGGGTTCGAAAGCTAAAGCTTTAATTAATTAAAAAAGAAATAAAAAGAGCCCTAAACCAAATAAAAATTGTTTAATTTATAAATATTAATTGGCTCATAAAAATAAAACACAAATAAATATAACCATAAATATATAAATAACTCGGAACTGAATATCGGAATGGTTACCGTGTAAAAACGAGAGGTGAAAGGAAAAATAAATAATATAAAGTTACCAGAAAAATACAATTTATCGAGAAAAGAAAAATGTTAAACTTTTAAGGAATTTAGGCATGGTGAAAATTTTACAAACAAAAAAAAAATCGAATTAATGCAAATTTTGAGATGGAAAAAAACGTTGGTTCATTGAATATTATTATTTACGTTACACCACAGTCCAGTCAATGGTTAATGAATGATATAATAATTAAAAGTTTCTAAGTGACTGGTACTGCTGAAAATATTGAAAATAAAACAAATTTTATAAAAACTTGCGTTTTTTTTTAATTTAATTGATGACGTTGCGCCTGTGTCAGGTGATTTGACCCTTTCGTTGTATGTGGAACCGGGAAAAAAAATATTTTACGTTAATTACTCGTTCTGTGTATAGTATTTCGTTTCTGTTGTATCGTTTTATTTGTAAATGTGTTTTTTTTCGTTGTGTCGGCGTTCCTTTAAATTTGAATTTTAATTACTTTCATTTTCGTCGTATGGCTGTTTGTTTTGTTGTTTTATATGTTTTACAAGTTGTATAATTATTGATAAAAAAAAATTATGTTGTAACTGTAGTTCACTATGTTGGCCTTATCGATGGTCTGTTCGCCGTTTGCGTACGTTATTCTTGTATGATTTTATTTTGTTTTTATCAGTGGTTATTTTGTTTTTATCAACTTCGATTATCCGGACTTCTGTTATTCGGAACTTCTGTTATCCGGACGAAACAAAAGAACAAAAAAAATCAGAAAAAACTATAAAAAAAACATTTTTTTTAATTTTTTTTTTTGGATTTTACTCTCTCTCATAATTTTTGTATAAAAACATTATTTCTAAAAATATTATACTGTAATATTGCGTTTTTATAAGAGACCTCGAATGTCCGGAAAATTCGATTATTCGGAAATTTGATTCCCCGGAGGTTCCGGATAAAAGAAGTTCGACTGTATTTTGGATTTCATGACTCCATTTTGTGTTGTGTACTGACGTTGTGTTATAATATGACTCCAGGTTTTTTTTTTAAAAGACATATGGTGTGCCTGTATGAGATAATAAAATAAAAAAATTCGTATTAGATTATTTTCTAGTGACGTATTTTAGTATAATCAAAATTATCGTTTACCATTGGGCTGGTGCTCTTATTTGCACCGGCCGTTTAGATGACAGAACATTGTTCTACATTCCTCTGCTCCGTTGGTGTTGCACGGTTTTTCGGTGTACTTTGATGTTGAAAACGTGTTTCCCTCTTATACATTTTTTTTTTTTTTTTTATATTGGGTGTGTGAATATGACTTACAGAAGCTATCCATTTACATACATAATGTTAAAACAATTTATGATGAATATAAAATTATTTTAATTTGTTACAAAACTTCTTTTTGTTTCACACCACCATTTTGGGACGACAAAATGTGGTTGGGCGGCCAACACACAGAGCAACGTGTTGCCGTTTTGAAGATTTATACGAGACTGAATTTTTATTTTTATTTTACTTTGTCTTGTCCTTCGTTGTCTGGAAGAGACAGTAGTTCGGTTGTCCGTTTTTGTATTGGTGTTTCCGTTTGCGTTTCTGTCTGTTCGTATTTTTGTTCTGACCGTGTGGCGGCGAACGCATGTGTGAATGCGTGAACCGCCACAGGAATCCCCCACGAGTGAATTTCCCCCTCTGCAATGTTGTGCTTATGTGATGTCTAGTGTGCGTGTACGTTCGTGTGTTTGACGAAGCGTAGATGTGTGCGAGTGTGTGTGTGTGTGTGATGCTTGCGTGTGTGAGTTGCTTGCGTGCGTGGGTGTGATGCTAGCGTGCTTTTGGGTGATGCTTGCTTGCCTGTGTGTGATGCTTGCTTGCGTGTACAAGTGTGCGTGTGTATGTCGACTGACTTACAAAAACCGCGACTTTGTCAGTGTTTGCCTGACGTTTTCTTGGCTTGGTGTTCTGGAAGTGCGGTATTGTGTCAGTCTGGTCCCAAAACATGCGCCAGGCCAGAATGGTATTTTCTGAAGCCTGACGTAACCTGTTTTGGGCCAGTTTCGGTCCTATGTCGTGTCCGTTCCGTGAGTCTGGGGAGTGTAGTCAAGTATGGCTGGGCGTCGTTTTGCCATACGACTTGGAGCGAGCCATTTAAATGAAACAAACAAAATTTTATTGAATAAAAAAATTAAAAAAAATGAAATTATATAAATCAACTCGTAAAAAAAAGAAAAAATGGTGGTGAAAAATGTACATGTTTGAATATGAAAATAAATATTATTTGATGTTGATGGTGTTGTTGTTGCTGAAGGCGGTGATGGTTGATGCTGCTGCTCGTCGTTGGTGGCCATAATGACGATGGCGTTACTGATGACGATGCCTATGATGAGGGATGCGATCATGTTTGTATAATAATGGCGGTGGTGTTGGTTTTCTTTTTTTTATACGCATGGTGTGAATCCTTATACTAGTATGGCATGGCTGACATAGTACGGCATGACTGACGTACTGTTAAATATGCTCGCATGATGTGATGTGACTCTCTGTCGCTTGTATGTGTGTGTTGAAGGAATAAATGACTCCATTTTGTTGTTGTACGATGTGCACATGTATAGAAATACGTGACGTTGTCGCCGAAAATGTCCACACAAAAAAAAAATATAAAAAAATAATGATAAAACAAAAGAAAACATAATTAATAAAGGACACGTGGCCGATTTTTGTTAGGTACGTACCATTTACCTGGTACAGGTTTGTACCAGGTATCCAAAAAATTTTGCACACATAGAAAACTTGTTGCACCGCTTTTTGAGCGTGTTCCAATCCGTAAAAACGAACGACGGTGGTCACCAATTATAGAAGCTATGCATTTACATACATAATGTTAAAACAATTTATTATGAATATAAAATTATTTTAATTTATTACAAAATTTCTTTTTGTTTCACACCACCTTTTTGGGACGACAAAATGTGGTTGGGCGGCCAACACACAAAGCAACGTGTTGCCGTTTTGCAACAGTTGATCGATCAACATTTAATGATACAGCCAATTCTGATTGTGTTTGAGAAGAATCTTCAGTCAATAACGTTTCCAGAGCATGCTCACCGTAAATTTCCACAAGCAAACGATAAGTTTCCGCAGCACTTTTCTTTGCAATAAAATAATGTAATAAAACTTCCCGCAAATGATGTTTATTTGGAATAAAATTCAACATTTTGAAAGAGTTAAAAATACTATTTGTTTACACTTCAACCAAATGTCGTATACTGCGTTTGATAGCTGACATCAAGTACTATAGAATACAAGTATTGCGCATTTATAGTTTACGTAAGCAGTAAAAATAACGACACCAATTGAGAAAGGGTGGAGATTCACACACCCAATATAAACGGTCGACGGTGGTCACCAAATATGCCGCTATCAGTATATCGTTACCCCTGATAAGCACTGCTTATGTTGTTAACATAACCACAATTAAGAAATCCTCAAGATTTATTTATATGGCGACGGCGCAATTCAATTTATGCGGTCGATATTTATGTGACACATTTACAAATTTTTGGGGGAAACTAAAATTCACCATTACTCAACACTACGTTAATTAATTTACTTATTTATTATTAGTTGTAAGCAAAATATACATCACGAATTTAATTATAAAATTTGTTTTTCAGTTATCACTTTTTATTTATGAGTTAGTTTTAAATATAGCGAACACTGTGTTGTTACCGAGAGAGATTGAACAAGAGTGTATTTTTACTTGTGTGTCTGTGGTTGAGACAGCATGTAAAACGAAAATGGTACAATCTAAGCAAAAATTGCTGATTCGTTGTGAATGACGACAATAGATGGTGATGAAACTGTTTTGTTGTTGTACTAAGGTGCCCAAGGTATTAGTTAGGACTTGTCCGAAGATTGTGATAATTATTTCAGCTGTAATAGAGAGTGCCATATACTCCACCGGCTATCACGCTTAATAACGGTACGAAATCAAAAAAGAAATCAAAAGAAGTTATTCACAAATTCGTTTTATACGTCTTTAGATATTCGTAACGGCTCTTATATGTTGGCACTCTATGAATATTTATTGTGTACATCTCGCTCAAAATGTTTACATTTGTTTATTTTCTAATTTCAAAATTATTATGTCAAAATTATATCAGTATTCCGACGCAAACGAACTTATTACAAAATATGGAAGAGAACATTATTCCACTCCTGTCAAAATTACTACAAAAAAAAAATATTACAAACTAGTGAGCACAGAATCAAACCCACAGAGTATTCAAATTTTAATTAAAATTAAAACTAAAATTATATAATTTAGTTTTTTTTAAATTTTTTATTTATTTCCTGATATTTCGACCGTTTGGTCATAATCATATGAGTTAAAACTAATATTATAAAAATAAAACTTCCTTACTTTTAATCACTTATCTCTTTTTTTTGTTAAGTTGGTACATCTGTTGTTGATATTCCCTCTAAATCTTAGCGTCATAGCTTGACATTTGTAAAAGTTACGTAGTCAAGAGTACATCTATCTCTGTGTGTGTTGGCGATTATTTCCAATTTTAGAAATTATTTACAATTTTAGACAGGATTTGCGAGGCTGAATCCGATCCCACATTCATCAAAAGGATCACTACTGGAGACGAGACATGGGTTTATGAGTACGACACGCAATCCAGACATCAGGCAAGTGAATGGCGTTCTCCAAACAAAAACCACGTCGTTTTCAGTCAAAAAAGAAGGCAATGCTCACGGTTTTCATGGATTACAACGGTGTAGTGCATCATGAATTTTTGCCAGAAGGCCAGACCGTAAACAAAGAGTATTATTTGGGCGTTATGAGACGTTTGCGTGAAGCAATTCGCCGAAAGAGACCAGAATTGTGGGCAGAAAACTCGTGGATTTTGCACCATGATAACGCACCGTCGCACAGTGCCATCATTATTCGTAATTTGTTGACGAAAAATGCAACAAATACCATCCAACAGCCACCGAATTCACCTGATTTAGCTCCCTGTGATTCTTTCTGTTCAATCGAGTTAAAAAACCATTACGGGGAACGCGTTTTAGCAGCCGAGAGGAAATAATGGAAAAATCGCCAACACACACCTAGTAGATGTAGTCTTGACTACGTAACTTTTGCAAATGTCAAGCTATGACACTAAGATTTAGAGGGAATATCAACAACAGTTGTACCAACTTAACAAAGAAAACATAACTCAAATCGGAACGATGGGAGCGCCACACGGTGGTTATTCCGGTGGGAACTTGTTGATCAAGGTAGTATATATATATATATATATATATATATATATATATATATATATATATATATATATATATATATATATATATATATATATATATATATATATATATATATATATATATATATATATATATATATATAGTGTTTCTGATTTCTCGACTTTTAAATTTCTCGAGAATGAAAACGAAAAATATATATATCTCGAGAAATATATTTTCTTAGAATTCTTCGGTTATAACGTCAAATTAAAAACCAACGTATTGTTACACTAATTTTTGAACTATAAATATTAAATTAAACTATTTTTTTAAATTGTAAATAATAAATTTAATAATTTAATTCAATCTTAAATCTTTAAAATTATACCAATGCAGAATATTTTGTTTTGAGGTACAAATTCACAGCATTTTGTATTGTGTATATTTACACATACGAAATAATAAATTAATAAAATATTTAGTTCTTAAAATAATAAATCATAAATGACTTTGATGCTGCGTACATGCTCCAATTCTGGTGAAAAAATGTACACCACGAAGTTAGCAAAATAGTATAATTTTTAGTTAAAATTGGTTACCCTGGTGAACTTTTTGTTCTAGTTGGAAATAATTCAACTCAAACAGCTAACTTCGTGGTGTACATTTTTTCACCAGAAATGTATAGCATGTACGCAGCTTGACAGTAAAACATTTCAATTTGACTTTCTATTAAAATAACTTTTTAAACAGCATAAAGCATTTAGAACCTCGTTAGATAATCGGCTTCTTTTTTTGGTTACGAATTCATTAGCCGTCGAAAAATTCTGTTCATTCTGTGTTGATGTTGATTTGATTGTTAAAAACGAATTTAACAATAATTGTATTGAGTCACTTCTTTTTCCTGTGTTTTCAAAAATACTTATTTCCTTACTTAAAGTTTCCATATTACCCTGACAATGCGGGTGAACTAACTCTCTTGACAGTTCCAAAATTGATAATTCCAACTGTTCTTACAATGACAACGTATGATTATCAGAATAGTCCGGATTTCCTAAACTTTCGGTGCCATCGATAAACTCTTCCTCTTTCGCTCCGTTCAGTTGAGTTAACAAATTCCTTGCTAATTTTAAAATTTCAGATTTAGAAGATGTACTGAAAAAAACATCCTTTTCTCGAATTGAAAATGATTGTGGATTATTCAGATACTTCATTAGAGATACAAATACTTCATTTTGCGGCTTTGAAAGTTCAATTTTAATGAAAGCATCATTTCTTTACTCAACTCAGAATTTTGTTTTTCAAGACTATTAAATAAAAATTTAAGAGCCGTTAACAAAGTGGCATCTTCCCTACTGAGGCTTTTTACAGTAATAGAGAGAGGTTGGAGAATGCCTTGTAATGTATTTGCGGTTTTCATGTGTTCTTCATTTATCATTTTCTCCCACTTTAAATCACTCAATGCCTTCTTGATTGGTTCCTTGAGTCGTACAAATCGTTCAAGCAGGGATTCCAACTGGTTTTACAGTCAGCAATTAACTTTAATTGTTTTTTTTCGACTTCGACGACGTATGTTTGAAGGATGTTATTCCGTACGGGAGAGTTTCGAAAAATCTTTGAAACTTTCCTAATTTGAGTGATGGTAGCTGCCATTGTTGGTCGTTATAAATTATTTTAAATTTCGACGGTTTCTAGTTCTGAGTTTGAATTATTCTGATCCTCACTATTTTCAGACTGTGAGGCTGATGATGATGGTGTGTTAATGACATATTCATTTTTGTTAATATATAAGACCTTAATAACAGCCAAATGAATTCCATGATTGTAACACAGTTGTTGGTGGGAAGGAGCCAACCTACCAAATTTTTGTATCACAGCAGCCCCATCCCACATATCGCTAATAATATCATTTTTCATTTCGACTCCAAATGATTTTAGTTTCTCTTTGACTAAATTTAAAATCATTTCCGCTGAACAACTTCCATTTACAGGGATTAGGCCCAAATTATCCGAATCAGTGATATGCTCGTTCATTTGTCCAGGGATAGGTATGCTAAACTTTTTATTACTGTTTTTTAGAAAATTTATTTTATTTAGTAACTCAAGTTTTTTAGTTTCAAAAAATTTAATGACTTGGTCCTTTACATCTGAAGGGTTTTCGGAAAATTGTTCAATCGCTTAGCGATCATACTTTGTCGAATAAAGCTACTTTTTGTAATTCTGTGGAAAGAAACCCCATCAACAGCAACTAATTGAGTAATTAATTCACTCATCGACGGACACTGCCTTGACATGAATTTATCGATTTTTTGAATATCACTGTTGATTTGAACACACCTTTTATGCGCGGGACTACTTCTTCCACTGGTGCTCGGCTCTGGCTCTTTTCTTTTCAAACAATGTATGGCATTCAAATGTCTATAAAGACCAGTGATTGCAGATCCTTTACATAATATGGTTTTACCACAAATATTGCAGTTTGATGCATGGTAAAATACATTGGTAAAATGTTTCCAAACAACATCATATTGATTTGGGCTATTCATTTTAATGGCTATTTGATGAAAATGGTCAAATTTTTAAAAACAATTTTAAAAAGCAGCTATTCACATAAAATATTTTACTTACCTCAATAAGTATCGTTTCTTGAAATTTTTTTGATTATGATTGTTTTGCATTTCACACAAAATGTCGAACTATTTAGAGTGCAGTGGTACATAAATCTGCCTTACCATCATTTTAGTTCTCTTTTGTTCCGAAAAGCGCAAAATTGTATATTATTCAACGAGCATATAATGATAGCTGTTATTCACGAAGATGAAGTTTACCGACACGAGCCGATAGGCGAGTGTCGTAAATCATCTGAGTGAATAACAGCCATTATATGCGAGTAGAATACGATACTTTGTCCACGAGCGATAAAAAATTGTATTTTACTATCAAATCCTTTAAATAAACCTAAAATAATTTAGGTCGACATTTTGACGTCTCATTTATTATTATTATTTACATATTGGTGATGTTAAAGTTAAGGTTGTAGTAAATTTTAAATTTTTAATTTTTTATTGTACATAATATAATTAATTCAAATAAATTATGTTTTTATTTTTAGTTTATGTTCATGCAAAAATATTCATACCCCGTCTGTTGACCAAGTTACTTATTGTATTTTTGTTGTTGTTCTGTAATGAATATTTTCAGATTTCAAAAATCAGTTGTAATTTATCAAAAATGTAATACTTTAGAAAAGCAGCAAATTTGGTAAAGATGATTTTATATTTTTTAAGAATTTAATTTGTCTGTATGTAATCAAAATTAAATTCTTAAAAAATATACGTGTGGGCATAATACACACACAAATGAGGTTTCTCCATGGGTTTTTATATTTGATGTAGTGAATAATAATTCACTATGTCAGTACGTTCTGGCCAGATACTTAATGTATGTGGTTAGAGTGGAATTTTTTGTAGTTTGGTCGTAGCTGCCTGATGAGTAGACCATACTTTTCAGTACGAAACCAAACTACCAACAGAAAGAACTCATGGAGGGTTCTCATTTTTGCAGAGTGGTACATTGGTATAACTCTTTGGGGCTTCAGCCAAAATTACGGGGAGGGGGAAACATATTTCTACTTTTTTTCATTAGATATATTAAGAGCGATTGGCCTCTGTATTTTTCTGATTTACCAAATCGAAAATATTGGGATTGCTATGAACAATTAATATATTTGTCTATAAAAAATGCCGAAAAATCAAACTGATGATTTTATATGTACATTGTACATATGCCTATGTACTTTAATGATAAGATTCATCAAAATGACTGACTGGAGTAACTAAAAGATAGTGAGAAGAAGTATTGAGAATCTAATTTTTTCTGTAATGAATAAATTCAAAGAGGTGTTTGACTGACTGACTGGTTGTACCTGATTGGCTGGTAAACTATCGAAAGTAGATCTACAGTTGAATTTATCAGTAATAAATAAGTTCAAAGACAAGCTGATTCACTGGTAAACGATCGAAAGTAGATCTACAATTCAATTTATGTAATGAATAAATATTAATTAATTCATGTAATTATATTCAAAAGTAAAAATTAGCGTACACAGAAATAGAGCTGTGTGAATATTGTGCAGAAGAAAAACTGTAAGAGAATTCATCTGTATTAGTACGATTCGCTAGTACTTAACGCACAGCACATTCTGTATATATAGAATGTAAATTGTGATATAATCAGTCCAGTTGCCGCGGCCTGATGAGAAGATTGATTTTTTCATAATCATAAGCTCATCAGTTCGAAACTGGATTGAATTCTCTTACAATCTTCGGAACATATAAAAATCATACCCTATTTTATGTTTTGCCGGTTGTCAAGCAAGAATCGGCCCGTCGAAATATAAAATTGGGGTTTTTTAAATAAAATTAAATCAATTTTAATGAAATTTTCTACGAATAAGGTGTAACTTAAAAATTCGAACTATTATTTAATAATTTTGATATTGAAAATCCAACAATTTTGTCAATAAATGGATTTGAAATGGGTTGAAATGTTGATTTGCCGTTTGTTGATGGCGCAATGCCTTAACGGCCGTGGCTGTTATGGTATATTTGCCTCATACAAAATGTGTTTCTATAGTAGTTATTCTATGATGCAACTACGAACTACGAACTTAAAATGCATACAGATGTATTATGTATTTATTTATATGTAATATTATGTAATCGTATACAAAATATTTTGTTTTGCACCTCTACTGCTAAATGTATCCTATTTGGTTATATAATTGTAATTTGTTTAAATATATTTATATGGATATTTCGTCAAACTGGCTAGGTATATTAAAAACAAAATAAACACAATGAAACCTTCCTTAAATATTTTTTTTTTGTTATAATATACATATGTATCTACAACCAGAACCGACTGTAAAAATATAGAAACGAAGTAAATAAATAGGGATATCTTCAATTTTATTATTTACATGGTTTGGATTTGAAAACATTTGAATCCAATTCATTTTATAAAACAAAAACGGTTTTGTTTGGTACATTAAAAACTAAAATAAAATAATTTTCTTTTACTCCTTTCTAGTTGCTTATATTTAGTGTCTTGTTTTCATGTGTAAGTTGAAACATAAATAATTTCTATAAGTATATGTGTTCAATGTCAACACAATTTTACAATTGTTTATGTATTGTATTTTTTATGTTGTTAACTTGGTCGTCACTCGTCCGTATATAATAGCGACAATAATCGTAGTTCGAAAAATTGGAATATGTTGTGTGTCGCTACAAAAAATTACCATTCAAGAAATACACCACTTGAATTATCTTATAAATATATTCCCATAATTTCTGGTATTATTAGTGCGTCAATATACTCTGTAGTTGTCACTACTATGATGTAAAGTGTTGTTCAAATACAATTATATTTAATAGTCGAAATGGGTTACATTTCGAATAATTGTAGAGATAAAGGAATGGAATAAATTGATTACATGAGTGAATCACTACATAACATACCATTGGAGAACAAGTGGAAATCAAAAATTGTATACGAGTTTATATTCTCCGGCCACGAGTTTGGTTGCTCTGTCACATACAAATTAATTTTAGTGAAATTTTGGGGTATTGTATATTGCTAATTTCGGCGGCTACCGTCGTCTCGTTTTAACCTTAAGGCTTTGCCACAGCTATTTTCGTGCGATGCGATTCGCGTCAAATTTCGCACTGGATGCCACACTTAACAGCGACGCGATTTTTTTTCGGAACAACTGTCATAGTCATTGGTTGAAATTATTTTGTAGTTTTTTCCCGAAATTTTAATTATTTTTATTTATTTTATTTATTTAATAATTGTGTATTGAATACATCAAAATATTTAATTATTGCGAATATTTTGATCATTTTATATTGTACAGTTCCATATCTTCTCAAAAAAGTGAGGTTAAAGCATGCGATAAAATAATTCGTATGTATGTGGAAAGTCTCCAAACGCGAAAAAGTTTTTTCTCCAATTGCGAAATTTCAAACTTAACACGATAAAATATAAAATGAATTATATGTGAATAAAAATTATTATATTTCAAAAGACAAATGTATAGGATTTAAAGATTATAATGGTATTTGATAGTTTTTTCATATATTTAGTATCAAATCTATTCTAATTGCAGTAGAATTTGAAAAGAAAAAATAAATCGCATCGCACGAAAATTAGCTGTGGCAAAGCCTTTAGACCCGTGTGTATGTTTTACAACTTAAATCCGTATTATGGGGAATATAAATCCCCAGTATTAATTTTAATTAAGGGGAGGTTCTCATTAAGCGACCAAAAAATAAGGTGATTTTGTTGAATTTTTTTCATATAAGGAAGTATAGGGTTTTCCAATAGGAATGATACAATTAAAATGGTTACAATGGCAACACTGCGTATTATTTTTTGACATTTCTTATGTCATTTGTGCTCAGTAGGTTATGCTATTTAATCATTGAAAGATACACGCTTCAACAACGTTTAGAAATTGTTTTATCAAAATCAGTGCTCATTTGTGAATAATTAATTTTTTAAAAATTTTATTTAGAGATGAAGCTCATTGTTGGTTAAATCGTTATGTAAAGTAACAAAATTGCAGAATTTGGAGTGATGAAAATCCACACGAAACTGTTCAGACACCATTACATCCAGATAAAGTCACCGTGTGATGTGCAATTCATGCCGGTGGAGTGATTTTTCCATATTTCTTTGAAGAAAATGGTCGAAGAGTAACAGTCAATGGAGAACGACATAGAATAATGTTAAATGATTTTTTTTTCCTGCTGTTGTTGAGAATAATCTGGAAGATATGTGGTTTCAACAAGACGGTGCCACCTGCCACCCAGCCACCTTAACAATCGATTTATTGAAAACAAAATTTGGTGGTGAAATTATCTCAAGATTTGGTCCAATTAATTATCCTCCCAGGTCGTGTGATTTAACACCTTGTGTTTTCTTTCTTTGGGGATATGTTAAGTCACAAGTTTATTCTGATAATTCAACAACCATTGAGCAATTAAAAATCAACATTGAACGTGCTATTGATGAAATACAGCCAAATTTATGTGAAAAAGTGATGATAAATTGGGCTGACAGAATGCAGTACGTACGGAGAAGTCGTGGTGGTCATTTGAATGATGTTATTTTCCATACATAATGGCATAATGTAACCTTTCAAATAAATAAAAATGTTGGTTTCACTGAATAATTTGTGTTTTTTTTATTTGTATCATTCCTATTGGAAAACCCTTTAATGAACAACTTAAGGTTTTCGACACTTTATTTATTGTGTTCTAATGTAGAAAACATTTTTTTTTTTTAAGAATAATAACGTCATGGGAATTGTTTATACGTGTTGTAGCGTGACCTTCTCAAATAAAGATGACTTACCGGTATCCACTAACACTTGTAAAAATTATCTGAAATCAAAAAACCAAAAATTTTTATAAAATATATAATATTTGTTGGAGGTTGTTCCAACAATATCAATAAAAACTCGAAAATTAAAAAAATGGCGGACATGCAATTTTTCGGTACCGTTTTTTTCGTTTTTCAAAGTGCTATAAAGAAATAGCAAATATTATCTGCATTTAGGTTTATCCTCCAATAAATTAAATGAAGTTCAAAATAAAAAAAAGTAAAAATAGTGATCCATTGAGTAGTTTTTGAGTTATCGTGGAGACAGATATAAAAAACATCGTTTTTCAGTAAACGCATTTAAAGAATTTGTTAACATTTTTGGTAAGATAAGTTGTTAACGGTTTTTTAGGGTAGATGCGTAAAAAAGTGGGTCGAATTATAATGCCATAACTTTTTATGAACTCGATTTTGAGATTTGTATACTTAGTTTATTTTTAAAACGATAGTAACAAGTTAACAAGACTATTCGTATAAAAATAAATATTGTAAAATGCTTCTAAATGTAATGGAGAGTTTGATTTTGATTGATTTGATTTTAGGGAGAACTGTATTCCCCAAACACGGTTTTAAGTTTAAAGAATACGAAAAGAACAACTAACGAGAAAAGCATATAAGTATGTTTATTTTTCTATAGGTTTTATTGATAGGAGACATGAAAATATTGAATAAGCAAAATGTTGAAACCGATTCGCTGTTATGTTCAGTTGTGCTAGTTGATTAATTTTCAGCATTAGAATTGCTAGCTTCATGGTGACATTTTCCACCTGGAATAAAAGTATAGCGCGCGAGATATATGTCAGGAACATATACAGGAAAAATACACATGATACAATTCTATTCTAATTAAATATTATGTTCTAAAATGTGCACATGGAAAATGCAAAGTATTAAAGAAATATAAATATAGAACGGAAAACGATATAAAATTTCGAAACATGTCATAAATATGATTTTTAAGTAAAAATAAATACACACTTATATTAAAAATAATACTGATTATATATTTAATAAATGGTTATTTGTTGTGTTGAATCTAAAGAGATCACACCTAAACGATTCCAAATTAATAAAAACTGACTCTAAAGAGATCAGCAAAGTTAATAAGTAAAAAATCTATCTATTAAGAGAATAGAAATGTAATAACATTTTATAATTAATTGTAATAAACAATAAAGTGTAAAAATAAAAGTTTTTTTCTTTTTAAAAAGATTTAAGAATAAAAGTGGCGCAGTTGGTAGGATATCCTTCTAAAGATAGATCTAAGAGATACAAATTACGTGAAAATATAACATTTTTTTAGTGCAGTGAAACAAACAAGTGCACTTAGAAAAGCTTAACATTAGTTTTTTCGGAGAAACAAAAAGTTGTTTCACTATAAACAGAAAACCAATAGAAAAGTTTAAAATTTTTTAATATCGAGAATTTTTTTTAACGTTAAACAGTGTTTAAAAGTAAAGTGGTTAAAACGTTTTTAAAAGAAAACTGACATATTTTTTGTTTTGAAAAAGAAAGTAGCTAAGTTAAGCAGTGCAAAAAAGTGAAATAGTGTTGGTGACAAGAAAAGAAAAAAATGGAAGAAGATTTAAAAAATCAGATGGTGGAACAACAACAACACCAGCAGCAATTAGTAGAACAAGTTAAGAAGGTCAGCTCATTCGAAACTTCAACGAAATACCACCATTCTTCGGGGATGACACATATAAACTCAAGTCATTCTTAAAATGTATTTTGAACTCCATTCAAAGGGCCATTCAAAGCGATCACTGATACAAAAAACGAGAACATGAAAATATTCAACGAATATATAATTCCCTTCATAAATATTGGATATTCCAGTGAGCTTACCCAAGTAAACCATCTGGAACCAATAGTTAACTCAAAAGAAGAAATATTTACCAAAATAAATCAAAACCATTTAAATTACGAAGAAAAAGAATATTTGAAAGAGTTTTTAGTGAAAAACAAAGATTTATTTTTTTCCGAAGGCGATAATTTTACCTTCACCCACGAAATAAAACATAGTATAAAGTTAAAACGTAATAATCCCATTTATAGCAAAATTTATCGTTACCCACAAATACACGAAGAAGAAATTGAAAAACAAATGCAAGAAATGCTAGAACAAGGCATAATTAAAGAATCAGATTCGCCATACAATTTACCCCTGTGGATTGTTCCAGAAAAATTGGACAGTTCTAAACTAAAAAAATGGAGAATTGTTATTGATTACAGAAAATTAAATGAAGTCACAATTGATAGAGAAAACGCTTCCATCGAATATTAGTAGATAAAAACGACCAAAGTAAAACCGCATTTTCGACGCCATTTGAGCACTATGAGTATGTAAGGATGCCTTTTGGGTTGAAAAACGCCCCCGCAACTTTCCAAAGACTAATGAATTCTGTTCTTCTGTTCTAAGAAAATTTACGTAGTATACTACCTTCATCAACAAGTTCCCGGAGTAAACCCACGTCTCGTCTCCAGTAACGATCCTTTTGATGAATGTGGGATCGGATTCAGCCTCGCAAATCATGTCTAAAATTGTAAATAATCGCCAACACACACAGAGTAGATATACTCTTGACTACGAAACTTTTGCAAATGTCAAGCTATGACGCTAAGATTTAGAGGGAATATCAACAACAGATGTACCAACTTAACAAAAAAAAACATAACTCAAATCGGAACGATGGGAGCGCCACACGGTGGTTACTCCGGGAACTTGTTGATCAAGGTAGTATCTTGATGACATACTAATTTTTAGCACATCCATACAAAAACATATATTCTGGAATTAGAGAAATCTTTTTAGAATCTCATTTCCGTAGTGCGTTTCGTGTATCCTAATAGGCCATATTACGGAACTTTATCTAGAAATAATTGTAAAGAATCTGTTTCCATCGGTAATGTCAAATTTCACTAAAATCTGTTTAGAAATAGTCAAGTTCCATTCTAATAGGCCGTATTTCAAAACTACATTCAAAAATCTAAGGGAATTCTAAAATTCCCATTTCGAACGCACAGGTCGAATCTGTAATGAAATGGCCAAGTTACATCAAAATTGGGGAAATTCCAGCACTATCCGGAAATCATTTTAAAATCCCATTTCCATTTCGCTTATAAAATTGAACTAAAATGGGTCAAGTTCCATCATAATTGGCCATATTCCAAAACTTAACCTATAATTCATTTTAGAATCCCATTTCAGAAAAAATGTGATTAGTGAAATTTACTTTATATAAATAGTAGATCTGGGACAGGTTCGACCAACAACTTGACATTTTGTACTTACCCTTTTACAAAATTATTGTAGGTTTATATAATCCAGTTTGTTTCATTCAAAACGTAATACGCTTTGCAAAAATCTCTTAGCAATCAAAGGAATGGTGAGCTTGCAATTTACCGTGTTTTTTTCAATCCCTACTAGATAAATATTTTATTCAGGTTTTATTAAAAATAAAGTGTTTTTATAATTATTTAAATTTTTTTCATACTTGTCAATAAGGTATATTGTTACACGCATACTTTTCAACCGAGTTTGTAACCATACATTTCTAAATTTTGGCCAAAAAGAGTTTCAAAATCGTCATACTTTTAAAATTACAAAATTATGATTAAAGGGAATAAATTGACAAGTTGAAATTCGGACGGCAAAAGATACAAGTTTTACAAATATTTTTATAACTTTGTGAACAATTAAAATTGTTGGTTTAGAAATTCGATGTGAAATTTTGCGTGTTTGGCAAAGGCCTTAAAGGTTTTTTCTATTACATTGATTATTTACTAGAAGACATTTTTCCGCAAATACAAGGAAACTATTAAGGAAACATTTTTGATTGAAATATAATAGTTGCTTTCCAATCGACCAACCGCAAGCACCCGCTAGCAAACCGCTAGTAGAAAGGTTTTTGTCTTCGCTCAATGAACTACTCATAACTGCTCTTGTTATTTTTCACGAGCAGTTAGAAGCAGTTACGCATAATTTCGCCGCTAGACGGTTGAGTGTAGAACCGCTTGATAAACCGCTTTTTTATGTCAAAAATATTTATTTTTGTTGTGTCAAAAATAAAAAATGTTCTATCGCATTTGTCAATACGTTAAAACGTCGTTGTTAAAAATAATTTAATCGGAAGAAAATATATAATATTACTGGATATTTGATAAATTATACTCTTGTGTACTTTTCTATTGTACGTTTTACGTTAACTATTGTGTGTAATATTCCTGCCTGTTTCCATAAATATGAATTAAATCTTTAGTTTCGGCGAATGTCCAATTTTTTTTTGTCTTCTCATTGTCTTTCATTTTTATTTTTAATAGTTCGTCGCACCAAAGTTTTGACAGCAATTGCAAAACAAATACGATTTATAGGGTATTTTTACTCACGTCATCCATTTTAATCGTTCCAATCGACCATATCAAGAATAAAAACCTTTGTACTAGCGGATAGGTAGCGGGTGCTTGCGATTGGTCGATTGAAAAGCAACTATTGTGTCTAAAGAAATCAGATAAGCTTTCTTTGGGGGATTTTACTAACAATTGAGCTAATAAAAAGTAAAATGAGGTAGCATTAGAATAAATATTACCTGTCGCACTGTCGTTCAAATAGCAGCAAAGCTGGTTAGAAACACTTTCTATGCAATTAGCATTGAGAAGCTTAATGGAGATTGGCTGAAAAGAATCTCTATTTGAATTGCGAAAAAACCTGTCTTTCTTATTTTTAGAATTGTTTTAATATACAATTTAAAATTAGTTTAGGCAAAGCGAGATAATGCTAGTAATAAAGCAGAAAGAGTTCTAAATATGACGAAATTGACAATTTGTACTCATGCAGTCATGTTTTTCGGCCATAACACAGCTTTCCGAAATTGTTTTTGTAACACTACACAAGCATGATATAGTATTGAGCGCTTTCAGCTCTACTAACTGTTAGCAACATGTTGATTATTGACAATTTAACGAAAATTTCATGGCAATGTTATGGATCGAATGTCATTTTGCCCATCAGTAAATTTTCAAAGTCAACATGTTACGAGACCTGAAAGCGCCCAATGACATCCATTTCCAAGCTCTTCAAAGCTTACTAAAAGCGATTGTGTTGGAGTCAGCCCTTCAATTTTCGACTTTATTTTTTAAAGGCAACAAAACAAAAATTCGTCGATCTAATACTGTTTGAATAATAATTCAAGTCGAATCATTTTTGTACAATTGAAATTATAATTAAATAAGTATTTTATATAAAAACCGCTAATACTTAGGTAAATTAATTAATGGAATATATGTATTATTAGGTAAAAATAATATTAAATATAAGTGATAATTATATTAATTATTATAATGAGCAATAAATGCAAAGTGTAAAGTTTTTGATCGAATAGACCCCTTGTTTGATTCATAAATTTATTTTAAAATTATGTTCATTTTATACTTTTCAGGAATAACAACTACAGTTTCGTTAATTAGACTACAATTTAAAATGATCAGTCAAACAAGAAGCAATAGTAATATTTTTTTACGTTTTCTCTAAATAGGGAAATCCATGAAAATTGGAAACTTTGCTTTAAAATTAGATTTATATCATGATCCTACAAGTAGTTTGCTTCTTTGTAGTATTAAACAATTCGAAATAGAATAATGTGAAAATCAAAAATCATTTTTATGGTTTTAGCAATTCATTTAATTTTCTTTGGTTAATACGTAATGATATCTTATCGGCAAAGATTACTTCACGAAGTAAGTATCCTTAGCTTGCGGTGGCGGGAAAGCTTGTATCCTTTTCCTGTAGAAACAGCGACTCTTCATTTTCTTCGAGTTTCGATTGAATTTTGTTTAATAAGGTTCCGGAATCGTTTTGTCACCCATTTACAATGCTTCCTTAATAGTATTAGTATCATATAATCTAACACTTCCAAATGATGCTCGTAGCAAGAATTAGATTCGTTGAACCAACTTTTAAAATCGTTCATATTATTGTTAGAGCTGATGCAATTATTAATAATGTGTGTCTTAATACCGTATTCATGAGAGTAATTTTTAAAAACATTAGAAAAAATATTGAGATGCAATTTTCAAATTTTGAAGTATAATTCACTGGGTGGATGAAGAGCATCGAATTCATAATCAATAGTTCTTATAAAATAAAAATTGTTCACTTGTTTTTCCACGATTGCTTCTCCCTCCATTTTAATTAATGTCTCGGAACATTGTAGACAAGGTTTTCTTTTGAATTGTTTGTAAGCTAAAAATTATATATATTGTTAACGTTTTTGCCTTGTCAAATAAGGTTCGTATCACTGGATTGTGAATAATACAAAATCAATTTAATTTATCTCCAACGAATTTATTTATTTCACAAAATTTATTACAACACAGTTTATCAATAAAAATTCACAAAATCACTTTATATAAATTATTCTTAAATTTTACTGTTCACTTATAATTTTTATTTCCACAAAAAACACTTTTTAATTCATTTTTAATCTTTACTCTATCGCTTACCAAATATTACTAATAATCTTACAAGTTTACACTATCGTGTTCCAAATTCGAATAATCCAATTCGATCTTGTTCGCCTTTTTATATACACAAACCAAGCTTCTCGAAATTTCATGACTTTTCCAGTTAGAATAGTGTAGAACAATTTTATCATGGAAAATTCCATTTTAGTACAGTTAAACATTGAGCTATTCATTTAACTTCTTCTATTACACCCTAGGTGTCACCGTCACACTACCCCTCACCTAAGCCTGTTCGTCCCGAACAGGAGCCAAGTCACCTCCTCTGTTCAGGGCCAAACCTGTCTAAAAGCACCACCTTCGATTTACCTCCTTGTCCTTTTCTTGTCCTGTAGGGTGCCGTCCATGTAGGCTGCTCTTTCGACGACGAATCCTCCATCTTTTGTTGGGAGTTGTGAAGCCATACCAATTGCCTTTTGTGGAATCCTTGGCTATTTGCCCGTATGGCATATCGAGTTTTCATCCAGTCGCCCGACACTCGCACTCCGCTTCGCACAACTGGGCCATTCTTATCCAATTTCTGCTTAACCTGGTGTTCATTGGTCTCCTCAACAATTGTTTCGGATTTCGATGGCAGCTCCACGCAATGGCTGATTGTTACTCGCCTTACTCTCACATCCATACCGTTAAATTTAAGTTTCAGTTTGATGTTATTGCTGCTCAATATTCCTCGTCCAAAATCCAACACAAAGCCATTAATCCTCATGAAGTCCGTTCCCAAAATAACCTCGTCCACGATGTCTGCGACTAGAACTTCATGTGGGAAAAGAGTTTCGCCGATCCTTATGCTCACGATCTTTTCCCCTTTAATCATTGCACTCTCCCTATTTGCCATTCTTAATTTTAACCCATCAACCAGCTGCACGGCTCCTGCGATCAAATCTTTCCGAACAATTGTATGGGTTGCTCCGGTATCCAGCGTAATAATACACCTCCTCCCATCAACACCGCCCCTAACTGTGACGCTGCTTCCGCCTCGTGCTTCACTCGTAATAGGGATGAATGTTATGGGGCAACCAGACGGCGAAGCCAACTTCGGTTCCTTCAAACTGACTTCTAACCTTTCCACTTTACCGACTGTTGCCATCCGCTCATCCGATCCCTGCTCTCCTCTTAGTGCTCTTTCCACAGAAGATAGTGATCCGTGCCGCTTTTCTCTTGCTTCCAAACAATCTCGCGAGATGTGGCCAATCCTGTTACATACCCAACATCTTCGCTCGCTGCTTCTAAACCTTTGTCCCGACCGTTCCGTGTCTGCCCGCATAAAAGGTGGCGTTCTTCTCTCTCCATGTATTACTTTCCGACAGTCCATTGAGATGTGACCCAACTTGTCACATTTCCAACACCTAAGCCTGCCTCTTCCGACTGTCGGTACCATTCGCTCCATGCTGCCGTTCTTGTTTGAGTTCATTTGGCGCCTAACTAATGACGGTCTGGTGAAGTTCTGCACGGCCTCGATCGTTAACGCAAACGCAACGGTTTCCGCAAAGGTTGATTTAGGTGATAATATCACTGCCTTGCGTGTCTCTGGATCTCGAATGCCGTCAATGAATGCGTCAATTTTTAACCTTTCCATATAATCGGCCGATGTACTGGCATGTGCTAGATGTACTAATCGCTCGATTGCCGATGAAAATTCCTGAAGTGATTCTCCTCCCTTTTGGTAGCGGCTTTTCAATTCCATTCGATAGATTTCCCGCTTGTGGTCACTGGCGTACTTCCTATCCAGAGCCTTCATAATTTCGAGATAGCTGCTTCGCTCTTATTCCGGGATGGTTTGTAAGGCCTCTGCTGCTTCGCCTTTGAGGGCCACTATTAATGCCGCGACACGATGTTCGTCGTTCCAATGATTTTGATTGGCTGCCGTTTCAAATTGAAATTTGAAAATGACGAAAGATGTTGTACCGTCGAAGTTTGTTGGTTTTAACTTAACTGATTGAACGGTTTGAACCACTTGCGTCGTTGTTCCCCTTGGCTTGACATCATTTAGTTCTTTTTCGAGACGTTGAAATTTTTCTTCAACCTGCTGAACCTCCGTTTTGACAAGTTGAACTTCCGTTTCCAATTTTTGGTCAACCTGTTGAATCTCCATTTGCAGCTTCTCCACTTCGCCTTGTATGTTACTAGATAATTCGAGAAGTTTCTCGTCCATTCTCTTTTGACCATCTATAATTTGGTGTTTCATTTCGTGTTTAATTTCTAGGTTTGACTGATTTTGTTGTTCCATCTGGTGTTTTATTTCCTGATTTGACTGGTTTATAGTCTCCATTTATTGTTTCATTTCATTTTTAATTTCTCCTAGCTGTCGTTCGTTTTGTTGTTTCATTAGACTCATCTGTCCCGTCATCTGGTTCATAGCAACTATTAACTGCGACAAATCGAAAATTCCAGATGGTGGTTGTGTTGTTTCGGCTGACGGTTGTTTATCTCCTTCTTTCTGCTCTACGGTTGCCGCATCCGTTACTTTCTCTCCAAAATCATGTTGATCTGCGTCTAACCCTTCTTTCTCCATGGCGTCACGTAGTCGCGCTTGTAAAGTTGATTTACTACCATTCGTAGCCAAACCCCGTTTCTCAAGTTCCCTCTTTAATTCTGGAACTTTCAATTCGTTGAGAATCATTTTCTTTATCTTTTTATTCACAATCCCACCGCTGTCACCAATTGTTACGTTTTTGCCTTGTCAAATAAGGTTCGTATCACTGGATTGTGAATAATACAAAATCAATTTAATTTATCTCCAACGAATTTATTTATTTCACAAAATTTATTACAACATAGTTTATCAATAAAAATTCACAAAATCACTTTATATAAATTATTCTTAAATTTTACTGTTCACTTATAATTTTTATTTTCAACAAAAAACACTTTTTAATTCCTTTTTAATTTTTACTCCATCGCTTACCGAATAATCCAATTCGATCTCGTTCGCCTTTTTATATACACAAACCAAGCTTCTCGAAATTTCATGACTTTTCCAGTTAGAATAGTGTAGAACAATTTTATCATGGAAAATTCCATTTTAGTACAGTTAAACATTGAGCTATTCATTTAACTTCTTCTATTACACCCTAGGTGTTACCGTCACAATATTATATTATTTTTTTTAAATAATTTATTTGGGAGCGGCTCGAAATCTTGTTTTCCAAAATCTGGTTTTTTTTAAATTCTGGAAATGGGGATTTCGGTTACGAAACGAAAATAACCAAAAATATAAATAGAATTGTAGAGGCTAACGGCTTCGGTAACTGTCACGGACACGCGGGAGGTCGCTGCGCTCCCCCCGCCTAACCCTCCAAGGGGCTTTAGATTTGAACTTCGGGGGACGTAGGAGCCGGGATCAGCAAATAAGTCACACTGCGTGCCACACGTAGGAGCGGATTATATAGAATCTATTCTCTTTTATAAAGTATAAATAAAAAACCAAATTTTGGAACACAAGATTTCGAGCCGCTCCTAAATAAATTATTAATAAAAAATATATTATTTATAATTTTCTTCTTATTATTTGTATTTTTGCTGAGTGAGTGTTTTTTTTAAAATACATAATTCGTTCGAATAATTATAAAAATTATATTGTTAATAACAAATTAAAATTAAAATGTTTAAATAATTTTATTGTTAATTTGTTTGTTATAAATAAATAATTTCATCACAATTATTCTTGTTAAGGATAACTAATCAATTCAAAAAATAAAATATAAAAATAAACGAAGTGTCACACTAAAATCATTTTATTATAGATCTTTTGGAACTGTTAATATGAATTTTTCGGTGAATTATTTTTCATTGAATTGTTTTTGCGAAGAATTGTGAGTTCATAAAATTGTCGTTCTCTGACATGTTGTTCGCAGAATTGTGCTTCGATGAATTTTCGGGATACCAGTATAAAGGGTCCAAAGGAATTCTAATTTTCTTCAATAAGGTACGAAGCTGTCTTTTTGACGGTTGTATGTTCCCCAATAAGTAAGAATTATTATGTATTATGAAATTACAAAGAAAAGTGTGACATTTGTCTACTTTGAATAAACAGAAAATCCTCTTCAACTAATTGACTAATTCATTTAGTAAACGTTAGCACATGTTGAGCTGGGCGCGTATCGCCAATAAGAAATCAAAAAGTTGAATTTGAATATACTAATATAGTTTCGGTATAAATCGATGGTAGTAATTTACTATACCGATAAATCGCTGAATATTTTTAATTGAAGTATAAGCTGGAAATTCTCTGATTGCATTAATTCGTTCGTCTGATGGCAGAATACCATCAAGTGTAATCTTGTGTCTGAGGAATTCAAGAGTGGTTGCGCCAAAGACGCATTTTGCGCTCTTGATATGCACGTAGAACTGTGCTAACTTGTTGAACAATTGTTCCAAGGGTAGTTTGTGCTGTTCCTCAGTGTGTGAAGCAACAAGGATATCGTCAATGTAGACGAAAACGAATTCTAGTTCATGAACAACTTCGTTCATGAAGCGCTGAAATGTTTGTGTGGCATTTCGTTGACCGAATGGCATTCGAGTGAACTCGAAGAGGCCAAATGGGGTCGTTATTGCCGTTTTAAATGGGGTCGTTATTGCTCTGACTAGATCAATTTTGGAGAAAATTTTGCAACCATGTAAATGCCTGGAGAAATTTTGAATGTGCGGTATCGGATAGCGATCCGGTGTTGTGACCGAGTTTAATCGTCTATAATCTCCACATGATCTCCAATCTTGATGTTTCTTTTTGACCATGTGCAAAGGGCACGAGACGGGCAATGCCGATGGCCGACCAATCCCTAATTCGACCATGTGCTGAAATTCAGTGAATGCAGCTTCGTGACGGATTGAATCTAGTCTACGTGGTCTTGACACAGGCAGATGACCTTCGGTGACAATGTGGTAGACCACGTTGTGTTGGACTGGTAAGTTATAGTTCGGCTCTGCTGTTAATGAAGGACATTTTTTTAACAGAGCGATGTAATCATTGTTGACCGTGAAATGGATCGGTGTCTTTATGTCGACGCGAACCATGGTGGCATTGATTGACAGCCTAGTCGCTGAACCAACCAGCCGTTTGTTCCTAAGGTCAACAAGAAGTCCGAATATGCATAGAAAATCGGCACGGATTCACAGCACCTATAATAAAAGCATGCGTGAAGGTTCCGTAAGTGTGGATGGGTGGGCCATTGGTGGCCGAAAGGACTAGATCGAGGTTTCGTTTATGAACAGAATATAATTGTGTAAAATGTGCTACTGGAATAACCGAAAGGTGAGCGCCAGTGTCATTAGGTATGTTAATTTTGTGGTTTTGTCAAATAGGTGGAGACGAATCGAGAATGAACTCGTCGTGGTAGTCGAATTGATGGTGTGTGACGTGTAGTCGTGACCAGTTGTTTTAGTATTTTTTTTGATTTACATCTGCATCCATGCTGGTCGTTGTACTTGGCTTGCGCCCCTTGCATGGACTGATGCACTTTTTGGCAGCTTGGCTGATATGATTTTTAATACGAGTATGTTCCGAAGATTGTAAGAGAATTCAATCCAGTTTCGAACTGATGAGCTTATGATTATGAAAAAATCAATCTTCTCATCAGGCCGCGGCAACTGGACTGATTATACCACAATTTACATTCTATACGTATATACAGAATGTGATGTGCGTTAAGTATTAGCGAATCATAACTAATACAGATGAATTCTCTTACAATTTTTCTTCTTCACAATAATCACACAGCTCTATTTCTGTGTACGCTAATTTTTACTTTTATTAATTTTTTGTTGAATATTAATTAATTCATGTAATATCTAATATAATCAGTCCAGTCGCCGCGGCCTGATGAGAAGATTGATTTTTTCATAATCATAAGCTCATCAGTTCGAAACTGGATTGAATTCTCTTACAATCTTCGGAACATACTCGTATTAAAAATCATATAATTAAATAAATAGAATTGTGTCTATTAGTCGGTTTCGTTGAATTACTGTTCGTAAATACTAATATACTTCTCGTGTTTATCGAAACACAATTAAAATGGTCTAACCACCGGTAGCACATTAGATATTACATGAATTATTTAATATTCAACAAAAAATTAATAAAAGCTTTGCTGAATTTAGCGTGATACCAACAAATGCGATCTTGTATGGTTTGACTATTCGATGGTGATCGACGGTCTCCACTGCGGCTCCGTTCCATTTGTGCCGTGGTTATTGATTGTCTGTGGTTATTTTGGATGTATTGTTTTGACTGCTTTGAATGAATTTGATAATTTTGTTGCCTTGTGTTTAGTGCGTCGAACAGTCGATCTGCTGTCTTCGCTAGTGTATCTATTGGCGCTGCGTCTGGTTGCGCCATTAGTCTGCCATTAGTCCGACTAATTCGTCTCGTTACACAAATTAAAGGTATGAGTAAAAAATTCAGTACTGTTATTGCTGTTTTGATTGAAATGCGTTAACAAAAAAATTAAAGAGGAGTAAAACGTGAGAAAAAAAATAAAATAAAAAGCGAAAAATAATATAATCCTTAGCGATATCAACAAGAGCAAATAGAGCAAAAAAGTAAAATAAAATTTTCGATCCGGAATATGACAAAATGAATAAATGTGCACACTGTGGTGATGAAAATTTTACAGAAAAAAAAATATAAAATGATTCTACGTTAAATGCAGTCCAAGTCTTAGAAGTTAATTAGTAAATAATTAATTGATACAATTTTATGAACTGACATTGGCTCATGGCTGCTTTATAAATAAATAAATAAGTTTTGTTTAACTTGCGGTTCCTTAAATGTTTTAAGTGCGTTGCACCTTATGTGTAGGTGTTTAGACCTTCTTTTGGTTGTTTTTTCTCGTGTGTAACTTGTCCACTTCTTTATATGTTAACTTTCGTTGTAACTTTTATTTAATTTTTAGCCGAAATTTTAATATTTTAAATTGTTTGTATTCCGTTACGCCGTTAAGGCGGCTGCACGAGTCCGTCTCGTGCGCGTCGCATTTTGCGACGCGCTTTAAAATTAATCATTTTTCAACTCAGGAGGGGAAATTTTTTTTTGGATAGGGTGCTTTGATTGGTTAAAGGCGGCTGCACGAGTCCGTCTCGTGCGCGTCGCATTTTGCGTATTTGCGCATGTTCTAAATGCCCTCTTAAGGCTTCGGCGCAATTATTTAAGAGTAACGAGGGAATACCATCAGGGCCCATAGACATTTTAGTATTAAGCCCAAGTAAAGCCGTTTTAATTTGTTCACCCGTAAAAGAACAAATACATAATTAATCCATTTAGAGAGTAATTAAAATATTATCATTTGGAACATAATCGTCGAAACATTGAAAACTTAGCTTAATTAACAACGGTATATGATGAATACTTGATGAGCGAGCCAGGTCTTCACAATATTGCACTGATGGATGTAAATTATCGTCAGTGAAAACAAGATCCAAAAGTGAGCCATTCTGATGCACTTCATTATGTTGCCCTAGACCTTATTGGCAGTGTTACCAAACGGTGTAAGTATTCCGTCAATTTGTTTCCAATTTAAGTTTAGAAAGTTAAAATCACCCACGGATGCACAAACTATCATTTTCTTCCATTTTGGGTTGAATCTTATTTCCAATTATATTGATAAATTCATTAAGGAATTCACTTGTAGATTTCCCGGGAACATACGTAGCACAAACGAAAAGATTTCCTTTGGCAATATTTACCTTTACTAAAAGAATTTCAATATCATCGGATGCAATAGTAATTTATACTGATTTATCACAGCTATTAATAGACCACCACCAACATCCAGACACTCCAGTTTCGTGCCGATCTCTGCGGAAAACTATATAATATGCAGGAAAGAATTCCTGATTCTTTATAGCAGGAACCAGCTATGTCTCAGTTATGACTATGATGTCATAATCTTCTTCCATAACCGGTGTAAAAAATGTATCCACCTTTGTGCGCATTCCGCCCATGTTATGGTAATATATATTAAACCAATATTTGTCCTTAGTCGTATAATTACCCACTTCTTCGTCACCATTATTACCATCAATATTATAAATACTCGTATTATCGTTATTATATTTATTATTTTTATTATTATTGTCATTATTATTAATAATTTTTTTAGTAGTTTACTAAACTGGAGACTGTATGCGACGACTCCGTTAAAAAAATTGGCGATAAATATCCACTGGCCACATATTTCCGTTCAACAATCTGTCCACCATGCTTGCTGAAGTATTCACTTTAAATGAAGCATACTCCATTTCAAACCGATGCTTTAGTCTAAGACGAAAATCGTGAATATCAAATTTGTTGTTTGGAGCAAACCCTACCTACAGATGAGTATAGCATCCAAAATGTACTTTATTCTACTCAAATAAATTTATAAAACAGAAATTTTATATTGCAGTATGCTGTCACCATATTTAAAGAAAGTGCTTTGGTAAACTGCCAAGTCAACTTTGCGTAATTTTCAATAATATTAAAAAATTCACGAAAACCTTCAACAAATTTGAATAATCTGTAACATAATGTTACTAACATTTTCAACTATATTCTCGAAAGCATCGAATACTCTCTTACAAACATAACGTATTGCAAATTTCGGACATAGATAAACTCGAATATAATCGAATAATCTCGAAAAGCTGGAAAAATCTCGAATAATTTTAAAATTACCCACTTCTTCGTCATCATTATACCATCAATATTATAAATTCTCGTATTATCGTTATTATTATTATTATTAATAATTTTTTCGTAATTTACTAAACTGGAGACTGTGGCTTCGTTAAAAAAATTGGCGATATATATCCGGATTGACAAACTCTTTAACCAGTACAACCACTGGCCACATATTTCGGTCCAACAATATGTCCACCATGTTTGCTGAAGTATTCACTTTAAATGAAGCATACTTCATTTCAAACCGATGCTTTAGTTTAAGGCAATGAAAATCGTGAATATCAAATTTACCCTTGATATACTCCATAAGTTCAGCTTCCGTTGTTCTCGAATGTCTCTTATAAAATCGCAATATTATAGGATATTTCAATCCTCAACTGCTCATGAGAAAATTCTCTTCTGAAACAAAGTTTTGATACAAAAATTTATTTATGAGAGGGAGTAAAATCCAAAAAAAAAAATTAAAAAAATGTTTTTTTTTTTAGTTTTTTCTGATTTTTTGTTTTGTTTTTGTTTCGTCCGGATAATAGAAGTTCCGTTTAACAGAACTCCGGATAATCGAAGTTTGACTGTAACTATACAGGTTGAAACCTGGGAGTAAATCATATTTTTCTTACAATTTGTATGGTAACCCACATCGTGTATACGATAATTCGTATGAAGCAAAAATACCAAAACCAAATCATACTTACTCTCTTAATACTTACTTAGCTACTCTCTTGAAATGGTTTGGTTTGTAAAATTGTAATTAGTAGTAAATATTCTTTAGGAGAGAACAGAACGCAAATTTTTTTAAAACAAAAAAATAAAAGTGATAATTAAATGATTTTTGTTTTTATTCTTGCCATTAATGGTTTTTCGACTTTATGTTAAAATTAAACATTTCAATTTTTATTTTAGTTATATACATACTGCAATACTTTTGAAATTAAATCGCGAAAATAGGCATGTTTTAATATTTGTCTAGAGCAGACTGATTGAGCACATTGCATAATAAGTTTCGGAATTTACGAGTATAATTTTTTTTTTTAAATGCAGAGAACGTTTAAATTTTAATTATTTAATTCAAAAATTTGGGAGTGTTCGATTTTAAATATACTAAATTTGAATAATTCCTATTGCAACCAAACTATCAATTGTACTTCTGATAAGAACACCTGTAGAACACTAAACAGTGAATGGGTGTTTTGATTTAGTTGTAGCGAAAACCATAACACAATAAATGAAATAAGCCAGAGATTTTATTTTAATTTATAGTTTTATTTAATTTCCTTTTTTTTCAAATTTATATTTTCTATTAACTTGGCATTTAATAACCGAATTTTAAAAAACATTTTACATCTAAAAAACAATTTTTTTATTTTCAAATCTAATTCGACTTCGTTTGAATATGACATTAAATTTTTTATGTAGTTTCTTTCAACTTTTAATATCGTCGAATTACTTTTGTTTAAGATATCCTCTAACTTTTTTAAATTTTGAATAAACTCATCGCTTGGTTGTTTTAGGCCTCCTTCACTCACCGTATCCGTCCACGTCCATCTTCCACTAGGCTCTATTTCGCTGTAGTGTTCTAAAATGTTTGGAACTTTAAATTATAGGCGTTTTAATATACAGCCAGCGATTTATTCCAACCCGTCATACTCCAAATCGCTTATATCTTGCGTTAAGTCAGACAAATCAGATGAAGTATCTCTCTCTATTTGAATAGGTACGTGGATACCAATAATTTGAAGTCAAACGAAAATAGATGGCAAAAATTTGAGTACATAGGTAAAAAAATAAAAATTTTAATAATTCGTACGTATGCGTATGTATGTTCTAATGACCAAAAACATTTAATAATTTAATTGTTATATGTTATGTACTCATAATTTTGTTTACCCTTTTTTCCATTTATCTTAGACATTATATACTCGAAGAAATTATTTCTCAAATATTTGGACCATAAAAAAAATATAAAGCATAAAAAGGGTCTCGGTAAACTATCATTATCAATTGTAAATACTGTTTGATTGATTGATTGATTATGAGTGTAAAGCCAAGCAATATAGCAGGATCTCCCGGACTCCCGGGCCCACACCGTACACCCGTATACATATAACAAAACCGAAGGATAGGATAGGATTATTAGTTGGGACAGACTCGACCCGGTTAAAGACACCTTGCGATCGATAGTTAGTAAATTATTAGTATAATATATAGTAAGTTAGCACAAGTATTATTAGTATAATATATAGTAACTAGGTTAGCACAAGAAAGCACAATCTAACTACATTATTAGATGATCATTTCTCTGGACTTAAAAATTATTAGTGTTGTAATTTTACCCTTGTCCGCTTTTCATTAATTTACCTGATAAAATATTTAAGAAAAATATAAAATAACAACACAGTTACGATTTACACGATTATTCTTGATTTATTTAAAAAATTAATCAAACAACCGCCAAACTTAATATAAATATCTGCTTTTTTGGCTACACTTGACGTGATGCACAAAGAAAAACGAAAATGAGACACGGAAATATACTACCTCTATTTTGAATCTAGGCTATATTATCCCGCGCAATTCATCCCGGATCAATTCATCCCCCACAATTTATCCCCGATATCAATTTATCCCGCACAATTCATTCCACACAATTCATCCCGCACAATTCATATTGTATAATTTATCCCTAAAGGTGCTTTGGAAAAGAAATTTTCCCGCGGCGCGAAAATTTCTTTTCCAAAGCACCTTTAGGGATAAATTATGCAAGATAACAAAGAAGTGTTTAGGCTATATTATCCCACGCAATTCATCGCGGATTAATTTATCCCGCACAGTTTAACCAAAAAAAATAAATCCAATATTCCATATATATATTATATATATATATTTTATATATACATATATAAAAATATATATATATTTTATTATTTGGGAAAAAATTTATTTTCCGAAGCCCTTTTAGTGATAAATTTTACATGAAACATATAAAATTAGTCTAATTGAAGAATTAATTATGAAAAATTATTACTGTGTTTAAAAAAAAACAAAAAAAACATTATTTTTGAAATATTTAAAAAATGAGTCAATATAAATTAAACAATAATTATAATAGAAGAAAACTGACATTAAATCGAATAAATGATGAATTAGGTAAAATCTTGGAAAAAATTAAATAGTTTTAATTTTGATATTATGAGCCAAAGATCTTAAATATTCTAGAGGGGCAGTTGTAGAAAATTTCGCTACGATTGTCTTCAATTTGGCATCCAAATCCTTATAAATACGTCTCTTGGGTGCTGATGGGCCTCTACTCAAATGTTGTTCATATGTGAATTCAAAACGAGATTGTTCATCAATTATTTTTTTGAAAAAGGTCCATATATTCGGATTTTGAACACTAACTAAATCTTTGAAGCCCCTATGCCATCCCTCTACTTTATTGTTTGTTCTGTCATCTTCCATAAGCGTATTGTGGTATACATTCCATAAATTGATTGGAAATCTTGGCTGGCGACGCTGTGTGCTTGATATCATTCTACCAATGTAATTGTCTTCAAAATACATGATAAAATCGTCAACTTCAGTTAAAATATTCGAGGAAATTAGAAGATCAAAATATTCTGGAACTTTTCTGGTTCAACAAAAGCTAGAGAGGCTACCATATTTATACATTGCAAATATTGGTTCATTATCATAACGTAATTTGAGACCAGATGAAGCCAAATTTCTGTATAAGCTTTGCTTAAGGTGAAAATAACAACAAGATACGGCACTTCTGGGAATTTTTTTCTGAAAGCGTTAACTTCCGCGAGCTCAAAATCAATCATGATCTTTTCTGGAGCAAGATTAGGTTCATGTTTTCGCAATATCTCCAAACTTTTCAATATATTTTCTCTGATTTATTTGGTAAAACAGCGTAAACTATTGGAATGTTGATTCCATATTGTAGAGCATGTATAGTGAATAATTGTTTGAATAAGTAGCCACATACTTCAAAAGTTCCATCGGCATACCAGAAATTACTTCTTGCTAATATATTGAAAAAGTTTTTAGTTGCAAATATTATGAATCGGTGCTCGTGATTTTCTCCATTATTATAGGTTTCATCGGTCAGTGAACCGTGAAGCAAAAATGTGTCACCTTTCATTGTGCTTGTATAACATTCCGGAACCACAAGTGATTTTCGATCCTTTGGAAGTGGTAAATGTGGAACATCGGAATGTTTATTACGTATTCTTCGAATAGTACGCTTGATCGATCTCTCCAGTGGCATTTTTGCAGCAGCAGCATCGGAAATAGTCGGTATTTCTTTGCAAATTACTTGTTGTGTGCTACCAATCTGAGAATTTCTGGAATTCTGAACAATATTTGCCATATGCTGACGAGCTGCAAGCTCTGCAGCTTCGGCAGCATGGTTGTGTTCAAAAAGGTCCGGCAGGTTCTTTTCAATAACGTTATCACGAATATGTAAGCAAGCACGACATTTTGTGGAGTAATACTGAGCGCACTTCCAAATTATTTTTTCATTTAATGTTTTATCCAAATAGAAAACGAATCCCTGGTATATCAAACAGTCCTTATTCTTCTCCGTTTTTGAAAATTGTATTTGTTCCTCCATTTCTTTCTTCTAATTTCTGGTTAAAAATTATGTTTTTTTAAAAATATTTTTTTAAATTTTTTTTTTTAAACTCATAAAATTAATAAAGCTATACTTACTTAAATTAAAATTAATAGTTAAAATGGCATAAATATTTTAATAATATTTTCCAATTTTTAATATATTCCAGAAGACACGGAAATTTATAATACTAATGCCCGGTTGCACACAAAACATATCAGTAGTTTAGCTTGATTTAACTGGCCGTTAGTAACAATAGCGTTTCACAACACTTAACAGTCAGTTAAATCTTCAGTTAAATGTAACTTTGCAAAATTGGGCAGATAACTATTTAACTTCTGTGTATATTGCCACTAGCGTTTCAACGGATATTATTGATACTTTCAAATGTTAAAAACAATTTTAAACTATTAAAAATATTTTTCAAATTATGCTAAGAAAAGATTACCAACTATTTAGTGATAGCGACAATGATAATGATAATTTTTATCTCACGTCAGCTGGTCACGTTCCAAAACTCCGGCAATATCCAGAACGCCCTGATGTTTTATTTAAATATAATGAAATGACCGCTGTTCTGCATAATTTAGCAGTGGAATGGAAAGACGATTTTTAGGATTTTGCAGAAGTTGATACAAATCTAATTGATATCCCATCAATGTCACAAAGCAATTCGAATTACCGACGATCGGCACTCCAATGGAAAACCATTTCAATATAAATTCATAATCAATTTTTTTTTTAATTTTGTAAATTTTTATTTAAAATTCCATTATATACAAAGTTGTAATGAGACTGACTATATTTGGCGTCTTTTGCATCACAATTTTCAATAAAATAATTATATAGAAATTCAATTTTCATATATTTGGCTTATTTCATTGTATATCATAACAAGAACAAAATTTTTATTAACGTCAAAATAAAAATATTGAATATTTTGTTTTTTTTATCAGTAGGGTTGAGTAAAATCTTATTATATCGACAATATCGACATATTTGTAAACTAACCATGGAAATTTTTTTGTAAAACGAAATGTAATTTTAACCGAAGTTTAGACTTATCAATTAGATTGCTGTCAAATGGTTAACTCGTTTTGTGTGAAACCGGGCATTACTGTATTAATACTTAATGTGTTTATAGATATAACTCATGGCACACTAAAATAATTTATAATACTTAATGTGTTTATATCGTTTATAGATATAACTCATGGCACACTAAAAAAAAGAATTTGAATTGAGAACTGTTAAAGTACGTATAAGTGACATCTAGCATTAAAAATAATAAAGTGATTCAGTATTTTGAGATTTATATTCGCGATTTGTGTAGAGACCGTAATGCAAATCCCACAAATAAGACTGGTAAATAAATATCAGTTCAACACAATAGAAGTTTACAAAAAAATTATCAAATGGACAAAAAATAAGTAATTCTTAAACGAAAATAAACATAAACCATCTGACATAACCTCACAAAATGCAAATAATGGTCGGTGTTTAAACATGAAATTCTAATAAACCAAAGGGTTTTCTATAAAGACTAATTATTGTAGAGCCGTCATTTTTATACGCCTAAATTTAAATTTGACGCGCTATTTATTGGTAAACTAAACTTATTTAACATCAAACTATCATTTTTAATTCAATTGTTTAGCGAAAACTTGATATAAAAAATATTTGGCTCTACCTATTTATACGGAGCGCTATCCGGAGCCACTTTTCATATGACGGCTCTCGATAGCAGCTATCCGGAGCGAATAAAAAACCACTACATATTATATTTTTAAGTTAACATAACTAGAAAATCCTTTGATTTATTAGAATTTCATGTTTAAACGCCGACCATTATTTGCATTTTGTAAGGTTATGTCAGACGGTTTATGTTGATTTTCGTTCAAGAATTGCTTATTTTTGGTCCATTTCTGTTAGGAGGATGATTATTTTTATGAAATTTGCTATATTAGGCTACTAGAATGGTTCTTTTAACATACAATTTACTACACAAAACTAAAATAATTGTTGATTTTTATATTCCGTTTTCCTGTAAATTTTCCAATAATTCATTAATTTTATTTCATTAATATATAAATGATTATTTTGTCTCAAATCATTTATTTTTCATTCGCGTCAATGTAACTTTCATTCATTTTTTGAAATTTTGATTAGAGTTGTTTTTAACCGAACTCCATATAAAAAAAATTTAAACAACAAAATAAACAATTTTTTCCACTTGTAGAAGTAAGACGGAAGATATTGTGGTCATTTTGATTCAAATCATTATATATACGACGTGACGTTGTTCATCCAAGATAGGACCGCAGTAAGCTACGACAAATGTCAGTTTATCACAGTTTTATCACCAAATGTGATATAGCACCACAAAATGACCACCCTGTTTCTAGTACTCGATTATACGAAGTACAAAAATCCCACTGGAATCGCACACAAATCCATTTGTTCTGCGCCCACATAAAATACAATACTTGTGGCAAAACCAACAAAAATGTTTATACTTGTTTATTATGTGTATAAACATTTTTGTTGGTTTTGCTTGTGGTAACCGAAAGAATTTCCAGTTTTTATAACGCAACCAAACACACATATTAATTAGAGTAGAAAACTTAAACAGAGCCATAAGTTCTACAATGTATAGTAGTACTTTCTTTTGTATGTATGTACATAAAGAGTATTCACATTCCCTCTAGAATACAGATAATATCAAGATATACAGAAAATAAAGGTATAATATTGCGCATGCTGTTGCTATTCTTTTTTCGCAATTTGTCGTTTCGCAATTTTTATTAATTTTTTAAATAAATGGAAAATAAATGAATTTTTTTTTATTCTTGCCATTAATTGTTTTTCGACTTTATGTTAAAATTAAACATTTCAATTTTTATTTTAGTTATATACTGCAATACTTTTGGAATTAAATAGCGAAAAGAGGCATGTTTTAATATTCGTGTCTAGAGCAGACTGTTTGAGCACATTGCATAACAAGTTTCGGAATTTATGGGTAAAATTTTTTTGTTAAATGCAGAGAACGTTTAGATTTTAATTATTTAATTCAAAAATTTGGGAGTGTTCGATTTTAAATATACTAAATTTGAATAATTCCTATTGCAACAATACTATCAATTGTACTTCTGATAAGAACACATACAGAACACTAAACAGTGAATGGGTGTTTTGATTTAGTTGTAGCGAAAACCATTAGACAATAAATGAAATAAGCCAGAGATTTAATTTTAATTTATAGTTTTATTTAATTTCGTTTTTTCAAATTTATATTTTCTATTAACTTGGCATTTAATAACCAAATTTTAAAAACATTTTCAATTTTTTTAATTTTTTTTTTTTGAATAGGTACGTGGTATACCAATAATTTGAAGCCAAACGAAAATATATGGCAAAAATTTGAGTAGATAACGTAAAAAAATTAAAATTTTAATAATTGGTACGGTACGTACATATGTATGTTCAAATGACCAGAAACATTTAATAATTTAATGTACTCATAATTTTGTATTTAATGTTATGTACTCATAATTTTGTTTACCCTTTTTTCCATTTATCTTGAACTTTTTATAGAAAAAATATAAAGCATAAAAAAGGTCTCGGTAAACTATCATTATCAATTGTAAATACGGGTTGTTAAAAAAAATTACGATTATTCTTGATTTAAAAATATGTTTTTTTGACTACACGTGACGTGATGCGCAAAGAAAGACGAAAATGAGACACGGGAATATACTACCTCTTTTTTCTGTAAACTGTGGATAGTACAAGGAATGAAAACACTAAAAATAAACAATTATACTACCATACCAACACACAATAGAAATTAAATACATCCTTTCACCCAATTTCTAGAAAAAATTCTTTTAATAAGGGACAATTCACACCAAGCGCGAATAGCGAATTCGAGTAAACAATTTTTATAAAACTATGTTTCAATTTTTCTTTTACTTCTTTATAGACTGATTTTAATTATACAAATTTTAAATATCTATTTAAAACATATGGTGATTTTTGATATTTCACCGATATTTCGACCTTTCGAGTATCAGCGCATTTATTTATAATCTTGAGATCAATATAGATGAAATGTTAAAAGTTACCATATATTTTTTAAACTTATTTACTACAGAAGCTAACGTTCTAAAACCCTTTAAAGTTAAATTGTATAGAGACTTAAAATATAACTTATATTAAAATAATTAATAAAATTATGATATAAAAAACACTTGTACATACAGTGTGTTTTAAAGTATATCTACCACAGTGTTTTCTTTCAATACAGAATAAGATATCAAACTTCTTGACAACTCACTGCATTTTTGTTGTTTTTTTCTAATCATTTATAGTTTTCTAATTTAAATAATCCTTAACATTTAACTAAATTCAACACATTTCATTTTACAAAAATTATCAAACAGTGAACATTCTTCTGCTGGTGTGTTGCAAAAGTATATCTACTTTTTTAGAACACTTTTTGCGACAAAAAAAAAAAAAATTCCATTGAAAACGCAATAGAGAATAAAAGTAAAACAGAGAGCTAAAAGAGAGTAAAAAAAAATATTTAAGATGTGTGGTAGTCATATTGCGTTCTCACAGGAAGTAGATCACTGTTAAAAAGTAAGTTGTGGGTCAACTGGGTAATAATTGTGAAAATAATAAAAAAACTATAAAAAGAAGCGACCAATACTTATTATTATAATATCGATAATGCCAAAGGGAAAAGAACTTTCGTCGGAGGAAAAAAGACTTATAAAAGAGTTGAACAATCACGGCGAATCGAACATTTTCATTGCTCAGGCTCTTGGAAGAACAAAGTCAGCAATTGGAAAGTTTTTAAAAAGAAGTAAAGAGCGAGGAAATAATGAAAATATTCATCGTGAAGGTCGACCAAAATGCACTAGTAGTCGCACGGACAAAAAAATTCAGATGCTAGTTGGACAAAACAATCGAATTTCATTGAGTGAAATAAAAAATCAGTTGAAAGAACCAGTATCGAAAGCGACTATTTGCCGTAGGATACACTCAGCTGGGCTAAAAGCATACTCTCCACGAAAAGTACCGTACGTTTCTAAAGTAAACAGTCAGAAGCGTTTACGATTTTATGAAAGACATGCTTTCGAATCTTTAAGTTATTGGCATAGAGTGTTATGGTCCGATGAAACTCAAATCACTATGCATTATTCACACGGAAAAATGCATGTTTGGCGAAAAAAAGGAGAAGCTTTAAACTACAACTGCACAAATCCAACGTTTAAAGGTCAAAAACGAGGTGTCATGATTTGGGGATGTATGTCCGCGGCTGGGGTTGGAAGTGTTTTCACCGTAGAAGGAACGATGAATTCTAAAATGTACCTGGAAATCCTAAAATCTTGTTTAAAAAAGGATGGAAGGCGTCTAATTGGACAAAATTTCATATTTCAACAAGACAACGCACCTATTCATACTGCTAGAATAATCAAAAAATATCTCAAAGATACAAAAATACCGATTTTAGAATGGCCACCACAAAGTCCTGATCTGTCACCGATCGAAAATCTTTGGGATTACCTAAAAACTAAGATTGCTGAGGGGCGCCCCAATAATGTGCACCAATTACGTGATTTGATTGCAGAACAATGGATCGAAATTAGCGCAGACTATTGTAAGAAATTAGTTGACAGCGTACCTCATCGACTAAGTTTACTTAAAGCGGCAAATGGTGGTTACACTGGTCACTAACTCAATATGGCTCTGACAAAGTAGATTGGGTAGATATATATTTGCAACACAAGTAAATTGAAGTACATTATTTTTCTTTTTTTTTCTTTGGTAATCTAAAATGTAAATTTTTATTTTATTGTTTGTTGTGGTAAATAAAAACTGTAAATAAAATAAAATGGGTTTATTCTTGACAATAGGCTAATGTGTGAAATTTTATTCCATGCTGAAAAAAAAACACTGGGGTAGATATACTTTTGCAACACACTGTATATATAAAATGTTTGTCTATTTATGATGTTTTTAATCAAATTAAATTTAGCGTTTAGCCCGAAAATTATTTCAATATTAGGGAAAAATGAAATTCGCATGTAACATGAGATTTTTTATAAGAATTTCATTTTTCTCTATTTTTGAAATAATTTTCGGGCTTAGGTAATTAAATTTCGTTTCATTGGAAACATCATGCTACTCTTAAAATCAGACACATAGATATATGGTATGTGTTTTTATATCATAATTTTATAAAAATTCTCTTGGTGTGAATAGTCAGTAAATATAAACGAACACGCCTTAAGATAATTTGCAGTATAAAAACTTTTTTCCTCAGATGTCAATCTGTAGTAATTGGCCATTTTCATAAGAAAATGTAATTCAGCAAAAGTTTAAATGTAACTCAGCAAAATATAATGCAAAACAATATTATTGGGCAGTTTAAAGCTTGTTTGAAGACTACTTTACAATTTATACTTATAATTTTGAATCTAAATTGATAACCCTTAGGGAATCAAGAAAATGATAAATAATCAAATCAATAACATATTTGCATTTCAATTTACGCTGTTTTTGGGCCCACTCTTATACAAAACGAACAAAACATTTGACCGGCTTTGGTTGACATAAAATCAATTACATCATTGAGAAATTAAAATATACTTAGGGTTAGGGGCTTTGTACTTTATACTTAGAGTTATCGACAAACTAAGAGCTCCAAATAGACTGCAGCAAGCTCACAATGTAAAAGCCAACAAAAAAATAGTCGTAAAAATAAAAAGAAAAAATCGATTGCTTTGCCTGAACCTATGTACTCGTATATGTAAAAATTTAAATAATTTTCGATAGCTTAACATAATAGATTTTTTAATAAAAATGGCAACACCTCCTTCATCAAAAATACATATTAATAAGTATATTAATATATTATTAGATTTTAAGTAGAAATTGGGTTTGTTATAAATTTGAAGTTTCATAATAGGGTAAATCCACGACGAATCGAATCCTATCAATACCTAAAAAATTCGAAATCGAAAAATCTCCTAATAGGTCCCTGAGTGGGTTTGACAAACTATATAATAGATTTTATAAACGACATTTTATGGTACAGGGAAAACTGTAAAGTTGGTCATGTTTGTAATGTGGACATCTGCTACAAGCATCAAGAAGAAATAAATCCTTTTTATTCTTTTTATTTCTTATTATCCACAAAAAGCTCAATTTCATTAAGTTTATAAACCCATTTAGCTTACATAATTTACACTTATTGAACTTTATTTATTTTTTTATGGTTTTCAAAAGAAACCCTTATAAAGTGGCCGATTTCGGAACCATGAGTATCCAACTTAGTCATATTTCAATGCATGCAAAAAATTGCATGAACCATGCAATTTTTAAATCTATTCCTAATAGTGCAATATAAAAAAAGATTTTTAGCCAACACACGACTTTCTTTTATAAACAGGGTCACAATCATCCCTATTATGACTGTCGAGTCGATCGACAATCGACACGACTCCCTCTTGCCTTTTCGTTTTCTATATTGTTAATATCAAATGAGAAAACGGAAACACAACGCAGAGTCGGGTCGATTATCGACCGACTTGTCAATCATAATAGGGGGGAATCCTATTAAACAAATTTCTTTCAAATTTTGACAAAAATCCACTGGGACCTCCCAATTTATTAAAAAAAAAACAACTTAAATATGGTATCAATTCAATTAGTTGAAGCACCTGGACATAGACGAGAGAGGACACAGACAGACCGACGGATTGACCGATCGGCAAACAGATCGGCAAAAACCAATTCGAAACCCAAATTTTCGGACTCAATAAATTTCCAAAAATCTCAAGGGTGAAAGTTATAGTTATTATTAAACATTTTAGTAAAGTAAACAAACTTAATTGTATAAATTTTAACACTGTTATTTTTAATTTCATTACATCACAAATTACTTTTAATTTTACTTGAAACTTCGTTCACTCACAAACAACTATGATTTTCACAGTGGTTACATTTGAGTACATATACGATTACACATTTGCGTATATGTTCAAATTCGTTTTGAAAAAAAAATCCACTCAATCTTCCGTTATTTTTCCAAACAAACTAAAAATGAATATTTCTCGAATAGAGTAAAATATAATGAAATTGCGCGAAATTGGATAAATCAATTTCGTCTTATTACGGATTACAGTTGTACATACTACTTTGTACGTAGTCGTTTTTTAAAGTGTCCTAGACATGTCTTCTTTTAATTTTTTTAATAAAATACTTTTTTTGGTTATTTAGCTTAAACATTTTTTATTAGTTTTTTAATAGAAAACCCGACGGTTCAACGATATACATATTAGGTCGTTTTCAAGGTATTTTTAAATAAACTTAATTTTTTTTTTTTTTTTTTTTTTTTTATATACATATTTTAATTGGGTGCAGAGCGGACTTATTAACGGTCCTAGCTCCTTGTAACTGTCAGAGCTTCTGCACCCAATGCGCGATCCTTCAAGTAAAGATTAATAGCTACCTTAAATTTATTCATTTTGTATTCCTCCTGAAATTTGAAGTGTATTAGCGAATTCCACTTTTTTGATGTTCGATATACAAATTCGCGCTTAATTTCTTCAGTTCGAGGTTTCGGGAGCTTCACCGTAAACCTATGTGCATTAGTTGTTCCTCTTGTTACTCTTGTTGTTGTAACGAATGGTGGTATTTTCTCCGATAGTTCTGCAGAACATTTACCATGTAAGCATCTGTAGAAGACGCAGAGTTCTGCAACATCTCTGCGATGCTGTAAGCTGTCTAGTTCTTGGGTATTGGGATTCCGTATTATTCGGATAGCGCGGCGTTGAACCCTGTCCAATAACTGGAGGGTGGTACCAGACGCACCTCCCCAAACTTGACAGCAATACTCTATACATGGTCGGATGAAGGTTTTATATATCTGGAGAACTTGATGCGATTTAAAAAACCTTCTGCATCTATTTAGGAACCCGATTTTTTTTTAAGCTGATTTAGCCAATGCAACAATGTGTTCATTCCATTTGAGTTTGTTACTTATTTGAACACCAAACAGTCGAATTGAGTCGCAACCCACAAGGATATGGTTTTTTACCACAAATGGGTAGTCGTTGCGACTTTTTTTACGTTGTGTCTTTTTCTCGTTAAATTGCACTAAGTTGTTGTTACCCCACTCAAATATTGTACTTAAATCGGAATTAAGAGAAGTTACGACTTCTGACCGTTTATTATTTAAATCTGTAATGCTAGGCTCCGCCTCGAATGAAATAGAAGAATGCAATGTGGCATCATCTGCAAAGCTATGGATAGGGTTTACAGTGCTATCCAGCAAATCGTTGATGTATAGCAAAAACAGGGTCGGTGACAAAGGTGATCCCTGAGGGACTCCGGCATTTGGGGAGTGCGTCGATGATGATCTCCCATTAAGTACGACGCTGATTTTTCGGTCATTGAGATAGCTTTTAATCCACCTGGTGGTCAGCGAGTCCAGCCCGTATGCCACAAGTTTACAAATAAGATTCTCATGCCATACCTTATCAAAAGCCTTGGATATATCCAAAGCGATTGCAAAGGCCTCTCCGTGGTGTTCTAAGGCGAGATTCCATTTGTTTGTGACGTACGTCAGGAGATCGGTCGTGGATCGGCTTTCACAAAAGCCGTATTGTCTATCCGAAATTAGTTTGTTAACTTCAAGATATTTAACTATATGTTGATTGATGCATTTCTCAAAGACTTTAGCGACGGCTGACACAATTGATATTGGCCGGTAGTTTGAAGGGTCAGTTATGTCACAACCCCGTTTCAGCACGGGTTGCACCATTGCACTCTTCCAGGCGTTCGGGTAGTCGCCTTGCTTGTATGAAAGTAGGAAAATTTTAGATAATATTGGAGCCAATTCATTGGCAAACTCCTTCAATATTCGAACTGGAATTCCATCAGGTCCGGTGGCCTTGTTGACATTCATTGACTTCAGATTAGTAAAGACAATTTCCTCCGAGATGGTGACGGGGCTCATTTTAGAACCACAATATGGAACTAATGGAGGCCTAATTCCATCTGGGACAACTAATGTCGAGTTCGATTTGAAGATGCTTGCCAATAAGTCGGCTTGTAAATATGGATCCACCACCAAAGCGCCGTCAGCACATTTCAATGCTGAAACAGATGTTTTTGAAATATTTGCAACCGATGCGACCATGTGGTAAAAGTTGCGATCGGAGATTTTCAGCTCGGAAGCCACATTGGCTTTCTTGCTGTCGGCTCTTTTCGCTTCTCTACCACAGGTTTGTTTGCAGGTGTTCCGTATCGTTTTGTATTCCTCATAAAAAATTTTGTTGCGTTTATATTTTTTGTGTGCCGATTTATTTTGTTTGGCAGCTTTGGTGGCTTCTTTTGAAAATATTTTAAAATTTTGATTGGGATTGGAAAATGATGATGGGATAAATTTATTCATTCCATGTAAGACGGTGTCAGTAAAACTGGAAACGGCGTCGTCTATGTTGTTGTTATGTAGGCAATGGCGTTCCCAAGGGAAGTGTTGAAAAAATGACCGTAAACCATCAAAATCAGCCTTGTTAAAATGCCAAAGACGCCTTGGCTGCTGCCTAAATTCTGGTGGTGTTTCGACAGATATTTTTGTGGTTATTAAGTTATGGTCAGAATTTCCAATTCCAGTTTCGACATGGGCCTCCATGGAATGAGGGATTGATGTCAGACAGAGATCCAGAATATAAACTCTAGAATTTTGGCATTCAAATGTGGACTCACTAACAATCTGTGTGAGGTCATGCGAAACGGCAAGGCATTCCGCATGACACCCAGCGACATTTGTATCTTTGTGATTCAACCATTCGTTATGGTGGGCATTAAAGTCACCGACCATAATTAATTCGCATTCGGGATGTTGATTACGAATATCGTCACATTTGTCTGATAAGCTCCCAAAGAAGCTAATCGTTTCTGAATCCGTCTGATTAGGAGATCTGTATAAACTAATTAAAAAATTATTAATTTGGACGGAAAAAGAAGTTGGACAGCGCTGACTTTTTTAACGAATGTTTTTCTAACGTAACTAGAAAACGAAGTGATAAAAATATCTTCCGACAAACCTTAATCTTCTTTTATCGGTAAGTTTAGGACTATTATTTTGGTCATTAATAGTTTTACCCCGCGGATTAAATGAACAGGTGAAATTGAAAATCAAGGTCGTTTTGCCTTTTTTAGATTTAATGAACATTTTGTCAATAAAATTCTCCATAAGTTTAACTATATATTTTACATAACAGTAAGATTTGTTTTTCGAAAAACCAGAAAAATAATTAAACTTCACTAGCTTTTTAAAAGTATATTATTTTATGGCTGGCAATAAACCGGCACACAAACAATTAATATTTGAGATACAAAAAATTAATAAAAAAACGCTTTTAACGAGCAACAAATAAAAATTTCTCGGCATCATAAAACTATTGGAACTATTGGAAAGGGGGGGGGGGGACACGGGGATTGAAATACATTCTGCCAAAAAGTACCGGCAATTGCTAATTTAAAATGCCCGCGCTGAAGGGATTTGCATTTTTTTTTCCTAGTCCACCACCCTAGTCAACCAGTTTGTTTACAGCAGTTGGTTAAGTCAGTCGACCGCATTAGTACACGGCGATTTTTAAGTTGAACGAAATTATTGAAGAAAGATTTTGCCTTAAATTTTTTGTTGCAAACAAAATTTCTTGTGCTGATGCGAAAAAAGTGACCGGAAATATGGGAAAAAACTCTTAGATTTTACACGACGATAATGCTTTTTTTATTTTCTCCGTATATACTGAAAAAATTTCCCCACCCTTGGACATAACATCGTACAGGAACGACCGATTATCATGAGTTGCAACGCAATACTAAAGAAAATAAACAAAATCATTTTATTTTCATATATTTTGTTTTGTTATTTTTTTTTTGTTTTGATTTTAGTCTCTCTCGTTGTTTTGTAGCCAAAAATTTTAGAAAACTGTGAAACGGCGTTGAATGAAAATATGCAAAATATTCATCAATAATTTTTTTTTGTGCCCAATATTATAATTTAATACCCTAGTTTATTGTCAATGGAATGAAAATCCATTTTTGACCTTATTTACAAAGTTATTAAATGCGAAACGAAAAAGTATCAAAAAAAAAAATTTTTTTTCCATAGAACTTTTTACGATTTGTCTGGAAATATTTTTGTTTGTTATCCTATAAGACATACATAGGTAGCAATATACTAAAACGGCCGTTAATCAAAAACATCTATAGTTCCAAGACGAATTATTGTTTGTTATTGCCTGATAATAACTACTGAAAGTAGTATTGGTAACTAAATGATGATGGCAACGTCGCATATTACTTTATATTTATTTTCATAAAAACCATATTTACTTTTTATTTGTACACTCTTGACAAAAATATTGTACATGTTCAAATTCATTTTTGAATTTAATAAAAAAATTATTAAGATAATTTAAATTTAAAAGGTGTCTTGATGTTAAAAATCGAAATGCCTTAATATTTTTATATTTAACATTTAGTAAAGCATTGAAATATGTGGTCTTATTCGTATATTTTAAAACAATGAAATATGCATTTTTTGGTCTACGAGTGTAATAAATATAGGATACAGATCTTTTCCAATGAAAAATGGATACAGATAGGATACAGATCTTTTCCAATGATCTTTTCCAAACCAATAAAAATGTTTATAGAAATGCTTTAGACATTTTTATTGGTTTTGTTTTTCCTCAAATGTCAAACATTTATCTCGAATATGACGAATGAAGAACAAACATTTAGCGTATTTTATTGAGAAATTTACAACAACAATTGCACTAGGCAGAGCAATTAAATAATTAAAAAAATAATTCGAATTATTTAATTCAAACTCGAACAAATAAAATTCGTAAATATTTGACAGAAAAATAGGAGAATTAACAACATAAAAGCAACAAATTAAATCGAAATAATAATTCGCGACTTATATTTTTGGAAAAAACAATAATTCCAATTGTAATATCCATACATTACAATTTTTTCTCAATAAAATATGCTGATTGTTGTTGTAACTTATTTTGTTGTTCCAAGAAACACACATAAATAGCTTTCGTACTGACATTATACGGCGTTGCCGTAATGTAAATTGTTGTTGTTTCTTACGTATTTTTTGATTGTTTTTTCATATTTCATAGAAAAAAACCAAAACAAATTAGATTAGTGTTGGTTGTTTTTTTATTGAAGGCTTATATGTACACAACTAACACTATGGTATGGCCAGTAGTCACTTTGTACCTGTAAATTTTGTATAATTCGACTTGGAATTATAGATGTTTTTGGGTCGACACAGGTATATTTTTGATCTATGAAATATAAAAAAACAAAACAAAAAATACGTAAGAAACAACAACAATTTGTATCACGGCAACGCCGTAGAATAATATCAAATAAAACGAAAGCTATTTATGTTATGTTTCTTGGAACAACAATATAAATTACAACAACAATCAGCATATTTTGTTGAGAAAAAATTGTAATGTATGGCTATATATAACTAATGGAATTATTATTTTTTTCAAAAATATAAGTCGAGAATTATTATTTCGATTTAATTTGTAGCTTTTATGTTGTTAAGTCTCCTATTTTTCTGTCAAATATTTACGAATTTTATTTGCTCGAGTTTGAAGAAATAATTCGAATTATTTTTTATATCCTTTATATTAACTTCACCTGCTTGATTGCTTGCTTGAGTGTCCTCACGATCTTCAAGTACAAAATTGACCCACTTCCCGTGATCCTCTCGCGCTGAAATTTTGCACATCGACTTTTGTCATCTAACAATACTTTTTCGCAAAATTTCAGTTCGATCAACATACTATAACTAAGTTTTTTCTTTAATTTTCAATTTAAAAAATTCAATCTAGTAGTGTTCCAAATGTTTCTTCAAGTAAGTTTAAAATTCAAATTTGTTTTTTGAATGACCCTTACTCATTGAATTTTAAATTTTACTCATGGTGAAGAAGGTCCAAACTGAATTGCAATCGACCGAGTCTTATATATAAAGGATATATAGTCAAAAACTTTGTTTTTACGGGTTGTGTGTTTTTTTGTAATTACTTAATTTCTCTGCCTAGTACAATTGTTGTTGTAAATTTTTCAACAAAATATGCTAAATGTTTGTTCTTCATTCGACATATTCGTGATTCGAGATAAATGTTTGACTTTTAAGGAAAAACAAAACCGATAAAAGTGTCTATAAACATTTCTATAAACATTTTTGTTGGTTTTGGGAAAAAGATCTGTAACCTATCTTTATTACACTCGTAGACCAAAAAATGGCATATTTCATTGTTTTAAAAACTGCGAATAGGCCTACATATTTCAATGCTTTCCTAAAAGTTAAATATAAAAATATTAAGGCACAATTCGATTTTTAACATCAAATCATCAATTTTATTAAATTCAAAAATCAATTTGAACATGTACAATATTTTTGTCAGGAGTGTATAAATAAAAAGGAAATATGTGTTTGTATGAAAATAAATGTAAAGTAATATGCGACGTTGCCGTCATCATTTAGTTACCAATACTACTTTCAGTAGTCATTATCAGACAATAACAAACATTAATTCGTCTTGGAACTATAGATGTTTTTGTATAAAATGTAAATGGTGGTTTTAGTATTATTAATATGAATGTGTTTGTCATATTATTAATATGTATGTGTTTGTGTTGCGCTATAAAAACTGGAAATTCTTTCGGTTACCCAAAAACATCTATAATTCTAAGATGAACTATACAAAATTTAAAGGTACAAAGTGACTACTGGTTGTAGTTAGCTGTGTACATATAAGTCTTCAATAAAAAAAGTAACCAACACTAATCTAATTTGTTTTGGTTTTGTTCTATGAAATATGAAAAAAAAAAAAAAAAATACATAAGAAACAACAACAATTTACATTACGGCAACGTCGTATAATAATATCAAATAAAACGAAAGCTATTTATGTGTATGTTTCTTGGAACAACAAAATAAATTACAACAACAATCAGCATATTTTGTTGAGAAAAAATTGTAATGTATGGCTATATATAACTAATGGAATTATTATTTTTTTCAAAAATATAAGTCTAGATTTATTTTTTCGATTTAACTTGTAGTTTTTATGTTGTTAATTCTTCTATTTTTCTGTCAAATATTTACGAATTTTTTTGTTCGAGCTTGAATTAAATAATAAGAATTATTTTTTTAATTACTTAATTTCTCTGCCTAGTTGCAATTGTTGTTGTAAATTCCTAAACAAAATACGCTAAATGTTTGTTCTTCATTCGTCATATTTCGATAAATGTTTGATGACAATGAATCACCTGACCTTTACATAAACAAGTCAATGTAATTAATAATTTAATTGATTTTACACCAGAAAACAAGATGTCATATGTTTGGCGGTGCACAAATGTTTCCGACAAAGAAATCTCGGCCTTTGACATTTGACGAAAAACAAAACCATCAAAAATATCTATAAACATTTTTGTTGGTTTTGTGAAAAAACCTATTACCTATCTTTATTACACTCGAAAACCAAAAAATGGCATATTTCATTGTTTAAAAAAATTTGAATAAGCCTACATATTTCAATGCTTAACTAAACGTTAAATATAAAAATATTAAGGCACAATTCGATTTTCAACATCAAGACACTTTTTAAATTTAAATTATAATTCAAAAATGAATTTGAACTAATGCAATATTTTTGTCATGAGTGTACAAATAAAAAGTAAATATGTGTTGGTATGAAAATAAATGTAAAGTAATATGCGATGTTGCCGTCGTTATTTAGTTACCAATACTAACTACCTTCAGTAGTCATTATCAGACAATCACAAACAATAATTCGGCTTGGAATTACAGATGTTTTTGGGTTACCACATGTATTGTATTTTATGTGTGCGCAGAACAAATGGATTTGTGTGCGATTCCAGTGGGATTCTTGTATCGTATAATCGAGTACTAGAAACAGATATACGCAATACATAATAAATTATATAGTATGTACATTCCAAAGTTTAATCAGATTTGGTGGGGCATGGAATGAAAATAATTTTTATTAGATGAATTGCGTAGATAAAATTTATATTTTTTATTTATTTATTTAATTGCCAAAATTCCGCAATTTTTGTAATTTCAAATATAGTACTTTGTTCAAACGATTTTCTTTGAGACAAGGTTGGTAAAGTTTTGGATTTCTGGATCAAATTGAATCTGAATTTAATTTTCGTTGAACAAATTAGAGGTTTGAATTTTAATTTAGATTATGAGTCAAATCATAGATTTTCTGCAAATTGTTTTTTCAATTGGTACAAATAGGAAAATATTCGTTTTGATTTATATTTGAGTTATTTAATATAATTTTAGTTTGTCAAATTTAAGCTGTTAGTATTTTTTGTGTTCTTAATTATTTTTAATTATTGTGCAGTGGGATTTAAACAGAATAGATTAGTAAGTAATTAATTAATTATCAATTTGATTTGATTTTAGAGGTATGTCTGAAATTAACTAATAAAATTGTAAATCTGGAATTAAACTTATATGGTTTCAGGTATTAGATGATTTAAATTCGAATTTTTAATTTTTAAAAATTAAGTAATTACATTAAATTTTTGTGTTGAAATTTAATTGATAATTAAGAGTGGATTGGATGCATTGAAATTTGCAGATGGGAAACCGAGCGAGGCTTCATTGTTTTACCTATTATTGTTCATTAGTTTAATTATTCATTATTGGGCGCGGCTTTTTATTTAATTATTTTTCATTCTTTATTTGTTTATTTTATTTTTATAGTTGATTTATTAAATTTAATTTAGTATGGAAAGGTTGAACAATGTATATAATATGTTCAGATTAATTTAAACTATTTTGCAGAGCTTTATAAGCAGAATAAATTAATAAACAATTAACTATTTAATTTTGATTTTAGTGGTATTCCTGGAATTAGTTAATTAATTTCTTTAATTTCTGGCTATAGTTAGTTAAGCTAAGTAATTAGAAATACAATACAATTTTTTAGGGTTTCAGATTTTGATTTTTCATTTTAGAATTTTAGTTTAAAAAAAAAAAACATTTAGTGTTTAAAATTCATAATTTAGGATTAACATTTTTATGTATTTTGAATTTCATGTTATGTAGTTAGTGATTAATTTGCTGTCCTTTAATTTCGATGCTGAATTGAATTTATTTTATTTAGGGGTGTTAAGGGCTGATTTTAAATATGTAAAAATTCGAATTTTAAATTTTTAAAAATTAATTAATTACATTAAATTTTTTTGTTGTAATTTAATTGATAATTAAGATGGATTTGAATGCATTGAAATTTGCAGATGGGAAACCGGGCGCGGCTTCATTGTTTAACCTATTATTGTTCATTAGTTAATTATTCATTATTGGACTTTTAGAACGGAGAAACCGGGCGCGGCTTTTTATTTAATTATTGTTCATTATTTATTTGTTTATTTTATTTTTATAGTTGATTTATTAAATTTAATTTAGTATGGAAAGTTTGAACTATTAGTATACAATATGTTCAGATTAATTTAAACTATTTTGCAGAGCTATATAAGCAGAATAAAGTAATACACAATTAATTATTTAATTTTGATTTTAGTGGTATTCCTGGAATTAGTTAATTAATTTCTTTAATTTCTGGCAATAGTTAGTTAAGCTAAGTAATTAGAAATACAATACAATTTTTTACGGTTTCAGATTTTGATTTTTGATTTTAGAATTTTAGTTTAAAAAAAGACATTTAGTGTTTAAAATTCATAATTTATGATTAACATTTTTATGTAACTTGAATTTCATGTTATGTAGTTAGTGATTAATTTGCTGTCCTTCAATTTAGATGCTGAATTGAATTTATTTTATTTAAGGGTGTTAAGGGCTGATTACTACTATAATTAAACAGAAATGTTTGTGTGTAACGCTCAAAGGTTACTATGATTTTTTTTTCCATTTTTTTTTTGAACTGTAAAATTGACTTAGCAGTCATCAGAAATAAATATTAAAATTTTTTCAAAACGCTCAAAACCAAGTTAACAGCAAGTTAACAAATACCAATTCATCCTTAAAAGCCCTTACTCTTTGGTTTAAAGTTTATTTAAGGTAAAATCATCCTTAAAAGCCTTTAATCTCGAACTACTTTTACATCAAATGTTCAAATGCTAATTGTGGCAGCGGCCGCTGGACATCACCATTAAGTGTAATATCTTTAGCAAAACATTACATAACTAAAGTTATTCACAAAAACTAAAGCTATTCACAAAATTGTATCCGTCCTAGGACGGGCTGTACCCCCTAGTTTTAAATAAAGAATTAATGATGAAGTACATTACGTTTTGGGTTTAAATTAAACTAATTTTTATTAAAATTAAGTTGAATTAAATTTAGTGAAATTAATTTTTCGGTGTAATCTAATCATTGGTCATAATATGGATGTTGGTATTGGTGTTAATGTTCATACTTATTGGTATTAATGTTAATGATAGTTTGGTATCAGTATTCATATTGGTTTTAGTTTAGAAAATTCCTGACAGCACGTTGGCCGATGGTAGTTGGTTTAATTATTGTCAAACTATTAATTGATTGATTGATTGATTGTGAGTGTACGGCCAAGCATTATAGCAAGTCTCCCGGACTCCCGGGCACACACAGTACACCCGTTTACACACAACAAAACCGAAGGATAGAATAGGATTATTAGTTGGGACAGACTCGACCCGGTTACAGACACCAATGCGATCGATAGTTAGTAAATTAACGGCACAAAAGACAACACAATCTAACTACATTTTTTGGTGATCATTTCTCTGGAATCCAGGGCCGGATACTCAGGTCTCCCTAAACCTAAATTAAAAATTATTAATGTTGTAATTTCTCCCTGTTCGCCTTTCAATAATTTACCTGATAAAATATTTAAGAAAATCTAAAATTTCTAAGCTAAAATTATAATTATAATTACAGTAGAATTCGCTTATAGCAAACACTCAAGGGACATAATTTTGTTCACTATAGCCGGCTGTTCATTTTAATCAAATATTCGTTTACGTTTATAAACGTAGTTCTTTGTTTCTGTTCGTGCAAATTCAAGGCACACAACTATATGACAAAACCATATGATCATTATAAGCGTTTGTTCGTTATATACATGGTTTGGTACAAACGGATTCTACTGTATTATAAAAAACATCATTATAACAAAATAAAGATAAAATTAAATAAAATAAATTTGAAATTAAACTTTTATGATTGATTATGAGTGTACGACCAAGCATAATAGCAGGATCTCCCGGACTCCCGGGCCCATGCCGTACACCCGTTCACATATAACAAAACCGAAGGATTGGATAGGATTATTAGTTGGGACAGACTCCACCCGGTTACAGACACAATGCGATTGATAGTTAGTAAATTATTAGTACAATATATAATAAATAGGTTAGGATAAGACAGCAAAATTTAACTGATCATTTCTCTGGAATCCAGGGCCGGATACTCAGGACTCCCTAAATCCTAAATCTAAAAGAGGGCTTAAAAAATTATTAGTTTTGTTATTTCATCCTTGTCCGTCTTTCATTAATTACCTGACAAAATAATTAATAAAAATTTAAAATAACAGCGCTTATTTCCTTATTAATGGTCCTTTTATATCCAATTAAAAATGATTACTTACTGCAACAAGAATTAACATAAACATTAAACCGTTTAAACATAAAATTTTACTTAAAACTAATCATCAATTTTCTACCGATCCAGAAAAGAAAATATATAATTATGAATTCAATTATTTTATAAAATTTATATAAAATGATTTAAATGATAATATTACAGCACCACAATACCTAGATTTATTAATAATTCAATAATTTAATTAGTTACTATGAGTATATTAAGAATCAACAAATAAAATTAACATACAAATTCCCAGACAACTCTGAAAACTAAATTTAATTAATAAACATCATATATGTAATAACAAATTTTATTACTTAAATGAATAATTATTATAACCGGATCTTCAATACTCCTGAGCACACATCGTACACCCATTTATCCATCCCCAGCCGAAGGATAAGAGTAAATTGTTAGTAATTATATAGTAAAAATAGTTAGCACAGGACAATACAATTTCTAAACTACAGCTCATTCACTACTTGTTAATCCTAGAGGGTTCATTCAAACTAAAATTTAAATTTGAAATTCGGGATTAATTTTGATCCCTATAATAATGATTAATTCTAGAACTATGTTTATTCTGAAAATTGGATCATTTAATAGTAAATTAAAAAAAGAGATCCCTTTAAGTATTTTAAAACTAAATTAATTAAAATATATTAATGGACAAAACAGAATATATTAAACATTACAAAAAATAACATTTTATTGATTGATTGATTGAGAATGTACGGCCAAGCATTATAGCAGGATCTCCCGGCTTCCCGGGCACACACCGTACACCCATAAACAAATAACAAAACCGAAGGATAGGATAGGATAGGATTATTAGTTGGGCCAGACTCGACCCGGTTAAAGACACCAATGTGATCGATAATTAGTAAATTATTAGTACAATTTATAATAAATAGATTAGCACAAGACAGCACAATCTAACTACATTATTAGATGATCATTTCTCTGGAATCCAGGGCCGCATACTCAAAACTCCCTAAATTTCAATTAGGACTTAAAAAATTATTATTGTTGTAATTTCCCCCTGTCCGCCTTTCATTAATTTACCTGATAAAATATTTAAGAAAAATAATTAAGAAAAATTTAAATTACTAAGCTAAGATTACAAAAACAGAGCTTATTTCATTTTTCATGGTCCTTCTATATCTAATTAATTAATTATTACGTACTGCAACATGAATTAGAATAAACGTTAAAAACCATTTTAAACATAAAATTTTACTTAAAACTAATCATAAATTTCCTACCGATCAAGAAAAAGAGAATAAATAATTCAAAATTCAATTATTTTATAAAATGTATAATAAATAATTTAAAAATGATAATATTACAGCACCACAACATCCTAAAATCATCAATAATTCAGTTAGTATTATAAGTATATCAAGAATCAACAAATAAAATCAATTTATAATTTCCCAGGCAACTCTGAAAACTAATTTTAATTAATAAATCACCATAGTATCAAAGTAAAATCCAATTCTGAAATTCAGGATTAATTCAATTCCCAAATTAAAGATTGATTTTGGAACTATGTTATATTCTGAAAATTGAATTATTTATTAGCAAATTAAGGAAGAGAAACCTTTAAATATTTTTAAACTAAATTAATTAATATATATTAATGAGCAAAACACAATATATTACATACAAGTATTACAAAAATTAACATTTTATGAAATTGCCTATGCAAACTCTCCCACTTCTAAGTTAAAATTCTAAAAGAATTTTAAAAAATTTTAAATTGTCAAGTTATAATTTAAATTCACAGCGCTTGTTCCATTAGTTACCATTCTCCTGTAAATAGTTAATTAATTGTTTACCTACTCCAACTAGATTTAAAAATAGAAAGTTGAAAATATATTTTTAACCATACTATTAAATTTAAACTAATCAGCAATTTCCTACAAATCTAGAAAAAAGGAAATTAATAATGTTCAAATTAATTATTTATTTATAAAAGTATATAATATAATTTAAATGCCAGAACTCAGGATTTTATAAATCTAAATTAGGACATCAAAAAATTATTATTATTATTGATGTTTTAATTTACTAATCTAGTTGACATAATTAAAATAAAACAAAAAATCAAAAACTACGAAATTTATTATTTATTATAAAACTTTTACTCCATTTATGGACATATTACCCTGCAAAATAAAGCCTGCAAGTAAGTAAAATAATAAATCCATGAAATAAAATTGTAACATTATTCTCCTACAAAACTAATCGGTGTACTATACAAGCAAAATTGACGTTTACGTGTGAAAAACTGCAACCTAAAACTTCAATCATATTCTATTAAGTTAATAATTAAGTTCAATACATTTAGCCTTTCGAAAATGTTTTCACATAATTCTACCTCGATACCATCTTTTAATCGAAATTTGGCATGCATAAATGAATACGTCATTATGTGATGCAAACCTAAATCACAACTCAACTCAAATCAACACTTCCAAGTTAGCATTTTATTTATATGGTTTAGTTAATTTATAGCCTTTTCACATTAATTAAATAAATTTAATAATTTAACGTATTTTATAATACCATGTAAAAATAAAATAACTCATATCTAAAATAAATCCATCCTATATGAATTATATAAGGCGGATTCCAATTCGACTCAAAACTTATTTGATTATACAAAAATATAAAAACCTATTTAAGTCGAATACCCTAAAGTTTCGTTGTGTTTGTACAGTTCATGTTTTATTAGGAACATTATAGTTGTAACATGAATACAAAAACAAAAAGAGGGGAAATAACAAAATAAAATAAAAACAACAGATTCTTATTTACTAAACCACCACAGACGAATCGAACATATTCCGATTACCATAAATCGGGAAATAATACCGCATGCGAACACAGCTAAGTATCTCGGCATGACCCTGGATGCTAAACTACGATGGAAAGCACACGTCAAGAAGAAAAGTGAAGAATTAAGACTTAAATACAGAAAAATGTATTGGCTGATGGGAAGGAACTCTTCTTTATCAACATACAACAAGCTTCTACTTTATAAGCAAATATTGAAACCGATTTGGACTTATGGTATTCAGCTTTGGGGTTGTACCAAACAGAGCAACATAAATATCATCCAAAGATTTCAGAATATGGTATTAAGGAACATCGTTGATGCACCTTGGTATGTTAGGAACAATGACCTTCATAGGGACCTTAAAATGAACCTCATCTTAAATGAAATCCAGGAAAAAGCACGGAGACATGAAGAAAGGCTCCGCCAACATGTGAACATTGAGGCAACTCAGCTCCTAAGCATCACGAATTTAGTTCGCAGACTTAAAAGAACCAAACCTTTTGAGCTGGTGTGATTGTCAGCTTAAGCAGCATTATGCTGATCTAAAATCCACAACAAAGATGTGGTTTACATCAATTTACCAAACACTATGGAATGCCAATGGGAAGAAGCCATAGATTAATTTAAGTTAGTAAATTAAGTCAGAAACAAATTGCTAATTAGTCCAGGAGACTAGATTGTAATTACATAAAATAAATAAATAAAATTTATTTTAAATTTAAAAAAAAAAAAAAAAAAAAAAAACTAAACCACCAACACACATTAAAAGCAAATATCTCTACAATCTTCCACGTGCGTAGCAAAAGACTTATCATGTTTTCATTATTTTATATACAGCTAATACCATTACAGCGCACATACAAAACAATCCTGGGTGGTCATTTTGTGGTGCTATATCACATTTGGTGATAAAACTGTGATAAACTGACATTTGTCATAGCTTACTGCGGTCCCATCTTGGATGAACAACGTCACGTCGTATAATGATTTGAATCAAAATGACCACAATATCTTCCGTCTTACTTCTACAAGTGGAAAAAATTGTTTATTTCGTTGTTTAAATTTTTTTTATATGGAGTTTGGTTAAAAACACCCCTATTCAAAATTTCAAAAAATGAATGAAATTTACATTGCCACGAATGATAAATAAATGATATTTATTAACAAAATAATCATTTTATATTATTGAAATAAAATGAATGGATTATTGTTAAATTTATAGGAAAACGGAATATAAAAATCAACAATTATTTTAGTTCCGTGTAGCAAATTGTATGTTAAAAGAACCATTCCAGCAGCCTAGAACAACAAATTTCACAAAAACAACCATCCTCCTAACAGAAATGGACAAAAAATAAGCAATTCCCAAACGAAAATCAACATAAACCATCCGACGTAACCTCACAAAACGCAAACAATGGTCGGTGTCCAAACATGAACCTCCAACAAATCAAAGGCCCTCCAGTTATGTTAACTCAAAAGTACAACAATCAGTCCCCCGTTAACAAACAATTTTGTTTTGCACCCCATATAACGGACACCCTCATTCACTTTTCCAAAATCCTAAATTAATTTTTTTATATCAAACTATATGGAGTTTGATCGAAAGCAACTAAAGTTTTAAAAAAATGAATGAAAACCACTGTGATACGAACTGCAAAACAAAATTGTTGGTTAACAAAAGACTAACTATTATATGTTCAAGTTAACATAACTAGAAAATCCTATGGTTTATCAGAACTTCATGTCCAAACACCGACCATCACTTGCACTTTGCGAGGCTACGCCAGACGGCCCATGCCGACCTTCGCCCAAGAATTGCCCATCCCCCGTCCATTTCAGTTAGGAGGATGATTGCTTCTGTGAAACCTGCTATTCCAGGCCACCAGAATGGTTCCTTTAACATACAATTCAATACACAAAACCAAAATAACTGTTAATTCCCCTATTACATAGTAATATAAAAATCAACAATTGAGGTTACGTGTCAAATTATCACTTTGATTCATTGCTTTCCCCTTAAAATTCATTTTTCAGTGTTGTCATTTTGTGGTAATATATCCTATTTGGCGATACTGTGCGAAAAATAAATTGTCGTAGCTAACTACGGTGTTGTCATGGATGAATATCGTCACGTCGCATAATGATTTAAATGAAAAAGACCACAACTTCTTCCGTCTTACTTTTACAAGTGGAAAAAAATTATTTTGTTGTTTACATTTGTTTTATATGGAGTTTAGTTAAAAAAAGCTCTAATAAAAATATCAAAAAATGAATGAAATTTACATTGACGCGAAATATAAATGAATGATATTTATTAACAAAATGATCTTTTATATATTTTTGAAATAAAATTAATGGGCTAATGTTAAATTTACAAGAAAAACGAAATACAAAAATCGACAATTATTCTAATTTTGTGTAGTAAATTACTTGTTAAAAACCAAGGTATACAGAAAAAAGAGGTAATACATTCAAGGGACTAATTTTTGGCTTTCTTCGCGCATCACGTCACGTGTAGTCAAAAAAATATATTTGTATATGAAGTTTGGCGGTTCTTTGATTAGTTTTCCAAACAAATCAAGAATAATCGTAATTTTTTTTTACAAACCGTTTTTACAATTGATATTATAATGATAGTTTACCGAGACCCTTTTTATGCTTTATATTTTTTTTATGGTTCAAATATTTGAGAAATAAAGCGAGAACCATAGTTAGAATAAGAAAAATAAAAAAAATAACGTAAGAGAGCGAGAAAGGGGATTTATGTGTATTCGACCATACTTAAAATAAGAAACTTAAAATTTTTTTGGAGGGGAAATGAAAACTTCAGCTGTCACTTAAAAAACTTAAAAGGAGCGAAATTTTTCGTGTAAACTTAAGAAACTTAAAAAAGGTTGCACAAATTTTTAACGCGGGAAATAAAAAACTAGTTTGTAAATAGAAATTATAACATTTTCATTAATTATTAATAAATAAATTAAAACGACTGTCTTTGAACATTAAATTAGACTATAATAATTGAGTATTTATAATGTATATACATAAAATATGATGTTTTACATCAAACAAAAACTGAAACATAACTGATGATGTTTTACATCAAACAAAAACTGAAACATAACCTAAAAATATTTAATTGAGATATTACATTTTTTTAAAACAAAAAACGTTGCATAGTGCTTCTGTATCACTAATTAGAAACAGTTAATGTAAATTAATTAATTTTTTATGATATAAATGAATTTAATATGATTTTTCAGCTTCTAAAATTTGAAAAAAGTTGCACAACTTTTTACTGTAGAAAGTAAACAACTGGTTTGGTAAAAATTATAACATTTTGATTAATTATTAATAAATAAATCAGAACGGGAATATTTGAGCATTAAATTAGACAATAAATAATTGAGCAATTTTATTGTACATACATACATTTAAAACCCAAACAAAAATTGAAACATAACCTAAAAAAATTAAATTGAGATATACAATTTTTTTAAAACAAAAAACGTTGTATAGTGTTTCTGAATCACTAATTAGAACTAGTAAATGTAAATTAATAGTTTTTTACGATATAAATGAATTTAGTATAATTTTTCCTAAAATAACTGAAAAATCAAACAAAAATATTTCGCTTTGAACTTAAACATTTTTAAGTTATCTACGAGTATAGTCGAAATGTCAAAGTGAAATAAGAAAAGCTCAAATTCTTATTTTTTTTATTTTTCTTATTCCAAGTATGGTTACACCTTAATTTCTTCGAGTATATAATGTCTAAGATAAATGGAAAAAAGGGTAGGCAAAATTATGAGTACATATCATAAAACAATTAAATTATTAAATGTTGTTGGTTATTTGAACATATGTACGTACCAATTATTTAAATTTTTATTTCTTTACGTCATGTACTCAAATTTTTGCCATCTATTTTCGTTTGGCTTCAAATTATTGGTATCCATGAACCTATTCAAATATTATGTTCATATTCAACGTTAAATATAAATGTAAAAATATATTAAATAAAATTCAGTTCACAAATTATTGTTTAGAAAAAGGAAATTAATTCATTTATTGTCTTATGGGTTTCGCTACAAATAAATCAAAACACCCATTCACTGTTTAGTGTTCTATATGTGTTCTTATCAGAAGTACAACTGATAGTTTTGTTGCAATAGGAATTATTCAAATTTAGGATATATAAAATCGAACACTCCCAAATTTTTGAATTAAACAATTAAAATCTAAACGTTCTCTGCATTTAACAAAAAAATTTTACTCATAAATTCCGAAACTTGTTATGCAATGTGCTCAAACAGTCTGCTCTAGACACGAATATTAAAACATGCCTATTTTCGCGGTTTAATTCCAAAAGTATAGCAATATATAACTAAAATAAAAATTGAAATGTTTAATTTTAACATAAAGTCGAAAAACAATTAATGGCAAGAATAAAAAAAAATTCATTCATTTTCATTCATTCAAAAAATCAATAAAAATATCACGAAACTCCATATAAATATCAGCATTTTTGACAACACTTGACGGCAAATTGCGAAAAAAGTATAGCAACAGCATGCGCAATATTGTACCTTTACTTTCTGTATATCCTGGTTAAAAATAACATTCTAGTTGCCTAGAATAACAAATTTCATCGGGAGCTCACAATAGCAAAGGACAAAAAAATATTCTTAAACAAAAACCAACATAGACCATCCGACACAACCCCACAAAACGCAAACATTGGTCAATGTTTAATCAAATTCCAACAAACCAAAGGTTTTCCTAGTTACTCGTATGTTATGTTAAAAATATATTAACTGGTCCATCTTCAATCGACAATTCCGTCTTGCACTCCGCATCATGACAATTTTCATCCACTTTTCCGAAACTTTAATTTGGTTGTTTTTAATCAAACTCTAAATAGTTTGATGGAAAACAACCAAATTGGGATATCAAAAAAATGAATGAAAACCATCATGAAACCAAGTACAAAATAAAATTGTTGATTGACAAAGGACTGACTATTATATTTTTAACATTTTATTTAAATAATAAACATCTTTGCATTAAAGTATTACTTTATCATCACACAAATAGCACTTCGTATAAAATTTTCATATAATGTCATTTGAGGTTATGTGGAAACGTCAACTTATCACTTTGATTCATCATTTTCCCCTTAAAATTCATTTTGCAGGGTGGTCATTTTGTGGTGCTATATCACACCTTTATATCACTAGTGGAGACTTTTTTTGTGTGATATAAAAAAATGGAGAAAATCTACAAACACATCCCTGCAAAATGAATTTGAAGGGAAAAATGATGAATCAAAGTGATAAGTTGACGTTTCCACATAACCTCAAATGACATTAAATGAACTTTTTATACGAAGTGCTATTTATGTGATGATAAAGTACTTTAATACAAAAATGTTTATTATTTAAATAAAATGTTAAATATACTTGTACTGTATACTTTAATGCAAAAATGTTTATTATTTAAATAAAATGTTAAAAATATAATAATCAGTCCTTTGTCAATCAACAATTTTATTTTGCACTTGGTTTCATGATAATTTTCATTCATTTTTTTAATATCCCAATTTAGTTTTTTTCCATCAAACTATTTGGAGTTTGATCAAAAACAACAAAATTAAAGTTTCAAAAAAATGAATGAAAATTATCATGATACGAAGTGCAAAACAAAATTATCGATTGAAAAAAGACCAATTAATATATTTTTAACATAACATAACTAGAAAAGCCTTTGATTTGTTAGAATTTGATGTTTAAACATTGACCAAATTTGCATTTTGTGGGGTTATGTCAGATGGTTTATGTTGATTTTTGTTTAAGAATATTTTTTTGTCCTTTGCTATTATGAGCTCCCGATGAAATTTGTTATTCTAGGCAACTAGAATGTTACTTTAACCAAATAATTTACTTCACAAAATTAAAATAATTGTTGATTTTTGTATTTCGTTTTTCTTGTAAATTTAACAATAACCCATTAATTTTATTTCAAAAATATATAAACGATCATTTTGTTAATACATATCATTCATTTATATTTCGCGTCAATGTAAATTTCATTCATTTTTTGATATTTTTATTAGAGCTTTTTTTAACTAAACTCCATATAAAACAAATTTAAACAACAAAATAATTTTTTTTTCCACTTGTAATAGTAAGACGGAAGAAGTTGTGGTCTTTTTCATTTAAATCATTATGCGACGTGACGATATTCATCCATAACAACACCGTAGTTAGCTACGACAATTTATTTTTCGCACAGTATCGCCAAATAGGATATATTACCACAAAATGACAACACTGCAAAATGAATTTTAAGAGGAAAGCAATGAATCAAAGTGATGATTTGACAAATAACCTCAATTGTTGATTTTTATATTACTATGTAATATAAAAATCAACAAATATTTTAGTTTTGTGTATTAAATTGTATGTTAAAAGAACCATTCTAGTAGGCTAGGATAACAAATTTCACAAAAACAATCATCCTCCTAACAGAAATGGACAAAAAATAAGCAATTCTTAAACGAAAATCAACATAAACCATCTGACATAACCTCACAAAATGCAAATAATGGTCGGTGTTTAAACATGAAATTCTAATAAACCAAAGGGTTTTCTAGTTATGTTAACTTAAACATATAATAATTAGTCTTTTTTTAATCATTAATTTTGGTTTGCAGTTCGTATCACAGTAATTTTCATTCATTTTTTTAAAGATAGGGATTGATCTATAATTTATTTCAGAGAATTAAATTTATACTTAATTTTAGTTAATTTTAGAATAGTTATTATAAAGAATTATTGCATTACAGGAACTTTACAGTAATTTGAGCAGTAGTTGAAATTTAAATTCTATTGTCTTGTGCTAAATAATTTACTAAAAATATATTACTAAGAAATGTACTAACTATCAACTACTTCGGTGTATGGAACCGGATTAGTTCTTTGTTGCTAACATCTTTCCTTTCCTTCGGTTTTGTTATGTGTAAAGAGGGTATGGAGGGCTCGGCATCATCCGGGAGCCTTGCTTAGGCTTGGTCGTACACCCTGATCAATCAATCAATTAGTTCTAGAATGAGTTTTTTGTTGTTTTGGCATTAAGGATCTTACCTAGATAAAATCATGGAATCGAAATCGGACGCTAATTTGGTTCTGGGTTCAGTTTCACCAATTTTAATTTCACTTCTTCAGCGATTTAAAATCAGAAAATCCCTGTAAATTTTCCGAATTCAAATCCATTTTTTAAGGGCTTAATTCACGCGAGTTGAATTAACACAAATATCGAGATACAGAATTGAACTTAACACACTAAATACACAATTAATAAATTTAGATTAAAATTTTCAATTAGCTTTTTTCTGCCACTAGCCTATTTTCCTAAATTTTTTCGAAACATCCACCAGGCTTTTTAAACTAAATTAACAAATTTTGCTAATAATATTTCAACAATTTGTAACGAATGGTGAAGCAGGAGTCTCACCCTTCATTAACAAAGTCACCAACTAGAGGTCTGGCGCGGTTATGGTAACCGACTAAGCTCGTTCTTGGGCGTGGGGAATGATCCAGACGCATTGATGTTTGAACAAACCGCGTAGCCACGAGGAATAAATAAGCAAAGGGCGGTTTCCTGTTAGGGAGCTAAATATTAAAGTGGAAGGAACGGAAAGGACGCGAAACTTCCGATCGAGAGGGCACCTCCATTCGGGTGGACCCCCAAGTCGTACGGCAGATACGTGCGCAGGCCCTCATCCAGTCCACCGGACAAGAATCTGCGATCCCACCCCGAACGACCTCCCTCTTGGGATAAGAGGCTCGTACTCGAGTGAGCCCCCGACAAATCATCGCTATTGAAGATAGTGCCGCGGACTCCCACGAGAGAAACCCATCTCCCAAGTGTGGTACCCTTTACCAATACCCAGCACAAACCGGCATCTGCTACTGGATGACGCGGACTGAGTGAGGAGTCACCTCTCCCAGAAGGGGAAAAGACCTACTTTTTGCGAAAGTCCTAACCACCGGGTTGAGCGAAAACGAAATAACAGACTTTGGGATGAGGTCATCAGCACAAGTAAGAAACTTCACCCACAAACATCCTGACTCGGCCTATAATTCACTGATAATCCTAATGAATTTAATATTAGGCGTTAAAAAAATGTACGTAACGCAACTAAATAATGAATACAATAAAAAAATGTACTAGATAACCATCCACTTCTCATATGACAACTGTCTATCAGAATGAACAATAATTGCAGTAATCACAGAAACCATATTAAATGCACTCGTTGAACCAAGGTACATTAACATCAGCAATAATTACAGAAACTGCAGCAAATAATCAATCAATATAACAGCTTACTGTGCTGCAATGCAGTAATCACAGGAACCCTATTACTTTGTCGCGTGGTCATAAAACCACATTTGCGGCAAATAAACTGTGTAAGGCAAATCGTAAAGACGAGTAAAAGACGCCTTTAGATGGTCTCACTACACACTGCTGGATAATTTATCACATTCGCAATAACAACACGGCTTCCAAAACAAAAATTCGATACATTTATTTTTTCTTCAAAATTGAACAAATTTCGTATTTTTGTATTATAAATAAGCATACATTTTTCTTACTTATGATGGGTACCGAATTTACCGTATGTCAATATTTTCTTTTGCGTTTCATTAAAATTTCTTTTTAACGTTAGAGAGACAAAATCTCGAGGGTTTCAAAAAATCCCATGAGTACAAAATCCCGAGAAAATTTCATTTAAAGATGTATACACGAGAAATTGAACATCGAAAATGGTGATGGTTGTAACGGGGTCGAACGATATCCTGCACTGCAAAATCCCGCGGTATATTTTTAGGCGCGATTTTGATTAGCGCCTAAAAATATACTGCTTTTTAAAATTGAAGTTTTCTTAATCCTGCTTTAAAAATCCCGGTTCTGCAAAAATAAAAATCCCGGTTTTGATTTTTATTTTACTTTAAATTAAAATTCTCCTTCACCAGAAGGGGCGGCCCGAAATAAAAAAATATGTCTTTCAAAACCAAAATTTTGAAGACCAGGATTTGGAAACCAGGATTTTAAATCCGGGATTTTGAAAAGCAGGCCAACTTGCCTCCCCGATTATAACATGTCCCTCCTCGCGGTTTCCTCGGGATTACGGGATTTTGTACCCTCGGGATTTTTACCCTCAGGATTATGTATCCTCGGGATTTTGTACTCTCGGGATTTCGATTTGCGGGATTTTGTCAATGATTTGCGGGAAATTTACTAACTATCAACTACTTAGGTGTCTGGAACCGGGTTAATTCTTTGTTGCTAACATACCTTTCCTTTCCTTCGGTTTTGTTATGTGCAAAGGGGGTATGGAGGGCCCGGCGTCATCAGGGAGTCTTGCTTAGGCTTGGTCGTGCACCCTGATCAATCAAATCAAAATCAAAAAGTGATGAATCAGTGGTTTATTAGCTATAAGATTGTAAATCAAACTTCATTGTTATATCTCATAATTTTTGACAACTTTTAGATAGAAAAATACGTATTTGCAATTTTGTAGCCCTCTGGTGGCCAAACTGTAAACCAAACGTTTCGGGATCTACATTTTTTTTTTGAATTATTAGTGTTTAAGCTATACAATTATTTGTACAATTTTTGTTAATTATGATACCTAATCAATTTTGGCATATATTATTACAAAAAATTCATAATTTCAAGATTTGCAGCCCTCTGGTGGTTTTGTAAAATATATATTGTTGAGATTACTATTTATTTACGTTATGAGTTAGTATTGAGGTTAGGACAGTCTACAGCGTTATTTTATTTAAAATATATTTTACGTTGATTGTCTATTACGTTGTGTTAGGAATATGATATATTTGACGTAAGTCTGACTGAGGAAATTTCTCTATATTTAATTCGTTCTACCTTTAGTTTGTATGTACGATGCCTATTATGAACTAGGTTTAGATTCCGTGTTTTAATGCTAATTAATGTTATACGTCTTTAATTATATAAACTACGTTATAGTCTACTTTTGTCTACCTTTCTTACTCAAAATTTATGATATGGAGTCGAAGATAATGTGATACTACAAAATTCCACTTAGCGCTTACCGCGGGTGGGTGCTATGACCTAAGTGAATTCTGTTTGTATTGGAGAAAATAGTGTTAATGAGGAGAATAGACAAGATCCTATTGAATACAAGAGATTATTCGGCGAGTACGCATACTGCCATATTTCTTTCTCTTGTACTAACTTGATCTTGCCGGTGCCCAGATTGTTAGTTGGTGGTTATATTTATGCTTACCAAATTATTTTGAACTTCCGAAATGACAATTCTGGATATTAGCTGCTTGTTATATTTTACTATTTTATTTGATTTAATCTTCTTTTACAGGTTTTATATTCTCTGGATATTTAATAACTGCTATACTAGCCGTGTTTTCCATGAGAACTGCACTAGAACTCGATAAACTTTAAATTCCTTTTATTCCATGTAAAACGAAAAAAAATAAATTCTTAAAGCGCGAATGTGTAGTGTAGTTGATATAATTACATATTTTAAGTTTAAAAATTTCTCACTTCAGTTACTTCATCAATATTTTCTAATTTCTTGCTGACGTCATTACACGCAACTACACTCGATAAATTCATGGGTATATCCAGTGTAACTAAAAAATAAGCTATAAATATCATTATTTATTGCTGTAACAACTTAAAATGTGTATTTATGTGAAATGCACTACACATTATCACTTTATGAATTTAATTTTTGTTCTGTTTACATAGAATAAAAGGAATTAAAAATTTATCGAGTTCTAGTGCAGTTCTCATGGAAAACACGACTACTGATGATAATGACGATATAATGTAACTGATCTTCTTTAAGTAACTGATAATTTTAACAAAATTTGCGGATCTTATATACTAAACTAACAACTATATTATAATTATTTCTGCTGATTTTTATTATTTTACTTAATTACTAACGCATGTATTGATTAAATTTTAGGTCATTTTCGTTATTACCGATTTTATTGCATTTTCTTCAAAATTTTGTTTTTCCAGGTCATTTTATTTATTTTGTGTTCATTTCTGTTCACATGTTGCATTCATATTCTTATTACCTATATTTTTATTTTTCTCTCCTGTAATTTTTATTAATACCTAAATTTTATGCGTCATCTATATCTGTATCTAAATTCTTATCATTTTATACTCTTATTTTTCCCTCTTTTACTTTTACTAATACATAATTTTTATGCGTGATTACATATTTCTCTAAATTCGTATCATTTACATTTTTATTTTGTTGTTCATTTTTATTACATCATTTATGTATCTCAATATCATTTTATTTCCGTTGAGCTTGTTACTACATTTGTATATTTCATTTTTTTTTTATAATATGTTCTTACATTACAAATTCTTATGGTTCGTTTACCTGTATCGTTGATTGAATACATTAAGATAATATCACCAAGATTTTCGCCGCTACGATCGAGTAATGTCTCCACTGTCGTTTATAAAAGAGAAAAAAATGTAGAAACTAGTTTAGCTCTTCTAGCACGTTATAAACTGCAAAATTATGTTTTTTATTATAATATTTGTATTAGTATTAGTGAAAAATGGTGTAACTTTTCGTCTTCATTGTTTTGTTTTAATTTTTTCGTTTTTTTATGTTTTTGCTTACGAAATGTTCCACAATTTAATTACTAGATAAAAGTTCATTGACCGACATCAAAACATATGGTAAACAAACCTAAATTTATTAATGTACACAATAATTCAATTGTGTGTGGTTTTGAAAAGAAAATTTGATTGGGAATTTTTTTTTTTTTCAGCTATCCATTAGGGATTTGATAAAGTGCTAGTTTAAAATGGGAGTAGTTTTTATTTTCATTTACATTTTTGGCTGCTTTTGGGCTTTGTGTGGTTTTGATTGTTAACTAAGGATTTTTACGAGTAAAGTTTATTGACCTATGTCAACCTATGTACAATAAATAAATATAAAAACAAACATAAATTTTTTACAAATCAATTTTTTAAGGAAATTGAAATTTGTTTTAATTTATTTATTTTATCAATGGAAATATATGAAATTTAAAATTGTTATTGAAATTATTAAAATTAATTTAGATTAAAGATGATTTATTATATCGAATTTTTTAAATTTTTTTTTGAACATTTTTGGCTTTGGGATTAATAATTTTAATTTTTGCTCGGATCAATACTTTCAAGATATGACGGATTATAATATCTCTATGCAGATCATCTGTGCATGCGACTTTAATTGAATTGCACGTACCAAATAAATTTTGTAATACTCCTTTTTTGAAACAGAATTTATCGAAATTATCGGTAAAAATGTCCACTATTGTTTTTGTTATTTTAACAAACAACGCATTTGGTACTTTCAAACCACCATTTACAATATTTTCATACTGACGTGAATTTATTAACAAATTGGCGGCTGAAGCTTCTTTAGAATTTTGGCAAATCATTAAATTTTCGCAACACGCACATTGAATTTTTTTTAAACAAGTATGAGCTATATAACCGCTGAAATATGATATTGACATACTGTTAATTGTTTGACTTGGATTTACTTCTGATGCTTTTTGAGAGTGAGAGTCTACGTTATTGTGTTCAATTTCATCCTCGAAATGAGAAACATCATGGTTAGTTAGGTTAGGTTGGAGTGGCTGCTTACGCACACTTAGACCGGTGACGGTCCATTGTGATACCACGGGATGTACCCCCTTTTACCCCTATTGGAACCATTTCGAGCTACTTATGTAGCGTAAGACGTCCCGCACTTTAATGTTTTCGAGATCCGAGAGGCAGTCCATCCTGAACTTACCTAAGTGTTTGTGCCTTCTGAGAGCCAATGCTGGACACGAGCAAAGGAAGTAGATCAACGTCTCTTCCTCCTCTTCGTCCAAGCAGCTTCTGCAGAAGTCATTAGCCTCCAGACCCAGCCTTCTTGCATGTTCTCCAAAAAGGTAGTGTCCCGTGAGAATTCCTACGACCGTTCTTAATTCACGTCTTCGTAAGGATATTAATGCCCTAGTGCGCCCCAAGTCCAGCTTTGGCCAAACTTGTCTTGCAACTCTACAGGTGAGGATGTTAGACCACCTTTTCCCCGCTGAGGATAGCGCCTGCTTCCCAAGTGCTTGTCTCAGCGCTGTGATAGGCCTCCCCAGACTTGCCCTTTCCGGTTGCAGCTGGAGAGTCGTACCATGCCTAGCAAGTTCATCTGCCCTGCAGTTCCCCATGACGCCCGAGTGACCTGGGACCCAGACTACCTGTATGTTGAAATGCTCACCCATCTCATTTAGAGATGAGTGACAACTCAACGCTACCCGTGACGCCAAAGACACCGATTCTAACCGAGAAACATTATATTCACATTCAATTTGTTTCATCGTCGATCTCGCCCTGCTGCCTCGAGTCGAGAAGTATATTTCCTATAGTTTAAATTTAGAAAGTGATAGTTAAATTCATATAATTTACTGTAAATGTAACATTTACTAAAATTGAAATATGGCGATTTTCACATTTACTATTTTGTATATTCATATATAAAAATATGCTAGTATTTGTATGTATGCTTAAGCATAATAAAAACTATGGAAACCTGCGTGAGGTTATACTTAAACCTTTAAAAATCAGATGTCCATTTTTTATAAAGATCATATTAATAAAAATATGAAATTAAATTACCAGTGTTGTTTACGTATATGTAAAGGTATAATTTTTAAAGGAATTTTATCTGCTTTTTGGTCTACTGAATTATTGTTGTGTGTAGTGCTGGCTAAGTCTTAAAAATTTGAAAAAATGCATTAAACCAAAATATAAATAAATATAAAATGTAGAAAAAGTCTGGGAAATCTACATAATGTGTTATTGTTATGGTTGCCATACTTGAAATGTCTTCCATGTTTAGAAGTACACGTGCATCGGACTGGCCGTAAGATGAAGTATCGCTGGACGTCATGTGGTAAAAACACATTTCTTTTAAATTTTTATGCAAACGAAATGCTGATGGGTTTCTTTCATAAGATCCTCTATTAGTCCTGATAACTGAAATAGTGTTTTCTATACAATCTGAATTTAAATTTGCTGTCAAAATGTATTTTTGATCGGTATATTTGATTAAGTCCTAAAGTTGCAAAATTCCATTAATTGACTGTTGCATTCCAGAAAAACAGTATTCATACATTCCATTCGATTTCTTCCAAGTAGCTATCCACTCAACAGATTGTTTTAAATTTTCTAAAATTTCTTCAGTTTCTTCTGACAAGGCATTATTAGGATTATTTGAATATTTTATTTTACTTGTTAAATTATCAAACAATTTATTTAATCGGAAAAAAAATTGGCAGTGGTAAGAGCTATCGATTTTTCATTCGCGGTAAACAAATCTGTGTGTGCTGCCGCGTATATAGCTGTCGAAACATGATGACTGAAAACATGAGTTGCAAGTTTTGGCTTAATATGGGCTTCTGTCAGTTTGTGCATTGATCTTATTACGCTATTTTCACTATTAAATAGTTTAACTAAAATACTCCATGATACTTCTTCTCACCAATTAAAAAATTTGATTTTGAAAGATTGTTTCGGAAACTTTTAAAAAAATAGAAAACATCATATGGTATAAACAGAATATTTTTTTGTTCTGTATTGTCACATAAGGCTGAGAAATACTAACACCTAGTTGTTTGTAAGCAGTCCTATTTGGCGATCCTTGATCGCAAATTACAGCGTATACGTTTATTTGATTTGTAATCAAAATATTTAGGGTCGATTTTAGAATTTCTGAAAGCGGAATTCCGCGAACACTACCACAATAATATCCAATTACCTAATTGCAAGAAAATAAAAAAAAAGTATTGAAACATGTTCCAATATTTTAAATTGTGAATGGAATACCTGTTTCCAAGGTTTATTGAGTCCTCTCAACATAAATAAAAGAGCATATTCCGAAAATGATCTTTCGCGTCCTAGCTCACCTAGGTCACTAAAACCATATACACAATCCTCTTTAGTGTTATATTCCAACTCTGTCTTAATGCTCATTTCATCGAACACTAAAACGCAGCGTTTCTCGAGTTCAGGTGTATCTTTAAATTTCTCATTTAACATTTGTAAAATTTTTATAGAAATTCCGGTTAAAAATTCAATAGTATTATACCATCTTACTATACCATCTACTATTGGTACTTGGGCTTGGAAGTGTAAACCCTTCTTTTAATAAAAATTTATAAAAGCTTGGTGACCTGTAGTGAAATTTCAGAAATAGATCTTTGTCTTCTGAAGTCCATTTTGAGTTTACCGTATGCATCGTTTGAGCCTTTACAAATGTTTTTACACTTCCCCTTCTTCCTTCCATTATTTTATTGAGAATACATTCGGTGTCGTTTTTTAACATTTCTTTAGATTTTAATTTTATTTTTTTTCGGGGTGAACGTAATAATAGTTCAGTAAGAATTTCATACTGATCGGTTTGTAGAAAGTTGGTAGAAGAAGTAGATATATCTAGAATTTCTGGTATAGGAAACTGAGATTCATGTATGTACGTATGTATGTATGTTATTTGCTGACGATAACTCTATAAATGGATTTCTATATGTTTTGGGCATATTTTCTTTATAAACTGCAAGCGATTCGTTATTGTCGTTACGATGCCGATGATAAATTTGGACAAACGGATTGATATGTGGCGCCGAAGCCGTGGTGAACATTTGGTTTCATGTTGGTACACATATAATTGTTTATAATACTAAATTTTCAAATGTGAATACCACCTGAACCGCACTAGCAGGAAACATAAACAAAACCAAATTCAAGGTCATTGAAAACCATCTTGGAAAATGTGGTGTTGTTTTTCGAATTTTCGAACAAAACCCAAACGATGAAAAATTTAAAAAAATTAATTGAAATGTTCACAAACAGAAACACAACAACGCAATCATAATTAATCAATAAAAAATGTTTAGTAGCATGTATTGCTCCCCCCCCCGCTCCCCCTGCTTGAATAACCCCTGTTATCCTCCGTTTCATACTTTTGATAATCTATTGGATATCGCACTGTGAGATATTTTCCCATTCCTCTAAAAGCGCGCTTCGGAGTTGTGCCATCGTTTTCGGAGCTGGAATACTAGACCAAATTCTTCTACCAAGAATATCCCACACATGTTCTGTAGGATTCGAATTGGGACGGCCATGTCATCGTCCTTGCCGGCCATTTCATCGTCGAAATATTTACCTCTGCCAAGTATTCATTTTAAACTATCGCCTATACATGGTGCGTAGGGAACAACATATTCTACCAATATTTCGCTAATATAGCGAACGGCCGTTATAAGTTCGGTTGGAACCAGGTAAAGCTCGGTGCGTACTTCCATCGAAATTTCCGCCCATACCATGGCTGATCCGCCTCAAACCCTTTCGCTAAAGCTGCGTCTTACTCGTTCTCACCCATCAGAAGACCACAAACAAAATCTTGATTCATTAGGTTCAGTCCAATTTCCATGTTCTCTGGCAAATTGTAGCTGAGCAAACCTGTGTTATGGTACAGAAGATCTGCTCCTCCCAACCTTCGCCGTATTGTTCTTTCGCTCACATTTAAATTACGTATACGTATAACAATTCATTGCAGGTCTCAACAGCGATTGCATGACGATTTCTAAGAGCTGATGAAACTACAAAATGGTCATCTCGAACGTTTGCTACTCTTTCCTGACTGTAGCTTGTTATAACAACCATGTCTCGAAAAATCGCGACGAGACAGGTTGTACCAGGCACTAAGGGAAATCCGGTACTTATTAGCGATGTAGCGTTGACTTTTCCCTTCTTCTAACAGTGCCCCTACACTTTCAGACTTTAGCAATATACAATAATAAATATTTAACACACTGACACAGCAAAATGTAAACTCGACAATAAAACGATTGAATATCGCAAAAACAATTTCTGAAATTTTCGATTTTGCCGATAAATTCAAATTTTCCATGGCATCCTACTTTAATGACCTAGAATTAGGTTTTTATTTCATGTTTTCAGCAAGTGCGGTTCAAGTGGTATTCACATTTGAAAATTTAATTATAAGCCATGTTGCGGGATAAGCAAAAAAAACTCAGCCACATGATTACACAAAATTGGTGTGGTACTATTTTCTAAGATTGCTATGAATTGCCTAGCATTTAATTTTTGTTTCATGTTTCCAGCTAGTACGGTTCAAGACGTATTCACATTTGAAAATTTTGTTAAAAATCATGTTGTGGGATAAGTAAAAAACTTAGCCACATGATTAGACAAAGTATGATACGATAAAATTTTGTAAGGTTGTTTTGAATGACTTTGAATTTGATTTTTGTTTCATGTTTCCAGCTATTGCTGTTCAAAAGATATTAGCATCAAATTTAATTACAAGCCATGTTGTGGGATAATAAAAAAAAAACGCAGCCACATGGTTAGGCAAAGTTGGTATGGTAACATTTTCTAAGATTGTTTTGAATGGTCTAGAATTTGGTTTTTGTTTCATGTTTCTAGCTAGTTCAGTTCAAACCGTGTTCACATTGGAAAATTGAGTTATAAAACTTGTTTTGAGATAAGTAAAAAATCTCAGCCACGTAATTATACAAAGTATGCTATGGTATTATTTTCTAAGGTTGTTTTGAATGACCTTGAATTTGGTTTTTGTTGAAGTGCGGTTCAAAAGATATTCGCATAAAAACAAAATGTTTCTTAGGGTGGCCCGTTTTCGTTTTCAGTGTATATTCAGACTTAAACCACGCCATCTCATTTAAAAAGATAATGCCTTTCACATAGTGAAATTGCCTTATTTGTAAAGATTGAGTTTAGGATTTCCTTAACTAAGTACGTATCTTGTAGTATTCGGCTGTTACATTATGTTACGTAATGATTTATATTGAACAATATGCGCCATAAATTAGTTTTTGTTGGGCTGCCACAGTCTTACGATTTTCGAGAGACTACGATTTTTTTATACGCCTACAAGCATTGCAAACCATTTGAAAGCCTTGTGCCTCTCACGTACTCAAATTGTCATATTTGTAAACATTCAGTTTAGACAATTTTCTTAAGAAAGTGTAATGTTTAAGATTTTCGATTCGTATTTACCACCAATTGCACTATGATTTTTTGAAAGAACTATATTGAGACTGCAATAACGCCAAACTATTTGTAAAACTAAGGCCTTTGACACGGTCAAATTGACATACATATAGTATTTGTAAACAAACAATTTAGGATTTTCTTAAGAAAGTGCATATCTCAAGATTTTCGATACTCCACACCAATCTTATCATAATTTTTTTATACGCCTAACTAAGACTTCTAGCACGTATTTGTAAACTGACAGTTTTGGATTTTCTTGGGAAATTGCGTACCTTAATATTTCCGATCAATACAGGCTCGATTTGTACAACATCGAGCAAAATGCAAGCAACAAAATTCTTAAATTTTGGTGCACGATTATTATTATTGCAATTATTCAATAAAAAATAAAAGTAAAATAGGTACCAAACATGCCAATTACGCATCTAGTAATCGCAATAGCGGGCATTATTCTCAAATGTTGTCGCCTGTATAATTTTGACCCAAGTACGAAGAACTTATATTGAAGTGAGTTTTGAGATAAAAATGTGTTTTCGGACACATGGATAGTAACTACACTTGCACACAAAAAATGTATGTCAACATAAAATTTGTAATCGTGTAGCTAACTAAAATACATTCAAAACTACCCTATATTGTAAATATATTTTTATTTTGAGATTTATTGAATGTTGTGATTAATACGAAAAGGTTTGCGGAATTTTATAATTGAGCATGACAATCAGTAACAGATAAAACTTAATTCGTGATTACTAAACCAAATTTTGGCAAGCTGCGTGATAAAATTTGTGGTGATTACCCAAATCCATAGATCGAAAATATTACAAAATCCCAACATGGCGGCTGATGATGCCAAATGCTTCTTTGTCAAAATGGCAGCTCAAAGCTATAATATACAATAAAATATTAATTATAGTTGTAAATCGTTAAATTCAAAAACATTCTAATTAATTTTGAATTAATAAATTATGAATATTATCTGAAATCAGGTCTTTGAGAACCTTCTTTTTTCTTGCGATATTCAAACATTTTTCAAGCAGCAATTCGACTCAGCCGTAAACTTGTCATTCATTTACAACTAGTTTCAAAAAGTAAAAACAACACAGATACACTTATACAAACGAAATTCCCACACAACCGTACACAAAATATTTCCCATTGTAAAAATTACATCGAATTTTCCGTTCGAAACCAAGAATAAGTTTAAATGCTAAAGTGTTTCGTTGGCTTCAAAAAGGACGAATAAGCCAAATTTTATGCAGCAAGCCGAGTTTTTTTTAGTCAAAGAGCAATAACAATTGGTGACATTTAGTTGAAGTTCTAAAAGTCGCAATTTACTAATCTCGTTTTCCACTTACACACTACTCTACTTCAATCCGCCATCTTAAAATCCGTCCAAATCGACGGAGTAGCAAACTACTCTAACTAACACATTTATATCTACATTGTATTGCATTGCAAAGTTGAAGTAAAATATTAATTTGACAATTAATACGTATATTCACACAACTATACAAAAAACATTTAAAAATATGTTTTTGTATGTTCCACTTAAAATGTCAAAAAAATGTCTTTTTGACAGCTCTTTCTACACCCTTTCTACCCTGTCGCTACTCTTTGTTGTAACTGGAAAACGACATAAAAATGTAGTGCGTTTTTTTATTCGTCATTCGGAGTAACCTATCGAGAGCCGTCATATAAAAATGGCTCCGTATAAATGGGCAGAGCCAAATATTTTATATACGAGGGCGGATTGAAAATGAAGCTACCTAACTACTCCTACGAAAACAAAATTTTTTTTGCCAAAAACCATTTATTTCTCAACATAGTCTCCATTTAATTCGACACACTTAGTAAGACGATATTCCAACTTTTTTATACCATCTGAATAATACGATTTCGGGAACCCCTCAAAATACGCGTTAGTTTCGATAATCACTTCTTCGTTTGAGATGAATCTTTGTCCTACGAGCCATTTTTTCAAGTTTGGAAACAGGAAAAAGTCACTAGGAGCTAAATCTGGACTATAAGGTGGATGATCAACCAATTCGAAGTGTATTTCACGTAATTTTAGCATCGTATCTAATGCTGTGTGAACCGGTGCGTTGTCTTGAAGAAAGAGCACTTTTTTCTTCTTTAAATGTGGTCGTTTTTCCTTGATTGCATCAACCAATTGATCCAATAATGCACGATAATACTTTCCTGTGATTGTGGATCCTTTTTCAAGATAATCGATGAGCAATATTCCGTGTGCATCCCAAAATATAGTGGCCATAACCTTGCCAGCCGATTTCACTGCCTTTGCCTTCTTTGGAGCACTTCCACCAGCTTCCACCCATTGTTTCGATTGATTTTTGGTTTCAGGTGTGTAGTGGTGGACCCACGTTTCATCAACAGTAATTAATCGACGCCAAAAATCAACAGGATTACGCTTTATCATGTCCAAACACCGCTGTGAAGTGGTCTGTCGAACTCGTTTTTGTTCGACACTGAGCAAACGCGGCACCCATCTTGCCGATAGCTTTTTCACATGCAAATGTTTATGCAAAATGTTGAACACACGTTCATATGATATGTTTACCATTTCAACAATCTCACGCAACTTGACTCGGCGATCATTCATAACGATATCGAGGGTTTTCTTGATATTTTCTTCAGTAACCACCTCTTTTGGCCTTCCTGTTGATGGTATTGTTGCAGTGCTTCTTCGGCCGCGTTTAAATTCAGCAATCCAATATTTGACCATGTAATCTGACGGAGCAGACTCACCGTAATGTTTATCGAGCTTTTCTTTTGTCTCTTTCGCCGTTTTCCCTTTCAAATAATAGTGTTTAATCACTGCACGAAATTCGTTTTTTTCCATTTTTCAAGAAACACAAAAGTTGCTTACTTCAAACGACTACAACAAATAAACTAATCGATGAATTTGGGTGAAATTTTAACAGCTGACGTTTGACAGATCGCAATTTCTAAAAAACAAAAAAATTGTGTGTTTGTGCTGCCATCTAGCGCTAGGTAGCTTCATTTTCAATCCGCCCTCGTAGCAAGTTTCCTCTGACCATATTTTAATAAATTAAGTTTAACAATAAACAGCGTGATAAATGTATGTACAGAAAATTTTAGTGTTGATCCCCACTCTTGGTGTTTTGCATTATGATCACCCGATTTTTAGACGATCTCCCAATCAGAAACTGAAACCGCCGATTATACGACATTATTCTGAGGTTTTAGGCAATGCTTATTTTCCATTTCTACAATCAAAACTTGTTTTCAAATTATGGCAAGCAATCATAGAGTTTAGTTCGCAAAGCGAACATTACTAAGAAATTCGACAATTATTTTCAATTTATTTTTGTTTTGTTTCGGATTCGTACATTCGTAAAGGTGGGTTCACACGATACAGGTGCCTATGATAATTCGATGTAAGAATATAAAAGATGTTTGATAAAATTCTGGAATTTGGTCTATTAAAATAGAATTTGGTTATTTCTTAATATTTTTAATGAAATTCCATCGTTCTGGAAATGGAATTTGGAAATGATTTGTAGCAATGTTGGGACAATGAAATTCGACATATTCGATGAATGAGTTTCTGAAAATGAATTTTAGATGCAGTTTTGGAATACGAACAGTTAAGACGGTACTTGACTTTTTCTTAACCGATTTTTGAAGAAATTTAGTAAGTAGATGTACGATGGAGGACCAATTATGATGGACTTCCCTTTTTATAACCCTTAAGGTTTAAACAGAACAAGAGCGACAACAACGAGCGACATCGCCTGTAAAATTAGAATACCTAGGAAATATACAATGCAAACACAACCATCGACGCTAACGACGACGATTTTTTCGTTCAAATAACGAATTTCGTTGACACAATGTTGTCAATTGTTTTTTATATTTTTAAGTTGTATCGTGTAGCTGTCATATTATTAGCCATTTTTTTTTTAATCGATTTTTATTCCTTCTCGACATGATGATAAATAGTTAAAATACAAAAAATAGAGTGAATTAACAACAACAAAAACAATCCACTTTCAAAATTAAAAAATAATTAAATAATAAAATGTGATTCAGAGCGGTGGGAAATTTTGATAACCATCAAAGTAGTACTTTGTAGTACTTAGTAGTACTTTGTGTACAAATCAATCTTCTCATCAAGCCGCGGCGACTGGACTGATTATACCACAATTTACATTCTATATATACAGAATGTATTGTGCGTTCAAGTACTAGCGAATCATACTAATACAGGTGAATTCTCTTACAATTTTTCTTGGTGGTATAATCAGTCCAGTCGCCGCGGCCATTAAAAACTAGTAAAAAGATAAAATATGATTCCATTTAATTAGATATATGGGAATGAATTATTTTGATATCTTAAATAAATGATTTTTTTTTAAATTAAATTAACCATTTTTATTCAGTTGTATATCCATTTAATAACATACAATGAGATTCTTATACATTTAAAAAAATAAAGCTAAAGTCCATATTGATCCAACGATTAACATCCACGATTCCATTGTTGCAGGAACGATTTTAATATATCTCTACACGCGAAAGCTTCACTGGTTGAACGATTCCCTCTAAAAGTTCGATGATGTTGTAATGTCTCATCGTCATCACGCCAGGCTCCAGGAACATCAGTACCATTTTGCGAACTATAACCATCATCGTCTAGACAGTATATCTTACTTTTCTGAATCATCAATTATACAACACAATAGTAGCAGGGCACCTTCCAGGATAGGGGCGCATTAGGTTTTTCTTCAACAGAAATGCAGCGTCACCCACAAAATAAAGTAGAAAATCTATTATTGAATTGGGTAGCATTTTACTAATTGGAATATCAATTGTACCATCTTTCAATTGCTTTCCAAATCCACTGTTTCGGAAAATTCCAGAATCACTTTGGGTACCGTAAGCGGCAAAATCTGCAGGTGTAAAACAATAATTGGTGTCACAAACACCTAAGAGAACGACGCTATGGTGTCGTTACAGTTAAAATATAACGATCCGCTCTTTGGTGGGCATTCAATATTAATATGTTCGCCGTCGATAGAACCCAAGCAATTCGGCATAACAGTTTTAGTTTCAAAATCATGGGCAATTTTAAACCACTCCGCATTGTTTGGCTTTGATACATATACACCATTATGTTGCCACAACGCGCCACTGGTATCTAATATAATCTCGCGCACAGTAGACGCACCCAACTTGAAACTCCATGCCAGCATCTGAATAGAACAACCGTGGGCAAAATACTTAAAAGAAAATCAATTTCATTTACATACTATGTATGTATATACATATGTATGTGTATGATACACTATAAAAATGGACTGTGTTATACTTTCGTACCTCAATGTTACAGCCAATCTAGTTCCAACGCTAATTGGCGTCCGATGGAAGTGCTTTTCTAATTTATCCTTCAAAAGATTGAACAACAGTTTAAAATGAGCAACACCCATTCGTGTTGCTTCCTGGAAATGCTCCGGGTCATTTTCTTTTATTCTACTTGGCAATATTAAGTTATAATATTCATGTGCCAAAAACACAAGATAAACAATTTTAATTATTTTACAAATCTTTATTATTCGAGTACGCTCACTTACAGAATCCATTTTGACATAGTTAAAATATTTTAGGTTATGTCGTTTGTTGTTATTTTTTATCGCCATGCGCTGACGCTCTTGTTATGTTAACTACAGCGATATCGCGGCGATATTATTTTATTTATTCATAGACGCTCGTCGTTGTCGCTCCTGTTCTGTTTATACCTTTATGATGAAATTTACCATAATTCACAATAACGATTTTTTGAAAAAATTCTGGAATTTGACAAATTACGGAACTTAGCTATTATTACCATTTATATATTTGAGTTATAGCTGATTGTAACTTCTGTGTTGATTCTTCGTTGCTTTTTCCAACAGCTAAGATCGCCGTGTCATCTGCAAAAGTCGCCACTGTATTGTTTTCTAATGTAGGAAGATCATAAGTGTATAGTAGGTATAAAACCGGCCCTAATACACTGCCCTGTGGAACTATTTCGTTGATTTCTTTCAATTCAGAAAAGGTATCATCTAACTTAAGCCTGAAGAACCTATCATTCAAGTAAGATTCCAGTATCTTATCAAATTGCATTGGTAGAAGATTTCTTAACTTGTGGTTAAGTCCTTCATGCCACACTCTATCAAATTGTGCAACGTCTAGAAATACTGTTAAACAGACTTTTTCTCCTCTAATGCTTTCTCAATTATACTGGTTATTCTGTGTACTTGATCAATTGTTGAGTGTTGGTTGCGAAAACTGAACTGATGATTTGGGATCAAGTTTTTACTCTCGATTATCGGATTTAATCTTTTTACCAGAAGCTTCTCAAAGAGTTTGGACATGACTGGCAATACCAAAATTGGCCTATAAGACAATTTTCTATAAGCAATTTTCCATAGGCTTGGTACACATTTGATTCTAAATGCTGCATTTACAAGATTGGTGAGCTTCTCCAGAGCTTTCCTTGGCAGTTCTTTTAAGATTTCTGCAGTAATAAGATCGTACCCAGGAACTTTTTTCGTATTCATATTAGCTTTTATCTCACGCATGACTTCTTTTGTTGTTGTGGGTAGGATTTCTTTACTTTCTTGCACAGCTTGTTCAGTTGTTATCTCGGCTTCTAACGTTTGGTCTTCATGTGGCTGGAATATTTTTTCGAGGTGTTCAGCAAATTCTCGAGCTTTGTCTTCATTATTTTTAGCCCATTTCTCACCTGTTATTATTATTGGAGGATTCTGCATTATTGGTCTTTTAATTCTTTTGGTTGCTTTCCAAAGAGAATAATCAGTACTGTTATCATTAGTTAATTTTCTTAAATAGTTGCTGATTGATTCATCTTTCAATTTTTTGATCTCTCTTCTTAATTGTTGAGTCAGATTGTTCAAATGAGTTTTATCTTGGGGGGCCCTTGTTTGTTGCCATACTCTTCTCGCTCTTCTTTTTTCTGCGAGGAGTTCCCTAATTTCCATAGGGTAGTTGTTTCCTTTGATTTTCGTTTTAATTTCAGGAGTATTTTCCCAAGCTGATTGCTGTATATCGTTTACAAATTTGTGAACTTCTTTGTCTAATTGTTCTTCAGTCTTTAATGGAGCCATTAAGTTAATTTTTTCTTCTAGCGATGGTCTAAAGCATGCCCAAATAGTGTGATTATTTACTAGGAATGGGTTTCTTCTTAACGTTAGAAGTATTGTTGAATAATCAGAGTTTATGTCATGGCTTTCATCTACTTGTTCCTAATTTACAGATACATAGGTATGTTCTTTATTATGAAGAAATCAATCAGATCTGGTACTTTGTTTGGATCAGTTGGCCAGTAGGTTGGTTTTCCAGTTGAGAGGGCTTCATAACTGCATTTCCTGATAGCTTTTAGGAGTTCTTTACACTTAGTCGTTGTTAATCTGGATCCCCAGTGGACATTTTTTGCATTAAAGTCTCCTCCAAGTATAAATCGTTTTCCTAATTTACTGAGGAACTCGAGATAATCTGTTTCTTTCATTGAGTACTTCGGTGGGCAGTAAATACTAGCAATACAAATAGAATTATTTTTGGTTTTAACAATACCATCAGTTGCTTGTATTTCTTCCGTTTCATATTTTAACTCCTCATAGTGATGAATACTATTTCTAATTATAACAGCACTACCTCCTTTAACAGTGTTTCCAAGGTGAATAGTGTGATATATTTGATAATTTTTAAATTTAATGATTGATTGTCTAGTGAAGTGTGTTTCCCTGAAGAGACATACATACATCGATTTTTTCTGTGTCCAGGACCACTAATAATTAAGATAATAATAATTATTTTAATGGTTTTTTGGCAAAGTCTAACCATTTTGTTTAACTATATCATTTCAGCATTTATGCTCTGTTACACACAAGACGATGCAGGTGCTGAGGGTGGCGGTAAGTTTCTTATTATTTTTATTGGCATTTATTATTATAATTTTTTAAATATAATTTATGACATTGTTGATGTTAAATTATACATATAACACAAAACCAAAATTCATTAATTTAATTTCTTTACATTTTTAAAATTTGTTTTTGTTTAAATTTTACCAAAGAAGTAAAAATAATATTTTTCATAATAAAAAATAAAGTATTATTTAAAACAATCCATTTCTATCTTTATTCCTTTTTTTATATAAAATCTGAATTTTTTTTAATATTTATCTGCCATTCTTATATGAAAAGACAGCATCCATTTAATTTCTCCAATTTATTTTATTTTATTATAATTTCAATTTGTATTTGTTTGAAATTTTACTCATCCAGCTACATTAAGAAATCAAAGCAAATCAATAGGATTAAAGTTCTTTCGATATACGGATGTTGTTTACCCAAACTGTAATAAGATAAAATTCAAAATTGTCATCAAATTTTACGTTTTGCAAATTGAAAAATTGTTTCTAAATTGCATCGTAATATTCTAATTTTCAAAATAACGGAACATATTTTTGACTATCTTCATTGATTCGGTTATAATACACCTGAATAAATTAGCTAACCTTTAGTTTCAATCAAGAGAGTCCACAAAAATTGAAATAACATATTAGTGTATCGAGCTACACGAATCAAAAAAGGCTGAATTAAATTTTTTTTTAAATTCATTCAAAAGGTCTTTTTCTTTTAAATTTTCTAAAAAATTGAGTTTTAAAATATTTGGGCAAAGCGCTTCCTAATTGAATTTATATAGAAAGAGCATAAAAAGCTTAATACAGATTTTTTTAATCCGGGAATACGGCCTCTATTTCCTTTCATTTTCAACTAATAAGAAAAATGTAGTATGTATTTACAATAATTTTAAACCAAAAATAATTTTCAAAAAAATTATAAAACACATATTATATTACCTTGTACGAGTATACCTATTTGAATTTAACCCTTATGTCTATTTTGGGTTACCCGGGTAACCTTTTCGACTTTAATCGATAAAATTTCTAATGGAATTTTGGCTCTAGGGCCTAGGAATGCCAAAATCATTTAATTGTAACAGTTACATTTTTAAGTGATATCCGAATAAATCTGATAAGGTTACTGGGTAATCCTTTAATTGATTAACATAAGAAAAAAGATGCATAGACCAAAGGGTTAAAATGAAAAACAAAAAACTACATAACATACAATTTCGGAAGGCAGAATCGAGTTTGTTATTTCAATATGGATCAACGAAATGCTTCCACGTTCTTTGTGGAGTTTTCCTATTATTCTTGCACAAAGCGATCCAACACTAAAGGACACACTGAGAACGAGTGACGAGAACGAATTTTCCTTTTTCAACAAATTATGTAAGAAAATTGTTAAAATAGATTATACCGGTCATTTGCATTTAAATCTCACATTTCAATGTTTTCAAGTTTCTTGCTTTCTGAAGTACATACATATACAGGGTGTCCCACTGGGACGAGTCCAAACGAATAGGGCGTGTAGCTGGATCAATATCATGAAAAAAAGTCCATTACTATGCCCGGAAATGAACCGTTACCCATTTCAATTCCATTTCAATATTTTTAGCATAGCACACTACCTTGAATGATGTAAATGCCAATAACTCTTCTAAAAATTAAGGTAACTCAATTGTTTTTCTATAATTTTAAAGGCACAGAGTGCTTCTTTCTTCTCTGGAAGTAGGAATATCATGCTTGGTATTTTCCATAAAGAAAACATTGGTGGAATTAAAAAAATTGTGCGAGAAATAACAAAAAAATTCATTAAACTCATTTTTTCTCGAAAAACTCACTTAATAATTTTTGTTTTTTATTTCGAATTTAAATTTAATACACGATTTAATACAAAATTGCTTTATCGTTTTTTATCTAATCATGTATAGTTTTTGAGATATTAACATTTCAATATAGTACTTAATAATTTATTGTATGAACTTCTAAGTTTTCAACTTCACAAACAATTTTCAAAATGATTTCCATTTTGTAACAAGCATAGTTGCAGTCGTCTTTTAATGGCAGCAGCCATGTTAAAATTTCCCAGTTCACAGTTGTGCAAGTTCGATGCGAATACACAACAACAATAGACGCAATTGTAAAATCATAGACTTTTGTACTTAAATTATAAATTGAGTCTTGATCTACAGTTAACTAATAGATTACCACGGGTGGGGTCTATTGGTTATCGAGAATAAACAACTTGTTATTAATATAAGAGTTCCGTATATTGATGATTATTAAGATTACCACTGGTGGGGTCTTAATAATCTTGAGAACAAACACTTTGTTTCAGTTGTAAATTTATTCTGAGCGTTTATTTTTAATTTGCTCGTCTTTTTATACAAAATCTCATTCATCCAAATTACACTATTTTACAATAAAAAGAAATAATAAAACATTAATGTTTAGTAAGCATATTAATGAGAAAAGGTGTTGTATGACATTATAAAGAAAACAAATTATTAATTTGTTAGGTTCCGGCTTGTAGTGTTGATGAGTTAACATAAAATATTGTGTTTTGTTGCACTGTTGATCTCAACATATTCCCGGCCGCCATTTAGATTGTTATACTGTGAAACTTAACATATGCCGGGGCTTCCGTTGCTGCTTTCATGCTTCCGAACGTTGAAGAGGTGAAGGGGTGGGCGCGTTGTTCGCCTTTGTTTAATATAGTTGATGCCCCAAATAATACATATGGCTACACCAATCCAAAAAATTGTGTGTATCATGGTGTAGTGATGGACATGATGAAAATTCCCCTCATGTAGTCGTCCTTCCTTTTCTCTAACCGCTTGTATTTCTTGTTCCAGTTGCGTGGTATCCTGAAGATTTACGAACTGAGGCTCATCGTATCCCATCGTTTTATTTCGAACCCGTGTGATGAACGTCCTTAAGTTGTTGGCTCCGTTTAATGTGCTGAGTGGTCTGCGGAACGATTCGCTTATGTTGTTGGAAGCTGAACCGACGGCGACGATGCATAAATTTGTGTCTCGCAGCACGCATCCAGCCTTGATTTCTAATATCCCTGATCCTCGGAGGCTGAGTGATGTAATGCTTTGGCCGCATATAACATCGAATGTTGTTTCATTTGGAATGGAGTACATCCACTGATTCGTCGCATGGAGCTTAATCCAATGGTTTGATATCTTAACTGACTTAATGGTACATACCCCTTCGAGGTTTGCTATTCGTTGTAGGATTGCTAATTCGCATTGATTTTGGTTAGTCATTGCGTTATAAATTGGCGATATTTCACATAAAAATCGGTTATTTTGGAATAGTTGGCATTGTTTCACTTCTTCTCTCGTTAGTAATGAAAAATGTTCCCGGTGATCATCTACTGCTAAGTATTCCGAATTGGTGGTAATGTACGACTGCGTGTTGTTGTGCTCTATATTAGGAACTGGAAATAGGGCCAGTAGGATATAATCCAGCGCAAAGGATAGAGGAATGGTGATTTTTATTATGATGTTGCCCTGGGTTACTCTACTGCGTAATCTCATGCTGCGATATATGTGAAGGAGATCAGAGATGCCATGCCCAGGTATGGTTATGGTTGTTGGTATGTGTTGTTTGATTAATTCGAGCTCTTGTTGTAATTGAGCGGGGGCGAGTAATGAGGGATGCAATAAATTCTTGTGTGCGTTCTGGACCACATCAAGTAAGGCTTGCTGCGTGTCTTCCAAATTCTTTAGAATTAACATCAGTTCAATTTTTGAGGTTAATATTTATTTATTTTTATTTTATTTTTATTTCTTTATTTCAACTTATAACTTAATAATAATACAAACAAATTATAAACTAATTAACATATTATAGTTGAACAAAGTAAAGCTCCGTTTAGATGAAAATCTGTGGTGGAGCAAATAAACAATTTAAACATGATATTCTATAAAATCTTTGGACACATTGAGTTAAATATATATTACACAATAGTTTTCTTATTTATATATGTATATATGGAGAAAAATAATAATTACACTTAGTTGCCTTTAAATTTACAATTGTTTAATGTTTACGATAACAGCTTTAATTGGTGAAATTACCCGAAGCTATATAATGTTAATTTCAGAAAAATCTTTCAACATTTTCTATGTTGAGCAGCCAATTTCGAACGTCCCTCTCAAATTTATGTTTACGTCCAATCGTTAGAATTTTTATATCTTTAGGTAAAATATGAAAAAAATACGGTGCCATATAAAGATAAAATCTTCTAAACTTCTCACAATTGCAACGGAAATCAGCATTATAGTAATTTGGATTTCTTGTATTATACACCTGTGTAATCCGATTGTGAAAACTGTTACTACGAATAAAAAACATTTTCAAGACTTTGTATATGGTAGCAAATAAGTGGTAGCAAATTTAGTTGTCGAAACATAGGAATTGATGGTGTTGTTTGAGGAAGGTGGTATATTAATTTAATAATCCTTTTCTGGGCAATGTATAGACTTTCAATGTTACTAAAATAAGTGCCACCCCAACTGGATATTCCATACATTATTATTGATTCAACTATGGCGTGATATAGTTTCCGCAGAGTACTTTTTGGGCATAATTTCTTAAGATTATAGAATTTATGTATAGCACCAAGTACGTTTTTCCTAGTGACATTGAGATGAGACTTCCAATTTAGTTGAGCATCCACTGTTAAACCCAAATATCTAAACTCGTTAACAAATTCAAGTGCAAAACACTGAGACGAGCAAATGATGGTATCACAGGGATGGACATGGTATTTTAAATGGTATACCGAAGAATTAGTGATATTCTTCCCAAATAGCATAACTTTTGATTTAACGCTTATAGCGAGCCGATGATGATAAAACCATTTACTTAGTTTGATTAAGTCGTTTTCAAGCATTAATTTAGTGTCGACATCGCTATTCGTACCATAGCTCAAAGCCAGATCATCAGCAAAGGCTGTGGCGTGTCCTAATAGATCAATACCGAAGATCGAATTAAAGTAGATTAAAAATAATAAAGGCCCCAGAACTGATCCTTGAGGAACGCCATATCGATCGAATCTTTTCTTCTCTGATGGAGTACTCATTTAATAATTCCATTTCAGCATTCAGCCTTCTCTGCTGCTCTATCAGGTTGTTTAATGATTCCATGGTGAGCTTTGAATTATGTTTTACCAGGTTGATTGTGTTATCTATTATTGTGGTATGACTCTTTATCAATGATTCTAATTGTTGCTCATCGTTGTTTATGGCTTCAAATTGTGCCTCATAATATCTTGCGTCATGTTCTGTCAAGATCCCAAACATATCGCCTAACACTAGGCCTATGGTGTCTCCTAGGCCTCGTTTTGGTCGTTGTACCTCCTTGTTGCTTGCTAATAATAATTCATTGTCCGCAATCAAATTGTTGTATTGCCATTGAATTTGTTGAAGAATTAGGTCGCAATTTAACCCAGCTATATTCAAGCATGCCGCCTTTAATTCATATTGTGTTTGCTTAAAGGTTTCAATTTCTTCCCAGTAATTGCTCATGTTGTAATAAACCACCAATGTCCATTTCATAGCTACCACTTCGAGTTTACCTATTTCTTCGAAGTAAATCCCTGTGGAATGATTGAAAGGGGTTATATGTACGTTGGCCTGTACAAGTCCCATAAAACAACAAACGGATAATATGGCTAGCGCTAGATGATTGACGGTCCCCCTGTTCTTTACGCGTCTATGAGGCTGTCGCCTTAAAACTTGATTGTTCTTCTCCGGTGATTGCAATTCTCTAGGTTGACCTCGGTTTGCTTTCATGGGCATAATTTTTTGTAAGCCTTCTTCAATTGGTAACTTACACAATTTCACAATCGGTCGCTTATATGTTGCGTTTTCGCATTTAACTGTCGCTACCCGAACTAAATCATGTTTTCCAGCGTGTGTTTCCACGATTCTCCCTAGCTTCCACCGTGTGGCAGGTTGTTGGTCGTCTTTTAATAATACCAGGTCGTTGATCATTAAGTTTGACTGGCTGCTCTTCCATTTAGTTCGTTGTTGTAGTTGGTGAAGGTATTCGGAGGACCACCGTTTTCAAAAGTCCTGAACCATTCTCTCGACTACATGCCATCTCGTTCTTAACGATATGCGGCCAATTTCTGCGGCTGGTAGCGCCTTGAGAGAATCTCCTGTCAAGAAGTGCCCCGGCGTTAGTGCTGACAGATCTGCAGGATCACTTGTCAGCGGTGTTAGGGGGCGAGAATTAGACATGCTTCTATTTGGGTAGTCACGGTACATAGCTCTTCGAAAGTGAGTGTTGTTTCGCCTATGATCCGTTTGAGATGGAATTTCATTGATTTAATTCCTGCCTCCCATATTCCACCGAAATGAGGCGTAAGAGGTGGTATGAAGTGCCAATTGGTTCCATTGTGAGCTATCATAGTGGCAATGTCGCTTGGTAATGTCGTCATTGCGCGACGGTAATCTCTCTGCATTACGTTTATTTTATTTTTATTTATTTATTTAATCACGAAGGTTTTCTCCATGTTATACACTAGATTTTGAGCGTATAAGCTCATTTATAATGTAGTGTACAGCAAATGATGAACCACATAATTAACAAATTATGTATTAAAAAACAAAATTTAACGGTTTTTAGCCAGGTCACAACACCTCACAAATGCTGGATGTTTCTCCGTTTAGATTCTGCTTGAATACTCTTCCTACTCGCCGTCAAAGGACCTCGGCAAGGACATCATCGATTAAACGGATTAACAGCGGCATAACTCGCAATTTGAAATAAAAATTGTGAAAAAATTCAATAAATTTACTAAAGAAAAAAAAAAAGTTTGAAGTACTACTGACTTGAAAGTACGTTGTTTGCTCCTACGAAGTATGTTCCATTATCAGAGTAAATGTCGGTGCATAATCCTCTCCTGTGGCCCTATTCTGGCTATTCCCTGGGAATTGGGAATTGGGAAAAATATTGCTACATTTCCAAACTTCAATAATTCCCAATTTTTTATTCCCCAATTCCCAAAAGTGTATTCTGGCGTAATTGGGAATCATCCAATGGGAAAAACCACTATTTCAAATTTTGCAGCCGCCATTATTTAAAAATTTTATTTTCTACATATAAAATAAAAACTTTACCGATACTACATTGTAAATAAAATATTGAAAATACACAAAACAAACAGTTTCTTCTAATTCCCAAAAAAAAAATTTGGGAAAAATAAACGTCAAAACTTACATAATATGGAATTATTTTTTCCCTACAATAAAAATTCCCAATCGCCAGAATACACTTTTGGCAAAAATAATTCCAAACTGCTAGAATACTGTCAAAATAGTTCAATTCCCAATTCCCAGGGAATAGCCAGAATAGGGCCACTGGATATAAATCTTTTGTAAGCGGCAATGAAGGATTCAGTTGTTAAATCGCTTATTATTTCAATATGGATTGCCTTCGTTACCATGCATATAAACAGAGCAATTTATGCCTTATATGTCTTGTGACCCCTGCCTTTGGCTGATCTTAATTGGATGGGCCCCGCATAGTCGATTTCCGTTTTGATAAACGGTCTTCCCGGCCTCACTCTTGCTGATGGTAGGTTTCCCATTAGTTGTTCGGATGAATGTTCTTTGTGACGAAAGCAAATAATACATTTTTGAATTATCTGTCTTACAGCTCGTTTACCATCAATGATCCAGAATTTATTTCTTAATGTTGCTAATGTCAATTGTGTGCCTCCGTGTAATGTACCAATATGAGCATCTTCTATTATTCTTTTCGTAACTATGTTGTGCCTGCTCAGTATTACTGGGTTTTTGCTTGAACTTGGGAGTATTGAATTTTGTAGCCGTCCGTTTAGCCGTAGCAACCCGTTTTCATCTATAGTTGGATTTAGTGATAGAATTTTGCTCTTTGTGCTTATTTTTTCAGCTTTATTAAGACAATTGATTTCCTTATAGAAATCTTGTCTTTGTACGAGCTTGAGAATTATTATTTCTGCGTTTTGGAGTTCTGCACCAGTTAGTTCATTTCTATTGTTGTTTCTACGCGAGCAGTAGTTGATGAACCTTTTGCAATATGCGACTATACGCTTCAATTTGTTGTAGCTGGAGCATCGTTCGAATAAAGAAAAAGCGTGATCTTCCGTAGTTATTGTCATAATTTTTATTGCTTTTTCTTCTAACTCTTCTGGTTTAAGGGTGCTATTTTGCATAATAGGGTTGATTGCCTTCCATCTGGTGAGCTTTTGTCGAAGAAAATCTGGACCTTCCCACCACAATTTGTTTTTTATGAGTGCTAACGGTGTCGTGCCACGTGAAGCTATATCCGCTGGATTATCGCATGACCTTTTGTGGTGCCATGTTGCTTCTGGTAGCATAGTTTTTACTGCCGAAATTCTGTTTGCCACGAACATTTTAAATTTGTTTGGTTCCCCTGTGATCCAACATAGTGCAATGGTCGAATCTGACCACGCATATATTTTGAGGTTGTTGATTTCCAAGCTGCTTTGTGTGTGTTTAAGTAATTTTGCCAATAGTAGAGTTGCATTTAGCTCCAATCGAGGAATGGATAGCTTTATTTTGGGTGGCGCGACTCTTGTCTTCGAAGTTAATAATTGTGTTGTTATAATCCCTTCTTTATTTGTTGTTCGACAATATATTGTGGCTGCGTATGCGTATTCTGAGGCATCAGCGAACCCGTGAAGCTCCGTTTCGACCTCGTCTGTTGTATTTACCCATCTCCGGATTGTTATGTTTTTGATTTCACTTATTTCTTTCTTGTATTTTACCCACTTTGTATTTATGTTTTCTGGCAAGGGTTGATCCCAATCTATTCTTGATGTCCATACTTCTCGCATCATGATTTTTGCTGTGATTGTTATTGGGGAAAGCCATCCAACGGGATCAAAGAGCTTGGATGAGTCGGATAACAGCGAGCGTTTGGTTGACTGCTTGTCTGATAGTTGGTTTCTACGTTGAATTTGAAAAAGTCCTTTTGTGGATCGTATAGAATTCCCAATGTTTTAATGCAGTCATTTAACTTGATTTGAACGTCATCCGTGCCGTGTAGTTCTCTGGGAATATGGTTCAATACTTCTCTTGAGTTAGAGAACCATTTCCTTAAATTCAGTCCACCTCGTTCTGTGAGCATCTTTAATTCTTGTACAGCTCGAGTGGCTTCCTCTATGTTGTTAGAACCTGTTAACAGATCATCCACGTAACAATCTGTCAGTATGATGCTTGCTCCTATTGGATAATCATTATTTCTGTCGGTAGCTAGTTGTTTTAAGGCTCTTATGGCTAAAAAACTGGTGGCTGTTGTTCCGTATGTTACCGTTTTTAACTTGTATGCCTCCATTGGCTTGGAGGGGTTGCTTCGCCATAGAATTCGTTGATAGTTCTGGTCTTGTTTGTTAATCCAGATTTGTCGATACATTTTTTCTATATCTGCTGTCATTACGATCTTGTGTTTTCGCCATCGTAGTAAAATATCTGCTAAATCTTGTTGTAATTTTGGACCATTCATCATGCAATCGTTTAGAGATACTCCCGTTGTTGTTTTAGATGAGGCATCAAACACTACTCTTAGCCTTGTTGTTGTGCTATCTTTCTTGATTATGCCATGATGCGGTATATAATAGATATTGGTTGATTTACCATCTTCTGGTTTTTCTTGTACTTGTTCCATGTGCTTCAAATTTATATATTCTTGCATGAATCGATGATATAATTGTTTGAACGGCGCATCTTTCTTGAATCGTTTTTCTAATTGTATCAATCTGGCAGCGGCCGTCTTCCTGGATTCCCCTAGTTCGGTTTGGTTATCCTTAAAAGGAATTCTTACTGTGTATCTGCCGTCTGGACCTTTTTCTACATTTGACTCAAAATGCTTCTCTAACATGATTTCTTCTTCAGTGGTATCTCTCTCTTCAGGTATTGAGTCGTTTTCTACCAGCAATCTCAGTTGATCCTCTATACTTTTAGTTGCAATCATCGTTGTTTTATGCTGACTACCTGTGTTGTTCCTGCTGCCCAATATAATCCAACCGAATTCCGTTTGTTGTGCCATTGGCTCTAGTTGACCTCCCTTGATGATGTTGTTGATCAGTATTGATGGATAATAATCCGCGCCAAGTATAAGATCAATTGGCTGTGACTGGTTGTAGTGTGGATCAGCCAGTTGTATTTGGTTGAGATGCGTCCAGCTGGTTGTGGCAAAGTCCACCTCGGGTAATTGTTGGTCGAGTTTGTCGAATATCAATGGTTTGATATTCATTTGGAAATCTCCATCAAATCTTGGCGATATTTTTAGATTGATGGTGTGTCTGCAAATGCCTGCTTTTTTCCCACCTACTCCTGAGATGGTGACGTGTACTTTCTCTTTTTTAAAGTTAAATAAATTTGCGGCCTTGGAGGATATTAATGTGGCCTGTGATCCTGGATCAATTAGAGCTCTTAGTGTGAAACAATCGCCTGTGCTAGTTGCGGCTCTGACTAATGCAGTTGGTAGTAAAACTTGTCCTAGCTGACTGATCACGAATGTTTTGGCGGTTTTGACACTACTTCCGGTGGTTGATGCTGCATTATTGCAGTATAGAAGTGTGTGGTGTCCTCCTTTACACACAACACATGTTTCTGCCTGGCAGTTTCTTCCTTGATGCTGGCTTAAACATCGTACGCACAAGTTGGCTGAGTTGACGAGCCTTGCTCGTTCTAATGTTGACATCTTTTTGAATTGCTGGCATTGATTTAAACCATGATGCTCCTTACACCCTTCCACCCAACATGTTTTGGTTAACATGGCTGTATTCACTCGTTTCAATGGTGATATGTATTGCATGTGTGGTCGTGGTGCTATTGCTCTATGATTGCCCATGGCTTCCAAAGATTGAAACCTTCTCTCCAGGAATCCAAAGAAATCTTCCAGTTGTGGAATTTCTCTGGGCTTCTCTATAGTTGTCTCGTATATCTTAATGGATTCTGGGTCTAATTTTTTGTTTAAAATGAAACCCACGAATGCCTCGAAGGGCGAATCCATATTTAGCCGCTTTATGTTGTGTAATATTTCTCGCGCCGTATCGTGCAAATTTCTCACTGTTTGGGCGGATGGTATCTGAATTATGGCCAATGACACTAGTGCATTAAACTGATGGTTTGCCAGTAGCCTCACGTTGTTGTACCTTGCTTGGATTATGTTCCAAGCGGTTTGGTAATTGTCACCTGTTGTTGTTAAGTGACTAATAATTTGGGCTGCTCCCTTCTGCAGGTGTGATTTCAGATACGTCATCTTTACCGTATCTGTTAGTTTGCTGTTTTGGTGGATCAGCTCAGTGAATATATCGTTGAACGTTTCCCACCGTTCATAATCACCATAAAAGATCGGGATTTCTACCTTAGGCAGTTTCACCTGTGCTGCTGATCCCGCTGTGGTTGTTGTCAGGGGCTGAAACTGTTGTAGTTTGGTCATTGTATCTTCTACCCTCTCTTGAAGCTTGGCATAATAATCTTCTCTAAAGTAGTTGGATGTTTGTTCGTCTTCTTCCAGCTCTACTAATAATTCTGTGTGTTGGGCTGCGATTTCTCCCATGTCTTTTTCTAATTGTCTCGTTTTGATATTCACATATTCCTTAGATATGTTGTTGGTTTCCAAGGAATAATTTATTGACGCCAATTTCTGATATAACTGCCGCATGAGCACGTCTTGCCTCTTGAACAATTTTGTGTTGTTGTTTCCTTCAAACTTTGCTGCTTGAAGGGCCTCGATTGAACTACTCATCAGTGGTTGTTGTTGTTGATTTGCCGCTGAGTGACCTTGTTTAATTTCCTCCTTTTGGGAATCGGTTGATGAGCTTTGTATGGTATCCAACCGAATTGATGGTGTTGTTTTATATGATGCCTCGACAAGTGGGTTTGGTAGTTGTAGGACTTCTTGGCGGTCCGCTATTTAGGCGATACCGCATTTCCTCTATCAGCTTATTGTAAACATCTGTCATGTTTTTTCTTGTTGTGAGAAAAGCGTGATTTTGGCCCAGAGGCGGGACCATTCCTAGAATTTTGTCATCGATTCCAACGAATTCGTTATATAGCGTTTTTAGATTCGCTATTCTCTTCTCTAAGTAAGACTTCGTTTTTCTGTCTTCACCGTCTTTTCGATAGTTTCTCTCTAGCTGAACTATCTTTCCACTTGTTACCTCTTGGTATTGAAGTAACTCATCCATCTTGTTGTTGTTTGGTTTACTTGTGGTGGTTTTGATTCTTGTTGTTGCTTAGCTTCTCCTTTGACGGTAAGTTATGTGCCTGTTGTTGCTTGGCTGCTGGTGTCGTCACCCTTGACGACGTTACTGACTTTCCGTCTATATTTCTATTTGCCGGTTGTTTTAGTGGCTCGAAGGACCATGTAAAATCATAGACTTTTGTACTTAAATTATAAATTCAAGATAGTCTTGATCTACAGTTAACTAACAGATTACCACGGGTGGGGTCTATTGGTTATCGAGAATAAACAACTTGTTGTTAATATAAGAGTTCCGAATATTGATGATTATTAAGATTACCACTGGTGGGGTCTTAATAATCTTGAGAACAAACACTTTGTTTCAGTTGTAAATTTATTCTGAGCGTTTATTTTTAATTTGCTCGTCTTTTTATACAAAATCTCATTCATCCAAATTACACTATTTTACAATAAAAAGAAATAATAAAACATTAATGTTTAGTAAGCATATTAATGAGAAAAGGTGTTGTGTGACATTATAAAGAAAACAAATTATTAATTTGTTAGGTTCCGGCTTGTAGTGTTGATGAGTTGACATAAAATATTGTGTTTTGTTGCACTGTTGATCTCAACAGCAATATTTTTTCACAATAATAAATTTAAATCTATAATCTCGTGCCTAGTTTTGTTCTTTCGTAAATATTTTACTTTTATATTATAGAAATAATTAAAATAAAAACAATTTACTCATAAAAACCAAATTTTTTTGTGAAAAGAAGTTCAGCAAATTACCAATAGGTAGCCATTTGTCGTTTGGTACACACATTAGTTATATAATATAAGATGGAGGATTGGTGTAGATAAAAATGTAAAGGTGATTATAGCAAATTAAATTTTAAGGAAAATTCAAAACGAAATTTAATTTTAGTAAAGGACGTTGTTAAGCGGCTTTGACGAATTATCTATGTTATTATGAGATTATAAAAAACATTCATTTGTGAAAATTTTTGGTATTTCTGTAAATCATTTGGGGGTTTGGGCAGCTCCATCCCCTAATCTAAAGTTAAAAAAACTAAAAAAATCTTTTAAAAAAATCAGCAGATGACCTTTAAACATAGAAACGTAGATTTGTTTATGCTTTAAAGTAAAAGAATACATCTTACTTAATCAGAATAGAAGTGTTAGTTTTATTCAAATCAAGTCGCTATAGTTCATTTGAACCTAATTTTATCAAGTTATATTCAAATCAAATCGGTGGAATGAAGAGGACCGCCGTGCACGAATTAGGGTAGTTTAATCATTTCATTCAAATCAAATGCTCTTGTCCAACTTACGGTTCAACCCTTATCGAGATATAAACAATAACACAAAGCGGTGCGACCCTAAATGAGAAAAATCGTTTTATATTTTCATTTCTGTCCATTGTAACGCTTGCAATTTTCACAAATAAAATTTTTTATAAAGAACTCGTCGAGCCACGTGTACCTGTTTTTATCCTATTAACGGCCGCTCGCCCGTTATCGAAATATAAATTCTCCTCTTCTCATTGCCGGCCATTTCCAAAAAAAAAAACAGTATTTTTGCTACAGAACGATCTAAATATTGAAAATGTTTTCCTTTTTTGTATCATTACATACTGCCAATACAAAATATGTAAGACGAAAGAAGGATTTTTCATGTATAAGTATATGTACAGACAAAAGGAAAATGGTCAAAAATACAAAAAAAAAAAACATTAAACTGGCGATGTATACAAATGTATATGTAAGTGTCAAAAAATATACAATGCCGGAATCTAAATCCGAATTTTTTTAAATCTGGAAACATTAAAAATGTGCAGGTTCAAAAATTAATTCGATTATGTAAATAACAAACAATTCCGTAAATTCTTATAGAATGGAAAAAATTCTCGAATTCGCGCATTTTCAACGTCTCCAGATTTTAAAAAATTCTGAATAAAGCCTGATTTCCATTATGAAACATTTACTGACAGTATCTTTACTGAATAAAAACAAAGAGAATAAAAATCGAAAATTCCATTAGAGTGACAGAGACCATTTTATATTTTTAATTTTTTTTTTTTTTGAAAAATTTCACATTCGTGCATAATTTTTATACAAATATTTTTCTAATCACTGGTTAATGGTCTCTTATTTTAAATTTTTTTAATTAGCCACTTAAATTAGCCACTTATTAAAAAAAATTTAAATATTTTTCTAGAACGGAATAAAATATACTTCGCTTTATATTTTTATTTTTTATTTTCAGTAAATTTTGTCAGTATATTATAATAAAGTCAGTATATTATAATTTGTTCAGTATTGCAAAACTGAAAAGTTTTTTTTTCTCTCGCACATCAGGTGAATATATATTTTCAACCCATTTACAGTTTAACAAAATACTGCGTTATTTTCGCACTGGAAATAAAGCTTAAAGCAAGTATGGCATGCATCTTTAAAGAAAAATTTTAATTGTGGCCATATTTTGAAGTAAAGCCCATAGCCTGAATGCGGCGATATATTATTTGGCCCAGATGGAAATGGCATCCTTCGGTTTGGATGTCTGAAAAATTGTTTTTCAACGAGTTATTGGCAGCCTTTTCAAAATCTGTGATTGATAATTTTGGCCCCAACTTAACGTTATTTTCCGCGTTTGAAACATCTTGTCATAAATTGATTCACTCTTCGCTGAACAAAGACAAACGCTAAAGGTAAGCCCTCGAGCCAATAACATCTGCGTGTATGGTGTACAGTTGCTTAAACATGGAAGGGTCTATTTTAAAAGTGCCATATAGTATCCAATATTTAGCACACCCCAAGAATTACACAAATTGCAGATTTGTAATCACAATGACGCGTTGGTCGTCGAAAAATTCATCCAGCGCTACAAAGGTTTTGTCCTTTTCTTTGATGAAATTAACATCCAAACGAAATTTCAAATTTTCCGGCTCCTTTGGAAATGTATTTTGTTTGTTTTTTATGTGAGTTACAATTCATCTCATAGCTCTGGTCGATGGCAAATAACTTCCTATATCATCTGTACTCCAGAAAACCAGATCTTGAACCATTTGGCATACCCGTTTTGATTCATTCTTAGATGCATCATCTTTCAAATTCGTTAATGCATTTGCTACCCCTATGGGCACATCATTGGGATCATTGTTATGATGCCCGGTCTCCTTCTGCAACTTATGCTCACTATTCGTTCCTATTTTTGGATTTGCATTTTGCATTAGAATCAAAATTATTATTTTCTTCAGAATTTATTCCTATTTTCAATTAAAAAAATAATTTTTGGCAGCCCACTTTATATTACTAAGAAAAAATATTTAAAATAAAATAAACTTGTAATTTGGCTAAACATACTTTGATTATAGTTTTTTTGATTAAACGTACATTTGCCATTCAATTTGTTTTGTTATTTGATATTTGCCAAATATGCAAATTTGCCAAAGATATTTTGATGAAACATAACTTTGTTAAATGTCGTTTGCCATTTAAACGGCTCCCATTTAATTATTGTTTTACTAAAACCCCTTTATTTACAAACATATCTTTAAACCTCATGACGTCACACCTGTCGTTCATGTTTTTTTTTATAATAGAAAAATGTCGATAAATAGCAAAGACGTTAAACTTAAGAGGAGAAACAAACTTTTTTTCTTTCATGTAAACCAACCATTTAGTTTTTATTGTTGTTAAAAAGTGGTTGTGCGTAGTTTGTTTATTTCTAGTATATTGTACGTAGTATATTGTTTATTTCTAGTATGTTACGTCATTTATTTCGTTTTTATAATTTTGTGCTATATTTTTCACATAGCCATACAAAGAAAAAGTAAATTTGTACAATTTTATTTTAATTCTCCATCGAAAATAACATGCAAAGAGTGGTTTCAACGATTCAAAGTTGGTGATTTTGACGTAAGAGACAAAGAACGTGAAGGCAGGCCAAGAAAATTTGAAGATACAGAATTGGAAGAATTGCTTGATGTGGACCCTTGTCAGACTGAAAAACAATTGGCAGAAGAGTTGAATATTACCCAACAATGTGTTTCGCAACGTATACATGCAATGGGATTGGTTCAGAAGCTGGGAAATTGGGTGCCACACAAATTGAAAGAAAGGGACATGGAACGTCGGAAAACCATGTGCGATTTGTTGCTTCAACGACAACAAAGGAAGGGGTTTTTGCATATGATCAACACTGGGGATGGAAAATGGATCCATTATGATAATCCAAAGCGCAAACCAGCGTGGGTCAAGCCAGGTGAACCAGGGCGGTCGACGGTAAAAGCAAATATCTATGGTTCGAAGGTGATGCTTTGTATTTGGTGGAATATGAAGGGTGTCGTCTATTATGAGTTGCTGAAAGAGCGTGAAACCATTACGGGACAAGTTTATCGACGACAACTGATGGCTTTAAAGCAAGCTCTAGCTGCAAAACGACCGAAATGGGACAATAGGCACAATAAGATTATTTTGCAACATGATAACGCTAGGCCACATGTGGCTATACCTGTCAAAAATTACTTTGACAGGCAGAAGTGGGAAATTTTACCCCACCCGCCGTATTCACCAGACATTGCTCCCTCTGATTACCACTTATTCCGGTCGATGCTATCAGCCCTGGCACAGCAGCACTTCACTTCATATGAAAACGTCAAAAAATGGGTCGATGACTGGATCGCCTCGAAACCACCAGACTTCTTCCTTCGAGGAATCCGTTTATTGCCTGAACGATGGGCGAAGGTTATAGCTTCCGAAGGAGCATACTTTGAATAAAACATTCTTTTATTTTCTACACAAAATAATGTCTTTTATTTCAGTAAAAAAGGTCGGAAATTTATTTGTACACCCAATATATCACATTTTAAAAAATGAGAACTTTCCTTAAGCTCCATTTTTCGGTAGATTGTTGAAAGATGCTTACCAAATTTGGATATCAAAAATCCAGTAAATTTTAAAGTTCGCATTAACCGATTACAAACACATTATCACAATTTTCGCGAAATGAACTTTACATATAAACAAAACCAACACAAATGCATATACTAGCCGAGCTGTCCCAAAACCAACAAAAATGTCCTTACATTGGATATAAAAATGGGAATGGGTACGAAGGGCCGAATTTCAAAGGGCCGAATGTCGAAGGGCCGAATGTCGAAGGGCCGAATGTCGAAGGGCCGAATGGGTCGAAGGGCCGAATGTGTCGAAGGGCCGAATGTCGAAGGGCCGAATGTGTCGAAGGGCCGAAAGTGTCAAAGGGCCGAATACCGAAGGGCCGAATAGGTCGAAGGGCCGAATGGGTCGAAGGGCCGAATTTTTTTTTTTTTTGTTTTGTTTTTAGAAATATAATTTTTAAAATTTGTTGTTTTAAGGAATATTTGGTAATGTTTTTTTTGTCAAATATAAATTAACTTCTTATGAATTTATGTATTTTATTATATTTGATCTTTGGATATTCTATCGACAAAAATATTGCATTAATTGAGGTTGTTTATATTTTGCGTTCCTTTTGGAATTATCAAGTGAAAAAATATTTGTACATAATAGGTATTTTACCAAAACCAAGTCTTATTATATCAATATAAATGGAATATATATGTAGGTATACACGTATGTATTACTTTTGTAGTATAACCAGCTCGTATATAATAACAAAAGGCGAAGGTTATTTTTTTCTAATATGTGTACCAAATGTAAATAGATGTAAATAAGAAAACGGAATTTTGTCATAAAATGTCATAAAAATTCAATTTACATCTGTTCTTTAAACTGATGATAATATTCATTCTTTTCGAACGATGTTATTTTCTAGACCATTATATTGTTTATTGCTATTGTTTTAGAAAAAAAAAAAAAGTAATTGGTGGAATTTGTCTTTTGGAACAAAGAATCCTAATTATTGGTCGGCTTTCTTTCAACCTCACTATACGAAAATGCATTATTTTGCTCTACACGATAAATACATAAAAAAAAGGGATGTAAAGATTTTTCAAGTGTGAATCTACAAAAAAGAGTTTTATTGATGTGTCCATGAACATAATCATAAATAAATAATGTTGTATTATGTGTTTTGGTTATTCTATATACCTATTTGCATCATGGACAAATATATCTAGAACAAGAAAAGACAAGAGAAAGATAACGAAAATATCTAGAAAAAGAAGAAAAGCTCAAGAAGAGAAACTAACTTCTGGAATTATATTTTAAATAAAATTTGTGTAATTATTACAATTTGTTTTTTATTAATTGAATATGAACCATCTTGATGTATGTAGATAAATGCCTGCTCATATAAAAAATCAACTTAAAATAAGGGACATAGGCAAACTGACTTGGGTATGTAAATTTTGCATTACAAAATATTGCATTACAAAAGTTGCAATTATAAAATATTGCAATATAAAATCTTGCATAACAATTTCAGGTACTATTTTTTCTTTATTCTGAGGAAAATAAATTGAAGAAAAATGACATCGACTAATTTAACTTGGAATTGTAGAGGCTAACGGCTTCGGTAACTCTCACGGGCACGCGGGAGGTCGCTGCGCTCCCCCCCGCTTAGCCCTCCGAGGGGCTTTAGATTTGAGCTTCGGGGGACGTAGGAGCCGGGATCAGCAAACATGTCGCACTGCGTGCCGCACGTAGGAGCGGATTATATAGAATAAAAGGATTATCCAAATACATAATGTTGTAATTTATGATTGGATAAATGGAAAACATCAATAAAACTCTTTTTTGTAGATCCACCCCTTAAAATCTTTCCATCCCTTTGTTTGTTATGTGTTCGTCGAGCAGAGAAAAAAAAATACATCGTATAGTGAGATTGAAAGAAAGCCGACCGATAATTAGGATTCATTATTTACTTTTTTTTTCTAAAACAATAGTAATAAACTATATAATGTTCTCGAAAATAACATCGTTGGTAAATGAAAGAATTTTTATGACATTTTATGACAAAATTCCTTTTTCTTATTTAAAATCTATTTACATTTGGTATGCATATTAGAAAAAAATAACCTTCGCCTTTTGTTATTATATACGAACGGGTTGTACTACAAAAGTAATACATATGTTTATACCTACATATATATTCCATTTATATTGATATAATAAGACTTGGTTTTGGTAAAATACCTATTATGTACAAATATTTTTTCACTTGATAATACCAAAAGGAACGCAAAATATAAACAATCTCAATTAATGCAATATTTTTGTCGATAGAATATCCAAAGATTAAATATAATAAAATACATAAACTCATAAAAAATTAATTTATATTTGACAAAAAAAAAGTTACCAAATATTTCTTAAAACAACAAATTTTAAAAATTATATTTCTAAAAACAAAACAAAAAAAAAAAATTCGGCCCTTCGACCCATTCGGCCCTTCGACCCATTCGGCCCTTTGACCCATTCGGCCCTTCGACCCATTCGGCCCTTCGACCCATTCGGCCCTTCGACATTCGGCCCTTCGACATTCGGCCCTTCGACACATTCGGCCCTTCGACAAATTCGGCCCTTCGACATTCGGCCCTTCGACATTCGGCCCTTCGACACATTCGGCCCTTTGAAATTCGGCCCTTCGACATTCGGCCCTTCGACATTCGGCCCTTTGATATCATTCCATAAAAATGAGTATATTGAGGTTGTGGCGGTTCACGCATGTGTACATGTGTTCGCCGTCACACACGTCAAAACAACGCGCCCATTCTACATTGTTGTGGAATGTACACAATATAAATTGTTATAAATAATAAATTAAATTTCAATCAATAAATAATAATTATAAATGTAAAATAATAAATTAAATTAAAAATTGTGTTCCCAATTATTTATTGTGGCGTTATATTGGTGACAACCGACGTCCATTTTTATGGAAATGAACACGCGGTTTTCTTTTTTTTTTGTGTAATAAATTTGTGGACACCTGGTACGATACCGTACCACCTGGTACGATACCGTACCAGGTACCTGGTACGATACCGTACCAGGTAAATGGTACGTATCACCTTTTATAAAATAAAATATTTATTTTGGCATCAGCGCAGACGTACAAATATATAAATATATATTTTTATTTTATTTTTTACATATGTGTATGGCCGCCACCCATATCGGCATCGACCAAATCGACGGCCAAAAATTGTTTTTTTGGAAAAATTATATACACACACACATTTACACATACACGGAGCCACACCACAGTTATTGCACCAGCCAGTAGTAATGTCATTGCCATCATCACTACCTCGCCTTCATCAGCAGAATAACATGCTACAACAGCGGAGTAACGGGAGTTACACAAACATCGCAGATACAAAATGGAATCAGACAGCGTCATAACCACCACCACTTCCGTCGTCATCATCAACACCATAACTGCCATCGCCACCATCACCGCTATCATCGTCAACAGCAGCTACAACAACAGCGACAACAAAAATGGCATCAGCAGCAACAACAACGCAGCCATCACGATCAGCAACATCACCGCCATACCATCACCGCCATCACCACACCAGCAGACATTCGCCATCGTCGTCGTCATCGCCGTCATCATCATCGCCACCAACAACACAGCAACAACAAGGACACCATTAGCACCTGAACAACATCAGATCACTATCAACTCATTTTTTTTGTAAATTTTGTTACCACCATTTTTTTATTTTTATTTTTTTTTCGATCAATAAATTTGTTTTGTGTTTCATTTAAATGGCTCTGCCCAACGTCGTATCGCAAAACGACGCCCAGCCATACTCGACCACACCCCACTCCTCACTCTCAGACAGACACACTGACAGGACCGAAACTGGTCCCAAAACAGGTCACGTCGGACTTCAGAACATACCATTCTGGTCCGGCGCATGTTTTGGGACCAGCTACTGACAACTAGGACCGAGACTAACAAAGCCGTGACACGAAAATGTCAGAGCATCACACACACACACTTACGAACTCACAAACACTCGCATACGCACGAGCATCATACACACACACGCAGACATTACATACGCACATTTCACAGAGCGGGAAATTCACTCGTGGGGGAGCTCTGTGGTGGTTCACGCATGGGTACATGCGTTCGCCGTCACACACGTCAAAACAACGCGCCCATTCGAACGTATATATTCAGGTATACCAACCGCGCAACACAACCAAATACAAACAAACGAAAACGAAATAACAAAAAGACAAAACACAACAAGACAGTCACGTCTCGGATTTCATGATGAGCACACACGCGCTCGTGAAATAAATAAACAAAATGGTGGTGGTGGTAAACAATAAATTAAAAACATTTACAACATTTTTATATATACGCCCCTATTATGGTTCTCACTTAAGAGTCACTTGGCGACTTCAAGTCACCCAAATCAAATTTTGGTATTATGGTTCTCGCCGTAAGTGAGAGTAATGTCAAAATTGCTCACCTAATATTTCTCGGTGACTAGTGCGATTTTTTGTAAAGAATAAAGAAATAATGGAATAAAAAACTCTATAGTTTTTTTACAAGCAAAATACATTTTTTAATTAATATTTAATAATTAAATATTGAATAAAAATCAATTTTCTTTTTTAAAAACGTATTTTAAAATATTTTTATTGTACATGTTAACAACAAAATGCGTATATAAGTTGTCAAACATTTTTGCTTCCTTCAGTTTCATTCGCCACAGAAAAATAAATCCACATTGTATTTTGCTATTTGCACTATTTATTAACTATTTTAACAGATAAAATATCTAATTAAACCTCATAAAATTACAAAATTAATAACAATAAATGTAAATGTGTACAAAAGACTGCTACCTATACGTCAAAAATTATAAAACTACTGTGCTGGCAAACGTCAAAACGAATGGAAATGGTCATAATTAACAAAACCAATAAGAATCAGCTGCGCACAACTCTCGCCAAAATAAATGTGAGAACCATAATACCAAAATTGAACTCACACGACTTTTCGAGTCACGGCGACTCGTCGGTGAGGTGAGAACCATAATATATACATAAATTAAATTACAACAGATTAAAAATGCATATACTCGTAGTTTTGAGAACAAATAAAATAAATAACGTAAAGCATAAATTAATAAATCAAACAATTTTATTTATACCCCTATTATGGTTCTCACCTCATAGAAACACGACATAAAATAAATATTCGAATTTTATATTTAAATATTGTAAAAAAATCACTTACATACTGACACAAGTCAATGTATATTTGTTTTATAATATCTGTCATTTAAGAGAACCGCAAGGCTTGTATAAGACATTTGTGATGGTTTTGATAATATCATCATTTATATATTATATAAATTAATTTCATAAAATTTTCATAAAAAACAATAAATTTAGTAGTCCTCGTCAAGGACGTTTTTCAATAAATTGTTCTCCTTGTTTTGTAAATAGGTCATAACAATAACAAGAACTTTTGTTGTGACGAAATGTTTAGGTTTGTATATAAAAATGTATGTAAAATATTTTTATTAGTGCATTTATGTTTTTCTTTTGTTTAACGTATATATATTTTTTAGTGAAATTTTTGTCTTGAAAATGTTAAAAAAAAAACGGAAATTCGACACAATTTTATATGTACATATATGGTGAATAATTCGTCAAATCGAATTTTTCTGGAAATCATGTTTAGATTTTTATGTTTTGAATTTGTAGCACTAATTTAACAATACATTTATGCCAAATAATTTTCTTGTTGTTGTGGTTTTGTTAAGATACATGGTGTCAAATATTTAAAAATTTCATGCATTGCTGTAGTATTTATAGCTACAGACAAAAAAAAAACCAATTATTCGAAAATGATAAAATCGGGCTCATTTTAAAGATAAATGAATAGGGATTATAAAATAACTATAAAAATGGTAACATCTTTCATTTCTTCTTTTTCAAAATGGCCGTCGAAACTGCATTTTTGAATTTTCTCCCATCTGCATCTTTGTTTTTATCTTTTTCCCCATTTAATTCTATTACACATATTAAAAAAACCAGAGTATCATCTCGATTCGTTTTCTTGCAAAATACGTTTAAGTATTAAACATTTGTAGATTGACATACTTAAACCTACTTTGCAACCAAATGAAACTAGATTTCGCGCTGTTTTTTAGTATGTCTAATAGAACTAAATGGGGAACAAGGGGGGGGGGGCTATTATGAAATTTTCGACGCGCGCTTTTTTTTCGACAACGTCGAAAATTAGCTATTATGAAATTATTCGACGCGCTTTTTTTGCGATCATATCGAAAATTTTCCTATTATGAAACTTTGTTTTCGACAAACTCGAACAATATGCGAGTGCTCTTGAGGTGACGAATGCATACGCGTGTTCAATAAAAAATCGTGAGATAAAAAAATTTCAGTTATTCAGCTCGTAACGTATATTTTAATTTTTATTTTTTTTTTATTTTCCGCCTAATTAATAAATTAATATTAATTTATTTTTTTTTTTTATTTTTTTTCGATATTGTCGAATAATTCATAATAGCTATTTTCGACCTTGTCGAGTTGATCGATAACGTCGAAAATTTGCGATGTCGAAAATTTCATAATAGATCCCAAGGTAAAATAAAAAATAACAAAAGACGCAGATGGTAGAAAATTCAAAAAGAAAGTTTCGGCGGTTATTTTGAAAAAGAAGAAATAAAAGATGGTACTCACCTGCAAAAGTTGGTTATAAACAGAGAAAAAACTAAGTCTTTCAAACAAGCAGCCCACTAAAATTACAAATTGTTTTGTATGGAAAACATGGGGTAAACTTTAAACCATAAAAGGATTAAAGTAGTGTAAAGAAAATATTTTCGAAATTTATTTTATTCAATTAATATATCCATGATTAGTATTTAGCAAAAAGGTAATAAACTAATAAATACTAAAACTAATACGAAGTAAAAAAAAGGGATAACAGTATATATTTCAATAATACGTTCAGTATCCATCATTATCGATTACTTCACACTCTTCCCATTTTTGAGAAACATATTCTAAAACAAATTCCCTCGTTCGTGGGTAAAGAAGCTTCCAATCATTAGCTATAAAACCCCAATCATTTTCTATTAGGTTTAAGTCGGCGTTAAACGCTGGCCAAGTATAGGAAGGGTTTGCAGTTTTCGATTTAACCAACTCATAGTTTCACGTGATCTATGAACTGCGGAATTATCATGCAGGAAGTGGATTCGTCCGGATAAAGAGTAGTAACTGACGGTATCATTATTTCATTTAGGATTTCCAAATATTCCGGACCGTTCGTGTGTTGTGAAATTTCGCATAACTCACCGATGCCACCTGCACTTATCCATCCCGACACTCCACAGGATATTTGGCCACTAATTCTTGTCCTTTGGATATATTTTTCATTATATCTTATTTTTTTGTGCTATACATGTGCATAGCATGATGATCGGACCTAAGAATTGTTTCGTCCATAAAAATAACTTTTTCCCAGCCCGTGCTTAAAATATCTTCTGCAAAAGCTACCCGCGCCGCTCGATGTGCGTTGGTTAAAATTAGTTTTTGAGCTGGAATTGAATGCTGAATACAATATTTACCAGCGTATTTTAACGTTCGCGAGACAGTTGCTCTATGAACGTTATACGCCGGCGCAGTCGCAGCTGCAATTAAAAATGGATTCAGGGTAAACTCTACAATATTTTCGTTGAACTTAATTTAATATTATTGGTCTACCGTTCTGAGGCAACCGATCAAAGGGTCTTGTTTTTGAAAAACTAGTTTTACATTTCATTACAGTAGTTTTCGGAGAAAAAAAAAATTTAATTTACCGTTATTTTGCGAGACAAGTTGTACAACTTACCGAAAAGCTAAGCTTTCGTGAAATGTATCCAATGGATTTATTTTATTTATGTAGGGTAATTATAGCCGATTTTTGTGCAACATTCAGTTGCTTGAAAATTGAATCACGTTCCATTCTGTACAGTTAGATTGCAAAAAAAAGAAAACCGAATCTAAATCTTTTTTTCTGTATTCAATGTTATGAATGTGATTATATATCACCCTATTTTTTATGATAATTATAATTACATAATTGCAAATGTTTATAAAAAAGGCGATTGTTGCTGCCAATCGTGAAAACTAAGTAGTTTTATGTTTTCATAAGTATATAACCAACTTTTGCAGGCGATAGTACCATTTTAATAATTATTTTATAATCCCTTTTCATTTATCTTTAAAATTTTTTTCTTTCTCTGGGCCAATTCTAAGTCTGATGTTCTTGTTAGAGTTTTCGCTACATCAATTGAGCTGTCCTCGAAATCTGTTTTACAGTATAGTATGGGGTCATATTGGCTACTTCTGGGCCAATTCTGAGTGCGGTTTGCTTGTTAGAATTTTCACTACATTAATAAATGCATTACCTTCCCATAGTTAAAAGTGGAAAAAATAAATTCTTTTGGTCAAGATTACGGTGGAGCTGGAAATTGGCTAAGGTGTCCTATTGGATCTGAGCTAATTTTAAACCCTGTTTACAATTTTCAATACATCGATAAATGTACTGCCTTTTCCTAGTTAAAACTGAAAACAAAATCAAAATATTATTATGGTCAAGATTATGGTGGCCCTAGAAATTTGTTATACCTTTATAGTGAAGGGTCCAGTTGAATCCAGTTTGCTTGTTAAAATTTTCACTGGATCAATAAATGTATTGCCTTCTCGTATTTAAAAATTATACGAAAAATTAAAAAAGTTATTCTGGTAAGATTATGGTGGCCCTTGAAATTTCTTTTATCGGTTTAGTAAGAGATCCTATTGTCACCTCTGAGTCTATTCTGATGACGGTTTGCTAGTTATATTTTCCCTACATAAATAAATGTATTATCTTTTCGCAGCTAAAAATAAAAAATAACCTAATTTTTCCCCCATTTTTTAATACGAGAATTGATGTAGTGACAATGTCAACAAGCAAAACGGATTCAAAATTGGCTCAGAAATGACCAATGAATTTTGAACCTAACCGAAATAACAAATTTCCAGGAGCACCATAATCTTAACCAGAAGTTTGTTTTCCATTATAAGCCACGAGAAAACAATACATCTATTTACTTAGCGGAAATTCTAAAAACAATCCGAATTTATAATTGCCCTGACTCTGAGGTAGCCAATATGAAATACAACGTAATCATTGATAAAATAACCCGATGTGTGATTTTTGAATCTACTCTTTAAAATTGTAAGAAGTATCAATATTTGTGGGATGAATTTTTATAAGATAAAATGATATTTTTCTGGGATGAACTTTTAGGCTCATACGCTTTAAATTGTGTTGTAAAAAAGTCTTGGATGTGTTTTTACACTTGCATTGTCGCAAGGCGGTTAAAAATCGCGATTTACAGATTAAACAATAATTTAACAACAGTATTAATAATATCCTGGTTATTCTTAAACCAAACAAGAAAAACCTTACCTGAAAGTGAAATCTCAAATACTTACAATGAAAGAAATAGCCGTAAATTATATGGTAGCAGATATTTTTTTATTCATTTGTGGCAGAAATTTTGTAATTTTATTGATTTATTTTTTAAGATAGTTTATCAAATAATTGTTCCGACTAACTAGTTGAAACAAATATGGAAGTGCATCTAAAGATTATTTTTCGAATTAAAATAATATGCTTTACTAGAATAATAATAAGTGCTTTTATTAAATTCAATTCATGTGAATGTCTTGGGAAAGTAAAATCATGTTAAGTAAAAGCAAAATTAAGTTTCTCAACGAAAATCCGAACGACATCGCTTCGTATATCGAACGAATTTAATTTGAAAATGAAAGTCTAATTGAATTATAAAAAAATAAAATAAAACGTTTTAAATTTGTTCAAGAACTTTTTTAATTTTATAATTAATATTGTTGTATTTTTTATGATAAACCATCAATTAGTATTGCTTCCATATTACACCAACATTGAAAAATATTATTATGTTTTTTATTTTACTTTCATTACGATACAAAATCTAATTGTGAGAAAGCATTAAATAATTTAAATATGTACTTATTTTTTATGTAATGTTTTTTCAAATAATTTTATTATTTAATTTAAATTAATTAAAAATTATTAAAATTGTAAAATATTAATTGAAAATACACTTACTTTAATATTCTGTTATAATTATTAAAACGATTATTTTATTTTGTGTTCTACATCTTTTTATGCTCCATAGTAGAATTTTGTTTTATGAAATATGTACATACGAGTAGTTCAGTTTTTATGCACATATTTGGTTTTCAAACTTTATTTGATGTTTCAGCATTGAGGAAGTACTTTAAATAGAGAGAGATTTTGTATGACTAAAATATGCAAGGAAAACATTTTTTGATTTGTTTTGAGATTATTATTGCGAGGATATGAAAAGGATTTATAAGTTTTAAGTATCTCTTTCTATTTCATATGTTTTCCATTTAGCAGTACATAAATATACATATTTATTTTTGATATTCAATAGAAAAACAAAAAATATTAAGGCGGCGCTTAATATTGGTCGTGTTCAATTGGGCAAAACTGATAAAAAATATCAAATATTTAATCCCACTTTAACTTCATTTCGTAATACTGTACGTCAAACGCGATTGAACAACCAAAATTGTTAAAAAATGATCAATTGACTTTAAATGTCACATTTTGTTTTAAATCGCTTTGTAAACTTCGATAAACTCGTTTTGTCGTCAGATTTTTAATTAAATGTTTATATTTTTTAATTAGTTTTATTTATAAATTATCTTAATATTGAAAATATTTGGTTTTTATCCAAATATTGGAGACATAAATAATTTTAGTTTCAGTTTCGTTGTGTTTGTGTTCTCAGAAAAAAATTCGAAATATAAATTATTATTTATGTTTATATAAATAGGTGATTTTGTAAATTTAATTTAATTTAAGCACCGAAAATATCACAAAGAAAATAAATCCAAAATTGACAGCTGGAACCAAAAAAGCCAATAAATAAGTTGATTTTTTGTTGTGAAAATGAGCGTGTTCATAATATTTTTTATGATTTTTGCCCGACTGAGCACTAGGATTATATCCCCATATTAAACGGAAATAAGAATAAACACAAACAAAAATCGAAACAAAAATACACACACTTTGACGAAATCGTCCAAAACAAAACTATCAAAAATGTTTATAGTATAGACATTTTTGTTGGTTTTGGTCAAAAACATCTATAGTTCCAAGAAAAATTATTGTTTGTTATTGTCTGATAATGACTACTGAAAGTAGTATTGGTATCTAAATGATGACGGCAACGTCGCATATTACTTTACATTTATTTTCATACAAACACATATTTACTTTTTATTTGTATACTCCTGACAAAAATATTGTACATGTTCAAAATCATTTTTGAATTTAATAAAAAAATTATTAAGATAATTTAAATTTAAAACGTGTCTTGATGTTAAAAATCGAATTGTGCGTTAATATTTTTATATTTAACGTTTAGTAAAGCATTGAAATATGTAGGCTTATTCGCAATTTTTGAAACAATGAAATATGCCATTTTTTGGTCTACGAGTGTAATAAAGATAGGTTATAGATAGGTTGTCTTTTCCCCAAAACCAATAAAAATGTTTATAGAAATGTTTATAATAGACATTTTTATCGGTTTTGTTTTTCCTCAAAAGTCAAACATTTATCTCGAATCTCGAATAACACCAATGAAGAACAAACATTTAGCGTATTTTGTTGAGAAATGTACAACAACAATTGCACTAGGCAGAGAAATTAAGTAATTAAAAAAATAATTCGAATTATTTACTTCAAGCTCGAACAAATAAAATTCGTAAATATTTGACAGAAAAATAGAAGAATTAACAACATAACAGCTACAAATTAAATCAAAATAATAATTCTCGACCTATATTCTTGAAAAAAAAAACAATAATTCCATTAGTAATATCCATACATTACAATTTTTTCTCAACAAAATATGCTGATTGTTGTTGTAATTTATTTTGTTGTTCCAAGAAACATAACATAAATAGCTTTCGATTTATTTGATATTATTCTACGGCGTTGCCGTGATGTAAATTGTTGTTGTTACTTATGTTTTTTTTGTTATGTGTTTTTGTATTTTATAGATTTATTCAAAACCAACACTAATGTAATACTAGTAGTACATTAATGTTGGTTTTGGATTTATTATATTTATTTATTTTATAGTGTTGGTTACTTTTTTTATTGAAAGCTTATATCGTATGTACACAACTAACACTATGACCAGTAGTCACTTTGTACCTTTAAATTTTGTATAGTTCGTCTTGGAATTATAGATGTTTTTGGTTTTGGTCCAAAAAGATGAAAGAAGAAGGCGGTAAACATAAACATTTATACTTCCAACAAAGAAAATAAACATCTCTTTGATTCCAAGCCAAACCATACAAAATATAAAGGTGTAAAGTGATTACTGGTATTGGTTGTGTGCATATATGCCTTAAATAAAAAAAATTAACCAACACTAATATAATTAGTTTTGGTTTTGTACTATGAAATATGAAGAAAAAAACACAAAAATACATAAGAAACAGCAAAAATTTACATCACGGCAAACAAAACTTATTTATGTACATATGTATATGTTTTGCATTGGAAAAATAAAATAAATTACAATAACAACAATGTGTCGTTCATCATATTCAAGATAAACATGAGATGCATTATTATTTATTTTATTTTTATTTATTAATTATTTATTTATTATTTTATTAATTAATAAATTGGAGAAGGTTTATAAAGAGAGATTAGACGTAGATTCGTACTACCACCATTTAAATTCTGTTGCACCGTCAGCATACGACCGAAGTCATACGAGCGGAGGATCCAGGTGGACTGAATGTGGATAGAACCACTGTTGATCCAACGTTGTTCGTTTGCAAAATCGCTTGAATTATCAAAGAATATTCACCACCCATCTGTTTGATCGACATTAACCTTTGGGCCATCGCCTTATTATTATTAATGAAACCTACATCACCGTGCGTTTATTGCACAAAATGTTCGAGATATAAACAATCACCACCGTTAATAGTGTCATTATAGTGAGGACATGTTCGACCTGGGCAACATCCGGTTAATATGACAAAAACGCTTAAAATACCACAAATAAAAACTATTTTTTACCGATCACGGCCATGAGTGGCGATGAAAATGAATTCATGTACCTCCGGGCTCAGCGATATGCACGATTTAATCGCGCATCCTATTCATATTCTAAATCATTAAAATGTCTTAGATATAGTCAGCCATATCGTGATCAGCATCTCATTCCTAAAGTTCCAGGTTCTTGTTTAATAAACTCACCATAATTGTTCATCGGTTAGACTTTTGTACTCATCTTTCAGATGCCAGTTATTACCGAATGGTAATCGTGGTCCTCGAAATAATATCAGCTCGATATTATAAGATTGTAAGAGAATTCAATCCAGTTTCGAACTGATGAGCTTATGATTATGAAAAAATCAATCCTCTCATCAGGCCGCGGCGACTGGACTGACTATACCACAATTTACATTCTATATATACAGAATGTCCTGTGCTTTATGTACTAGCGAATCGTACTAATACAGATAAATTCAATTACAATTTTTTCTTCTTCACGACAATCACATAAGCTGTGAACGCTAATTTTACTTTTTTTTTTTTTTAATTTTTGTTGAATGTTAATTAATTCTTGTAATTTCTAAATATGCTACTGGTCTTACGACACTTTTAAATGTGTTTTTTTTATTAACACGTAGAAACATTTTAGTATTTACGAACGGTAAATTCAACGAAAACCGGCTAATAGACAGAATTCTATTTATTTAATTTTTAATTTAATATGTTCCGAAGATTGTAAGAGAATTCAATCCAGTTTCGAACTGATGAGCTTATGATTATGAAAAAATCAATCCTCTCATCAGGCCGCGGCGACTGGACTGACTATACCACAATTTACATTCTATATATACAGAATGTCCTGTGCTTTATGTACTAGCGAATCGTACTAATACAGATAAATTCAATTACAATTTTTTCTTCTTCACGACAATCACATAAGCTGTGAACGCTAATTTTACTTTTTTTTAATTTTTGTTGAATGTTAATTAATTCTTGTAATTTCTAAATATGCTACCGGTCTTACGACACTTTTAAATGTGTTTTTTTATTAACACGTAGAAACATTTTAGTATTTACGAACGGTAAATTCAACGAAAACCGGCTAATAGACAGAATTCTATTTATTTAATTTTTAATTTAATATGTTCCGAAGATTGTAAGAGAATTCAATCCTATTCAAATCCTTCAATCAATCAAATTCCAATTCAATTCAATTCCTTCAATTTAGAAATTACAAGAATTAATTAACATTCAACAAAAATTAAAAAAAAGTAAAATTAGCGTTCACAGCTTATGTGATTGTCGTGAAGAAGAAAAAATTGTAATTGAATTTATCTGTATTAGTACGATTCGCTAGTACATAAAGCACAGGACATTCTGTATATATAGAATGTAAATTGTGGTATAGTCAGTCCAGTCGCCGCGGCCTGATGAGAGGATTGATTTTTTCATAATCATAAGCTCATCAGTTCGAAACTGGATTGAATTCTCTTACAATCTTCGGAACATATTAAATTAAAAATTAAATAAATAGAATTCTGTCTATTAGCCGGTTTTCGTTGAATTTACCGTTCGTAAATACTAAAATGTTTCTACGTGTTAATAAAAAAAACACATTTAAAAGTGTCGTAAGACCGGTAGCATATTTAGAAATTACAAGAATTAATTAACATTCAACAAAAATTAAAAAAAAAAAAAGTAAAATTAGCGTTTACAGCTTATGTGATTGTCGTGAAGAAGAAAAAATTGTAATTGAATTTATCTGTATTAGTACGATTCGCTAGTACATAAAGCACAGGACATTCTGTATATATAGAATGTAAATTGTGGTATAGTCAGTCCAGTCGCCGCGGCCTGATGAGAGGATTGATTTTTTCATAATCATAAGCTCATCAGTTCGAAACTGGATTGAATTCTCTTACAATCTTCGGAACATATTAAATTAAAAATTAAATAAATAGAATTCTGTCTATTAGCCGGTTTTCGTTGAATTTACCGTTCGTAAATACTAAAATGTTTCTACGTGTTAATAAAAAAAACACATTTAAAAGTGTCGTAAGACCGGTAGCATATTTAGAAATTACAAGAATTAATTAACATTCAACAAAAATTAAAAAAAAAAAAAAAGTAAAATTAGCGTTCACAGCTTATGTGATTGTCGTGCAGAAGAAAAAAAAATTGTAATTGAATTTATCTGTATTAGTACGATTCGCTAGTACATAAAGCACAGGACATTCTGTATATATAGAATGTAAATTGTGGTATAGTCAGTCCAGTCGCCGCGGCCTGATGAGAGGATTGATTTTTTCATAATCATAAGCTCATCAGTTCGAAACTGGATTGAATTCTCTTACAATCTTCGGAACATATTAAATTAAAAATTAAATAAATAGAATTCTGTCTATTAGCCGGTTTTCGTTGAATTTACCGTTCGTAAATACTAAAATGTTTCTACGTGTTAATAAAAAAACACATTTAAAAGTGTCGTAAGACCGGTAGCATATTTAGAAATTACAAGAATTAATCAACATTCAACAAAAATTAAAAAAAAAAAAAGTAAAATTAGCGTTCACAGCTTATGTGATTGTCGTGAAGAAGAAAAAATTGTAATTGAATTTATCTGTATTAGTACGATTCGCTAGTACATAAAGCACAGGACATTCTGTATATATAGAATGTAAATTGTGGTATAGTCAGTCCAGTCGCCGCGGCCTGATGAGAGGATTGATTTTTTCATAATCATAAGCTCATCAGTTCGAAACTGGATTGAATTCTCTTACAATCTTCGGAACATATTAAATTAAAAATTAAATAAATAGAATTCTGTCTATTAGCCGGTTTTCGTTGAATTTACCGTTCGTAAATACTAAAATGTTTCTACGTGTTAATAAAAAAAACACATTTAAAAGTGTCGTAAGACCGGTAGCATATTTAGAAATTACAAGAATTAATTAACATTCAACAAAAATTAAAAAAAAAAAAGTAAAATTAGCGTTCACAGCTTATGTGATTGTCGTGAAGAAGAAAAAATTGTAATTGAATTTATCTGTATTAGTACGATTCGCTAGTACATAAAGCACAGGACATTCTGTATATATAGAATGTAAATTGTGGTATAGTCAGTCCAGTCGCCGCGGCCTGATGAGAGGATTGATTTTTTCATAATCATAAGCTCATCAGTTCGAAACTGGATTGAATTCTCTTACAATCTTCGGAACATATTAAATTAAAAATTAAATAAATAGAATTCTGCCTATTAGCCGGTTTTCGTTGAATTTACCGTTCGTAAATACTAAAATGTTTCTACGTGTTAATAAAAAAAACACATTTAAAAGTGTCGTAAGACCGGTAGCATATTTAGAAATTACAAGAATTAATTAACATTCAACAAAAATTAAAAAAAAAAAAAGTAAAATTAGCGTTCACAGCTTATGTGACTGTCGTGAAGAAGAAAAAATTGTAATTGAATTTATCTGTATTAGTACGATTAGCTAGTACATAAAGCACAGGACATTCTGTATATATAGAATGTAAATTGTGGTATAGTCAGTCCAGTCGCCGCGGCCTGATGAGAAGATTGATTTTTTCATAATCATAAGCTCATCAGTTCGAAACTGGATTGAATTCTCTTACAATCTTCGGAACATATTAAATTATAACGAAGGCCTCCACTCAAGCAAGCACGTACTCCGAAAAACGGGGTCATAACTTTGGCCGGCAATAAATTCTTATTCATCATACCTACCATATAATGTTTGAACCGCAATATACGATGATAAATATCGAGCTCGGTCAGTACCTCCTAATGTATGGTATACACATTTGCTGTTCAGATTGTACTTCTCGGATATGTTTTTGTACTCATGCCACGTTAAATTATCGAGCTCCGACTGCAATAAAATGGTTTGTGGCGCTTCACGTAATACAAAAAGGACAACTAAACTACTGTCTCTTCCAAACAACGACATGACAAGACAAAATAAAATAAATTAAAGTGGCGATTAATTCGATTGGCCCATGTCTATATTCAATTTCTACAGTTTATTTATCGCGTAGTTAGTGGTGTTGGATTTTATATTAACACGTATGTTAATAAATTTAGTGTAATAAACTTCGACCACATATAGTTTGTGTATTGTGTGGCCGCCAATAAGAAATTTGGTAGTTGTTTGGTGCTATCAGACAAGAATCGGATCGCGCGTGTGTTTTTCGAGCGCATTTGTCAGCAGAAAAACTTGATAATTGGTGACCCCGACGTGAAATATTAAGATTATAAACAAATTACTTACGTATTCAATCATAAGGGGGCTGTTAAAAAAACATTTGTATATCCCAATACTGTATCACATGGTTTAATACTTTAATAAGGTGAAATATTCAAAATAAAAACGAAAGTATTGACGCAAACCATGTGACACCACTTACTTCATTGTTTTAAATAATATGAATAAGCGTACTAAACGTTAAATATAAAAATTTAAGGCACAATTCGATTTTCAACACAAGACACCTTTTAATTATTTTTTTATTAAATGCAAAAATGAATTTGAACTAATAGAATATTTTTGTCATGAGTAGACAAATAAAAAGTAAATACATATGTATGCGTTTAATATGCAACGTTGCCGTTATCGTTTAGTTAGCAATACTACCTTCAGTAGTCAGCATCCACGATATACTTACTAAGGTAATATATTGCGCAGATGTCAAATTTTTTACAACAACAAATTGCAAGATGGCAGGACTTTGTGACCCACTTTGAATTGTATATATGGAGATAAAGTAGGTGGATAGGAATATGAGTAAATGATTTATTTCTAAATAAACAATTTTTTCAATTACAATAGTTTTTTATTATAAAATTATTTTATTCAATTTCCTTTTTCTTTTCCCGCTGTTTTCCACTATCTCATTATATTTAAAGCTTTTATTCTGAGGTACATTCGTGAACGGAAAAATATTTCTTTAACCTTTTATTCACAGGTAGATATACTTGAACAGTCATTTATTAATTTTTTTATGTAATTTTCGCAATATAAAATACTGCCTCCATTAATTTCATTAAATATTAACTCCAGCTTTCCATTGCATCCATTAAGTTTTCCGTTGGTTTTTGTAGAAACCCTTCCGGTAGCTGATTCGTCCAGCTGAACGAAGAATCCGTATTTGTGTTGATCACAGCGCTATCAACAACTAGGTTTGGATCCTTAATTTTATGGCAAATATATCCCGCCAAATGCTCTAAACCATCATATTGCAATGAGTCTAGTTCGTCGGCTTTTAGTTAATCGTTTAAGCTTATTTGCGATGTCAATGGACTAAACAAATTTGCTGGTTAAATTGCTCACAATATCCAAATCTGGAGTCTCGTCTATAATGGTATTCCCACTTAAAGATAAGATTCCCTTATTTTTCCCGAGTATCGTAAGATCTTAGTCTATACATAAACTCCAGGCGGTCTGGATGATCGTGTAGTCCTCCTTTCGATCGAATAACGCCAAAAAAAATTTCGAGCACGTCTTGGTTCAGTCTGTAACTCAACAAATATGAAATACCATATTGCGATTTCAAATCGTCGTATAGAAGTTTAAGGGAGTTGTTCGTCATCATTATACCTATAAATATTAAAATCACCCATCGTACAAAAAGTTTACTAATTTAGTTCAAATTTACCTTTTTGAAACGGCATCATATTCAACTTGCCCCTTATTCAACTTGTCACTTTTCAACTTAATTTGCCCGTACCTGAATTTTGAATATTGTTTCGGTCATTTCCTCAACAATCACAAACTGAATTGATTCTGAAATTCCAATTCCTTGCACTCTTTGCGGGCTGTCCTTATAAACAGAACTATGACGTTTCAGTCGTTAACCTGAAATAAATGTAAGTTATATATCGTCAGTTTAGCTCTTTTTTGTTCTATGCTATTAAATTTGTTTTTTGAGATAATGCAATTTTAAACTTTGAGTAACTTTTTTTAACTTTACATAAAATAAGAAGTATTTACTTTAATTCCCAATTTTGAAATTTTTTCTACGACCCATACATTTTTTTCAAATTAAAACCCCAAAATTGAAGTTTTTCTCAATATAACAAAAAAGAACTAAGGCGACGATATATAAATTTTAATTATTAAACCAAAATATGTATAATCTATTACCAGTTTGAAAAACTCTGAACATTTTAGCCAGTTTTCTGGCTCACCTAACCTGCCAGCACGGAAGATGGCACTAGACATGGTGTGAGAAAACAGTTTCGTTGCTAATTTTACTTTTTGCCGCTCTGCGCCTTTTACGTTTAAGTTTGATGGCAATTATTATTTGTTTTTGAGATTAAGTCTCCGATTATTCCTTTATGAATGACTAATCCATCATTGTCAATAAAATTATTTCTAATAAGTTTAATTAAATGCGGCCAGCAAAAACATATATATTATCATGGTGTAGTATCTTGGTGATGATCACGTAATAAACCTTGGTTTGATCCTCCCAAGTCGCATACTATAGCCGCTACATACATATATAGAATATTTTCTGTCATTTTTTGATTAAACTCATAGTAGATCGGCTGTTTCCAATTACCAGCTAATCCTCGAACCATTGCCACTTGCACGTATTTTGCAGCCCACAAAGTTGTGTCTTTCGATTTATCGTATACTATCTTTTCTTTGACTTTCATTTCGTCAAAAGAGACTACGCAAATTTTGTCAATAGTCTTCATGTCAACTTTTTCCATAATGTTTAAAACACATCGTAATATTCCCGGACAAACTTCGATTTTTGCGCACCATTTTTTAAGTGTAATTACAGTAGGAAACGGATTTTTTTTTCAAAAGCAATCGATATACTCGTGACTCCGCTGCGTGTACCGCAGTCGCGCTGGCAATGTCATCCACTGTCCATTTGCTAAGTTTTTCAGGACATTCCAATTTTTTGATTTGTTCTTTGGTGAATATACACTCCTGGACAAAATTAACGCATATTTTTTTTTTGTAATAAAAAAAAATTCCGCTGGTCAAATTCAGTGGAATTGGTATCAAATGATCCCAAATTTATATTTTTCTCAAAAGAGAATCAAATGTGGCGTTATGGAATTATAGCGGCTATTTTTCATTGCAAAATGTTAAAATGTGTTGAACTATTTTTTTTTTTAATTTTCAAAAGCGGTTTATAAACATTAAAATTAGCTTTATTACAATGTAGTTTGATTAATTTAGTAATGAGTATTCCCCTCCTCCCCCCCTCCGTGCACTTATTACAGCTTCCATCCTGCTGGGCATACTAAGTAGAAGGCTTTGTATCATTTCTTGTGGGATGAGGTTCCACTCTTCTTCCGCTGCAACTTTCAGCTGTGTTAACGAATCTGGTGCGGGATTTCTAGCTCTAATGTGGCGTTTTAGAATGTCCCATACATGTTCGATCTGATTAAGATCGGGGCTCATTGGTGGCCACTTAAGTGCACGAATGCCGATATCTTGGAGATATTGTCGTACCGTTCCAGCTACGTGGACTGGAGCGTTATCATGCATTAACACAAAATTGTCATAACCTATGAAGCCCACATATGGCAAAACGTGATCGTCAAGAATGTTCCGACATACCAGTCTGCATTCATCCTCAAACCAATCTCCATCAGCTCCGTACGGCCCACCCAACTGATTACACCCCAAAACATTATTGAATCTCCACCAAAGCTTACAGTTTGCACCATGTTACATGTTGCGTAGCGTTCTCCAGGTCTTCTGTATACAAGGTTACGTCCATATGGTTTCCATAATTGGATTCTGGTCTTATCTGAAAAGAGAACAGTGGCCCATTGACCAGTTTCCCAATTTGCATGAGAATGAGCAAATTCTAAACGGCTGGATTTGTGCCGGGAAGAAGCCGTGGAACTTTTACGTGTCGTTTTGGAGTTAGGTTCGCTTCTTTTAATCTTCGTTTAATTGTTCTGGCACTAACATTCACTTGGCGCGCACTAAATAACTCATTTTTTAGTTGAGTAGAAGTAAGCTTTCGATCACGTAAACGAATTAATTTTTAAAAATCGGTCGTCATGCTCGGTTGTGCACTTTTACGTCCTTGTCCGGGCTTTCTTTTATACCCTCCGGTCTCACGATATTGCTTAAGTATTCGTGAAACCGAAGACTGGTTCACTCCTAATTTTCGTGCGATTTGTACTTGAGTATAACCTTCCCGATACAACACGACGACTTTAACCGCCTCCAGCTCACGAAACGATGCCATATTACAATGGATCTTATTTTAGGTGTTTGCTTTAGAACACATTTACAAGAACTAATGGTACTGCATTTACAAATTACTGATATGCAATGGAACAAAAGCCGATCGTTGCGTTGGATTTCAAACAGAATGCACTTTTGATGAAGCATTTTTGAAAATTTTAATTGATTGGCTTGCAGTGGAATTTATTCAAGGTGGTTTAAAAAAAAAATATGCGTTAATTTTGTCCAGGAGTGTATGACCGATGGATTCCATCACTTTACTTTGTTTAAAGTATTGTTGTTTCAAAAAAACTATCTCTGAATTAGAAGGGATAATTTGTACGGTTTGTGTACTGCTATCGACATTACAAACAGGTCTTCTTCTAAAAATCTAGCTTGTTCGGTACACCGGCTAATTGATGAACAATGGCACGAATTGCAAACGGTTTGTGTCCTTGGGAATGGTTCAGTATACCTGGTTTCAGTCTCCATATTAATTACAACAGAATGGCTAGGTGAGCTGTTTGTTACATCAGTAAATTCGACAAGCTTTTGTTCTGTTGATGTATCGTTAACAGAACAATCCTGTGTTATTTTGGTTACAGTTGCGCTGTTTAAGGAAATGCACTATTTAAACTTACTTTGGCTGCAAAGTTCACTTTAGTATTCTTGCATTTCGTGGCATTGGCAAGCTAACTTGTTTTTCTCAGTTTATTAAACGCGATGGAACGGAATTTCGTTTTAGCTGTGCTTTTAATTTTAGTCCGAACTGCTCATATAATGAATTTAGCGAAAAATCATTAGGTCCAAAATGGTTTGAACAAACTCGAGACGTTTTAACGTTAAATGTATCGCTTCTTCGAAACAAAAGTATCCACTGTTTGCATAAATTTGTTTCTTTTGGGAAAGCTTGCAAATATATTTCTTTATCATAATTCTTTTCTTTATTGTTTGTACTACATCCAAAAATAGAACAACGCATAGTTTACAAATTTATAAACAATCTATTTCACAAAATTTAATGTTTTAAAAAAGAAACACAAAAAACACTTCTTTAGATGTCACATAGTTCCGCCATATTGGCAATTTTTGACACATGCGCGAGAAAGAACGAAAATGAAACCTCTATGTATATTACCTTATATAAGTATATCGTGGTCAGCATCAGTCAATAACAAAATTAATTTATCTTGGAATTATAGATGTTTTTGATACGTGCAATAAAAATAAAACGGTACTGCATTAATATTAGTAATTTGGTATTCCTTTCTTGGTGCCTTGTTTAACTACCTGTCTTCTTTCCTTGGACGATTTCGTCAAAGTGGGTGTATTTTTGTTTGTGTTTATTCTTATTTCCATTTAATATGGGGATATAATATTAAGCTCCGCCTAAATATTTTTTGTTTTTCTATTGAGTATCAAAAATAATTATATTTGTGTACTGCTAAATGGAAAACATATCAAATAGAAAGAGATGCTTATAATGTTTATATCCTTTTCATATCTTCGCAATAGTAATCTCAAAAGAAATCCGAAAAAAAATTCCTTGCATGTTTTAGCAATGCCGTCTAGAATATACAGGCCATACTACTGACTACGTCACTCTATTTATGTCGACAGTTCCATTAATCTTCTGCAGATGGCATTGATGCTAGAGAAATGAAAGAACAAAATTTAAAAACGAAGAGATTAAAACATGTGAAAAATATAAAAAATTAATTAGTATTTAAATTAATCCAAGCGCAAGAAAGGGAGGTTGCACGTCGTGTGTTTTTTCATCATTTAAAATTATAATAAAAAATAGTTCATTTAAATTTTTCCAACACATATTTCATTTTTAATTAATATTTATTTATATTTAAATCATTATTTTATTAATAATTTTATTAGTTTTAAATTATGCAGAAAATTAGGAGAGATAAAAATATGTACAACCTTCCTTTCGAACGTTAATTGCCATCTGTGCTATGTCGCGGAAAGCAAAGAAAACTAATTTTTGCCTGCAGTAGTATGGCTTGTATATTCTAGAAGGCATTGGTTTTAGTCATACAAAATCGCTCTCTTTAATGCTCAATGGTTTCAGTTCAAACAAAAATTGTTATCCTTATCATAAAGTCCAATCCACTCTTTTATCTTTCATCAAAAAAAAAAACAAAAAAAAAAAAAAACATCAAATTTGTTAAGATTTTTATTCTTATATTTATTATTTATGTAATTTAATTTTATTCGATTTGTTTAAATAATTATGACTATGTGTTTTGGTGAATATGACGCGGCAAGTTCCTTTGTTTATACAATTTAATTCTGTAATTATACAGGGTGTTGCTAGAAGTTCTGAACGGTTAGGTGTTAATAAAACATAGTTTTGAGTAAACAATTATGTAATATCCGTCTAGCGTTGACGAAATAATGAAAGTTTTCTTAATTTTGTTAATTCACTCGAATACTACATAACTAACGTTATTCAAATAAATGTTTAATATTCACATTTCAATTATTAATAAATATTCTTTTAAATATGTTTTTGAAATTTTTCATGTTTTAAATTATAAGAAAATCGAAAACCAAGAATTTCCCTGTTATTTGACTTGGTAGACTTTTAGTTTCGAAACGAGACAGATTCCAGAATAGAGTCCTTCACAAGGGTTTCATGATGATAGAAACCATTGTAGTGGCTTCTGACTGTGCGTAAAACAATATGTATTTTATATTTTGCTTGTTGAGAAGTAAACGACGCATTTGTGTAGTTTCTACACCAAAATTATAGATTTTTTTTTAAATTTAGAGGAAAATGTGGTTAATAACACGAATTAAAAACGAAATAATTTATAAAAATAAAACAGTATATCACATTTTTAATATTAACACTTAACTGACGGGTTGTTTTTCTCTATCTTTCTCAGTTTCCGGAAATATTAAATTAAATAAATTATAATTTAAATAATTATAATATAATAATTATAATTATAATAATTATAATTTAAATAATTGTAACATAATAAATTAAATTAAAACGTATGTATAAAAACGTATATAAATTTACGTTGTTCTTCTTTTGAAGTTTGAATGAAAAAGGTAGAATCTACCTGTCCCGTCGGTTAAGTGTTAATAGTTAGTTATGGTGTTAGCGAGCAAAGCAAAATGAATTAATATCCTCAAGAAAGGCTTGCCCCACGGGGCGATAAATTTCTTAAATAATAAGAATAGTTTAATTTTGCGTTTTCAAACTGCAGCGTTGCCTTTTGATTTACATTTTATAATACCGTTGGTTGTGATCAATTTTGATTAATTATGATTCTTACCTAGGCGTCACTTGGCGACCTCAAATAGCCGCATTAAAATTTTGGTATTATGGTTCTCGCGTGACTATAAAGGTCGAATAAAGAAAATCTTTGAAAAACAATACAATTTCTTTTTGTAAGGAAATATATTTTAATAATTATTGAATAAAAATATATTTTTTATAATAATTGATCATTTACAATAAAATGTGTAAGCATGTTGTTTATTTGTAAGCAAGTCCTTTCAGCGTCATTCGTCACAGAAAAGTAAAACCACCCGCCTGTTTCCACTTTTTATAACTATTTTAATCCACAAATATGTAAATGTCGATTTCTTTTTGCCATTTCAAATTTACTTGGATTTTATGATCCAAAAAGAACAACCTGACATTTAAACTAAAATTGGTGATAATAAACCGGATTTATGTTCACTAATTTAACGTATAGAAGATATCATGATAGACATAATTTTTGATTAGTATTTTCAAGCGGTATTTCTGAGACACTATTTATTATTATAAATTCAATTAAATATATTTAATTTCACTTTGTTTTATAATCTTTTGTTATTTTTTTTGTTTTGTAATTTTGAATTATATTTTCTTTTGCTGCTTTTAATTCTACAAAATTGACGTTTCTACTAATTTGACGTTTCAAATTGATGAACTTCTCTCTCTCTCTCTTTCTTCTTTTCCTAATTGGTATTAGTACAAATTGATTAAAAAATATCCATTTTTCTATTTTGATATGCATAAAAAAACAGCAAAAAAGTGGTAATTTTTGGTAATAAATAGTTTGCTTTTTGTTGCGTTTTTGACATTTTTTGATGTGTTTTTGATTTTTTTGGCAAAAGGAAAACCACATAATTAATTCACAAAAACTTATAAAAATGAATCACAATGACATGGAAAAAGACAAAACGAAGGGACATGGAAAAACTGACAGACATACGTCAAAAATTTTTAAAATACAGTTTTACCAACTTAAAGACTAATGGAAATTGTTATAATCAACAAAACTATACACATCAGCCGCACACAACTCTCCACAATGAAAACGATAACCATACTAGCAAAATTGAACTCACATGACTTTTCAGCAGTATTTATTGTAAAGCATTTACTTTATTGTTTTAGAAAACTACATTTATGGTTTTTCATTCCAAAGCTTCATCAAACAATTATTTTAAAATCCCATTAATTTGGCCATTTTCCAGAACTTTATCTAAAAAACATTTTGGAATGCTAGTTTTATCGTATAACCAAGTTACATCCTAATTGTATTTGATCAAAATCGGTTAAGAAATAGCCTAGTTTTATCCTAATTGACCGTATTCCAGAACTTTTAAAAATAACTTTTTAGAATCCCAATTCCTACGTCGAATTTATCGAATACACGTCGAATTTCATAATAATCGGTAATTGATAATCAAGTTCCATCATAATTCGCCATTTTCTAAAGCTGCATATAAAATTAGAAAGAAGTAAGAATATTCAAGAAAAATAACAATTTTTTTGAGTGAATTTTTTTTTATTAAATGTAAAAAACTGTTAAACCTACTAAATCTAATTAAGAAAATTGCCATTATTAACTTTATCTTTAAATTATTTAAAGTCGTGGTTTCCATGAGAACTGCACTAGAACTCGATAAACTTTAAATTCCTTTTATTCTATGTAAAACAAAAAAAAAAAAATACGTAAAACGCGAATCTGTAGTGTACTTAACATAAATATACATTGCTTTAACAACTAGCAATAAATGGGGTGGGCGAGAGTTCGTCGAAGAGGATAGACGTGTTTTTTCTATCCTCTTCAAAAAATTTAATTTAATTTTATTTTTATTTTTGTTTCTTATGTAGTGATATGTATATACTATATATACATATGTATATACATTTTAATTTAAAATTTAATTCTAATTAAATTCAAGTTTAGTGTAATAATAATCAAAGTGTAGTGAAAATAATTAAAGTGTAATTTTGGAAAATGCAATCTACCGGGATGCATTTGTCAGGCAATGTTTTTATTTTTGTAGATAGAAAAATTAAAAGTGCATGATTTGGTACTTTGTGCGATTGTACATAAAATCAAATTTCAATTTTTAATTACTAAAGTCTAATAATTGGATAGTATTGAAATAGATTTTAACTTAAATAGAAATACGGCGTAATAAATTTTATATTAGATTTTATTTTTACGCACACTTATTTGTATTCTTATGTTTGATTTTAGGTACAATTGACACTAATACATACTTAAAATATGGTGTATAACAGGGCCAACAATATGTTTATGTACCTGTCTCGTTCGCTCTTCGCACGGTTCTGTGAAGGAAATGTAATATGTTTTGTTGGTTTTTGTATTATAATGTACAAACAACAACAAAAAAGAGAATCTTTTTCATTGGTTTTGATATAGTCGTCACAAATATTTTACTGTATCTTGATAAATAGATCAGATATGTTTGTATGTGCTATAAGGTCTCCTGCAACGCACACGAAAGATGGTAGAACATATTTACCGTCAATGTGTGTTGGTGGTTTTAGTAAATAAGATTTTGTTACTTGTATGCGGGTGTTGTTTATCTCATTATGTTTCTCTGTATTCATGAAACAACTATGATATTCTTGAAATCATGTATTATATGAGCACAATGAGATTTTGTATATTCGACTCAAATATGATTCTTATACTTTGTATAATCGAATGGGTTTGAGTCGAATTGGAATTGGGAGCTGTCTTACGTATATGGCACATCGACAAATTTTTAACAAAGCTATGCTTCATTTTAATTGCACTGATTTATTATTTTATTTACTTTGCATGCTTGATATGACAGGGAAAAAGGTCCGTGAACTGAGTTACAATTTTGGATATATTTATATTTATTTATTAATAAAGAGATCAGATTTTTGAATTATTGATTAGGTGCAGGATTTTGGTGGCAGAGATCTCTTCAATGGGTGAATAATGCTAATTGGATTTTTATTTAGGTAGTCTACTGTTTTATAAGTTTTATTTTTGAGTTGCGAAAATGACTAATGTGAAGGAAATAATTCGAATATGTACACTGTCAGACATAAGTATTTGAACGACATCCGGGATTAATCACTGGAGCTGATTTTGGGGTAGCTGATTTTGCTATGTGCAAATTTCCGCTCAGTCGGCTTAGTTACTTAGTTGGTAGACCAAAAGTCGTGGGCGTCCACAACGAGGCTTATTTTTGTTGATCCTGTTTCAATTTATTTCTATTTTAGGAATGATGATGCTACCGTTTGATACTCCATATTAAAATTTTTGAATACTAAATTAAATTAAATTAAAATTAAATTTTTGAATACATAGTTAAAGATTTTGTTCTAAAATAACAAAAATATATTCCGCTGAAACCAATCACTTTGTTAGTATTAAATTGTAATTTAAAGTAATTTAATTTAAATTAATGTTGCTGCTTCGTTCAAATATTTATATAGATCGAAATATTATACTAATTGAATGAACAGCATCGTACGTTATTAAGGATAAGGGAAATTCCCTTCTTATATGATATTGTAAACTAAATTGCATTGCAAAAATATTTGAGGTATTGACATAGAATAACTACTAGGACTAAAGTCCTTCCTCAATGGTATTGATGAAAATGTTTCAACACTTTTTTGTCTGTTTAATTTAATTATATCAAAGTGTCATGGTTTGTTCGGGTATTTTTGTCTGATGGTGTAGTTGATATAAGTTATACTTAATTATATATACATAATTGTTAGATCGTCTCCAAGCTAAAGAAAGACTGGTGAATTCTCCCTCAACATCCAGAAACTCCAAGCATGCAGCAGTTATGTAGCGTAGAAATTGTATTGTCTTGTGATATCTATTTTATTTTATTTATCACTAACTAATTTATATAAGTTAATTTCTATGAAGTAGTAAAGCAATTTAGTTTTAAGAGATACCTGGGAAACTCTATTTGAGTTTTATTAGTAAATATCATATACATATGTACATGTAGTACTTAACTAAATTATTGATATTCTAGACTTTTTTGTGTAGTATTATATGCTTTTTTAAATAAATAATAAATTTCAACATTATTAATTTCCTTTTTTAAATCTAGTTGCAGTAGGTAAACAATTAATTAACTATTCTACAGGCGAACGGTAACAAATGAAACAAGTGCTGTGAATTTAAATTATAACTTAACAATTTAAAATTTTTAAACATTCTTTTAGAATTTTTAGTTTAAAAGTGGGAGAGTTTACATATGTAATTTCATAAAATGTTATTTTTTTTTTGTAATACTCGTATGTTATATATTGTGTTTTGCTCATTAATATATATTAATTAATTTTGTTTAAAGAATATTAAAAGGTTTCTCTTCCTTAATTTGCTAATAAATAATTTAATTTTCAGAATATAACATATGTAGTTCCAGAATCAATCATTATTGTGGGGATTAAAATTAATACTGAATTTCAGAATTAAATTTTAGTTTGGTATTATGGTGATTTATTAATTACAATTAGTTTTTAGGGTTGCCTGGGAATTGGTATATTAATTTTATTTGTTGATTCTTGATATACTTATAATACCTAACTGAATTATTGATGATTTTAGGATGTTGTGGTGCTGTAACATTATCATTTTTAAATTATTTATTATACATTTTATAAAATAATTGAATTTTTAATTTTTTATTCTCTTTTTCTTGATCGGTAGGAAATTTATGATTAGTTTTAAGTAAAATTTTATGTATAAAATGGTTTTTAACGTTTATTCTAATTCATGTTGCAGTACGTAATAATTAATTAATTAGATATAGAAGGACCATGAAAAATGAAATAAGCGCTATGTTTGTTATCTAAGCTTAGTAATTTTAAATTTTTCTTAAATATTTTATCAGGTAAATTAATGAAAGGCGGACAGGGGGAAATTACAACATTAATAATTTTTAAAGTCCTGATTTAGATTTAGGGAGTCCTGAGTATCCGGCCCTGGATTCCAGAGAAATGATCATCTAATAATGTAGTTAGATTGTGCTGTCTTGTGCTAACCTATTTATTATATATTGTACTAATAATTTACTAACTATCGAACGCATTAGTGTCTGTAACCGGGTCGAGTCTGTCCTAACTAATAATCCTATCCTATCCTTCGTTTTTGTTGTATGTATACGGGTGTACGGTGTGTGCCCGGGAGTCCGGGAGATCCTGCTATAATGCTTGGCCGTACACTCTCAACCAATCAATCAATCAATCAATCAATAAAATGTTAATTTTTTGTAATGTGTAATATATTCTGTTTTGTCCATTAATATATTTTAATTAATTTAGTTTTAAAATACTTAAAGGGATCTCTTTTTTAATTTGCTAATAAATAATCCAATTTTCAGAATAAACATAGTTCTAGAATTAATCATTATTATAGGGATCAAAATTAATCCCGAATTTCAAATTTAAATTTTAGTTTAAATCAACCCTCCAGAATCAACAAGTAGTGAATAAGCTGTAGTTTAGAAATTGTGTTGTCCTGTGCTAACTAGTTTTACTATATAATTACTAACAATTTACTCTTATCCTTCGGCTGGGGATGGATAAATGGGTGTACGATGTGTGCCCGGGAATACTGAAGATCCTGGTATAACAATTATTCATTTAAGTAATAAAATTTGTTATTATGATGTGTATTAATTAAATTTAGTTTTCAGAGTTGTCTGGGAATTTTTATATTAAGTTTATTTGTTGATTCTTAATATACTTATAGTACCAAATTGAATTATTGAATTTTTAATAAATCTAGGTGTTGTGGTGCTGTAATATTATCATTTAAATCATTTTATATAAATTTTAAAAAATAATTGAATTCATAATTATATATTTTCTTTTCTGGATCGGTAGGAAATTGATGATTAGTTTTAATTAAAATTTTATGTTTAAACGGTTTAATGTTTATGTTAATTCTTGTTGCAGTAAGTAATAATTTGTAATTGGATATAAAAGGACCATTAATAAGGAAATAAGCGCTGTTATTTTAAATTTTTATTAATTATTTTATCAGGTAAATTAATGAAAGGCGGACAAGGGTGAAATTACAACATTAATAATTTTTTAAGTCCTGTTTTAAATTTAGGATTTAGGGGGTCCTGAGTATCCAGCCCTGGATTCCAGAGAAATGATCATCTAATAATGTAGTTAGATTGTGCTGTCTTGTGCTAACCTATTTATTATATATTGTACTAATAATTTACTAACTATCGATGCATTGGTGTCTGTAACCGGGTCGAGTCTGTCCCAACTAATAATCCTATCCTATCCTTCGGTTTTGTTATATTGTAATGCTGGATAAGCCTCTATACTATAGTCTATAGGGCCAACCCAGTTACATTTAATTTGTTGCCTCTATCCTGTTACACATCCCACAGGCAGCATTAACCAGCTAGCTCCAGCGGTGAGCTTAAATTAGTCGTGGGGATGGGGATGTAAGAATAGTGGCCTAGATTACCGCCTAAGGTAAAAAAAACTAATTTGTGGATAAAGTGAGGGCATCGGACCCTTAAATAGTGAATTGGGCAACCAGCCCATCGCGAAAAATTGATCAAACGCTGACCGTGGTTGTATGTTCTGGCTCTCTAGCTGAGCATTTTTTTTTTATTTTTATACCCTACCTAACTAAACTGAAAAATTTATGGGCCCTATTGTTTGTTAGTGGGGAAAAGTGGCAGTGGTATGCTACCGTGAGCACCAGGAAAGGAAAAGATCAGTCAAGCTTCACCAATTTCCTGCCTAGTGATCACCGTGTCAACCCACAGCCGTTATTTTAGGTGTTAAACCAACGAAAAAAAAAAACACGACACAAAACAAAAAAAAAACTGTCACTTTTCCCTTTTTTTTCTTTTTTATTATATAATTAAGAAAATAATTCAACACAGTTTACCAATGAAAAGAAAACACAACATTCACAAACACAAAAAAAACTTCCTACTTTAACTTAATTAAAACAAACCGAAAAAAACTAAGAATTATTAAAAAGCAATCTAACTATGTTCTTGGCTAGGTAATATACATATTTTCACAATTAAAACACCGGCCGGTAAATGATTTATTAAAATAACACTAATTCGAAACTTAAATATTATTTTACTACAAGGTTATTTCACAAAAAAAACAAATGATAAAGATACCGTGCAATAAAAAAACTTCAATTCTAAATTAAAACGAAACTCCTTTCACCAAAAAAAAAAAAATTTACTATGTTAACTACCCTTGGCTAAACTCAAAAACCAACTACCAAAAAATAACACCACGCGATAACTTTTTTTTTACAAAAAAAAAAACAGAAAAAATGTTTGATCCAAAGTCAGGGGAATTTTTATTTTTGCTCGGCAAAATTGAAAATGCACTTTCAATCAATTATTAGAAATTTTCTTTTTCTGCTGATAAACCAAAAATCGGCATCAGTTACCGCGCGTGTTAAATATTTCCATTTTTCGTACATATACCTCAAATACAGAGTTCACAATTCTATATAGTATCGGTCATTTACTTATACTATATAAAACAACAACACCTGCACTCAACATGTATATGCCATTGAAAATGAAAGAAAAAGGTGTAATCAAATTACAAAACATATTTACGTTTATTCAACTGAGGCTCATATGAATTTATTATGAATTAATGTGCTGACCTTCAATTAAATAAGTGTATAAGAAAAAAAAATGTAAACAGAAAATTCAGCTTGACCCATATATTAATGAGATTTAGGTGAAGATGTAATCTTCAATGTCATGCTGATCACTAAATTAAATTTTTGCTGGGCTAGGTTAGTAATGGAATTTCTCTTTAGATAAGAATTCCGTTACAATATGTGTACGGGTGTATGGCATGGGCCCGGGAGCCCGGGAGATCCTGCTATAATGCTTGGTCGTACACTCATAATCAATCAATCAATCAATTGCTTTAACAACTAGGAATAAATAATTACAATTACAGCCAATTTTTTAATTACACTTGATAACCCTATGAATTTATCGAGCGTAAACAATTCTTCAGTTTATCAAGTGTAACTAAAAAAATAAGCTATAATTGTAATTATTTATTGCTAGTTGTTACAGCAATGTGTATTTATGTTAAGTACACTAAAGATTCACCCTTTATGAATGTTGTTTTTTCGTTTTACATAGAATAAAAGGAATTTAAAGTTTATCGAGTTCTAGTGCAGTTCTCATGGAAAGCACGACATTAGAATTACATTCCGATAGTACATGTAATCAATTAAGAAATGGCCAAGTTCCATCTTAATTCGTCATATTCCAAAATTGCATTTTAAAATTATTTAGAATTGCATTTCCATCGTACTTGTTAAATTCTATTAAAATCGGTTGAAAAATAGCCAAGTTTCGCCCTAATTCGCCTTATTCCAGAACTTCATACCATGCTCAATTTCATCAAAATCTGTTGAGAAATAGCTAAGTTCCATTCTAACTGGCCATATTCCAGAACTCCATTTAAAAATCATTTTAAAATTAGTGGAATTATTTTACTCGTCCTTGTTGAATTTGATAAAAATCGTGCAATTTCCTTTAAAAAAACATTTAATATGAATTTTAGCACACCGGTGATAAATTTTTGTGCAGGTTTCTCAAGCTCAACTTCGTTTTTTTAATATAATTGAAAACTTAGATGATTTTTTTTAAGAAACTTATATAGAAAAGAATGTTTCAAACAAAAGTTATGATACATGTGTTTAATTTGTCCCGAAGAATAATATTCGGCAAAAAGGCTAACAAACTTTTGATTTCTATTATCAAACATAGTTGACTTTGAATGATTTTGCAACTCAATAAGTCCATGCCATAATACATAATAATATTGAGAATTTCCTCAGCAAAATAAAAATTTAAAATATGGGAACATCGTAAAATAGCAACTAAAAAAATACATTAAAACTACAAAATTTAAATACAATCCTACTAATCCTCATTTAACGAATCTCAATGTTAAGAATACACAGTTTCTATACAGAACCTCACTTAAACGTCCATAAACGTCGCAATTATTATTATTTACTGGAGGGCCATGTGGGCGATAAGCCACCTCACACCGCGACCTAAAAGATCTATTGTGCTGGACCCTACTTAGTTATCCGTCCAGTCAATATTCAGGCTCTTAATGAATCTGACAATACTACTGGCCGGTACAAGATACATACTCTCCGGACTCATTGTTCTCCCTCCTAGGTGTTGCAGTCTTTGCTGGAAAGTGGCTGGGCAATGGCACAGAACATGTTCCGCTGCGGCATCCATCTGTCGTACTTAGGTCCATCTTCTTAAGGTGATAGCTTAAGGGGACATGACCTGTGAGGAAGCCAGAAAGCAGTCTCAACTCAGGTTTCCTAAGTTCAAGACACTCCTTAACCCTGACAGACGAAGGTGATATAAATTTCTTCGCCTGTCGTAAACCTGGAATTCTGCGCCAGTAGGAGGACTTTTGAACATCCTCCCAGCGTTTTACCGCTGCTCTAAGGTGTCCCTTAGTGACACCGCAGAAAGGTTCTGGTCCAATAAATGGAGAGGCAGAACCCTCACGGGCGAGGCCATCAGCTGCCTCGTTTCCTTCGATTCCAGTATGACCTGGTACCCACATAAGTGTTAGCTTATTTGAGCCTTCCAGATGTTTAATAACCTTCAGACAATCCCATACCAGCCTTGACTCAACGGTACAAGACCTAAGAGCTTCTAAGGCCGATTGGCTGTCTGATACAATATAAATCTTTGCATCGTTTAGGCCTTTTGCTATGCCTATCCTAGCGCAAAGTTCTATAGCATGTACTTCTGCTTGAAAAACGGTAGCATTAGTATCCAAGGACTTCGGGAGAGTAGTGCCACTCCCGTGTATTCCTATCCCCGCCCCATCTTCCGTTGTTGATCCATCTGTAAACCATACCATGAACCCTAGCTCAAATGATGGTCCACCTGCCCTCCACACATCCCGGTCAGGTAACCTAACACGGAATGGTTTGTCGAAGTCCAGTTTAGCTCTTTTATTTAATTGAACGTCGCAATTACTAATATACAAAAATGAGAATAAGAAAAGTTTTTTCTTCAAACGTCTTAAAATTATCTTGTTTTAATACTATTATTGAGTATTAAAGTTGGCATTTTTATTAAGATTTTTAAAATGTACGTATTGCCTACGTACGTATTCCTAGAACCAAACGCGGTATCTACAAAAAATTGGAAATTCAGTTTATGGTTTTCTTAGTAACCTGGAATATTATTCTACCTGTTTACCGAAGGAAAACCAGTATTTACATTATTTGTTCCTGAAACACGCAATATTTTATCGTATCTTTCGAAAATTTCTACCGTTTCTTAGCGCGAATGAGGTATCTACATACTACTAGCTAAAAACGCAGTAACTGCTTGTGCGAATATGTACAAACCGCATTTGTTTTTAGTATTTAGTATACTGCATTTACTGCTACTTTGACTAGGAATCACCTTTATTAGACAGCAAACATTCCAATTTACAAAGGGTTATTACCAAAACTTCAAAGCCTAATATCTCAATTTCATGTCACCAGTAGATACCGCTTTTGGTTCTAGGACGGCAGTATAGGCTTGACTGTTTAGGCGTAAATGTTCTTTTAATACTGTTTACAATATTAAAAATAATTGACACGTCATAATTTGATAAAATAGAAAAAAAGTCAAGGCATCCTTAAATGTACCAAATATTTCAATAAAATTTTGAATTTTGAAATGCGTTTAATTTGTACTTATAATTAGTGTACGCAATGAATTTTCTTCGGATTAAAAGTGGCTTTGTTTGACTCGCAACCTTTGGACTTGCTCGCCTATGCTGCGCTTCGCCTCGCATGCAAATATAATTGCTCGTCAAATAAAGTATCATTTTTAATTCTAATGACACAATGTACTATTTTCGACTTTAGAAACCAAACGCTTAAATTGCCATATTATTATTATTATTAGGGGGGCCATGCGGGCGATCAGCCACTTCGCACTGCGACCTAAAAGATCTATTGTGCTGGCCCCTGCTTAATTATCCGTCCAGTCAATATTCAGGTTCTTAATGAACCTGACAATACTGCCTCCCGGTACGTGATACATACTATCTGGGCATATTGCTCTCCCTCCTAGATGTTTACTACAGCATGTAGTTCCGCTAGAAAGACGGTAGCATTGGAGCTCAAGGACCTCGAGAGGGTTGTGCCATTCCCGTATATTCCTACTCCTGCCCCGTATTCCGTTTGATTTTACTCTTACGAGTTGCTGGGATTTGCAAATCACCTGTAGGTCACCCAGCTTTACTACAGGAAGGCTAAAAATAAAACTGGAGGGTGCCTGGTATCCAGAGTCCGCATATTTTGGGCTGATTAACCTATCAGCCATTCATCTTTCGGCATATGCTGTTCCACCTTAGATTAGGGTTTTTTGTCAAGGTTTTCTCCTTTAGCGTCGTACTTTGGCCTGTGCCAAATGGCCTAAAATGTGCCAAGTGGCCTTAGTTACCAGTGGTTGCCACGAGGAGGCAGTACGTACACTTGCGAATTGTGCACAGGTTACCCCTTACACAATTGTACCCATCACGCAGCTGCCTAATGACAAGACCAGAACAGCTCACGTGATGCGCACCCTACTTCAAGGTTACGGAGCTGGTAGATTAATCTACTCAACTTTGATCCCCCCCTCCAATAGACGCCAAACCACCTAAATTGCCATATAGAATCATGCAATTTGGCAACATTCAAGGTTTCATCAAGCAAGGTTCCAAATTGAATGATATAGAATCATGCAATTTGGAACCTTGCTTGATGAAACCTTGAATAACGACGTGTTTTGTGGAACGTATCCCTTCGTTAATGGAGATTTTTTATAGAGCAAGTGTCTGTCTGGGAATTATAAATGTTTTGCTACGATTGATAATTTATTTGCACCATCTTTCGAATATGTTAGATTCGTTGATAATGCCGAAATCGGCACGATTGCACACAACTAGGTATAGCAGATAGTTGCTAATTTAAGACAATACAATGAAAACACAATTCAAATTAATTATTATTCTTAAAATTAGAATTGAGCCGGCTTCCAATCTTTTGCCAACCTAAAATTAACAATTTAAATCAGCTTCAGTTGTATCTCTAAAACAGAAATGCATATAATTAATCATTCCACTATTCTACCAATTATTACCTAATAAACTTTCACAAAAAAAAAACGTTCAATATCAGTCAGTTTCACCTTCCACACCTAAAATTAATAAATATATTAAATATATTATATTAGCTCCCACTAGAGTAAATATACAATATTAAATATATTTAGTTTTATGAGTTGGTATTGAATAACAATTCTCAATTTTTCGGTAAATCACAATTTTAAATTTTATTAAATATCATTTAGAATTATTATACTATATTCAATAATTTGTTATCGCTATTTTATATTTGTAAAAATTCTAAATAATAAATTGTATTTTTAGAGTTCGTGCCAACTGTTTAAAGTAAAAAAAAAAATATTATTGGCTCATACTTAACATTTACGAATAACATTTACCAAAGTAAGCCGCTAAATGTCAATACTATATTTGCTCTTGCGTATGTACGGTTCATCACGCAACACTCTTTATATCAAAAGTGAATAATAGTTATTTATGATACTAGTGAGCAAAGTTAGGTATTATCCACGAGAGATAGATCTGTCCGAAGAAACGATAGCTGAGTTTTACATCATCCCGGGTGGACAACATTGCTTTACTCACGAGTGGAATACAACGTTTTATCCACTTTCGATAAAATAAATTTGTATGTAGTGAGTAACATTGTAATTTAAAATACAATTTATTAAACCCATTACCAATAGAGGGCGCCCGAACTTTGATAATCTGCTATGGCAATACTAAAAATATGTTATCAATGTTTTTTGGACATTTACTATCAGTTTATTACACCGTTTCAAATTTTTAAAATGTACTATTAAAATAATGAATGTGTCAAAATCGAATTTGTCAAAAAAATTATCTTCAGTGATAGCATGTCACATTTTTGATTGAAAGATTTTGTTAACAAGCAAAATTGCAGATTTTGGAGTGAAAGCAATCCACAACAATTTGATACTTGGCAATACTTCCACAAAAAATAGCTGTTTGGTGTGGTTTAGGGGTCTAGTGGCATCTTTGCTTCATTTTTCTTCAAAAACGATACAGTGTCTGTTGGCAGAATTCGTAACGGAACAATATTCAATCAATTTGTGTTTCCGAAAGTTGATGATATTGACGCAGTCCATTTTTAGTTTTAAAAGGCGGTGCTCCATATCACACAGATAATGGAACAATCAATTTATTGATTTGAAACAGAAGTTGGTGGTTCGATTGTCTCGAGGAAAGAACCAGTCAATCGACCACCAAGATGTACCACCGTTAGATAGTATTTATGAGGTTATGTGAAATCATTGTGCTAACCAAAACACAAACTAATTGTTTTATAAATTGTAAAAATCATCGATAATTCGATTCAAAGAATCCATGGTGGAACGAAGTTATTGCGGCCACTAGAATGGTGCTTTATTCCCTACTTAATGGTGTTTATGTTAATTCCTTACCTAACGGTGGTACATAGCATTATCTTGGTGGCTAACAAAATTATCTACAAAGCTTCGGATACATATACCAAGATAAAATACCAGTGGAACAAAAAGACGGTATTATTTATAAAGTGCAATGCAAAGACGGTGATTCTCGTTAGAGAAACAAGCAAAACCAAATCACACAAACACAACAGCATAAGACGAAATTAGCTCAGATAAAAAGACAAGCAACCGTAACACACAATCACTACAGATTAGCTAATGAAACATGTCCACGAGAAGAAACACGATTTTGATTGAGACGAAGAAATGGAACAGCGTAAGCGCGACTTGTGTGGAATGGGTGAATATTATTCAAAACAATCTTAGAAAATATTACCATAGGATACTTTGTCTAGTCATGTGGCTGAGTTTTTACTTATCCCGCAACATGGCTTATAACTAAATTTTCAAAACAGAATAGCTCTTGAACTGCACTAGCTGGAAACATGAAACAGAAACCAAATTCTAATTGATTTAAAACAATCTTAGAAAATATGGGATGCCATGTAAAATTAAATATTTCAGCAAATTAATAATAGAAAATTTGTGAAGTTGTTTTTGCGATTTTTAATCGTTTTATTGTTGAGTTTTCATTCTGCTCTGTCAGTCTGTTACGTTTTTACTATGGCGCTAAAGTCAGACAGTGTTGAGGCAATCGTGGCTCTGTTGGAAGATGGGAGAAGCCAACGCTAAATCGCTAGTAAGTTCCGGATTTCTCGTAGTATCGTGCATCGTGTTTCGTCGCAATTTTTAGATTTTTGTTTCATGTTCCTAGCTAGTGTAGATCACATTTGAAAATTTAGTTATAAGCCATATTGTGACATAAGTAAAAAACTCAGCCACATGATTACACAAAGTATGCTATGGTAATATTTTCTAAGATTGTTTGGAATGACTTTGAATTTGTTTTTTATTTCATGTTTCCAACTAGTCAAAATTATAACCAAAAAAAATTGTATCACAGAATTCAGACGCGTGTACATATCTACTCGTACCATATAGTTAATGTTATTTAAATCATGCGGTGCGTTATCCAATTTGTTGTTGAAACTCTTTCAAGGAAATACGCTTTCTATTGAAGATCAGGAAGAGAAATAAAGTAGAGAGGCCCTATTTGGAAATACGTTTCCTTTCGTTGTTCAAAAGAAATGATGTATTTCTTTCAAATAAGAATTAGTATTTTTGAAGTCGATCGAAAATAAAAATGTCCACTGATAAATAATAAAAAAGTAAATTATTTGTTTTTAGGTATACCTATCAGAAAAAAAAAAATGAAATGATTGAATTTTGGATCGGTTTTTTTTATAATTTAAAAAGTGAATAAACTTCAAAAATCTTTAATATTAAACGAATAATGAAATTTATCATTTCCTACAACCAAAAATTTACTTAGTGATATTAGCCCTTGACTGATAGAAAAAGGGTGCTTTCAAGAATTCAGTCGACCGCAGATTTTGCAGCATTGCGGTCAAATATAATGTCTGCATCAAAATGCTTGCAATAGATGTTCAAAAATCAAATTCACAAATGTAGCCATAAAGCAGATTTGAAGTCTTTTATACCGCTTGCATTGGTGCAATATCGATTGATATTTCTGGTACCGACTGGAATAGTGACTGCAACATTTGCGCAGTGGCTGAATTATTGATAGCACCCGAAGAGTTATTACAAACAATTTTTTAGGTACAATAAATTTTATTAAACAAAAATAATACTTTTATCTCGTGTAACTAGTAATTAAAAACTGATAAAGGCATTTTCTTGCTAAGAAAATAATTTGCTTCTTCCTTTTTATTTAGCTTCGTCAACAATTCTATTAAAGTATGTACATACAGTTTGTCAAGAATGAGTTTACACATTAAAAATAAATTCAATTTTCCAAGTTAAGTAGCAAAAAATATTATTTTTTATTTCTGTTTATTTTTTTTCTGTAAACCAGAGTTTAAAATGGGATTTCATTTTGCTCTTCGCTCTTCATTTTTGTTCTAGAGCGATAATAAAAACTATTAAAAAGCTCTTTATAAAGAGCGATATTGTAAAAAAAAAATATCGCTCTGAAGTACTGGAGCATTATTTTTATTATAAGGATCTTGCTCTTCCACTATTGCGTTTGTGTTATCATATTTTCCCTCTTTGTTATTGCGCTATATTGAGAAAATAAATACGCTCTGCTCTGATGAATAAAAACGTCATTATTATATTGCTCTTGCTCTTGTAATTACGGCAAACGGTTACATTCAAACCCTTCTAAATTTCTTTAGAAAGCCAGATTGTTTTATTAATGAAAAGATGCATGGGCATTGGAAATGGGATTCTAAAATGATTTTTGGGTAAAGTTCTGGAATATGGCCAACTAAGATGGAACTTGGCTATTCCTTAACTGATTTTAGTGAAATTTGACACGCGCGATGTAAATGGGGTTCTAAATTGATTTTTAGGTGACGTTCTGGGATATGGCCAATTAGGATGGAACTTGGCTATTTCTTAACCGATTGTGATGCAATTCGACATGTGCGTAGGAAATGGGATTCTAAAATGATTTATAGATTCAGTTCTGGAATATGACCAATTAGGATAGAACTTGGCTGTTACTTAAACCAATTTTAGTGAAAATTAAAATGCGCAATGGACGTGGGATTCTAAAATGATTTTTGGATGAAGTTCTGGAATATGGCCACTTATGGTGGAACTTGGCAAATTTCTTAACCGATTTGAGTGAAATTTGACATGTGCGTTGGAAATGGGATTCTAAAATGATTTTTAGGTGAAGTTCTGCAATATGGCCAATTGGGATGGAACTTGGCTATTCCTTAACCGATTTTAGTGAAGCAGCCCCAAATCATTACAGACATTTTTCCAAACTTTACAGTAGGATAGATGTTACGGCTTTCTAAAGATGGCAATGCTTTGCGCCATACTCTATTCGGTCCATCGTTGTAATATAGCATCATCTTCGTCTCATCACAGAATATGTATAACGTCGTCCCAATAGTCACTAGGCTCCGATATTAGCATCGTAGCAAAAGAAAGATGCTTTTCAACATTTTGTGCGGAAAGTAGCCGTTTATTGCGTGCAGATCTGGAGTAGTCTGGACTTGTGTCGCAATATGACCTGGCGTACTGTTTCATGAGAAACAACAGTGCCGCATTCTTCCTGAAGTTCCTTTGCAAGAGTTCTGGTCGAAATCCGAGAGTTTTGATAGAGTTTTCGTATAATTAAGCGGTCTGCACATTTAGTTATTTTACGCTTAGGGCCACCTCCACGCTTTGGCTCTAATCTACCCTCGTTTTCAGCGCGATTTAACATATTGTATACTGTTTTACGTATAACAGAAAACATTTCTGATAATTCCTGCACATTTTTAGGGCCACCTCAAACGATACTCCCTTACCAGGCATTTCAAAAATACAACACTTGAAATTGTGACGCGTACAACCAGGGCACCCTGTATTTTATAGAGCCATAATCAAAAAATCTGAGCTTTTATAATGGAATTAGAAACGACGAAAAAACGAAACTTTTCATAGTAAAACACACAAAACATATGGAAAATCCCTTTTTTCCTAGGACAAATTTTTAAATGAAAACAGGGTTGGTAAAAAACATGTTTTAAATAAAAAAAAACAAAAAAAACGTTTTTTTTTGTTTTAAACTGTTTTTTTTTGTTTTAAACAGTTTTTTGGTTAGTAAGAAATAACGGTAAGGTACCTACATATTAATTCAGATGAATGAAAAACTGTTTCGTATTAACTATTTTTATTGATTGTATGAGTTACAAACTTATAGCAAACAAAAAATTAACACTTATGTTTTTCATATAAAAAACACAAATAAAAAATATCTTCATGATACACAAAAAATAAATAAAATATTTCCATTATGATTTTACAAAATCAAAAATTTTTAAAGTCTGCAAGAACCTATGCACCTATTTTAATTAATTGCTGCGAAACGAAAACCAATTTAGCCGCCCTAATAGTTCCGAGTTTGCTTCTTAAAGCAGTTTGCGTTAAGCCAAATTTAGAAGAAATCCTTTCTATACCAGCTGATGACGATGTAGCAGTATGCAGCTAACCAATAAATCCAAATTATTACTCGAAATAATATTCGGATAAAGCGATTGCATCGACATCCACCATTCAAAATCTGTGAGCTGCTCACAATTTTTAAATTGTAAATCCCTGAATAGGTATTTATGAAATTTAATGAAAAATTTAATTCAATAAAATCCATTGCCTTTTCTCTTTCGTCTGTAGTAATAACTGATTTTTCTGGCTTAGGACTTAAAAGATATGCCGCAAAATGTGCATTTGTTAGTGTTTTATTGTATCTTTTTTGATATAATGTTTTAACAGTTCCATTTCCAGTCAAATGTGGCTCCAACCCTTTCCAGACCTCTACAGCGTCTGCTAATTTGCATGTTGTTTGTTGTATTTTGTCAAGTGCCATTGTAATTGGCTTCAATTCCTCTGTAATTCCTACATTTCAATTTTTGTTTAAAATAAAAAAAACAAGGTGTTTTAAACAATGTTTAAAACAGTGTTTAAAACAAAGTGTTTAAAACTTACCAACCCTGAATGAAAACGTTACAAATTCTTAATTATGATTTCTGAGATACTTTCATAAATTGAATTGTTTGAATTTCAACATATATGAATATCGTTTAAGTAAATCGTTTTCATTTTCTTGTAATAATTGATTTATTTAAACCAAAATATTAAAAAAAATTCATAACAACAGCAATCTGGTCAAATTGAAATAAAAGCTTACTACGATTCGTTTGGTCATTAAGTCAATATACATTACATAGATGGCAGTGTTGGTCGTAAAAATTTGGAAAAATCGTACCCAAAATTACCACCTGGAGAATTTCAAGTTCAAAAATTGTAGGAAAAGCAAACAAAATTCACAAAATATAGGAACGTGTGATAATTTTGCGATTAAATAATTTTTTTCGTATTTTTCTGTAACCATTTTAGACACCTTACGTACACTAGTAAAACTAAAGATAAATTTAGCAAGTATTATTTTAACTTGTCAGAGCCAACTTTGATATATTTTTATACACTGCGCCAATTAAAAAATGGAACAGAAATTTTCTTCGAAAAAATACCCAGATTTGAACGCTTTTATCTTGGTGAAATAACCGCTTCTCGCTTTGCCGTTTCACCGGCATCAACTAAAGCCACAATTTTTGTAACGCGAACGAGTAATTGTCCCTTTTGATTCATCTCGCTTGACCTTCAAATAACTATGCGATAAATTAAATTATTGTGTTCCATAAAATAACGTAAAATTTAAAGTGGCTCAAAATTTTATCATAGAGTGCTCAGTTTACAAGATAAAAAAATGTCCTTGTTAACGTGTATATGCTTTTTGATACGTTTTCTCTAAAACTTCAATAACTCGACAAGGAGTGGCCGCACAGAAATTTTCCTAGTATCATTTTGCAAGGTTTCTAAATTCTCTATAAAATTGCCGATTTGCATTTTTGAATGAAATATCGAGCAAGTTCGTTTGCAGTTTCAAACAGCAGCAAATTTTTATTTCTTTTAGACACCTTTTGTTTTACTCAAAAACGTCATAAAAAAACAAAATAAAATAAAACGGTTTCCAGTATCCAAAAGAAAACAAAATTTCCTTCAACCAGAAACAAAAATTTTTTTTTGAAAGGTGTTATTTCACCAAGATAAAAGCGTTCAAATCTGGGTATTTTTCGAAGAAAATTTCTGTTCCGTTTTTTAATTGACGCAGTGTATTATAAGTTCGAAAAAATATATTTTAGAAATAATTTATTTTTAATATTTCTGCAATTAATATTTACTTAATACCAATATGGCCTTCTTGTATATTGTTCTTAAAGATATGTAGAAAACTTTTACATAAACATTTTATAATATTTTTGCTTTTTTCATTGAAAAACTTGAAGCTAAAAAACACCATTTTTACTATGGATTCCTATAGAAATCAGTGAAAAGTTATACCACTAAAAAAGCTTCTAACAAATACTTCATTAAGATTATGGCTCTATACTCTAGAACGCTCTGATAGTAGCAGAGCACCCTGTATTTTATAGAGCCATAATCAAAAAATCTGACCTTTTATAAGGGAATTAGAAACGAGGAAAAAACCAAACTTTTCATAGTAAAACACACAAAACATATAGGAAATCACTTTTTTTCCTAAGACAAATTTTTAAATGAAAACGTTACAAATTCTTAATTATGATTTCTGAAATACTTTCATAAATGCTTGAATTTCAACATATATGAATATCGTTTAAGTAAATCGTTTTCATTTTCTTGTAATAATTGATTTATTTAAACCAAAATATTAAAAAAATTCATAACAACAGCGTTCTGGTCAAATTGAAATAAAAGCTTACTACGATTCGTTTCGTCATTAAGTCAATATACATTACATAGATGGCAGTGATGGCCGTAAAAATTTGGAAAAATCGTACCAAAAATTACCACTTGGGGAAATTTCAAGTTCAAAAATTGTAGGAAAAGCAAAACAAATTCACAAAATATAGGAACGTGTGATAATTTTGCGATTAAATAATTTTTTTTCGTATTTTTCTTTTACCATTTTAGACATCTTAAGTACACTAGTAAAACTAAAGATAAATTTAGCAAGTATTATTTTAATTTGTCAGAGCCAACTTTGATGTATTTTCAAAATGAAAGTTCGAAAAAATATATTTTAGAAATAATTTAATTTTAATATTTCTGCAATTAATATTTACTTAATACCAATATGGCCTTCTTGTATATTGTTCTTAAAGATATGTAGAAAACTTTTATATAAACATTTTATAATACTTTCGCTTTTTTCATTGAAAAACTTGAAGCTAAAAAACACCATTTTTACTATGGATTCCTATGGAAATCAGTGAAAGTTATAAAAATACGTCATTAAGGTTATGGCTCTACACTCTAGAAGGCTCTGGTACAACCCAAAAACTAATCAACAACTAATTAACAGTATCATACAACAACACATTGCAAAGCGTAGGTAATGGTAAAATACCGCTAATCGTTAAGAGAGTGCTGATGAAATTGAATAAGAGAATTGTGGAAAGAGTTATTTGACACTTGCAAAATTGAATAACATAAAGACGTTTCTGAACTGGAAGTTTTATCCTATCTAAAAGACAAGTTTGGTGTTGTGGATGTTAGTTGCAAACGCATATTATCACGTCGAATCAATGAAGAAGACCGTAATTTTTCTTCGTTTCGGATAAATGTTCCGGTATCTAGCGTGGATAGCTTGCTTCAACCTAGCTCATGGCCATCAGGTTCATTGATAAAGGAATTTGTGATTTATAAGAGGAAACAAAATAAGAACAATAATTTTTTTCCTTTACTTCAACGACCTCCATGCAGTCAATAACAGATCCCAGCCAAAAATCGAATTGCATACTCTATAAATTATTTTATCGCAATGTTGGGGGAATGTCATCGAAGTCTATGGAATTCCGCAATTTATTTTATTCGATGCATTTCCAATTATATGCTATTGTGGAAACTGGATTTCATTGTGGAATTTACAACGCTGAATTCTTTCCAAATGATTTTGTTGTTTTTAGATGTGACAGATCACCTTTGAATAGCTCGAAACAAACGAGAGGTGGTGTCCTCTTGGCTGTTCATTCATCACTTCATTGTGAGCGTATCATTGTACCGGGCTATGAAACAATTGAATTTTTATGTGTTTTTATTTGTAAAAAAACATTTTATTTTATAGTTCTATATATACCGCCTAGATCTTCTATCGATATTTATTTAAATCACATAGATTGTATAAGTGAAATAGTTAATATGTCTCATTGTAAGGATACTATAGTAGTGTTGGGCGATTTTAATTTAACCAATATTAATTGGTCGGTTGATTCCGAATCATTAGATATATTACCTTCTAATGTTCTGTCTATCAATGACTCGGCGGTAATAGACGCATTATTTAGTTTTAATCTTAAACAAATTAATTTACATTCTAATGATAATAATTCGTTTCTAGATTTAATTTTTGTTAATAATACGGAATATTTGTCAGTTTACGAATCTTTGACATCTTTTAAGAACAATGATAAAGATCATAATTCTCTCGAAATTGAATTTCTTGTTGATAACGTTAATGCTAAATGTCGTGAATTTTCTGTGGATGATTCGTTCTATGATTTTAAAGCATGCGATTCCCACGGTATGTCTGAGTTTCTCCGATGCATATGTTGGAATGAGTTATTTCTTAACAATGATATTGATGTAAATGTAAAAAGTTTTAATGATTTGCTGTTTCTAGCCTTTGACCGTTTCGTACCTTTGAAAAGGAAACGTAACTACAGTTACCCTCCATGGTTTGATTCGGATTTGATTAATCTGCGTAACCGTAAGAATAAAGCCTTTTACAGACTTCGAACCAATGATTGTGACTCTAACAAATCTATTTTTGTCAATCTTCGGGATCAATTTAAATCCGAATTCCATACTAAATATCTACAATACAAAAAAACTATCGAAGCTAATATCAAACAAAACCCCAAATCATTTTGGAAGTTTGTTAATGATAAGCGCAAAACAACGGGCTTTCCATCGATTTTGAATTATGATGGAGTTCAGCTCTGCACTGTATCAGAAATATGTACAGGTTTTGCAAGTTTCTTTCAATCGGTTTATAAAGATAATAGTAGGCTTATTGTTGATGACCCTATTGTCGGTAATTGTCAATTTAATATTCCTTATTTATCTATAACTGAAGATGATATATGTAATTCCCTTTTGGATTTTAATGATGGATGTGGGCCTGACGGTATTCCCTTGTCAATACTTAAATGTTTTGCATCATATATTGCAACTCCGTTATGTTTTATTTTGAACCAATCGTTAGTTAACGGCTATTTTCCAACCGCTTGGAAAGTGTCACATATTGTTCCAATTTACAAAAAGGGGGACCGCTCTGATGTATCCAATTATCGTGGAATCTCAATTCTTTCATCGATCCCAAAACTTTTCGAGTTAATTGTGACAAAACATCTGTCATTTCATACAAAAGAAATTATCTCGGATTTTCAGCACGGTTTCACCAGTGGAAAATCTACGACTACCAATCTTTTACAATTTACTAAATTCGCCATTGAATCACTTGAGTCACAAGCCGCCCAGGTTGATGCGATTTACTTTGATTTTGCTAAAGCCTTTGATTCAATTGACCATACAATTATTATAAAAAAGCTCTCAGAAATTGGTGTCGCCCCTAATTTTTTAAAATGGATTGGTTCTTATCTGGTGGGAAGAAGACAATTTGTTTTATTGAATCAAGTCAAATCGGATTATATATATTGCCATTCTGGGGTTCCGCAGGGATCACATTTGGGCCCAATCATTTTTCTTTTATTTGTGAATGACATTCCGAATATTTTCAAATTTTGTAACTGCTTATTGTTTGCAGACGATTTGAAGGTTTTTAAACATATTCAATCTTTAAATGACGCAGAAGTATTTCAATCAGAAATTAATTCATTATCTCGTTGGTGCTCTACGAATAAATTGTTGATCAATATTAATAAATGCAACATCATGTCGTTCTATAGAACATCCAATCCGATTGTTTTCAATTATCAGTTGGAGGGTAATGAACTTTGTAGAGTAACTTCGATTGTTGACTTAGGTGTAGTCTTTGATCAAAAATTAACTTTTGCTTTACATCTAGACAAAATAATATTAAAAGCCAATTCTATGTTGGGTTTTATTTTTAGAATGACAAAAAAGTTTGTTGATATTTTTTCATGTGTTAGTTTATATACTTCTCTAGTTAGATCTCACCTGGAATATGCGGCGGTTGTTTGGTATCCTCACCATGAAGTACTGATTAAAAGATTGGAATCAATTCAGAAACGTTTTACCATTTACATTTATAGAAAGCTTGGTTATCTTTCAGATCGTAATCAGCCTATGTGGCAGCAAGTGCGTAATCTTCCAGGGTACGAAAATCGATGTCAAAGCCTTCGAATTGATACTTTAGCGAAGCGTCGAAAAATTGCGTCAGCAATGTTTGTCGGGGATTCTTTGAACGGTCGTATAAGATGCCCTAATCTTATTTCTGCCTGGAACATTTATGTGCCGGGTAGAAGTTTGCGGCAAAGGGAATTTCTATTTATCGAATTTCATAGAACTAATTATGGCTATAACGAACCGACGGCCTCTATGGCCAGAATTTTCAATGATTATTATCATTTGTTTCATTTTGAAAAATCGAGAAAATGCTTTCGGTACGAAATTCGTAGTTGCAATTTTTGATTTTTGATTTTATAATATTTTTGACATATATTCCGTATTGTACAAATTTGAATTATTATAATATACTATGTAGTTACTATTCATTAAGTTGTTTTTTTAAACTGTAGAATAGATTTTTGTAAATAAATAAATTCCAGAACTTTATCCAAAAATCATTTTAGAATCCTATTTCCACCGCCCATGTCAAATTTCATCATAATCGGTCTAGAAATAGCCAAGTATCATCCCAACATTTTCATCACTCTTGTTAAATTTCATCGTAATCGGTCAAGAAACAGCAAAGTTCCACCTTAATTGGCCATATTCCAGAACTTTATCCAAAAACCATTTTAGAATCCCATTTGCATCGTTCAGGTCAAATTTGATCATAATCGGATGAGAAACTGTGAAGTTCCATCTTAATTGGCCATATTCCAGAATTTTATCCAAAAACCGTTTTAGAATCCCATTTGTCCATGTCAAATTTCATCATAATCGGTCAAGAAATACCTTAGCCAAGTATCATCCCAACATTTTCATCGCATGTTAAATTTCATCGTAATTGGTGAAGAAACAGCGAAGTTCCACTTTAATTGGCCATGTTCCAGAATTGTATCCAAAATTCATTTTAGAAGCCCATCTCCACCGCCCATGTCAAAATCATCATAATCGGTCAAGAAATATCAAGGCTCCATCTTAATTCTGTTATAATTTCAGAAAGTATACTAGCATAAATAATCTGAACTAAATAATTTATTCACATTTACAAATCTGTACATTATCCAAATTTAGTAGGTAAATGTAGGTTGAACTCATATTAGCCAAAGTGGCAGGCGAATAAGCACATTTACTGGCGAATTTACACATTCGCCGCTCTATGTACATTAGCCGTAAAATATACACTCTTTCAATGCTTTGCGCACCACATTGCTTTCAGGGTTTCACTTTGGGACGAGATCAACCGAGTAGGGCATAAAACTGGGTCAATGTCATGAAAAAATGTCGGCTACGCATATCCCGGAAAAGAACCGTTAACCATTTAAATTGTATTTCAAAATTTTTAGCACGGCACAATACCTTGAATCATGTAAATGCCAATAACTCTCCTAAAAATTAAGATAACTCAATTGTTTTGCTATAACTTTAAAGGCATAGAGTTCTTCTTTCTTCTATGGAAGTAGGAATTTCATGCATAATATTTTCCATAAAAAAACTGGTGGAATTAAAAAAATTGTGCGAAAAATAAAATAAATATTCATTTATCCACTTTTGATATATAATAGCTCGATAACAATGCTGATTTCAAATAAAGAAAATGTAAAATAACCCATTGTTATTGTATAATCCACGTTGCTAGGGGCAACGTGAGTTATATTTTACAATACATGAGTTGAGTAGTCATTGGAAAATTATTCATAGCCAAATTGAATGAAAAACTATATTCCGAAAAGTAGTTAAATTAAAGTACACCATGCCAATTTAAAGAACGGTCACTATGTTAAAATGTATTTCAAAATTCAATGCTCCAGTGTGAAAACAGTAAATGGAACTATTTCTTATTAATTTACGAAATTTATTTCAACAAAAGTGGATAAAACGTTGTATGGCACTCGTGAGCAAAGAGATATTATCCACTCGGGATAATGACAAACTTATCCCTCATGGATAATATCTCGTTTTGCTCACTAGTACCACAATAAATACTTAACCAGATGAACAAGTTTCACGTAAACAAAATGTAGCTGAAATAAAATACACAAATTTTAAAGGGGAAATGTTTGTGACTCGAACGGAAGGCTATATAATATTGTCCAAAAATTAATTATCTCTTTTCTTCCTACAGCATTTAGATTACGAAAAAAAATCGAATGAATCTATAGAAACGAAAAGCAAAAATTAATTAAAAACATAAACAATTTACAAGAGGCGAAAATAAAATAAAATCTATTTGTGCATTTTGCGTTAGTGTTTGTAGTCTTTTGGAATAAAAAAGGCGTACTTTGTTGGCGAATTGTTGTTGTTTATTATAGATTGATGCGAATGTATGTTTCACCGAAAGTACATAATACGCTATTCCTTTTCTTCTTTCACAAGAATTTTTATAAACAAACAATAATTATTGAAATTTTTAGAACGGCCTGCGTAGCCATAAATGAAATGAAAACCTACACAAATGCAATATAAGTAAAACTTTGTGTGTTGTGAAAATACATTAGCGAATTTAATAGGGAGGCTTATCGAAATATTGGTTCTACAAAATCTCGGTTTTTCAAAAGCTCGGTTTTCAAAATCTCGCTTTTTTAAATCTCGCTTTAAAAATTTCGATTTTAAAAATTTTGGTTTTGATTGATTGATTGATTGCGATGTACGATCAAGCATTAAGCAAGTCTCCCGTATTATAAATGCGAATACCACACCACTATACCCATGTTGCAACACGACACCATAACTCTCCCTTACCAAGGAAATATGTACCATCATACTCAGCTTTTTTCATGAAGCCAAACATAGCAATATTTCACCCCGTAAAGGAAGGCGCCACATCGATAACCACATAAGTAGTTGTGATATCCGCGCCCCTGGCCAGGCCGCCGTCGTACACCCTTTTTACATATAACAAGATCGAGGGATGGGAAAGCAATGTTAGCAACAAAGACTCAACCCGGTTCCAGACACCTAAGTAGCTGATAGTTAGTAAATTTGTTAGTAATATATTTTTAGTAATTTATTTAGCACAAGACAATACAATTTAAAGTAATTGTGAATGAATTTATATCAGCACTTATCAAGTTTATGAAACACAATATTTCGACTAACAAATCAGATCTCTTAGTACTTGTTGAAATAAAGCTTTATTTTAGGTTGTTCGGTTTTGATTAGTGAAGATTACGTAAAATTGGTATTAAAATTCAATGTAATTAACAGCTTTATTACATGCAATACGTTACGTAATACAAAATATCTCAAAAAATATTTACACAAGCTTTAAATGCGAGTTCCTAACATTTTGTTTTTTGCAGATATCCTGTTTTTTTTAATTCCAACGAATTTTGCAACGACCACAATACAAAAAATATTGTTTCAATTATTAACAACTTAACTTAAATAGATTACCTCGGGTGGGGTCTATTTAGTTTGTTTTTATGAAATAAAACTAATTGTTGGTTTTTATTAGTAGAATTCCTTTTATTATATCTTTTATCGCTTATCGTTGGTCAGGGCGATAAAATATGTTTTTATTGAGTCAATTATTTTTTTTGAACTCTTTAAATCAGAAAAATTTCTGATTTATATACAAAAATTTTATGTATTAATTATACTAACAACAAATAATATAGAAAAAATTGCTGATTTTAACATTACAATTTATATTGAAAAAATACATTTTGGTGTCAAATAAAATACATAAAAATAAGAAAAAACTATATGTTAAGAAAAAAAAAATGTATAATAAACATTTAAGAGTCATTTTTCATTATAGTAAAATTACATTGTATCTTAGTCTATAAGTAATTATAACAAGAATATTTACACTATTGAGGTCATTCTTGTGCAGCATGGTGAATTGGTATGTTCACGTGACTGAACATCCTCCGCGGCGATTTTAGTTGATATGAACCGGCGAGGCAATGGGAGCACGTTTGAAAGTTGTTCTGATGACTGGATAGTTTTTGCATTTTTGCAATGATATGCAACGATAAGTGCGACAAAGGTGGCAATAATCCCTTATAATAAAACGTAATGATGAACATCGTGATAATTGAAATGTTGGTTTTCACCTTCTGCCAAATCCTTTAGGTGTGTAACATTATTTGATAGTTGATTTAAATCCATGAGGATGTTGTCGAATTCATGACGCATCATAGTTCTGTTGGTGGTATTTTTGTACGTTTCATTTTCGGACCGGATGAGTAGACTGCTGAGGTTTATTGTTGGTTGATAGAACGACTTTATTCGTGAGTTGAAGTTTTCGATGGAATGTATAATTGTTATTCCATCCGTGATGGTGCATGCTTTATGGATTGTGATGATTCCTGTTCCACTTATGATTGTGGTTATCACTTCCTTATTACATATGATATTTATTGTATGATTTCTTTCGGAGATAAAAATCCAGGCGCTTGGATCATATGTTGGGATCCATAAGTTTCTTGGTTGCATAAAACGAATCTGGCAAGCATCTGAATGTGCTTCTTTATTCATGATTAAATCAATCTCGCAAGATGTTGGAATATTTTGTATATTATGAATAACGTTGTGGATCATGCAGAGATATTCTGAAGATCTCATGGACTTGCAAGTTGTGAGCTCGTCTTCTGACATGGGATAATAGGATTCCCGATTTAAACTTAACAATAATGGTTCACTTGATGGTTCTATATAAGCGTACATATCTTTATGCTTGGTTGGAATAGCGATTGGCTTCAAAATCTGATATATTCTGTTGTTAGGTTAGGTTAGGTTAGAGCGGCTGCCAAAACGCACACTTAGACCGATGACGGTCCGTTGTGATACCGAGGGATCCTACTCCTCTTCCACCTTCACTGGAACCAATTTGAGCTACTTATGTAGCGTAAGATATCTCGCACATTGCAGTTCTTGAGATTCTGTTGTTAAATAACGGCATCTTTATTTCAAAAATTAATGCATTTTTTGCAACCAAGAAACTTATGGATCCCAACACATGTTGATCCAAGCGCCTGGATTTTTATCTCCGAAAGAAATCATACAATAAATATCATATGTAATAAGGAAGTGATAACCACAATCATAAGTGGAACAGGAATCATCACAATCCATAAAGCATGCACCATCACGGATGGAATAACAATTATACATTCCATCGAAAACTTCAACTCACGAATAAAGTCGTTCTATCAACCAACAATAAACCTCAGCAGTCTACTCATCCAGTCCGAAAATGAAACGTACAAAAATACCACCAACAGAACTATGATGCGTCATGAATTCGACAACATCCTCATGGATTTAAATCAACTATCAAATAATGTTACACACCTAAAGGATTTGGCAGAAGGTGAAAACCAACATTTCAATTATCACGATATTCATCATTACGTTTTACTATATGGGATTATTGCCACCTTTGTCGCACTTATCGTTGCATATCATTGCAAAAATGCAAAAGAAACTGTTCACAGAAGATTACGAGAACGGGAAACATTGCTCTGTTATGCATATGAAAATGCTAGCCAAACCGACGACAAATTTTGAATCCGGTAGGAAGAGATCCCACCGTTAGCACGAGACGTTTCTCGTTACAACTTAATATTAGCAAAAATAAATCCAGATTTCACAGGCACCCAAAGAAACCATCTACACGCATTCTACTACACTCCAGTGCAAGAATTATTACCGGTCGATTTCCAAACAGAGCAAAGTTCTGTTGTTTCGGAACGTAATCCTGCATATTTGTCATCCATTTTATGGACAGATGAATCGACGTTTACGAGGGATGGAGTAATAAATTTACACAATCTTCATGACTGGCAATCAGAAAATCCACACGCTAAACCAGAATCATTTCGAAGGCGTTGTAGCATTAATGTATGTATAATTGGAAATAATTTTACCGGACCAATTTTTTCTGAAATATTGAACTCACAAAACTATCTTCAATTTTTGAATGAAGCAGCTCCCATTATTCTTCTATCAACAAGTTGGGGCTCCTGCACACCATAGAAGAGAAGTTCGAAATTGGTTTGATGGATTGGCTGCAGCGAGCCTATAGCTTGGCAGCCAAGATCTCCAGATTTAACGCCATTAGATTTTTATGTATGGGGATATTTGAAAAGAGATATCTACAAAGCAAGCATTCAGATTAGGGAGAAGTTGGTTGCTCGAATCAGTAATGCCGGCAACAAAATAAAATGTTATGGGAAATACTGTGCATAAGAGTTCTACTTCCAGAGAAGAAAGAAGAAATCCTTGCCTTTAAAATTATAGAAAAACTATTGAGTTATCTTAATTTTTAGAAGAATTTTTAGCCTTTACGTAATTCAAGGTTTTGCGCCGTGCTAAATACAATTTAAGTTGGTAACGGTTCATTTCCGGGCATATGCGTCGTGCACTTTTTTTCATGACATTGACCCAGCTACAAGCTCTACTCGTTTAGACTCATGGGATACCCTGTATAAATGAATAAAAGCAATAAAGAATGGACGCTTGGTTCAGGGAAATTCCTCTGAAGCTTCTTAACGTTATTTTGAAGGTGCGTACATGCTCCAATTCTGGTGAAAAAATGTACACCATGAAGTTAGCAAAATAGTAAAATTTTTATTTAAAATTGGTTACCCTGGTGAACTTTTTGTTCTAGTTGGAAATAATTCAACTCATACAGCTAACTTCGTGGTGTACATTTTTTCACCAGAAATGTGTAGCATGTACGCAGCTTGAATGTTTTTGGCTACATCCAACAATAAGCAGGTCCTGTACGTTTATGTTTAATATTCAAAAAGGTAAACCATTTAAAATAAAAAATTGTGGTAAAATAAAAAACAACAATTTTACTTCAGAGATACTACCTTTGATCCATACTTTATCGTATAGCTTATAAAGGTTGTTCCGGAATAACACACTCGCCCTTCAGATCCTGGCAAAGGACATAACTCTAAACAAAATCTCCACTACGCCAAATGTCATCTTTAAAGATAACTGACATGGAGATTTTACGGAGGTACAAATTAAGTATCGAAAACGAGTTAATGACGGTTTGATTTTTTGCCATTTACGAAAGATTTTTAAAATTTATTGTATCGAGCTTTAAATTTAGAGATAAGTTACATAGTTTCTACAAAAATCTGATCTAATTAGTTACAAAAACAAAAACCTAGAAAAAGTTATATGTATTTAATAATATCCTGAATATTGCTTGATAAAATGAGTAAAAAATTATAGGTTATGATACATTTTTAAAAAGAATGCTCGGTATATTTAGCAAGAAAGAGGATTTTCAGCTTTTTATAAGAAATTGCGTTTTGTTTTTGTATAGAATATTTGTTTCCTTCAGTCAAAAATATTTGTGTTTTTAAAAGAAACAGTTAATTGTATAAAATAATTTGCTCAGAAAACGCATTTGACATGAAAAGTCGTAGTAAAAATGGAGGAAAATATTGGGGAACTGAAACTTGTTTTTGGAACTTTAGGGAATGGTCGAGTTATTTTCATTCTTAACTCAAAATTCACAAAAATGCAGTTAACTAGTTTCTCAAGAAAACCATAGATATTTATCTTACACCCTGCATATTAGGGAACAATGTTCTTGTAAAAAAATAATAGCCGTGTTTTTATATATCTGTACAGATCTTTTATCTAGATTAAGTCGAATTTAGTTTAACTAAATTCTTCTTCATGTTTCTCCAAATAATTCGATCCACCGCAGGAGAATAACAGACATGGTGACCGAGTGTGATTAGGTTCCCTTTCGACGTTATCCATCCATCGTTTAGGTGGTATCCTAAGAGGTCATACTTTTATTGGTGCCGACTCCAAGGCCTGTTTAGTGGTCCGATTTTGCGAACGAAGAACGTGTCCAAGCCATCTTGATGATTTTATGAAGCCGATGATGTCAACTTTATCGAGATCGTTTCTGATCTCGTGATTCATTCGCATTCTGTGCGCTCTTCTTTGATGGGACCAAGAATTATTCTAATAATTTTACGCTCAGATATGGCAATTTTCTGGATGTTTTATGCTGTCAGTGTCCAAGACTCGCAAACAAAGGGGGTAACTAGTCTCATCAGCGCTTTGTAGATGTTAAGTTTTACTTTGCGCGATATAAGAGGAAACTTAAATATTTTGATGCTAGCGTAAAATGCTCGGTAGCCCGATGCGACATTCGATGAAATGTCCACAGAAACGGAGTTTTGCTCGGTGATCAGTGATTATATATTATGATTATTTTAACTCATTCACATTCTCACATACTATTTATTTCCTGAAATAAAGTCTCTTTGCATCTGCCTTCTCGCGTTGACCATATATTTAGTTTTCGCTTGATCTAAAGGTCAATTTGTTGGGCTGTTATATCCAACGGAAGAAGGATCTCTTTCAGGGAGATGATATTGCGACTCTCAAATAAATGAAAATCAAATGAAATGCAAATATTATCAGCGTACGCTAATATGTAGCTGGGTTGATTTATAATATAGACACTTACGCTTCGCCATATTGAGCTGACGAATGACATACTCCAATGAAAGATTCAAGAGAGTTGAGCTATAGGGCCTTCTTGCAGCACTCTAGATGTTATTTCGAGAGCATTCGAAATGCTGGCATATTTTGCACCTAGCTTAGCCATCCATTAAAAGCTGGCACATTGAAACCAATTTTGACGGTATGCCTAGGTAGGATCAGATGTCCATTAACACGTCACTCTTAATGCTATAATACGCCTGTTGGAAGTCTACGATAGGCTGTGCATAGAGACGTCGTTTTCATAGCACTTCTCCAGCACCATCCTCAGAGTAAAAGTTTGATCGGTCGTTGATCTATTTGAACGGAAACCATATTGATAATCACCCAAGATTCCCTCGCTATAAGTTGACGACTTCGCAGCGAATAGGTTGGTCAAAACCTTGTAGCCTGTGTTCAGCAAAGCTATACCGTGGTAGTTGTTGCAGTTTAACCGATCTCCCTTTTTATGAAATAGGCAGATAAGAGCCGCGGCCCACTCTTCTCGATATCTTCTCTAGACCAAATTATTAATCAGACATGCGGTATAACAGATCACCGCCGCCATATTTCAGCATTTCGTTGCAGATACTTTCCTCGCCTTGTAATTTTTCATCTGCGATATCACGTTCCGCACTTCATCATATGATGGAGGATGTAGTGGTGTTATCTCGACGTTGATATCGCGTTGAAGCAAGAGAGGTTCTTGCTCGTAAGGTGGCACCTGCTTATTTAGAAGCGAGGAGGAATAATTCCGCCACACTTCGAGGACAGTCTTAGTGCCCATCTTTAATTCACCTGATTAATTGCGGATAGCACTGCTACTATGTAGATGGAAGTCCATAGCTATTTCTTTAATGCTTATTGCTCTTATGATAGATATCGCATCTATCTCTCAGGCTAGAATTTTGAATATTGTGTGCCCTGTTGCTCATGTCATTCTCGTTTCTTCCATCTACATGCCGATTGGAGATTTTCTTCACAGTCGTTTAGGGATAAGAGCATGTCTTGTTCTTTGTGATAGATTCCGTTGGAGTGCGCGATCTTTCTCCTGAGCACCAAGATAATCATCGTCTAACCAGAGCTTCTAGCTTTATATGGATTTAACCTATGGTGGATATTGCAGCATCGGTCACCACCGTTTTAATGATGTCCCATTGTTCTTGAAAAGAGTTGGTGGTTTATTCTCCAAGATTCTTACTACAGTAGTCTCGAATGTAGTCCAGGTAACTTGGTTGTTCAATGCCGCGGCTTTCCAACGAGTGATACGCTAAAAACGATGATTGTACGTGGTGGATAGACGAAACTTTAATTGAGCAACTACCAGGAAGTGATCTGAATCGATGTTAGTTGCACGTTTAGTTCTGATGCCTTTGAGGCTAGAAAAATGTATTTTGGTCAAATGTAATTTGCTCAGGACGGTTTCGAGCTAGTCCAGGAAATTGTCTTTAATATAGTCAGGCATCTCCTCAGTGGAGGCATGAACATTCACAAATGTGATGATGAAATGATTTCCATAACACCTAAGTTTACAAATCCGATCATTTTATTACAATTTTTCAAAACTGAAAAACGAATTCTTCGATTATTCTATATTTATTTGTTAATTTCCACAAAAAATGAATTGGTGGTTAACCCTTGTGAGTACGGAAATTTCTTACACCGTCCCATGGACGAAAAGGTCTGTGTGGTCCTTCATATTTTTTATATGGAAAAGTTATAAAAAACATCTTTTCTTTTAACGATCGAAATTAATTCTTTTTTATTTTTTTTATTTTATTTTATTAATTTTTGTAAAATAACATTTTTGTCTCACGCGTTTTGGTCATTATTTAGACATTTACTTTTGAAATTGACGGCTGTGCTATAAACATACAGAATCTGAGCACTTATTGCATTTGAATCGTGTTTTTCTTTCTCTGAAATTTATCATTCTCTCGACAGATCTTACAGGATTTTTTTTGATCGGAGTTCCTGCTGGTGCTTAGCAATGGAATCCTGTGCTGTAATGGTGAACCAAAGAAGGCTTCTATTCCATTTTTGACGTTAAACTTATCATATACTCTTGGGTTATTCCTATACGACTGTCGTTTACCTTTCTTTATATGATATACGATGCCAATGCTGCGACATCTAACATATTATAAAAAATATCCAACGGCCATCTCCTTGTCTGACGTTTGCATTTGATTCATTTTGTCAAGGATCCCTTTATGCCTATTGTAATTCAAAATCGCCTGCGGTTTTTTAGCCTCGCCAACCACTTCAGTGTCATAATGAAGCGACGACAGCAAAATAACAGCCCGATTTTTTTTGGATCGTATGACACGATAGCGACATTTTCGGAGAAACCAAACTCTGTTGAGAGCACTGGACGGTTCCGGTCTGGCAACATCTCATTTGGAATGTAGCTTTTATTTTTGCGAAGCGTTCCAACGAAAGCTAAGCCTGCGGTTCGGAGCTTTTCAACAGCATATAAAGAGGTGAAGAATTTGTCCGCTACAATTGATGTTCCACTCGATTTACACGTGCTAGAGAGTTCAAGCAGTACTTTTGCTCCTTGGTTTGACTCACGCTGTTGGCCAGATTTCTTTCCTGTATACAGAATGCCTTCACAAGGATAGCCGGTGTCTGAATCGCAGGCCCACCAAACTTTGATTCCATATTTAGCTGGCTTCGACGGAATGTATTGAGTGAATCTCATTTTTCATATATACGGAAATAGTTGTTCATCTATAGTAACTGCCTCGGCCGGTGAATATGCTGTTTTGAGGTTATTGTTCCACAAAATCCATACTATATATCGCGTATGGTATATATACGGAAATAGTTGTTCATCTATAGTAACTGTCTCGGCCGGTGAATATGCTGTTTTGAGGTTATTGTTCCACATAATCCATATAGTATATCGCATAAGGTAGCTGCTTTGTCATTTTTCTGCCGCTCCGCGCGATTTCGAAAGTCGCCGAATCTGATAAAACGGCATATAGCCCGAAAGCGATGAAGCGACATTGTTGCTCAAAAGACTGGACTGTTGTTGGTCTTCCACAACTCTGTCGTGTGCTGCATATTTCTATGACTTAATCCGGCTGCCAGCAAAATACCGATATTCGCATATAGCTCCTGATCTGTTAGAGGTGTCCATGTTGATATTTTCTGATTTTTCGCTTCACTTTCAGCTTTTCGGTTAGTTTCTCTTGCTATAATATCTTTCATTTCCGGTGTTATTAGCGTTTTGAATATATGTATCTATCGGAATTAGACTACTTCCTCGCCGAGCATTGCCACCCGCCTCTCGAATAATATTGTGTGCTCTTAGTCGTCCAATAGCTGGTGGTTCTTTGTTCCATTTTCATTACATAGTTGCACATTTTGCTGTTGAAACACTGATTGAATATCAGCGGGACTTTCTTCCAATAACTCTTCATCGTAGCTATTTTCAATGTCCGTGAAGCCTTCCAAAACGATTTCGTTCTCCGCATCAGAAGCATTCTCATCCGGAACATAATCGGCATCTTCACCGTCACTAGGCGAAATAATTTTCACGATAACTAACACTTGAAATTATTTCGCCTATATTAGAATATTTCTTTTGATGAAGTTGAATCGTTTAGTTTTGAAAGGGCACATGTCCACTTTTTAAATTTGATAGGAACTAAAAAAAACTTTATACTGTTAGCACAGATAAGTGCTGTTAGTAAAAATAGGCTTCGAAGGAAATATACATTTATTTATGAAAATTTGAGTTGTTGTTTCATAATCTATTTTATGCTAGTATTGTGTCGCCATAAAACGTATTTAAGGGGCTATGATACAAAAGCGTTGTAATACTAATTTTGGCAAGAAGTGGACATGTGCCGTTTCAAAATTTCAGTTGTTCTTAATTAGCTAGTTAAATTTGAAAGACTATATGTATAATGTAACTCAATTTATGTACTAGATATGTTGTTTTGGTTTATTGCCACAGAATTAAAAAATTAAATAAAAAAATCGACTGTATTCGATCTACACGTAGGTTCGGTATGTTAATGATATAAATGTTTTAAGACCTCTTACAAACTTACTTATTGTTGATTTGAACCAGTAGCTGCAAATCAGCACACTTATTCTGTGGATGACCCTGGCAAACATAATCTACATAGGTAATAATGCAGTTACCATCGATCAGGCGAGATTATCAGATTGGAGAATTTCAACATAATTTCTTTTTTTTTTCAATTGCCCTTAAAGATAGGATTTGGTTGTCGTGTAACGGTTATTAATTTCGCGCACATCAATTGGTCTGAACTGTAAACGTTTTTGTGAAAATGGCATATTTAGGGGCTCGAGACAAAAACAGCTCGCGTTGATTAAAATTAAATCACATTCGCGTTAACCAGTTATCGTGTTAATGGACGAACAAGTGTAATAAAGTTGCATAAAAATATTTCAAAAAAATGTATTTACAATTTTTTAATATTTTAAGGTTTCTTGATGCTTGTTTTGAAGCGAAACGAGTTTTAATTTTTGAAAATTCAATATTTATTGTGGACCATTTGCAGTTCTTTCTCATCAAAACAAGAATAAAAAAATGAACTAATTTCCGAATATGCTCATAGCAATCATCATTTGGATTTGGTAGGAAAATGCTCCTTTCATATAATTGTTCTGATTTTGAATAAATTTGAAAAACTACATAACTCGAGTTACCTTGCTTAGGATTATTGCCATAGAATTTATAATTATTACTATAACATTTTAATAAAAATTATTATGTAAAATGTAAAAATTGATTCAATTTTATAAAGAATTTTGCAGTTTGCACACATTCGAGATTATAATAAATCATTTTATTCAAAAGATTTATCTTGATAAATGATTGTCATGTGAGTGATCTGATCATATTCAATATAAATAATTATGTATTATCCATTCTCATCAAGTCGGTAAAAACGCATTCATAACAGAAAACCGCTAATAATTATTCTAACTTTTTTATTTCTTCAAATAGCAAGGAAGCAAAGAATGTTTTACGGCACGTCATTAAAAATGATATGCCTACTCAAACTGTTATCAATTCAAATTTTAATCAAATTTGTTATCCCTTTTATTAGTGTATTTGTTTCTTGCACCTACGAAAACGCATCAGAAACCATTTCAAAAGCAAGAAAAATAACATCCAAATAGAAGGTGAATGGCCTTTTGCAAAAACAAACCGCATCAACCAAATCGTTATTTTTCAGAAAAAAATGTATTCCAAAATTTGTTTTAGTTTTCATGCAGGAGATTTCAAATAAAAAATATGTATGTGTATGTATATTTTACAATACAATATGTATACAGATGAACACGTCTATTATACTCGAAAATACACGTATACTTTTTTTCGTATTTCATTCATACATATTTTTTTATACTAAATTCAGTTTATAGCAATACTACTGTTTTGTTATTTTATGTAAGAATGCGAAAAAGGAAAGAAATATGTATGTACTGTGCATCTTTATATTTCTCGCTTCCTTACATACAACCATTATAAAATAACACGTTTTGAAATTTCGACTGACATTTTTTTGTATTGAAAAGACAACTCATTATATTATCCTACGTAGAACAAAGTCAGATTCTAAAACATAGCAGATAGAATAGGAAAAACAATTTTTTTTATTTATAAAAAAACATTTTATTATTCTTTTGTTTGATATTTTGTAGCATACCACTACATAATGAACCATGGCAGAGAAATTTGTGGTAGTAATAATTAGGAGAATAAGAATTTTATTTTTCGTTTGTTTTCGTAGTTTGTTTAATAGGCGGGACAAAAAATAAAAATATTTTATTTTTATTTCATACTAAACATAATCTACTAACACCAATATTCTCAAGTAATTTTTTTTTATTGAATTAAGGTGGATTTATATTATCAGTTCCTTTCAGTTCCTACTCGTATCGTGTCAGACATCATCAATTTATACTATCCGTACCTTTCAATTCAGGCATTTTCTTCGTATGATTATCATTATATATTCGTATCTTTGGGTTACGTATAAAGGTCGATTTATATTATCAGTTCCTTTCAGTTCCTACTCGTATCGTGTCAGACAAAAAAAACATTGTTACATATATTTTCTATAGGAGTATTTATATTATCCTTTCCTATCCGTTCCTACTCGTACCGACACAGACACATATTGTTGAAAAGAATGTTTTGTCTGATATTTGAAGGCGAAAAAATACGAAAGAATAACGAAACAAACAAAAATTGTAAATTGCTACTAAAACATTTTTGTATTTTTGTGTGTTATATTTACTCTATACGTAACCAAAAGATACGAAGAAAATGGCTGAATTGAAAGGTACGGATAGTATAAATTGATGATGTCTGACACGATACGAGTAGGAACTGAAAGGAACTGATAATATAAATCCACCTTAGAGTAAAGATAACACACAAAAATTCAAAAATGTTTTATGGCTGTATGATACTCACTTTTTTTCAAGTACAATAAAGTGCTGCAAAACTAGTAAAGCGAAACAGAGAAGGGTAGTGTAGACAATACTATAGGCAAATATTTTGAAGTTTCGGATAAACAAAATTTGTAAATAGAATCAAAATTTTTTTTGTTTTGGACCATATTATTGAATTAATTTGCATTAGCTGCCGCAATTAATTGAAACGAAATAATTTATATGTTAAGTTAATTTTTATATTTACAAAAAAATGCACGTTTCAAATATTTTGGCAAACAATTAACAATGCAAACCCAAAATTGTATTTCAGTATCAAAAGAAAAATCTAAAAAAGGGGGAAAAAAATCATAACAATAATGGCGAACAAAAATGGAAAAATTGTTTACTAAATTTATTTTAAAAATAAACAAATAAATTCTCTTTGGTATACAAAATACAAATATTTTCTCTAATATTTCGAAAATGTCAGAAAAAAGTATGTAATGTCAAAAAAAGAATCAAATCCAATTCTTTTTTTGCTATAATTGCTCGATTAACTGCTAGAAAAGTTGAGCTACCACTTTTTTTTTGACGTTTCTATATTTTTTCCAAATCTATGGTGTATACACTCACTCTCACAAATATTTTGTATATATATTTTTTATCTCACTCCGTTTGTCTTAACTAGTCACTGAAAAAGTGGGAAAAAAAGTGAGTATCATACAGCCATTAGTAGCAATTTACAATTTTTGTTTGTTTCGCTATTCTTTCGTATTTTTTCGCCTTGAGATATCAGACAAAACATTCTTTTCAACAATATGTCTCTGTGTCGGTACGAGTAGGAACGGATAGGAAAGGATAATATAAATACTCCTATAGAAAATATGTAACAATGTTTTTTTTTGTCTCACACGATACGAGTAGGAACTGAAAGGAACGGATAATATAAATCCACCTTTATGCTCGTTTTTGAATGGCTTAGTATGCGTTAGCGAGGTTGAGGATACTGAAATACTCAAGTAAATGCGAGGTTAAAGTAGGTTCGCAATTTTAATATATATGGTCTGCCGCTCTAATCGTTTTTGCAGCGAGTAGTTACTCTACAGGGTTCCTCTTATTGTTTGGTTTCTTTATGGACATACTAAGAAATAAAACACGCATTAGGAATATTTTTACAAATATTAGCAATAAATGTTTTTACCGTCTCCATCTGTATTTACTTATTTCATCATCAGCCATTTTCATACTATATAACGGTTTATGAAAAAATTTGGATAACTCTCAGTAATATTACTTTACAAAAATATTTATTCACTTGGAAATACTTCCGTTCAACTCAAAAAATACTGAAGTAATAAATGAAAAATATCAAAATAAACACAAAAAATTTGGTGCTATATACAAACAAATAATAACAGTTATGGCGATATAAAAATGCTTGTTTTCTATTGGTAGAACACTCGAATTAAATAGAACGACGAAAAACCAACATAGATTTTGCGAAACGAAATATATTACAACAACATACATACATTAAATACAAACAAAAAATAACAGTTTATGACTAAATATACGAAACGTAGTACCTCGCAGAACGACCATAAAAACGACTAATGGGGTCGATTCTGACATTGTTGAATTTTATTTTATTTTTTTATGTTAAAATTTATTTTTAAAATGAAATATAAAATATTTTATTTTTTCCTATTCTAATTGCCTCGTTTTATTTCATATTTTATAATAAAATATTCTAGTACAATTTTCTTTGAGTGAATCGAAAAATGTTTGTAGGGTATTCAAATGAAACGGGCAATTAAAAAAATCGTCCTTTTCTGGTGGTCCAACTAAAGCTATGTGAGAACCATCTATAGCACCTATAATTCTAGACATTTGGAATTTCTGGTAAAACTTGTTTTTAACTTCTGCTAGTTCTAAAATATTTTGTGGAAATTTAACAAAATCGTTCAAGAGGTGTTGGACGATTAGTTTCGTTATTTCTCTAATCACCCGAGAAACGCTGGGTTGAGATGGTGAAATAATTTCGCAGCTTCCAATTGACACTTGATACGAGCTATGGCCGAAAAAGTGTAGAGGACATACAATTTTTAATTTAAATGGGATTTCTGTTGATTGTGATCTTGCTTCCAATCTTCCAATAATGAATTGTACAGCTTGTTTTGATAATCGAAATAATTTTTTAAACTTTCTTTGTGGTAATTCATAGGGATTGCTGACGTCCCGAAGCTGTCTCAAAGTCTATAGTTATGCCTTAAAACAAAAAGTTAATTAATTTAAAAGTTGGTTTACTTTGCAAAAAATATATTGCAAACTTTCTTCTTCTCTCTTCCCATTCTAACAAAATTCCAATTAAATAATTTGGCATTATTTTAATTTATTTATACAAAAAATAATTCCCAAACCAATTAGGTAATTTTCTTTCAATTTTACGCCTTCAAATAAAAAACAAAAAAAAACAATTTTTAAATTGTATTTATCTCGATGATACATAACACAATATCGTAAAATATCATAAAATAGACAAATTTGATGCTTTTATTTTTGACAGATATAACATCAAAAATAAAATTAGATAACATTTTTTCAGAGCGTCAGAATTCGAAATTACTATTTTATTACTTAAAATAACATAACATGATAAAATTTGTGGGCGAGAATCGACCCCAATATTGTATGACAAAAAATAGGTCTGGCTAGACCTTATAGTACGAAAGAAGTATAGAAATCGTAAAAGCCTATTTTTTCGAAAACAAATGCAACCACAAATTTCTACCTTTGACTAAATCATAAAAAAAATGTTTGTATAGGAAGTCACGGAAGTTAAGGGTAATCTCCTTACTTAAGTATTTCTATGGGAAAAATATGATTAAAAAGGTCTGGCCAGACATTATACTACACAGAAGGGTTAAGTAAGTAGTCCGAATAGACTCTCCAATTGGCGAGAGTATCCGGGTTAAGTGTCCCACTAAACATTTGACGAATATTTAGTGCTCATTTTTTTCATTAAAGGTGGAAGAATTCAAGGTTTACTTTAGCGTCCTTTAAATATTTTATTTAAGAAAATTTAGGTAAACTAATTTTGACTTAATTTTTCGACTTAACAAGAAAGTTGAACTCGAAAAAACAGCAATTCCATAAAAGAAGAAAGAAAGAAGATATTCACCACTGTTATGATTGTCGAGTCGATCGACAATCGACTCTGCCTTTTCCTTTTTCGTATTGTTTTTATCAAATGAAAAAACGAAAACGCAATACATAGTCGTGTCGATTGTCGATCGACTCTGGAATCACAATAGGGGTGATTATTTAACTGGTGGTTGGGTCTTGTTTGTGCAACCGGCTAAGGCCCGATTCTATGAACGACGATAAATAAACAAAAATCCGAGAGTTTAGATTAATCTTCAATCGAGGATCCTTTTTTTCATTGATTCTTTGAACGACGATAAACAATAAATTATACTTCGTTTTATAGTAGTTTTTCAACAATTTTTTATATGAGTGGCAACAATTTTGTTTGACTTTTACGTTTTTATTTACTCAAAATTTATTTTGTTATTTTCGCGTTTGTTTTACCATTATCGTCGTTCATAAAATGCAAACGACGATTAATGCGAGGATTTATCTTCTATCAGCGTTCATAAAATCAGACCGATAATAGGATTAAAGTGTAGAAAGAATTTTTGAGTAATTTAGGAGTTTAGCTATTGTTCAAAAAATTCAAAATATTTAATTTCTTACTCAATAAATCGTCAATTATTTCATTTATCATTAAAGCTGAACGCTGATGATCAAAACAAAGTTAATTGGTTCTATCAATTTGCAGCAAAAGATACACTTTTTAAACGAAAACTTTCCGGCAAAATACTTTATTGAATAATCTGCTGAATTATTAAAATATTATAACTCGAAAAGCTTCCTGTATTGATAAATAGACGGGTGTGAAGTTTTCAACAAATAACAAAAAATAACAAAACGTATACGTATACGAAATTTGTTAAATTAACAAAAAAAATTACATGTATTAGTAAAACAGTCGGTAAAAGCAATTTTGTAAATTAAAATAACTTGCTAAATTTTAAACAAAGTTATTACTGAGAATTTTTTTGTTAAAATAACAAGCCTGTTAAATCAGTCTTTGTTGAGTTACGTATACAAAATAAACTAATCATAATAACATTAGACTGAAAAATACCATAGAGCATTATCAGCTGTTATGGTTTTAATTAGTATATTTCGTACATATGATTCGAATTTGACTGATTTAATAGGCTCGCTAGTTACTCGGCCCACGACCTCGGCCTGTTATCAAGCAACGTGCTTTTGAAAAATCTAATAAAATCATTACTGCTAATAACTTTTCCTTACGAAAATAAAATAAAATTATAAAAATAATAACAAAAATTATGTTTGGCCTCGACCACAAAAAGTATATATTTCATAATTCGTATTAATATTATTTATTTATTACAAATATTGCTGAACCGCCGAAATTTCGAGCTTAAAAACTCAGTACGGTTCACTGTATAGACGATTGTCCAGCTCACAGAGATTTTACCGGGATTTGGCTTATGTGAGTAACATATTAAGGGGTGTTCTTTCAAATAAAATTAGCCCCATTCCGATATGATGGATTATAGGCCTTGTTATTGAGGTTGATAAATGGTAATTTTTGCATTTTTTATATGGATTTAAGTGGTTTACTGTATAGAGGATTGGCCAGCTCACAGAGTTTTCACCGGGATTTGGATTATGTGAGTAACATATTAAGGGGTGTTCTTTCAAATAAAATTAGCCCCATTCCGATATGATGGATTATAGGCCTTGTTATTGAGGTTGATAAATGGTAATTTTTGTTTTTTTTATATGGATTTAAGTGGTTTACTGTATAGAGGATTGGCCAGCTTACAGAGTTTTTACCGGGATTTGGCTTATGTGAGTAACATATTAAGGGGTGTTCTTTCAAATAAAATTAGCCCCATTCCGATATGATGGATTATAGGCCTTGTTATTGAGGTTGATAAATGGTAATTTTTGCATTTTTTATATGGATTTAAGTGGTTTACGGTATAGAGGATTGGCCAGCTCACAGAGATTTTACCGGGATTTGGCTTATGTGAGTAACATATTAAGGGGTGTTCTTTCAAATAAAATTAGCCTCATTCCGATATGATGGATTATAGGCCTTGTTATTGAGGTTGATAAATGGTAATTCTTGTTTTTTTTTTTATATGGATTTAAGTGGTTTACTGTATAGAGGATTGGCCAGCTCACAGAGTTTTTACCGTGATTTGGATTATGTGAGTAACATAACAGAGTTTTTACCGTGATTTGGATTATGTGAGTAACTTAAGGGGTGTTCTTTCAAATAAAATTAGCCTCATTCCGATATGATGGATTATAGACCTTGTTATTGAGGTTGATAAGAGTCCGCATAGTTATCGCTGTAAATTTTCCCAAGAGTATTTACGAAAGTTTCATAGGCATGTTTACTCCTTCTTGTGACTTTCGGCGAACACATTATAAGGCATAGCTGTCGAAATAGTTCGACAACACATTCAACCGATTTGGCGCAGAGAATTGCACAGAAAAAATCTAAAATTAAATTTTTATGTTCAGCGGCTATATTTGGAAGTTTTTTCTTTATTTGCACGGTAATAATTTTCACAAAATGAGAGCAGCAGATATAAATTGGAGTAATAGATTTTTTCCACGGTGTACCCTTTTCTAAAAAGTTAAAATTAATTTCAATGTATTCCGAGACACTGAGACAATTAAATGTGTTTGTAATGGCATTTAATAGTGCCCACGACCAATCAATGACGAAATAGCGTCCGCTCATTTTTATTTTACAAATTTCCATTTCTTTTCTAAAATCCATGAGGAATTTTCCAATAGACCACGCATCGTGTTGGCAAGTTATAAACTCTGCAACAGGGATTATATTATAATTAATTTTAACAACACATGCGTAATATAATTTTTTTTTATATTTATGTTGCTTGTGGCATGTCGGAATTTTTACAATATTGCGTCAAAATGGATCGCTCTAACATTATGGTATTGCAAAAGTTCAATTTGGCACTTTCTTATTAAGACCACTTGAAACGGTTCGGTTACAGAATATATATATTTATTGTTTTGGGGTTGCATACAACATTTAAAGTATATATCGACTAAATCGCAATCCCGAACCAGATCGTCCTTCTTATAATATTCTGATTTAATTTTGCGTAAAACATTGGGAGTCGTCATGTCTTGAGTGTTACCTTGCTTGTACAGTCTATCTATGTAGCGCTCACTAAATCTAGATAGACATTATGAGCACTTTTATTATCAGAGGCAAGTTTGATTTGATCTCGCCACATACCTCGATACTGACGAAACACTTTCTCGGCAGAATGGATAATTTCAAATTCTGGTGCTTGGATATACATTCGCATTTGTTTAGATTTATTATCAAGCTCAAATTTAAATTTTTGCTTATGTAAACTATCCTTGCACGAGCCGTACACTAACGTCTTTTGATGCTTTTTAGAAAGCTTATGGATGGTTTGAAACGTTAGAACACATGGAGTATTTTTTTGTGTTAAAATACGATAAACCAATTCTCGGATCTCAGTATTGGCTAAAACTTCAAGATTCTCGTAAAATGTGACCGACCATTTTAGTATCCATTGAAAAGTTTTAAATTTATCATTGGCACTATTTGTATAATGTTGTATTGGTAATTGGTCATTATTTTCGCCAGAAGTAATTTGTGCAACATCTTTGTTTGAATTTTTATGATTTGACACAAAAGCTTCTTTTGATTCATCAATAAATTCAAGTACAATGCCATCGGATGTTTCAATATTATTTTGATACATTGATAAATCAAAATCAATATCTGCGATTTCAGATAATCTTAACATTCCAGTTTCGTTATTGAGAAACTTATCAACAACTGGACTTACAGAATTACTTAAATTATCAACGCTTGGGGAAGATATTCGATTTTCAAATAATTGCAAAATACAAACGTTTGAGGATCACGATTTATACTAATCAACGCATCAAAAATAGCTTGAGCACTGATAGTACTTCTATTTTTCTTATGATTATGCACTTTTTTCTTCATTACATCCCCTTCACACATCCTCTATACAGTAAACCACTTAAATTCATATAAAAAAAAACAAAAATTACCATTTATCAACCTCAATAACAAGGCCTATAATCCATCATATCGGAATGGGGCTAATTTTATTTGAAAGAAGACCCCTTAATATGTTACTCACATCATCCAAATCCCGGTGAAAACTCTGTGAGCTGGCCAATCCTCTATAAAGTAAACCAATTAAATCCATATAAAAAAAACAAAAATTACCATTTATCAACCTCAATAACAAGGCCTATAATCCATCATATCGGAATGGGGCTAATTTTATTTGAAAGAACACCCCTTAATATGTTACTCACATCATCCAAATCCCGGTGAAAACTCTGTGAGCTGGCCAATCCTCTATAAAGTAAACCACTTAAATCCATATAAAAAAACAAAAATTACCATTTATCAACCTCAATAACAAGGCCTATAATCCATCATATCGGAATGGGGCTAATTTTATTTGAAAGAACACCCCTTAATATGTTACTCACATAAGCCAAATCCCGGTGAAAACTCTGTGAGCTGGCCAATCCTCTATACAGTAAACCACTTAAATCCATATAAAAAATACAAAAATTACCATTTATCAACCTCAATAACAAGGCCTATAATCCATCATATCGGAATGGGGCTAATTTTATTTGAAAGAAAACCCCTTAATATGTTACTAACATAATCCAAATCCCCGTGAAAACTCTGTGAGCTGGCCAATCCTCTATACAATGAACTTTACAAAAATTACCATTTAAATTTTAATCTTATTTCATTGAATTTATCGAAGTAAATTGAAAATATAAATTGAGGAACATATATATTTCTTTTAAATTGGGAAATTTATATTTTAATAATTTTATTTTTAGTTAATTTTCTTAAATATTTCGAAATAACAATTTATTTGCCTGCTGTTGCATTTATTCACTAATACATTTAAACATTTTATTATTTGTTGAAAACTTCACACCCGTATAAATAGATGGTGCTGTAATGAGTTATTATTATTAAATTTAGAAAATATAACCTTCGATTAGGCGCCATTTTCATTTTGAAGACGATGTCATTTAGTTTGCATTTCACAAGGAACAAAATTTGTGTATTCCGTTTTATGAAGAATTGATAAATTTGAAATTCATGGTGAAATTCTTTATCTTTATTTAATGAAAGGCTTATAAGCAACCGATATCAAAAAGCTCTATGCACCTGTCCGTTTTTGGGCCGGTGAATTTAACAAGTGGTTTTGATGATAAATCTGAAAGAGGTGACAGCACAAGAAATGGTTGAAAAACTCCATGATATTGCATTAAGTAATCGTAAAGTCAAGTTGAGTGACATTATTGACAACGTAAATTTCAGAAGAACCTACAGAAAATATATTGCATGGATATTTGCTTCTGAAAAAGCTTAAAGCAAGGTGAGTGCCGCATTCGCACAACCATCGATGAAAAACGTAAACGAGTATTATGCCGAATATAACCACTCACAGCAATGTTTTAAAAAAAAAAAAATAATAATAATAATAATAAAATGGAGATATGGTAAACATACGACTTTTCTTTACTTTATTTTTTTTAATTTTTTTTTTGTTTGGTTTTTGAAAACATTTTGTAGGTAATAGTTTTCCTGTAAACCCTATACTTTTTGAGATATTTGCAAAATAAATTTTCTGGCACATTCCAATTTATAAAAAACAAAGCTTAAATATGAAGTTTCAGTTCGATTGGTTGAACCATCTCGGCTGAAGAGGACAGAGAAAGACCGACAGACAGACGTTACTTCGAAACCCATTGTTCGGACTTAGAGGCCTCAAAACATATAAATCTCCAAAAATCGCAAGGTCCAAAATTTCATCATTATTTATTTTACTTTACTAAAATAAAAGAAAGTAAAAATATTGGAAAATCGTTGGATAAAGTGTATTGAATTAAAAGGAGATTATATTGAAGATTAAATAAAAAGATTGCCAAAAAGTTGTGTTTTTTAATCAATACATGAAACTTTTCAGCCCCATGTAATATTTTATTAATTTGGAAGCTTTCAAAATTGCCTTTCAAACAAAGCCTACTGTAATCTGTACATCTGAACATGTGGGACAAACAAAAAAAATCGCATCAAAATTTTAATTCGAAAACAAAACTTATTCAGTTTCTGTTGTTGCTTTCAATGTAAACTTCGATTAGATCGGGAAATATTGGGACACCTTGTATAATAGGGGCTGTAAACCATTACAAATAGTCATAAAATGAAACACTCATGTTATTCGAAAAATGTGTATCATAATTATTTTTCTTAATTTCCAGGCATGAACATTTTCTTTTTTTTTTTTTTTTTTCATTTAAATATTTTATTTGATATACATACATACGTATATTTTATTTAAAAAAAAAAAATAATCAAATAACAATTAAAAACATTAAAATCAAAATTTAGATATCTTTAAAATCAAAAGAAAATTAGTTTTGATAAAAATATTATTTTGATATAATTTTGACTTAAGGGGAGATAATCTACAGAGTGGAGTTACCCGATATGGAGCAGATTACTCTTATCTACCTGGAGAATAGTGATGCTGACTATCGTAAGTCAAGCAACTAAAAATCATCTCAAAAAAAACAAAACAAAATCCAAGATTAATTAAAAAATAATAATTTCATATTAATTAAATTTTTTTAATTATTCTTATTCATTTATTTATGTTTTTAAGTATAGTTCACAGATTTTTTTTTTTTTTTTTTCAATTTGCTCATTTATTTAATGTAATGTTTTCGTTTAATTTTTAACTTAAACAAATTTAATTTTTGATTAACAATAAACAATAAAAGTTTATATTTCAGTTTCAATAAACATTTTTTCTTTAAAAAAATGTTTTGTAGTTATTTTCATTTAATTACTTCAAAAGTTTATTTTTCAGACAAAATTTTTATATTAGATTTTGTTGCTACCGATTTCCTATTAAATTACAGAATATTAGATAATTCGTTCAATATGTTTGAGTTTTTTACTGGGCAAAAATAATATGTCATTTTTTATTTATACCATGGTTACACAAATTAGAATAAAAGTATGTAGGAAATAAGTAGCATGATGTAATGTAGACATAAAGTAGTTAAATACTTTTATTTTCTTGCCATCTGATTATTGTACATGTTACGGCTAATGTGCGAAATTGGCGAATGTACAAATTTACTGAAAAATGTAACATATTCACCAAAGTATGAGGTAATCGCACGTATAACTTGGACACAATACAAATTTCGTACATTTCCCGGTAAATGTGCATATTCCCCTTACATCTTTGGTAGATGTTGTTTTCCTCTAAATTTAGAAATTTATACATTCAATTTAAGGGAGTATACAATTAATTAATTTAAAATTTAACTTTAACTTGTGCTTTAATTTTTTATAAATAATTGCAAAAGTATACATAATTAACTAAAATAAAAGGCAAAATAATAAAGAAAAATAATTTATAAAATATAAAGGGCTGAAACCTCATGAAGTGATTAGAACTTCGGTCTAGATTAATTCAACTCCCAAATCAATCTCGAAATGAACCATCATCATCAGCTTAACCAATCATCAGCTTAACCTCCAACTCAAGTTACAACTCAACTTCTATATCAATCGCAATACAATCCTAAACGTAATCACCAAATTAACGGCCAATCCAGCCATCAATTAAATCACCAAATCAACTTTAGAATCGACCCTTAACCTAACTCCAAATCCCCCTTAATAATTCCTAAACCGAACCATTCACACCATAATGCAAGTTAACTAAATCCTAATTCTAAGTCAACTTAACTTAGCTCGACCCAAATCTCAACCCTCTGCTCAACTCCACACTTATTTTCCAACCCAATCCCAAAATTAACTCGATTCGGAAGCTGCATGTGTGTATGAACTCACCCATCTAACCTCCCACTAAATCCTAAACTCGACCCCAAATTAATCCTTAACCGAACTTCTCACTCATATTCAATTTAATTTTAACTTACACCATATTCATTATCATAACATAATAGCAACGTACCGGCGTACCATCATAACCTTAACAATCATTCGATCACACCATTATTTCTTTATACCATCACACCATGATGTATATCCTACTATCAATTCACCATACCTTCATACCATCATATAATCGTAACATCGTATACCACCATATCGTCATACCATCATACTATCAGAGCATGATACCACCATACCATCCAACCATCATACAATTATACCGTTTTACCATCACCCCTTCATACTTGCACTTTGCACATCATCATGTCATCATACAATCAAACCGTCATATAATCATGCCATTGTATCATTATACTATCATCGTACCATCATACCACCATCACCATTACACCATTCTCATACACAAACCATCATACCATCAAACCATCGTCAAAAATCAACTCAATTTTTGAAACTTTAGAAATGTGGACCTGATTATCATCTCTCAAGAAAGGGATGGAGGTTTGAGATATTAACAGTGCCCTTTCTTAAGTCTTAAACAGTTCAATTATTTGGAGTGGTGTGCGTTACTCCAAATGTAAAACATCCACTATTTACCACAATAATAAATTTTGATTGATGTAAAACACAAAAATTATTGTTTTAATTAATTATTACAATTATTATTAAATATACGACACTTTATAAGAAATTACAAAATGGTTTATTTATTTTTTACCACTGTGTTACACCGAAAAATTAAATTTAAGGAAGCCAAAAATATGGCGTACGATTATAAAGGCAAAATAATAAATATGATGTGCGTACGATTGTATTGCCTACTAAAAAACGACTGTGTATGCAGAGAGTAAAAAATTCGAGAAGTTAATTTATTTTATTTGGTTTTGTTTTCATTTTTGATACATATGTCAGGTTTTTGTCGTTGCGTTGCTATGCCTGACATTGAATAATTGCGTTTTTTTTGTTTTTGAATGTGTTCGCGTGCGAACTAATTGTGGCGGTGAGTGAATGTAAAAATGAACGAATGTATACATGATTGTTCGTGGTGGCTAGACGAAAATTAAACTGAGCAACTACCAGAAAGTGGTCTGAATCGATGTTAGTCCCACGTTTAGTTCTGATGCCTTTGAGGCTAGAAAAATGTCTTTTGGACAAGAGGATGTACGGACGACATGTGTCAATGTTGTGGAATTTGCTCAGGACGGTTTCGAGCTGGTCGAAGAAAGCGTCTTATTTTTTATTATTAGTATTATTGGAGGGCTATGCGGGCGATCAGCCACCTCGCACTGCAACCTAAAAGATCTATTTTGCTGAACCCTGCTTAATTATCCGTCCAATCAATATTCAGGTTCTTAATGAACCTGACAATACTGCCCCCCGGTACGTGATACATACTATCTGGGCTTATTGCTGTCCCTCCTAGATGTTTACTACAGCATGTAGTTCCACTAGAAAGACGGTAGCATTGGAGCCCAAGGACTTCGAGAGGGCTGTCCCACTCCCATATATTCCTACTCCTGCCCCGTATTCCGTTTGATTTTACTCTTACGAGTTACTGGGAATTGCAAATCGCCTGTAGGTCACCTAGCTTTAGTACAGGAAGGCTAAATAAAACTGGAGGATGCCTGGTATCCAGAGTCTGCATATTTTGGACTGATAAACCTATCAGCCATTCATCCATCAGCATATGCTGTTCCACCTTAGATTAGGGTTTTTTGTCAAGGTTTCTCCTTTAGCGCCGTACTTTAGCCTGTGCCGAATGGCCTTAGTTACCAGCGGTTGCCACGAGGAGGCAGCACGTACACTTGCGAATTGTGAACATGTTACCCCTTACACAATTGTACCCATCACGCAGCTGTCTAATGACATGACCAGAACAGCTCACGTGATGCGCACCCTACTGGATGGTTACGGAGCTGGTAGATTAATCTATTCAACTTTGGTCCCCCCTCCAATAGACGCCAAACCACCAAGAAAGCGTCTTTAATATGATCAAGAATCTCCTCAGTGGGGGCATGAACATTCACAAATGTGATGATGAAATGATTTCCATGACACATACGTGTACAAATCCGATTGTTGACAGGCATGAAATCAGTTAGAAATTGACGACATCGGTTGCTAATCAAGAAACCGACGCCAAATTCAAGTTTATCCATATTATTGCTGTGGCAGAGGGTTGGTCCGTAGCGACTATAATCAGTGATGGTATTGCCGATTAGTCTTGTTTTCTACAGCTCTATGAGGTCAAGTTTATGCGTAAATGTTTGTTCGAAGAGTTGATAGAGGCCCTTCGGGCGGTTTAGGCTGTCGTCCTGTTAAATTTAAAATCATTGTCATTACATCGTGTCCGAGGTCGTTGTTGTGAGTCCAAAAATATCAGAGCCTCAAGTTGAGGTTTCGCAACAATAAGGTTTTACAGGTTGGGCTGTTTACCCAACGCTAACCCCTGTAGGAGGATCACAGCCCTCATACTTTACCCTAGTCCTTTAACAGGGTAGTTTCTAACGGCCGCTACTGAGGGGCAGTGTAATTTATAACACAATATAAGTATTTACGAGGTTAAGTTATGTTGTTATACATTTTTTTGCTTTAAATTGCAGCTTCCACGAAACCTCTATCCTTCATATAATTCTACAATTTTCCAAGGAATTATGTCGAATAATCACCGATTTATATATAAGACAGCATTTAAGAGTAACGGCTGGCTCTTTAAATGCCATATGTGATCTATTGGTCGAGCGAGAAACTAAGAGAGGCTACACCGTGAGATTCCTCGTTTGTGTTTTTTTGTATTAGCTGGCATGTAGAACTAGTTACCGTGTTACTGGTGTAAGTTTTTGTATTTTCAGGTACATAGTTAGAACAATAGTTCATAATATGCTTGATTATTTTGTCGCACTAGCGCCAAAAGTAATCAAATATCCTAACTTGGATTCCTACGCGGAAATCGGTGAACAATTTAATGTTGATGTTGTGAGTTTAATACGGGCCAAAATAAATCTTTCTGTTTCATCTTGTGCCCCTTTACAAATACATAAATAAAATTTATTAAATTTCATTTTTTGAAATAAATTTGTAAATTATAACTTACAGCGAATGGGTAATGGCGTTTCTCCATTTTTATTTTTCCTTGATCCATTTTTATTTTATTTTTGATTTTGGTGTTTATTGTTCACTTGTTACAGTATAAATGAAAAATTGTTGTAAAGTAAGCTCGTAAATTGACTTTTCGGTTACCGCCTATGAAACAATAGCAGAAGCTTCAATTTTTTTTAGTTTAGTTAGTTTAGTCAGTTAAGTTAGTTTAATTAGTTAAATACTTTATTGAAGAAACTGCTGAATTATTAAAATCTTAATCTCGTTATTAAAAAAAAAAAAAATCAGAATAGTAGCATACTACATGGGCTGAAAAGCTTCCTGTATTGACAAATAGATGGTACTGTAATGCGTTATTATGTTATACCTAGGATGTAATAGAATAAGTTAAATTAATAGATCAATGTTTTACTGTAGTAAAATATAATTTTCCCTGATAGAACTGTTCTAAATGTTTCTAGACTATTCATACTGGAAAAGTCATGAAATTTCTAGAAGTTTAGTTTGTGTATGTAAGAAGGCGAACGATGTTGAATTGGATCATTAGTTTTTGGTAAGCGAAAGTATAAGGATTAAAAAGTAAAAGTGATCAATAAAATTTGTGCGAAAAATAAATAAAGTAATTTTGTGAATTATTATCGTTAATAAATTGTGTTGTACTAATTCTTGTGTAAAATAAAGAAATTCGTTGGTGATAATTTGAATTAATTTTGTTTTATTCACAATCCAGTGATTCGAACCTTGATTGACAAGGCAAAAACGTAATAATTGGTGACAGTGGAGGAATTGTGAATAATAAAACAAAGAAAATGATTCTCTACCAATTAAAAGTTCCAGAATTAACGAAGGAACCTGAGTAATGCGGTTTGTCCATTGATGATAGTAAAGCTACTTTACCAGCACGACTACGTGAGGCCATAGGGGAACGAAGAGTTAGATGCGGAGCATCATGATTTTGGAAAGAAAGTAACGAATGCGTTAACCGTAGGCAGAAAGAAAGAGCTGAATCAAAATCATTGGTCGAAACAACACAAGTACCTTCTGGAAGTTTTGATTTGTTGCAGTTAATGACTGCTATGAGCCAAATGATGGGACAGATGGGTGTAATGAGACAACAAAACGAACAACAGCTAGGAGAAATTAAACACGAAAAGGCACAACAAAATGAGCGACAGTTGGAGACAATAAACCAGTCAAACAAAATAATAAAGGTTGACATTCAACAACAGATGCAGAAAATTGCACAACCAATCCAAATTATGGAGCGTCAAAACGGAGGCTCAGCAGGTTGAACAAAAATTAGAAACGAAAGTTCAACAGGTTGAAGAAAAATTTCGTCAAGTTCAACAGGTTGAACGTCTCCAGAAAGAACTAACTGATGTCAAGGCAAGTGGAATAACTATGCAGTGGTTCAGACTATTCACGCGATCAAGTTAAAGCCACCAACATTCGACGGAATAGCATATTTCGGCTAGCAAATCAAAACCGTTGGAATGGTGAACATCTTGTCGCAGCGTTAGTAGTGGCTCGCAAAGGCGAAGTAGCGGTAGCTTTACAAACCATTCCAGAAAAGGATCGCAACAGCTATTTCGAAATTATGAAGGCGCTAGATCGGAAGTACGGCAGTGACCATAAGCGGAAAATCTATCCCATGTAACTGAAAAGCCGCTACCAAAAGAGAGGAGAATCATTACAGGAATTATTATCAGCAATCGAGCGTCTAGTGCATCTAGCACATACAAGTACGTCGGTCGATTACATGGAAAGGCTTAAAGTTGATGCATTCATTGACGCCATTCAAGATCCAGAGACACGCAAAGCGGTGAAGTTGTCACCTAAAGCCACCTTCTCCAAAAACATCGCTTATGCGTTGACAAATGGAACTGCAGAAGTCATCACCAAACCGTCAATGGAAATACGCCGAGTGGAAATCTACACCAGCATGAACATCGAGCGTCAGCACCAAGATACCGAGACAGAAGCGGTAAAATTAGGTGTTGGCCATGTGATAAGGACGGTCACATCTCGCGGGACTGCTGGAAAATAAGAAGAATACGGGGAGGATCACCATCTCCTATGCAGCGACGACCAAGTGGGGATCAGGCAGCGGCCAAACAAGAGGGCCAAATAACAACAGAACCGTTAAACTAAAGTGTCAGCTTAAAGCGGAAGAAGCTGACCCCCTCAACCGATTGCCCCATAACCTCCATCCGCGTATCGAAAGTAGCAAGAGGCTGAGACAGCTTAACCCTCATACGACTTTTAGGTGAAATTTCACCCATTTTACATTTTAATCCCCTATAGTTTTTTTATTATTGAGACTAACCAAACTTCATGTATTTGTTTATTAAGCGCGACAGCTCTATAAAATTTTGAGGATTTAAATACCAAATCAACATATTATTCGAATTATGGGTGAAATTTCACCTATTTATTTATTTTTGATATTACACGTATATATTGAAAATATGTGGGTGAAATTTCACCCAAGGATCACATGTGTAACTTTTTTTGAGGGTCGTGTGAGGGTTAATATTCAAAGGCGACATTGATGGCACGGACTGTATCACCACCCTGGATACGGGAGCAAATCGCACGATTGTCCGTAAAGATCTAATTTATGGAGGTTTACAAGTGGCTAATGGATTGAAGTTGAAGGCGAAAAGATCGTGAAAATAAAAATCAGAAGAACTCTTTTCCAACAAGAAGTGCTGATTGCAGATAGCTGTGACGAAAAAAGATAGCGCCAAGGATAGATGAAACGTTAGACACGTTATCAGGTGCTCGAATATTTTCGACATTAGATCTACAAAGCGGCTATTGCCAGGTGAAAGTCCTTGAGGAGGATCGCGAGAAAACAGCTTTCAGTGTGGGTAACGGGTTTTTGGCAATTTAATGTTATGCTGTTTGGATTACGTAATGCCCCTGCTACTTTTGAACGATTAATGGAGCGTGTGTTACAGGGATTACATTGGGAGATGTGCCTAATATGTCTGGACGACATCATCGTCATGGGGAAGGATTTCGACGAGCATCCAAGGACTTGGCAGAAGTTTTGGATCGGGCAAAGGCCGCCGGATTAAAGTTAAGTCCAAGGAAGTGTCAGTTGTTCAGAACTGAAGTAAAATATTAGGGTCATCTGGTAACGACCAACGGAATTCGCACTGACGAAGAACAAATCGCAGCGGTAAGGGATTGGCCAAGACCTAAAAATGTACACGAATTACGGAGTTTTCTGGGATTGTGCACTTATTATAAACGATTCGTGCCGGGATTCGTCCACGTCGCAAAAAGTGTACATGAGTTAACCAGGAAAAATAAAGCATTCGAATGGACGAATGACCAGGAAGAAGCATTCGTGGAGCTACAGAGACGATTGTGTGTCGCGACAATCCTAGCATACTCTATACCCAACGTGGAATTTATTTTGCATTCCGATGCAAGCAATGACGGTAAAGGAGGAGTGTTATCACAGAAAACGAGTGGCCAAGAACGAGTTATTGCATACTACTTGAAAACATTATCAAAACCGGAGCTTAATTATTGTATAACACGAAAAGAATTGTTGGGTGTAGTGGGATGCGTTAAGCATTTCCATAAGTACATTTGTGGCCAAAAATTCCATTTACGGATAGATCATGGCACTTTACGGTGGCTGTTATAATTCAAGAAATCAGAGGACGGGAAGCGCACACGGAAATGCCGACGCATTATCAAGACGACCACTTCCAGTAGAATGTTAACATTGTGGTCACGTTGATGAAGCAAAGGAAGGCATCACCGACGTTAGGCTTACTCAAGTACTGCCTGATGAGGAGTGGACCGACAAAATGATCAGGGGTGCTGTTCTTGAACATTACGAAAACTTTCGTATTGCGAGTTAGTGTCCAAAGTATTACGAAAACCCTAAAATCGTATTCTTGAAATCGGATTACGAAAATTTTCGCAACGGAACGTTACTAAAATTTTCGTAATGGTTTTTTCGTTTACTATTGCATTTCGTAATGAAATCATTTGGATTTTTGTGTTAATTATATTGATGTTCATAAAACTCAATATTTTCTATTCTCAGTATTTTACAAAAAAAGTGAAAGCAAAGGAATGGGTACGAAGGGCCGAATGTCGAAGGGCCGAATGTGTCGAAGGGCCGAAAGTGTCAAAGTGCCGAATATCGAAGGGCCGAATAGGTCGATGGGTCGAAGGGCCGATTTTTTTTTTTTTTTTTTTTTGTTTTTAGAAATATAATTTTTAAAACTTGTTGTTTTAAGGAATATTTGGAAATTTTTTTTTGTCAAATATAAATTAATTTCTTATGAATTTATGTATTTTATTATATTTATTCTTTGGATATTCTATCGAAAAAAATATTGCGTTAATTGAGGTTGTTTATATTTTGCGTTCATTTTGGTATTATCAAGTGAAAAAATATTTGTACATAATAGGTATTTTACCAAAACCAAGTCTTATTATATCAATATAAATGGAATATATAGTAAATGTAGAATGTCGAGGTATACACTTTTGTGTTACTTTTGTATTACTTTTGTAGTATAACCCGCTCGTATATAATAACAAAAAGCGAAGGTTATTTTTTTCAAATATGCGTACCAAATGTAAATAGATTTTAAATAAGAAAAAAGAATTTTGTCATAAAATGTCATAAAATTTCAATTTACTCCTGTTCTTTTAACTGATGATAATATTCATTCTTTTCGAACGATGTTATTTTCTAGACCATTATATAGTTTATTACTATTGTTTTAGAAAAACAAAAATTAAGTGGTGGAATTTGTCTTTTGGAACAAAAAATCCTAATTATCGGTCGGCTTTCTTTCAATCTCATTATACGAAAATGTATTATTTTGCTCTACACGACGAATACATAAAAAACAAAGGGATGGAAAAATTTTTGAAGGGTGGATCTACAAAAAAGAGTTTTATTGATGTGTCCATGTACATAGTCATAAATAAATAATGTTGTATTATGTGTTTTGGTTATTCTATATATCTATTTACATCATGGACAAATATATCTAGAAAAAGAAAAGATAAGAGAAAGAAAACAAAAATATCTAGAAAAAGAAGAAAAGCTCAAGAAGAGAAACTAACTTCTGGAATTATAATTTTAAATAAAATTTGTGTAATTATTACAATTTGTTTTTTATTAATTGAATATGAATCATCTTGATGTATAGATAAGTGTAGATAAATGCCTGCTCATATAAAAAAAACTTAAAATAATGGACATAGCAAAACTTACTTGGGTATGTAAATTTTGCATCACAAAATATTGCAATTACATAAAGTTCCAATTATAAAATATTGCAATATAAAATCTTGCATAACAATTTCCCGTACTTTTTTTCTCTATTCTGAAATAAATTGAAGAAAAATGACATCGACTAATTTAACTTGGAATTGTAGAGGCTAACGGCTTCGGTAACTCTCACGGGCACGCGGTAGGTCGCTGCGCCCCCCCGCTTAGCCCTCCGAGGGGCTTTAGATTTGAGATTCGGGGGACGTAGGAGCGGATTATATAGAATAAAAGGATTACCAAAATATATAATGTTGTAATTTATGATTGGATGAATGGAAAACATCAATAAAACTCTTTTTTGTAGATCCACCCTTTAAAAATCTTTCCATCCCTTTGTTTGTTACGTGTTCGTCGTGCAGAGAAAAAAAATACATTTTCGTATTTTTTTTTTTTTTTTTTTTTTTTGTTTTTCGTCCCTGCCCAAAAGCGGCTAGCACTACGACCTAAAAGATCTTTTGTGCTGTTGGGTACTGTTACTCCAGGAGCTTCTCCACCTCTCTAATAAAGGCGAGAATGCTATTTATAGAGGCCAATTTACATTTCTCCGGGGTCAGATACCTCTCTTCAAAATGAATCCACCTCCGTGTGCACAGAGCAACACACTCACATAGTATGTGTTCTGCGGTTTCTGTCTCTTCCAAACAGAGTCGGCACTCCGTCTCTGTGGACAGGTTCATTTTGTTCAAATGATATCTCAGGTTACAGTGACCTGAGAGAAAACTCACAAGTTTCCTAATATTTCCTTTGCTGAAATTGATCGCCAAATTTTTGTGGTGAAATGGTCTGATCAAAGATTTGGCTTGTCTGAGGCCGGGAATACAGTTCCAATAAGTCAAGCACTGTATTTTTTCCCATTTACTGATTGTGTAGGTTGCAGAAGCCCACGGGATACCACAAAAAGGCTCAGGGCCAATGAGTGTAGTCGACGAGTCTGCCCGTGCAAGTTCGTCGGCTATCTCATTTCCAGTGATGCCCATGTGACCAGGCACCCACCACAACCTTACTTTGTTTTGACAAGAGAGAGATTGTAGCAGTTTATAACAACTTTGAACCGACTTGGAAACCAAGCAGTTAGAAGCCAATGCTTTCAGTGCTGCTTGGCTGTCAGACAAAATGTGGATGGATGCGCCTTTAAGACCTTTGGTCATAATAATAGAGGCGCAGATTTCGATGGCGTGAATTTCGGCTAGAAAAACACTGGGGTAAGTACCCAGTGATTTCGATATTTTGTGATTGGGTCCAAAGACACCAATGCCGACTCCACTATCCATTTTTGATCCATCAGTGTACCAGACTAGGCTGTTAGGTTCCATCTGCGGTAACCCAGTATCCCAGTCTGTTCTATCGGGGATTGTTACCACGAAATTCCTGCCAAAGCAGAGTTCTTTCGGCATAACGTCCGGGACACTAAAGAACATATTCAGGTCTGGAAGTTCATTCAAAATGTCCAGGTGACCCATATGGTCATCATGACTGTATTGATTCGCGAGCTTCAATCTAGCTGCACAGGTAGCAGCTGATTTTTTGACGTGGATATGAAGTGGAGTGAGCCCGATGAGAGCTTCCATTGCCGCCGTAGGGCAGGTGCGCATAGCACCTGTAATTCCGAGACATGCTAGTCTCTGTAATGAGGTCAGCTTGTTCATAATAACTTTTTGCTGTACCTTAGGCCACCAAACTATTGCCCCATATGTTACAATTGGCCTCACTATCATGATGTACATCCAGTAAATCATTTTTGAGTTCAGGCCCCAGGTCCTGCCGAACATACGCCGGCAGGCCCACATGGCCCTGGCCGCGCGTTCGGTAGTTAAAGTAATATGAGAGTTCCAAGTTAGTTTCTTATCTAGGACAACACCCAGATATTTGACTTCATTGGAGTATCCGATATTTATATTATTAAGACTAATTGAACCAAGGTTCAAATTACGTCTTTTGGTGAAGGGCACCAGGACTGTTTTGCTAGGGTTAATCGAAAGGCCCTCCCCAGTGCACCAATTCGAAATAACAAGCAAAGCCTGTTGCATGCTGGCGGACATCGTACGTTCATGCCCTCCAGAGACTATGATAACCAAATCGTCCGCATAACCAATGGCATCGTACCCAAGTAGATGTAAATTATCAAGCAACTCGTCGATCACGAGTGACCACAGCAAAGGGGACAGGACACCGCCCTGCGGACACCCTCTTGCTGCCGTAATCGTGACTGACTCATTACCTAATTTAGATGTAATCTTCCTACTAACCAACATGGAACTAATCCAGTGGTTAGTCGGATCGTCAATACCTCTACGCTTGATTGCCCTAGCAATTGAGTCGTATCCAGTATTGTCAAAAGCTCCCTCAATATCCAGAAATGCACACAGAGCAATTTCTTTCGAGCGATAGGCTGCTTCAATCTTGGTGACAAGTAGATGCAGCGCACCCTCTGTGGATTTGCCTTTCCTATAGGCGAATTGATTTGGATTTAGAGGTCTGGTTGCCGTTAACCAGTCTCTGATATGAAGATCTATAAGTCGTTCCATGGTTTTAAGAATAAACGATGTAAGACTGATAGGTCGAAAGGACTTAGGAAGTTCACATGGCCGATTGCCAGGCTTTGGGATAAAAACCACGTTTACTTGACTCCAAGCCTGTGGTATGTGGCCCCAATTGAAGCTAGTTCTAAACAAGGCCACCAGAGCAGGGGTAATCAAGTCCAGGCCCCTTTGAAGGAGGGCTGGGAAGATTCCATCCCCTCCTGGAGCCTTGAAAGGCTGAAAAGAGTTAATGGCCCATTTGACTTTATCCGGAGTAAAAAGCTTACCGGATAAACTATTAACCCAACCCATATTTACACCCATGTGTGTACCAGATATGGAGTTAGTGATTGTATTTGTGTCGCAAACAGTGCAGCCCGGAAAGTGCACTTGAAGCAGGGTTTCGAGCGACTCTTTGCGACCTGATGTATAACTACCATCGGATTTCAGAAGAAGCCCAATCCCGTTGGACTGATCTTTAGCTAGAACTTTATGGAGTCGAGCAGCTGTAGGTATATCCTCGATATTTCCACAGTTTTTCCTCCACGTGAGGCGTTTGGAACGCCTTAGTTCTGTGTTGTAACTGGTTAGGGCTTGCCTATATTCATTCCACTCATTGGAATGCTTTGCCCTATTAAATAATTTCCTAACCTTCTTACGAAGTTTAGCCAGCTGTTCGTTCCACCATGGAACTTTGCGATTAACCACAACGTTACGCACCACACAGCTGCTTTCGTAGGAAGATAGGAGCACGTCATTAAGCAGACCAGCTGCGGTTTCTAGGTCACTAATTGAATTCAAAGATGTTGGCAGCATGTCTGCTTTGATAAATAAAATATCCCTATATGTTTTCCAATTTGTAGAACAAGGGATACGACGCTCTGTTGCCTGTATGATCACTCCCGGTATATCGAACCTGATGTGCATGTGGTCCGACAGAGAAGCTTCGCTTGAAACATGCCAGTTTGCAACAGAGTTGGAAATAAACTGACTTGACAAAGTGAGGTCCAACACCTCTCGCCGAGTCGAGTTTATGAAAGTGGGGTTCGAACCTTTATTTAAAATGTCTATGTGACTACTCATAAGATAATTTAAAAGGGACTCACCTCTGCCATTTGTATCACTGCTGCCCCAAATGATATGGTGTGCATTAGCATCGCAGCCTATGATGAAATGCTTGTTTTTTAGGTTGCAGTAATTGTAACATTTTCGTATAGTGAGATTGAAAGAAAGCCGACCGATAATTAGGATTCATTATTTACTTTTTTTTCTAAAACAATAGTAATAAACTATATAATGTTCTAGAAAATAACATCGTTGGTAAATGAAAGAATATCAGTTTAAAAAACAGGAGGAAATTGAATTTTTATGACATTTTATGACAAAATTCTTTTTTCTTATTTAAAATCTATTTACATTTAGTACGCATATTTGAAAAAAATAACCTTCGCTTTTTGTTATTATATACGAGCGGGTTATACTACAAAAGTAATACAAAAGTAACACAAAAGTGTATACCTCGACATTCTACATACATATACTATATATTCCATTTATATTGATATAATAAGACTTGGTGTTGGTAAAATACCTATTATGTACAAATATTTTTTCACTTTATAATACCAAAAGGAACGCAGTAATATAAACTACCTCAATTAATACAATATTTTTTTCGATAGAATATCCAAAGATTAAATATAATAAAATACATGAATTCATAAGAAATTAATTTATATTTGACAAAAAAAAAATGACCAAAAACAACAAATTTCAAAAGATATATTTCTAAAAACAAAAAAAAAAAAATTCGGCCCTTCGACCTATTCGGCCCTTCAACCGATTCGGCCCTTCGACACATTCGGCCCTTCACCCATTCGGCCCTTCGACCCATTCGGCCCTTCGAATTTCGGCCCTTCGGCATTCGGCCCTTCGACACATTCGGCCCTTCGACACATTCGGCCCTTCGACATTCGGCCCTTTGATATCATTCCAAAGCAAAAGCGTACCTTTTTTTCTTTGTTTCACGTGTTCTTAAAAATATGTATTATTTATTTCGAGATAACGATGTACATAACTATATGCATTCGGTTTTGTTTACTACCTAACTAGAACAAAAGGATATTTTCTGCTAAATTTTTGTATTTACATGTCGTACGTATACCTAAATCTTGGGATATTTTTTTTAATGCATGACCACTATCTAATTTTAAACAATACGTGTAAAGTACTTTTCATACCAGGCGCCTCGCCTAGAAATATTTAGTTACCACAAATGCGAAGCTGAGACCCTTTCATACCGGTGGCGTTGGCTTTGAACATTCGGTTGCTATCAAATATTTTATTTAGGTCTATTTTACACGTGAATTATAGCAAGAACGGAGATATACTAAAATTGTAACGTACATATGAGCTACATTTTTTGGTAAGTATGAAACAATTGTTCAAAAAATATGATTTGTAGGTTATGTTGGCAAAGCACTTCGCTTTGTACTACATACTATAAAATCTCGCAGTCGAGTGTGGAACGCATTGCCTTGGCTTTTGTAGATAACTTCATTGCAATATATTTTTTTTTTTTTTTTTAAATTATCACTTAAAAATAAATTATTTTTGAACAAATTGAATTTATTACTATAAAATCAAACGGTATCAATCGAATAAAACTAATTTACATAGTTAAAAAACGAAATAAAAAATTTTAATTTACGAAGCTCAAAGCCGAGGCGCCTGGTATGAAAAGTACTTAAGGGTATGAGATTTTTCGCAATTGACAATTGGCTATAGCGGACAAAATTGAATATGTGATTCCATACAATAAAAATATGTTATTTAAAGCTATATTGCCTATTTAACTTTAATATTTATTTGTTAAAATTGTAATTATTGGAAATTAATTAATGCAATGTGTAATTTAAAGTATGATTTTTATCATTCATTAAGTTAATTTGGAATAATTTGGTTTTATCATTTTAAATGCCCTGTCTTCAAACATTACGAAAATTTTCGTAATGCACAATATTTTCGTAATAGTAATGGTGAAATCATAAATTAGTATTCTTGAAACCATTACGAAAATTACGAAGAGAGGAATAAAAAACTAAGAAGATTTCGAAAGAGATGATTAAACATGTTAGTATAACTGAGAATATTAAACGAAGCGGACGCTTTCTTTACTTAAAATTAATAATTGTTGTGAATTTTTGTCAATATTAGCTTATTTATTTAATATTAAATTAAATATCTTAAAAATGATTGTGTATGCTACTTTTTCTTTTAAAGGGAAAATTACTTCGGTTTTAAAAGACCAATGTATTGAAATCTTGTCAAAAATGGTCAAAACTTTGTTTGATCCAAAACCACTTTTCTCGACGTTTTGAAAGTCCTTGAGTCCGAAAAAGCAAAAAAAAAATAAATTGTCTGTCCGTCTTTCTGGACGTCTGGATGTCTATACCCATGATATCTCGAGAATCGCTTATCCGATTTAGAATTTTTTTTCCAAAAATCTGTTTTTACGGTACGACGGTACCTATGATTGTATGATGGTACGATTGCACGATGATATAATGTTATGTCGTGTATGATGGCATGATGGTTTGATGGTATGGTAGTACGATGATATGATCCTATGCAATGCCACTATATAAAAAGCCATGAAAAAAAACTTGTAGTGGTGTTAAGGGAATAAAGATTTTTATTTTCCTAAGGAACGTAAACCAAATCATATGGGATTTTGTGTTGCCTTTATTTTCAATTTAAATGAAAATTTTTATTGATAAATAGAAATAATTTTAAATTAAATACAATCTGTTTCGTCGGCAAGTGACCCCTTATGTGTTGGTGATACCTTTTCACATTTTTCATCATATCTCTCAAGTTATTGGCTCGATTTTAATTCGGTTTACGGTTTTTGAAAGCTTATGAGTCACTTTATTGGTTATTTTGCACACTAAGCCAGGTTTTTGTAAAGAATGTAACAAATTATGGGAAAATTACATTTTTTTACTTAAACGATTTTTTTACTTAAAAAAACCTCTACGTTTAAAAAAAATGAACTGTAAGTCGAAAAAATGTCCCATGACACGGTTATTTTATTTATAATTATTAATCTACAGCATAATATTTACAAATTCACAAAACATTGTTACTACCTAACTCACAAAATATTCGAACAGCAATTTGTCGATAAAATGGCGTTTGTAGCCGTTTAGGTATAGTGATGTTATCTAACCAAATCTTTTAAATGATCGAAAACTCAAATTGGTAAGTAATAATAAATAGTTAAGTTGTTCGCTAACCGATCGTGTGACACTATGTACTCTCAGTGTTCTGTGTTTTAACAATTTTGAGGTTGTGTGATAGTTAAAAGGACAGTTTGTGTTAATTAAACGCGTAATCATTACAATGACATATTTGCGTGATCTACCACCTTCTCATGTAGCCGATATGCATTTTGTAAACCTGTTCTTTAATGTAAATGCACGCGCTGCTGTCGAAAAATACAGGCGTCGATATCCAGCAGGCCAGTACTTGTGTATAGGACATTCATTACAATACATCGACGTTTTTCCGAACAAGGATTATTCCAACAACAACACGAGTCCAGCGTGAATATTAACGTACACGTTGGAAGAGGATTTATTAGGATTAATACGCGCTGACCCTACGACAAGTATCAGTCGCCTGTCGATAAGATTAGGCATATCGAGGTCAAGGAGGCCTTATTCCTTATCACTTCCATCGTGCTCAACATCTAGGAGATGTGGACCATCATGCCAGATCAGTTTTTTTGTAACTGGATAATTTCACAGCAAAGAAGTGATGTCAATTTTATAAGGAGAATATTGTGGACAGATGAAGCTACTTTCACCAGGGGGGTATAACAAATTATAGAAATCTCCATATTTGCGCCGTCGAAAATCCACACATCGCAAGGGAGACAGCTTTCCAGAGCCAATTTTCAATAAATGTATGGGCGGGAATGATCCACGATTAACTTATCGGACCTTACGTGCTACTAAACAGGCTTGATCAACACGTATCATTAGAATTTTCAGGAATCACGTTGTCTTTGCTCATGGAAAAAGTGCCATTGTTGAGGAGAAGGTGAATGCAGCTGCAATTAGATGGAGCTCCAGCACATTTTGCAAAGAAAATACGTGATCATTTGAATGAAAATTATCCACGGTGGATCGGTAGAGGAGGTCCGCCATGGTCCCCTGATCTTACGCCCCTAGATTTTTATTTCTGACAGCAATAATTTTCGCTGCTGCAGCAGAAACAAGAGGCAACCCTTAACAATTGCGTTGGACAACAACTAGTGTGATCAGGAGAGCCTTTGTTTGTTTACAAGAGGGTGGAGAGCATTTCGAACATGTCATTTAATTAAAAATGTTTAATAAATTGTAATAAAAATTGTTTTTATTGATTATTAATAAAACAGTAATTTTTTTATTTCTTTGACTTTAATTTAAACATCTTTTTTGTTTAATTTCCCTACTTTCTCTAGGTAATTTTTGCGCGGTATTTTTAAGAGTTAGCTAGTAACAAAGTTTTGTCAATTTGTAGATATGCTGTAGATTAATAATAATAATTAAAATAATTAACTTAAAGGGACATTTTCTCGACTTACAGTTCAGTGTCTTAAAAAGTAGTGATTTTCTTAAGTAAAAAAAAATGTTATTTTTCCGTAATTTTTTACATTCTTTAAAAAAACCTGGCTAATTGCGCAAACTGTCAAATAAAGTTACTCATAAAGTTTCAAAAACCGCAAACAGAATTAAAATCGAGCCCATAACTTGAAAAGGAGAACCCATTTTAAAGGATTTTTTGCGATAATTTTACTTAAATATTCCGAATTTTCCGGCCGGTCACTTGACGACGAAACACATTGTATATCTTGCAGCTTGCACAGAATTTTAATTGAAATTAATAAAATTTTAATTAACAATTTTGCATTTTAGTAAATTGATTTTTAGGGAAATCGTTATCGTTCGTGTTTTTTTTTAAATTTCTTTTCATAGATTACTAGATTAGTTTTATTATAAATCATGGCTGTATATGTAGTAGCACTGGTAAAGTAATACAACTAATCTAGTAATCTACGAAATGAAATTTTTTAAAAAAGCATGAAGCCTGACGATGTTTGAGAATAAAAATCAGTTTAATAAAACGCAAAATTGTGAATTAAAATTTTATTAATTTTAATTAAAATTGAGGACAAGCTGCAATTCGATATATTTAATTTAAAATTATTTATATTTATCAATAAAAATGTTCATTTAAATTGAAAATAAAGACAACACAAAATAATTCCAATATGATTTTGTTTATGTTTCATAGGAAAATAAAAATCTTTATTCCCCTAGCCTAATGTCACGGCTATTTATGTAGTGGCATTGTCCTATGATTCAATGACGATATGATTTTAGATCGTATTATCTTACGATACTATTATGGTATGATGGTATGATTGTATGACTTTACGTACCATATTAGTATTAGCCGCCTGTGACGGTATATCAATCCAATTCCAATTACAACACGCGACATTTAAAAATACATCCCAAATTGTTAATAAGTATTGTAGCTATTACCCTTATTTTTAAGAAAATAATAAACTTACCATAAGCAAATAGGTACCCTTTTTTTTGTGGTAATAAAATAATAAATATTTAGCGAAACGTAAATACATATTATTTTTAACCATCAACAGAAATTATTGAGTTTTATGAACGGCCTTATTTGAATATAATTAAAATAAAAATCTAAATGATTTCATTACGAAATGCAATAAGGAACAAAAAAACCATCCGAAAATTTTAGTAACGTTCCGTTGCGAAAATTTTCGTAATCCGGATTTCAAGAATACCATTTTAGGAACTTACATTTTCATCTTCTCTCTCGAAATTTTATTATTTCTTTTTTTTTCTCTTCGTTATATTCTTAATGGTTTCAAAAATACTAAATTATGATTTCACCATTACTATTACGAAAATAGCATTACGAAAATTTTCGGTTACGAAATTTTTTCAAAACGCCCAAAACCAAGTTAACAGCAAGTTAACAAATATGTATCAATTCATCCTTAAAAGCCCTTACTCTTTGGTTTAAGGTTTATTTAAGGTAAAATCATCCTTAAAAGCCTTTAATCTCGAACTACTTTTACATCAAATGTTCAAATGCTAATTGTGGCAGCGGCCGCTGGACATCACCATTAGGTGTAATATCTTTAGCAAAACCTTACATAACTAAAGTTATTCCCAAAAAACTAAAGTTATTCACAAAATTGTATCTGTCCTAGGACGGGCTGTACCCACTAGTGTTATATAATTCTGGAAGCTTTCAAAATTGCCTTTCAAACAAAGCTTACTGTAATCTGATTAAATATTTGCAAATATTCAAGAGAAACTTTTAAATTTAAATCTTTTTACTTTTGGAAGCTTTTATTCTTCATTCTTTTAATATACTACATTACAAAAATTAGCTATTATTAAAGTACGTTCATATTTCTTAAGTGAAATTAACGACTGTAGTCGTCATGGTCGTTTACAGTATTTTATACTGCACCCCGATTCTCTAAATAAATAAAATAACATGTTAACGTTAAAACTTGTAAAAAGCAACGCTTACCTTTATTATTTTGCAATCTTTTGGTATTATTTTAGTATAGTAGTAGCCAAGTGGAAAAATGGGAAACTTATTAAAGTAAGCTTTGCTTTTTACAAGTTTTCACGTTTACACGATAATATTATATATGTATATATATATATTATATATTATATATTATATATTATATATTATATCTTTTAATATACTACAAAACAAAAATTAGCTATTATTAAAGTACGTTCATATTTCCTAAGTGAAATTAACGACCGTAGTCGTCATGGTCGTTTACAGTATTTTATACTGCACCCTGATTCTCTAAATAAATAAAATAACATGTTAACGTGAAAACTTGTAAAAAGCAACGCTTACCTTTAATATTTTGCAATCTTTTGGTATTATTTTAGTAGTAGCCAAGTGGAAAAATGGGAAACTTATTAAAGTAAGCTTTGCTTTTTACAAGTTTTCACGTTTACACGATAATATTATTTTTTAGAGAATAAGGGTGCTGTAATAAACAGTTGATGTTAACGAAAAATTTATTAATAGCTAGAATAGATGATTTTAATTAAATTTGCACTTTTTGCTCATGCCTTTGCTGTAAAGAATGGTTCACATACGAAGATAAAAACGAACGCGCAATTAAGGTTATGGCCAGAGGCCTTCATCCAACGTGTACGAAGGAGGACATAATTGAGGACCTAAAGGCAAGAGATCTGCAAATAGAAGATGCAGTAAACATCCTAAAACGAGAGAGAGGTGAGAACAATCAAGTCAAAAAAAGGGGGCTTCCACTCTTCATGCTTATGTTTAACAAAAAGGAGAAAGTTGAAAACATCTTCAACATCAAAGCAATTCTCAATATGAGGGTTAAAATAGAACCGCTTAAGAAAAACACGAGGCTAATACCTCAATGCAAAAAATGCCAAGGTTTCAATCACACGCAAAAATATTGCAGACGGGAGCCAAGATGCGTAAAATGTGCTGGAAAACACAACGCGAAAGAGTGTACAGAAAGTAGAAACACCCCTGCAAAATGTATAAACTGTAAAGGGCATCATCCTGCAAATTATAGAGGCTGTGAAGTAGCCAAAGAACTTCAAAGACTAAGAAACAAAATGCATCAGTTTCCTCAAAACCCTAGGGTTACCAGAGAAGAGAAACCTACCAAAAAACCAAGCAGAGCCAAAACCACCAGGTATAGGTACAGAGCGGAAAAGTTATTCACAAATTATACAGCAATCATCTAATGTTACGAATGATAACCCCCTTGAAAGGATTTGTCGAAGCATAGAAGCCATAAATATACGGCTAGCAAAACAAGAACGTGGTCTAGAAACTTTATATATGCGTCTAGATATGCATCAAACCTTGAACGTGGCAACATCCCTCATATACTAAAATGAGCGGATCATTAAGAATTGTCACCTGGAACGTGAACGGACTAGCGCAACATGTTCTAGAGCTAGAAATTTTTCTAAATTTAGAAAAAATAGATATCTGCCTTATATCGCAGAGCCATTTGACAAAAACATCATTTATTAAAATACGTGATTATGAATGTTACCATGCTGTTCACCCAGGAGGAAAACCCAGAGGAGGATCAACAGTAATAGTGAAAAAGAATCTCAAACACTATGAAGAACCTAGTATAGAAGAAGAAAGTATGCAAGTTAAAACCATAAAAGTTGAAAATAACAATAATTGTTAATTCCAGCAAATACTGTGCTTAGGTTGTAAGGCTAAGCGTTTGCTTGATTAACGAATTTGTCTAATTAAATTACCGCTGGTGGGGTTTAATTAAACGGAGAATTAGAAACTACACGTTTGGTGATTAAGTTTATTCTGGTTTATTATTAATTAATTTCGAGTTTATATACAAATTCATAAAATGCTTAATAATTAGTTTTTATAATGTTGTTTATATGCTATAATGTATGATATTCATGTAATTAGAATCATTTGAATACAGATGTTGTTGTTGTACTCGACAGGAAGTAATATTATATGCATACGGATAGGAAGTAATATTATATGCATACGAAGAAAAGTAAATTTGTGACACATGTTAATTTACTTGAATTGTAAACTAAGCAAAATGTTATAATCTTTAATGTATATTTAAAGAAAATACGTAATTCCATGTTAAGCCTTTTATCTGGTTGTTTGTAATGCGGATCCTCTGTATGTGTCGCGCATAATTCTTTAGATGTCCGCTATGTATTTTACAGAATATGGCGCTGCTACAAGTTGTTGGTATTAAACATGAGGGAGTGGTTCCAGAGGTTGAGCCGGGTGTTGATGTGCTAGCAAATTCATTCTTCTGAATATACAGCAAGCGATGATAAAGAGAGCCGCTGGTATTACTAGATAAATTGCTGCATAGTGATGGTAATCGTGTATGTTAACCTTTGCTTCTGATGTCATTAGTGACCTCTTTTGGTCTTGAATGACGGCCTCAATTGCCTCGATTCCTGGAAATTTCGAAGTTGATGTGTGGTTTATGATGTCTGTAACATTTATCATCTCGCTCAGGTTGAATGACGGCAAAAAGGAAAATTTGTACTTGCTGCTGAATGTTTTGTATCCTGACACTGTAAATGTATCACCTTTGAGGATACAGTTTGCATGCAGCTCCAGGATTCCCTCACCATGAATGGATGTGGTTGTGGTTTCAAATGTGCCATCAATTTCATGTTCGCAAATTACATTGCAAGTTGTTCTTGAGCTAGTTACAAAGATCCATGCGTTATATCTGTGTAGAGGAATCCAAATAGTGGTGATTGCTCTTTGAAGTATATGGCAGCTTGTTGGTATTTCGCCATCCTGTTTGAGTAACTGCATTTCACATATGCTTTCATTGGAGATGTAGTCATACAGCGGCTGACGTGTGTTGCAGAGATATTCTCCATTTAGATGAGTGCAAGCGTTGAATTCATGAGTAGAGAGTGGCATGTATTTATCCTGATGACTTGTTACCATCAAATAACTTGAGGACGGCTGAATATACACATAATTTCTTTGATGTAGCGTGGGCACCGGTATTATGTTATATAAGGTGTATCGGGTTCTCTGTACCAACGGGATTTTAACCTCGAAGATTATGATTTCCTGAATTTTTATGGTTTTGACCGTGGTGATTTTATATATATGAGCTATATCTCTATTACGAAATGGTATGTCTTGGCTTGGTTTGAGATTATCGACTATCTGTCTGGTTTGCTCCTGAAGTTGGTGTGGTGTTAATATGAGTGGACTAAGTTTGCCTTGGTGTACTTCCGTTATGGTATCGATTACTGCTGATTGGAATGTGCGGAGTTTCATCATTTCCAACATTGTGTGAAGAGCAATGTCAGTGAATTCTTCATGAAATATGAGGTCTGTTATTATTTGTTTAAGAGCTTCGAATCTTTGATTTGTTTCTTCGTGGTCGCGCTTGATGATGTTCACTGTCGTTTCTATTATAGATATCTGTTGCTGTAAAAGTTTCTGGTGATGTTGTTGGTTTAGATTAAGCTTTGCTATGCTTTCTTTGTAGGAATTTCCGGCACGTTGATCAAGTACGCCAAATAGCTCATTGGCGATGGTACCAACGAAGTCAAACGGTGATCTTTTTTGAAGGGCTCTGTCATTTCTTCCCAACATATTCAGTATTTCGTTTTGCTCTTCTAAGTCGATGTAGAGGTTCCGCATTTGGGATGAAATTAATCCACAGTGTATCATATGTGTATATGTAGACTTGGAGTGTGTTGTATTTTTGCATAATTCATTTAGCTGCCGAGTGGATTTTTCCAAATGGTTGAGCTCGGTCCAATATACTGTTAGATTGAAGTATGTTATTAGTTTCCATTCTCCATTGATTAAACTGCTTTGACTAATTTTGTCAAAGTAGATGCCCGGATGAGACGAGAACTTGGATATGTTGTAACTGGATGTTGTTTCTGATACCACCATTCCTAATATACAGAATATTGACAGCGTGTACAGCAAGAGATTTGATTTTGTGCTTGCTCTGGTTACTCGTCTCTGTGGTGGGTTTTGTGTTTCCTTCTGGTTTGAAACATCTGTGACCATACCGTGTTGATCTGTTGCTTGTGGCTCGTCTACTGGTAGAACGGATACTTTGGTAATTGCTCTTTTATAGAGAGCATTTCCCGGGCCACGTATTGAAACTACGCGAACCAATCCGTCTGGTCCCGGGTGTGTTTCAACAATTCTACCTCTTACCCATTTTGTGGGAGGTAGATTGTCTTCAATTAAGAGCACAAGATTGCCCACTTGTATTTGTGGCCTTGATTGTAGCCATTTTGGTCGTTGTTGTAGTCTTCGCAAATATTCGTTACTCCATTTTTTTCAAAAATCTTGTTTCAGTTTTTGTAGCATCTGCCATCTTGACAAGCGATGTATGTTTGAATCTGCTAGATTTTCTTCTGGCACTGCAGTTAGTGATGAGCCGATTAAAAAATGGCCAGGTGTTAGAACTTCAAGGTCTGCTATATCACTGGACATTGGACATATTGGCCTTGAATTTAGAATGGCCTCTATTTGATTTAACAGTGTTGTTAATTCTTCATAGGTGAGCGTTGCATTTCCCATGATCTTTTTTAGGTGGGTCTTCACTGATTTGACACCAGCTTCCCATAGCCCACCAAAATGGGATGATGCAGGTGGTTGAAAATGCCAAGTTATTCCCTCTGTTGCTAATTGTTGAGCGACAATATCGCTGAAGTTAGCTGTTTTTTGTATCCTTGTTAGCTGATTATTAGCTCCAACAAAATTCGTACCGTTGTCACTATATATGTGAGTACATAATCCACGCCTGGATGTGAACCTTTTAAGGGCCGCAATAAATGCTTCTGTGGTGAGATCCGTTACTGTTTCTACATGTATTGCTTTGGTTGATAAGCAAATGAAGATTGCAATGTATGCCTTGTAAGTTTTACCTCCTCTGCCTTTGGTTGTTTTTATTTGCACGGGACCTGCATAATCCAGTCCGGTATGCGTAAATGGTCTTGTTGGCTGAACTCGTGCGTATGGTAGGTTTCCCATCAACTGGTTACTTCCTGGCTTGATTTTGAATCTGTGGCATACAATGCATTTTGAAATTACTGATTTAGTTGTCGTTGTGCCTCTTATAATCCAATACTTTTTCCGGATGAAGGAGAGGGTGAGTTCGATCCCACCATGCATCATTTTCAAATGTGCATGATTGATTAAGCTTTTACTCAATTGGTGGTGGGCAGGAAGAATGGCTGGATGTTTCTCTTCGTAGCTTAAAAATGATTTTTGCAGCCTGCCCCCTACTCGTAGAATTCCCTCTGGATCCAGAAATGGATTTAATGACAATAACTTGCTTTTCTTATCTATTGGATTGTTTTTCATTAGCTGAGTTATTTCCGCGTTGTAATAATTTCGTTGTGTATGCTTCACGATAATCTTCTCAGCCTCATTTAGATCATATTTGTTGACCTTGATTTTTCTACACCTTTTTATAAAATTTATTACAGTTCTAACAATCCGTTTTAGTTTAGTGAAACTGGATATTTTATTTATTAAGTGAACTATCCTATCATCATCCTCTGTGATGGTAGTGAAGTTGATATTTTTTAGTTCTGTTGGTTGTTGTTTTTCTGGTTCAAGACAGTTTTGTATGTTTGGCGGGTATTCGTGCTTGATTTTGAGCCAATGTGGTCCTGACCACCAGAGCTTATGATTTATCAGTTCATCAACCGTTATTCCGCGGCTCGCGCAATCAGCTGGGTTGTCGCCTGATTTGATGTGGCGCCATTGATGTGGTTCGGTAAAATTCCTAATCTCCGATACTCTGTTGGCAACATAAGTTTTATATTTCTGAATATCTCCTTGTATCCATGACAGCACTATGGTTGAATCGGTCCATGCGATAGTTGTTGCTTGCTGTATTTCTAATGCTTGTTTTACTTCATTAAGAAGTTTAGCCAATAAGAGAGTGCCATTTAGTTCCAGCCTTGGTAATGTTACTTTTGATTTCGTTGGCGCGACTCTTGTTTTGGCTGCTATAAGGTTGATGCTCACTTCACTTTCTTTATTGATTACTTTTAGGTAGACGCAGGCGGCATAGGCTTGTTCTGAAGCATCGCTGAAGCCGTGAACCTCAATCTGTGATTCAGGTGTGTAATTTATCCATCTTGGAACTTTTATGTCACTGAGAAGCTGTAGTTTGTCTTTAAAGTTTAACCATTGTTGACCTATGGCTTCAGGAACCGGTTCATCCCATGTGAGACCCATGAGCCACATTTTTTGTAACATTATCTTTGGTGTTATTATTACTGGTGCTAGCCATCCTAATGGATCAAATAGCTTAGCAGTCGTGGAGAGAATAATTCGCTTCGTCAACTTGCCACTTGGAATTGGTACGTTTATATTAAACTCAAATACATCCGCTTTAGGTTTCCAAAAAAGACCAAGGGCTTTTATGCTTTGATCGATTTCAATTTTATGTGATTCTGTTAGTTCTCTGTCGGCTACGTTGATTAAGACCTGTGTTTGGTTGCTTGCCCATTTTCTTAAATTAAAGCCTCCTTTTTGAAGTAGTTCCGTTAGTTGGATTTGAATGGCTGATGCTTCTTTGATTGTGTCGCAGCCTGTCATGAGATCATCGACGTAGAAATCTTTTTGTAACACCTTGCATGCCGTAGGAAAGTTCTGTCTTTCGTCTTCTGCGAGCTGGTTTAAAGTTTTTACTGCAAGATAAGTGGCAGCTGCTGTTCCGTATATTACTGTGTTAAGTTGGTACTCTTGAATCTTTTCTGAAGACGAGTTTCGCCACAGAATTCGTTGAAAGTTTCTATCTTCCTTGTTTATCCAAATCTGCCGAAACATTTTCTCTATGTCGGCCGTGAAGACATATTTGTGCTTTCGCCATCTCATTACGATATGCCACAGGTCTTGTTGTATTTTGGGACCAACATGCATTACATCATTTAATGACCGGCCGTTGGTTGTTTTGGCGGACGCGTCAAAAACTACTCTTAACTTTGTTGTAGTACTTGATGGCTTGAGGACCGCATGATGGGGCATGTAATATTTTCCTTCGTTCAACTCTGTTGGTTGAATTTTCTTCAAATGTCCGAGATATTCATATTCTTGTATGAATTCTTTGTATTGTGTGGCTAATTCGTTGTTCTTCATGAGTTGCCTTTCTAGTTGGAGAAATCTTGCTGTTGCCATCCTTTTGGAATCTTCTAGGTCTGCCTGTTGTTGGAACGGAATTTTAAGAGTGTATCTACCGTCTGATTCTCTTTTGTGGGAGTTTCGAAAATGTTGTTCACATTCTTCTTCATCAGTAGTATGTTTTCTCGGCGGATGTAGTTCCTCTATTTCCCAAAATTTCTTGAGGGTTTTCTCAATTTCATCAGTTGTATTTTCCTTTGTTGTGATTGCTACGGTTTTGGTTAACGGCTCGTCTATTGAGTGTGAATTGTTAGATCTTCCTAATATTATCCACCCAAACCTTGTACGTTGAGCAATTGGTTGTTGATTGTTTATTTTTATTATATCCGGTAATACTATATCGGCATAGTAATCTGCACCAATAAGTAAGTCTATCGGTGCTGACGTGTGGAAGTTAGGATCGGCCAACTGAGGTAGATTTTTCCAAGTCTGGCTTGTTATTGTTCTCCGTGGTTGATTGTCTGTAATTTTATTCACTACGTAAGCTTCTATTTCCAGGTTGTACCTCGATTGAAATTGAGGCATAATTGATAGTTTAGCAGCCTTTTTGATTATTTCTTTGTTGTTTGCGCAAATGCCAGTGACGTGCAATTCTGTGCTACACGTTTTTGTTTGTAGTCTGTTTACTGCGTTTGAAGTGATGAACGTGGCTTGTGAGCAAGGATCTATAATGGCACGTAAATGACAGTCTTGCCCATTCTTAGTTGTTGCCCTTACTAGTGCGGTTGGTAAGAGAATGTACGCGTCATTTGTACTAGCGTGTAATGTAGTATTACTGTTGTTTGCTGATCCGGGTTTGGTTGTTATTGATCCAATCATCTCATTGTGTAGTAGCTGGTGATGTCGTCCTTTGCATTGTTGACATGATGTATTAGCCTTACATTCGGCTAACGCGTGGTCGCTTTTAAGGCACCTTCTACATAGTTGCAATAATGATACCAGCTGATTTTTGTCAAGAATGTTCATTGCTTTAAATTTAGAACAATCTGCAAGATGATGGCTTTGGTTGCAGACAACGCAGGCTTTGGTTGGACTCGTTGTCAATAGAGATGTTTTTGTAGTAGTTGCTGGTTTACGAAAGCTTGAAGATTTTTCTCGATAAACTGCTTCTAATGACGTAAAACGCGATTCAAGGAACTTCATGAAATTTTCAAGAGTTTGAATTTCTCTTGGATTCTCTAGTGACATCTCGTATGCTCTCAGGGATTCGTGATCCAGTTTTTTGGCCAATACGTATATCACTATTTGATCCCAAGAATCAGTGTTGATTCCTAGGTGCTTGATTGCATGTAAACATTCTCTGGTCGTGTCGTATAATCCTCTTATGGCTGGTGCGGATTCGGTATTTATTGTTGGTTGTGCCATCAAGGTATGAATGTATTTGTTTACGTTCATCCTGCGATTATCGTATCTTGTTTTGATTATGTCCCATGCGGGTTCATAGTTTTCTCCCACGGATTGTAGGTGATTTATCAGCCTGGCTGCTTGACCTCCAATGTAGGTCTTTAGATAATTAATCTTGTGTGTGTTGTTAAGTGCTTGATTGTTGTGCACTAGTTGTTCAAAGACATCATGAAATGCCATCCATTTCATGTATTCTCCATTAAAGTGGGGTATTTGTATTTCGGGAAGCTTAATTTCTGCCGGTCGATTACTGCCGGCTTTATATTGTTTGTTCTTCATGATCACCTCTACTACTATTTCGTCATACGCTTTTCGTATTGTGTCGTAGTATTCATCTATGAAGTATTTTGTTGTTGTTTCATCATCCTCAGTCGCCTCCAGGCATATGTTGTCGTGAAGATCTGATACTTGATTCATCATTCTCTCCATGTGAGTTAGTGATAAATTCAATGATGCTTCAGCTTCTCCTTGTTCCAATTTATTTTTTGTGGACCTTATCTCTTTGTATAAGCTCCTCATTTTGATGTCTTGTTGTTTTAATTGTTGTTTGAATTTTGGCGATTGTCTGAATTCAAGGTTTGACTCAATTTTTGGCGTCTCGTGTAATGGACTATGCCTGAATTCGCTTGTTGATGTCTCTGGGTCAGTGTTGTTGATCTCTATAGCTGGGGTGATGCTGAGTTCTTTGAAATTGATTGCTGCATCTGCTGTTGGAAGTGGTGTGGATGGCAGCCCCGGATCGTTTAGGCGTTGTCGCATTTCCTCCATAATTTTTTGGTAATTATCTGCCACATTTTGCCTATCCTTATAGTACTGATCTGTTGACTTCAGTGGTGGTTGGAGTTCTCTGATTAAATTGTCGTCATCGATGTACGCTTTGTATATCTTCTTCAAAGCTGCTATTTTTTTCTCCAGATATGTCTACGTTTTTCGTATTGCTCCATCTTTTTTATAGTTTGTGATGAGCTGCTCTATTTCTTCTGTCTTTTGCTTTTGTTTCTGCAATAGCTGTTCCATGCCTATAGTTTTAATTGACTAAGTTGCGGCTAGTTAGTGGAACAACGGGTGTCTGTTTCACGGTGCAGTTGTTTGGATATCCGCCGGTTGTTGATTGATGTATTTGATAGATATCCCGCCGGTTGTTGATTGACGTATTTGATAAATATCCCGTCGGTTGTTGATTGACGTATTTGATAGATATCCCGTCGGTTGTTGATTGACGTATTTGATAGATATCCCGTCGGTTGTTGATTGACGTATTTGGTTGTTGCCAGTTTTAATGGCTCGAAGGACCAATGTTAATTCCAGCAAATACTGTGCTTAGGTTGTAAGGCTAAGCGTTTGCTTGATTAACGAATTTGTCTAATTAAATTATCGCTGGTGGGGTTTAATTAAACGGAGAATTAGAAACTACACGTTTGGTGATTAAGTTTATTCTGGTTTATTATTAATTAATTTCGAGTTTATATACAAATTCATAAAATGCTTAATAATTAGTTTTTATAATGTTGTTTATATGCTATAATGTATGATATTCATGTAATTAGAATCATTTGAATACAGATGTTGTTGTTGTACTCGACAGGAAGTAATATTATATGCATACGGATAGGAAGTAATATTATATGCATACGAAGAAAAGTAAATTTGTGACACATGTTAATTTACTTGAATTGTAAACTAAGCAAAATGTTATAATCTTTAATGTATATTTAAAGAAAATACGTAATTCCATGTTCACAGATGAAGTGAACAATAATAATGAATACAGTATTTCCACTATCTACTGCCCTCCACGCTATAATCTAAACAAAGAAGATTATAATAGACTCTTTAGATCACTAGGATCCAATTTTATTATTGGTGGTGACTTTAACGTAAAAAACACCTATTGGGGATCAAGACTTACAACCCATAAAGGAAAAGAGCTATTCGAAGCCGGACGAATAAATAACTGCGAGTTCCACTCTGGAGGTAAACCAACATACTGGCCTGCTGATATAAATAAAATACCAGATCTCATTGATTTCTATGTAACGAAAGGGATCTTCGAGGATTACATGTGCATCGAAAACAGCGAAGGGATATATTCCGATCATACACCTGTTTTCATGACACTCAGCACAATGATAATTAATAAGGATAACCTGCCTAAATTAACAAATAATAGAACTAACTGGGACCTATTCCAAGAACTAATTGAAATGCAAATAAATCTACGAGTGCCGATTAAAACACCGGTACAGTTGGAAGACGAACTAGAGGTATTTAACAGTACTATTCAACAAGCAGCATGGGAAAGTTCTCCTGCTAGTCAAACCGAATCCCGTAGGAACCTAAATTATCCTATTGAGGTCAGGGAGTTAGTTAGAGAGAAACGGAAGGCAAGAAAAACCTGGCAAAGGACACGCGCCCCGGAAAACAAAAAATCCTCAATTTTCTATGCAATAAACTAAAACAACTTATAAAAGATATTAAGAATGAAACTATTAACAAGTACTTAAATGGTCTCACCGAACATAAAGATACTGATTACTCTCTTACTCTTACTCTACCGTTACCTAGGCAAACAGCAACAGCAGATGAAAACATAATAGCAATTAGCAAAATTGATGAATATAATATTCGATGTGTAACATTACAGGAATTAAAAAATGAGATCAAGTGTAATTTGAACGCCAAAAAAGCTCCAGGATATGATTTAATTACTGGACAAGTCGTAAAAGCCATTCCCGAGAAGGGACTACGAAAATTGGTTCAAATTATCAATGCTGTCTTCAGACTAAAATATGTCCCACGACAATGGAAGGTTGCTGAAGTAATTATGATTCCCAAACCAGGCAAACCAGCGAACGATAAAAAGTCGTACAGACCGATTTCACTACTTCCTGTAATTTCAAAATTATTTGAAAAATTACTGCTCAAGAGACTCAAGCCAATAATAGAAGAGAGAAATTTGATTCCACCACACCAATTTGGATTTAGAGAAAATCACTCTACGATAGAACAAGTTCACAGAATAACGGATATAATCGAAGCCTCACTTGAGAATAAGAAGATATGTTCCAGCATCTTCTTAGATGTAGCACAAGCTTTCGACAAAGTTTGGCACCAAGAACTTGAATTTAAATTGCATCGAGATCTACCAAAGCAATTCTATCAAATTCTTAAATCTTATATCGCATACCGACATTTCCGTGTAAAATATAACCGAGAGTACTCTGAACTAAAGAGAATATCAGGAGGCATACCACAGGGTAGTGTACCGGGCCCTATATTGTACATCCTGTACACCAGAGATATGCCAAATACAGAAGGTGCCACCATAGCAACATTTGCAGACGATACAGCTATTCTGGCGACTGGAAAGTGTATATCAGAAGCAACGACCAAACTTCAAAAAGCAACCGACACAGTGAGTAGTTGGACAAAGAAATGGCGCATTAGCCTAAACGAAGCAAAATCGGTTCACGTAAACTTCACAAACCAGAAAGTTAACTGGATTCCAGTGAAACTTAATTCAAGGCCGGTTCCAAATGCAAATACCGCCAAATACCTCGGCATGACTCTCGATTGCAAGCTTAGATGGAAAGAGCATGTTAAAAAGAAAAAAGAAGAATTGAACATTAAATATAGGAAAATGTATTGGCTAATAGGTAGAAACTCTGAGCTTACAATACATAACAAATTGCTATTATATCAGCAAATACTTAAACCAGTATGGACCTACGGTATTCAACTTTGGGGTTGTACCAAGAAGACAAATGTACAAATGATTCAATGTTTTCAAAACAAAGTGCTGCGTGGCATTGTAAACGCACCATGGTACATTAGAAATGATAACCTCCATAGGGACTTAAACATGGAATATGTAAGTGAAGAAATACAAAATCATGCGAAGAAGCACATTCAGCGGATATCTCGGCACCAAAATGCAGACATACGAAGTTTGTTGGATACCACCAATGCAGTAAGAAGACTTCAAAGGCAGAAACCTTTGGAATTAGGCAGTTGTATTTCATTAGGATAGGGAAAAATAATTACTATGTAAATTCAAACGGGAGTAACCATTGGGCTACTGCCCGTCAAATGTGAATCTTCATTTAAGAAAGATAAATTACTAAATGATTTGTAAATCAGTTGTAATATTAAATAAAGGGAAAAAAAAAAAAAAAACTTTTTGCTCACAAAAAGATCGAATGTGATCCCACCAAAATCGTGTTAGGCTGGAAACACCGAATTAGTCAAAACGTTTTTGCTTCGAGTAGGCAAGACGATTTCTCTAAACATAGTGCACATTCAATCAATCAAATTGTTTTTAGTCAAATTGTCTCGTGTTGCTTTATAGGTTGGTGTGAATTGATTTCATAGAATACAAAATGTCGTCGGAGTCGAGGATGATTTTGTATTATGTGCTTATTATTTAATATGATAAACCAACCTAAAGATTCGGCAGTATGTATATTGTAGGTATATATATATACAGCCTTGGCCAAAATTATATAGCACCCCTCCCGAATTGCAGTATCTACAAAACGAATGAAGACAAAAATTAAAACTCAATATTTTTAGGAAATACTTTTTATATTTTATTAATTTTAGTATTTTGTAGGTCCTCCTTTGGCTTTGATGACAGCCAGGACTCTTTTATTCATCGACCGTACTAATTTTTCGCAGGTATTTCTCGATATATTTTTCCATTCCTCTGTCAGCGCACGTTTGAGGTCTTCCTTTGAAGTCATACTGCGATCCTTGATTTTTTTTTTTTAAATTGACCACAAATTTTCAATGGGATTTAGGTCTGGTGACTGGGCGGGCCAGTCCATGACTCGAATTTGTTTTTTCGAAACCAACTCATCGTAACGCGGGAAGTATGGCAGGGGGCATTATCCTGTTGATAAATTATCGAAGAACTATCCGTTTCCCCAAAGATTTGCCGAATTGAGGCATTCAATGCAGCCTCGAGGACGGTAACATAGTTGGTACGGTTCATCGGACCCTCACAAAACAACAGTTTTCCCACCCCTGATGATGCCATACAACCCCACACCATCAGTTTACCCCTCCATGCTTTACGGTAGGCACTATACAATCAGGATTGTATTCTTCCCCGACTCTTCTTCTTACGATGGTTGCGCCAGGAGTTCCAAAAATCTATAAGAATTCCATCAAATTTAACATAAATTTCTCTATTAATTCTTTTAAAATACATAGCACAATTTTTTATTTTTTTTTTGACTAATTATTTTTTAATATTTATTTTTTATATTTACCTCAAAAGTAGATTCATCTGACCAAACAACTCTCGCCCAATCCACGTCATTCCAATGTTTGTGTTCTCGAGCCCATCTCAAGCGACTTTTTATGTTGGTAAGTGAGAGCAAAGGTTTTTTTCTTGCTTTACAACATTTCAATCCAGCTTGCAGGAGCCTTCTTCTAACTGTCCGTGCCGAAATGTGAACTTCTTGTTCTGTTAAATGCTCTGCAGCTATCTCAGCAGATGTTTTTCTTCGGTTTTTGAGAGATTTTTGCACAATTTGTCGATCGTCTCTTACCGAAGTGATACGATTTCTGCCTGAGCGTAGTTTATAGGCATAGTCCCCGGTCTCTTTAACCCTTTTCAATGTAGATTGAACTGCTCCACGAGAGCATTTTAATTTTTGGGATATTTTAATTTGGCTTACACCCTGGGAATCCAACAACACAATTTGTGCCCTTATTCCTTCACTGAGTTGACACGCTTTAGGCATAATTATCACAAACAGACTTTTTTTCTCAAAAAACTTAGGAAAACTCTTTTTGATTTAACACACTTTATGTGAAGACTGCACACGATCAAATACAAAACTGAAATAAAAAAATTTTACGACGCTACAACTTCTTGTTAAGAACCTAAAACAAAACAAAAATTGGCGATTTTCAATAATTAAGGGTCGCATTCGGTGGGATGACTCGTTCGTTAACACCCATTGTTTAGAAAGACATAATATTAATATATAATGCTAATAGATAGGGGTGCTTTATATTTTTGGCCGAGGCTATATATATATATATATATATATATATATATATATATATATATATATATATATATATATATATATATATATATATATATAAATTGTTCTGTTATTGAAGTGATTGAACATTTAAACCACTATCGGACGACACGAAATTATTAATTATTGAAGCTCGAAGATCTGGAAAATCTCTTAGAGAAATTTCTACAACTTTCCATCTGAGCCATATGAGTGTGAAAAAATTACAGATAAGCTTAATCAAACACAGAGTGTGAAGAATTTGCCGAAATCCGGAAGACCACAGATCTTCGAGGCAGATAAAAGAAAGTTTTGATTTGGACATTTCTGCAAGAACCGTTCGCCGAAGGCTCAATGCAATGGACATTGGTAGGTTTATTGCTAAAAAGAAACCATTTTTGCGAAGTCGAAATATAAAGAAAAGGGTGGATTTTGCAAAAAAATCTATTGGAGCAGGAAATCTAGTTAGAACGAGAAACTTACAGCAGCAGGGTACTTGAATATCCTTAAAGACAATTTGGCTTCATCTCTTGATAAACTTGGAATTAATCAATTCGTGTTAATGCAAGAATGATGACCCAAAGCATAATGCAAAAATAACCAAGAAATATTTGGCAATCAGTGATATTGAGGTGTTAGATTGGCCTTCCAAATCACTGGTTTTAAATCCGATAGAGAATCTATGGGCAATACTGGACAAACAAATACCCATTCTCGAAAAAATAAAAGCGAATTTTTTGAAGGCTTGCGGCAGGCTTGGGAACTTATACCTCAACAAACATTAAACCACTTAGTACGAAGTATGCCTAAACGACTTTCGGCGGTTATAAGAAATAAAGGTGGGCATATTAATTATTAGTGAAAAGAAAATATTAGTTTACCATCAATCCATAGTTTGTATTCAAAATACAAATGTACACTTTATTATGTCGGAATGATATCAAAGGGCCGAATGTCGAAGGGCTGAAATTTTATTTTTTTTTTGTTTTGTTTTTAGAAATATAATTTTTAAAATTTATTGTTTTAAGGAATATTTGGTAATTTTTTTTATCAAATATAAATTAATTTCTTATGAATTTATGTAATTTATTATATTTAATCTTTGGATAGCCGTGTTTTCCATGAGAACTGCACTAGAACTCGATAAACTTTAAATTCCGTTTATTCTATGTAAAACGAAAAAAAATAAATTCATAAAGCGCGAATGTGTAATGTACTTGATAAAATTACATATTTTAAGTTTAAAAATTTCCTCCTTCAGTTATTTCATCAATATTTTCCTATTTCTTGCTGACGTCATTACACGCAACTACACTCGATAAATTCATGGGTTTATCCAGTGTAACCAAAAAAAAAGCTATAATTGTCTTTATTTATTGCTGTAACAACTTAAAATGTGTATTTATGTGAAATTCACTACACATTATCACTTTATGAATTTAATTTTTTTTCTGTTTACATAGAATAAAAGGAATTTAAAATTTATCGAGTTCTAGTGCAGTTCTCATGGAAAACACGACTGATATTCTATCGACAAAAATATTGCATTAATTGAGGTAGTTTATATTTTGCGTTCCTTTTGGTATTATCACGTGAAAAAATATTTCACCAAAACCAAGTCTTATTATATCAATATAAATGGAATATATATGTAGGTATACACATATGTATTACTTTTGTAGTATAACCGCTCGTATATAATAACAAAAGGCGAAGGTTATTTTTTTCAAATATGCATATCAAATGTTAATAGATTTTAAATAAGAAAAAATAATTTTTTCATAAAATGTCATAAAAATTCAATTTCCTCCTGTTTTTTAAACTGATGATAATATTCTTTCATTTACCAACGATGTTATTTTCTAGAATATTTTACAGTGGACTTCATCATGGCTAAAATAGAGAAGGAGTAATAAATAACAAACAAATTAAATTTGTATGTATGTACATATTGTATGTACATATTATATATGTATTATGTATGTACATACATATTTACAAAAAAAATAAAATAAAAAAAAAATAAAAAATGAAGGCAAAATGTAAATCGTAAAGTGAATTTTTGTGATTTTTAATCGTAAAGTGAGTTAGATTTTGGTAGAGTCGATTCATCGTAAAGCGATTAATCGTATTGCGAGCCCATCGTAAAGCGGGTGTTTATTGTATAGTTTATAATTATTGTTTTAGAAAAAAAAGTAAGTAATGAATCCTAATTATCGGTCGGCTTTCTTTCAATCTCACTATACGAAAATGTATTTTTTTTCTTTACACGACGAACACATAACAAACAAAGGGATCGAAAGATTTCTCAAGGGTGGATCTACAAAAAAGAGTTTTATTGATGTTTTCCATTCATCCAATCATAAATTACAACATTATGTATTTTGGTAATCCTTTTATTCTATATAATCCGCTCCTACATGCGGCACGCAGTGCGACATGTTTGCTGATCCCGGCTCCTACGTTCCCCGAATCTCAAATCTAAAGCCTCTCGGAAGACTAAGCGGAGGGGAGCGCAGCGACCTCCCGCGTGCCCGTGAGAGTTACCGAAGCCGTTAGCCTCTACAATTCCAAGTTAAATTAGTCGATATCATTTTTCTTTAATTTATTTTCCTCAGAATAGAGAAAAAAAATTTACGGGAAATTGTTATGCAAGATTTTATAATTGCAACTTTTTGTAATTGCAATATTTTGTAATGCAAAATTTACATACCCAAGTCAGTTTTCCTATGTCTCTTATTTTAAGTTGATTTTTATATGAGCAGGCATTTATCTATATACATCAAGATGGTTCAGATTCAATTAATAAAAAACAAATTGTAATAATTACTCAAATTTTATTTAAAATTATAATACCAGAAGTTAGTTTCTCTTCTTGACATAGTCTGAAAAAATATAATAAAAATTAAATTAAATTTAATTGATTAGTGGTATAAATCAATAAAGAGCTATATTATTTCCAATGCCTTAAATGAGACGTTTCCTCTTTCGGCCGTCGATTGTTTCAGCTTTTCTTCTTTTTCCAGATATTTTTGTTATCTTTCTCTTATCTTTTCTTTTTCTAGATATATTTATTTGTCCATGATGCAAATAGGTATATAGAATAACCAAAACACATAATACAACATTATTTATTTATGATTATGTACATGGGCACATCAATAAAACTCTTTTTTGTAGATCCACCCTTGAAAAATCTTTCCATCCCTTTGTTTTTTAAGCATTCGTCGTGTAGAGCAAAATAATACATGTTCGTATAATGATATTGAAAGAAAGCCGACCGATAATTAGGATTTTTTGTTCCATAACATCGTTCGAATGAATGAATATTATCATCAGTTTAAAGAACAGGAGTAAATTGAATTTTTATGACATTTTATGACAAAATTCTTTTTTCTTATTTAAAATCTATTTACATTTGGGATGCATATTTGAAAAAAATAACCTTTGCATTTTGTTATTATATATGAGCGGTTATACCATAGAAGAATTACTGGCTTTATTATGTGTGAATGGACTCATAAAGCACAATACAATTTTTGCCGTTCTACATATGTTTTATGAAACAAAATGTTTGACGTAAATTTTTTTTGCCTGATTCAGTGTGCACAATCGTATGCATTTTGGCCGCAAATCGCTTTAAGACAAGAAAAAAACGTTTTGTCTAATTCGGTGTGTTTCCAGCCTTAAGGCATTGCCACATGCACAAACGGCAAACCGGCATTTCAAACCGTCAAATCCAATTATTTTCAAAGTTGTTTGATTTTCTATATCAAAATTATTAAAAAATAGTTCGAATGTATAAGTTCTACCTTCTTCGTAGAAAACTTTATTAAAATTGATTTAATTTCATTTAAAAAACCGCAATTTTATATTTTGACGGACGGATTTTTGCTTGACGGCCGACAAAACATAAAATTGGGGTTTTTTGAATGAAATTAAATTCATTTTAATAAAATTTTCTTAAGATTAAGGTGGAATTTATAGATTTGAACTATTTATTAATAATTTTCATTTTGCAAAGTGAAGCAACTTAACCATAAATTGGGTTTGACGGTTTTAAATGCCGGTTTTCCGTTTTGCATGTGGCAATGCCTTTAGTTGAACATGTGGGACAAACAAAAAAATATTCAGTTTCTGTTGTTGCTTTCAATGTAATCTTGGATTAGATCGGTGAATATTGGAACACTTTGTATAATAGGGGCTGTAAACCATTACAAATAGTCATAAAATGAAACACGCATGTTATTCGAAAAATGTGTATCATAATTATTTTTCTTAATTTTCAGGCATTCTCTTTTTTTTCATTTAAATGTTTTATTTGATATACGTATATTTTATTGAAAACAAAAAAAATCAAATAACAATTAAAAACATTAAAATCAAAATTTATCTTATATCTTATATGATATCTATAAAATCAAAAGAAAATTAGTTTTGATAAAAATATAATGTTTCTTCTTCACGACATTCACACAGCTCTATTTCTTTGTAAGCTAGTTTTACTTTAATTTTTAATGTTAATTAATCAATTAGTGTGATTTCTAATATGCAACCGGTCCTTAGACCATTTTGAATGAGTTTTACAAATTAAGACGTAGAAGTATATAAGTATTTACGAACAATCATTCAACGAAACCGACTGATAGACAGAATTCTATAGTTTTTATCCCATTGGTATTTTAATTTTAATTTATATCATTTTAATATGTTCCGAAGATTGTAAGAGAATTTAATCCAGTGTCGAACTGATGAGCTTATGATTATCAAAAAATCAATCTTCTCATGAAGCTGCGGCGACTGGACTGATTATACGATAATTTACATTCTATATATACAGAATGTACTGTGCTGGATGTATTAGCGAATCATACTAATACAGACAAATTCTCTTACAGTTTTTCTTCTTCACGACATTCACACAGCTCTATTTCTGTGTAAGCTAATTTTACTTTCATTTTGAATGTTAATTAATTAATTAGTGTAATTTCTAATATGCAACTGGTCCTTAGACCATTTTAAATGTGTTTTACAACTTAAGACGTAGAAGTATACATATTAGTATTTACGAACTATCAATCAATGAAACCGACTGATAGACAGAATTCTATAGTTTTTATCCCATTGGTATTTTAATTTTAATTTATATGATTTTAATATGTTCTGAAGATTGTAAGAGAATTTAATCCAGTTTCGAACTGATGAGCTAAATATTTTTTTTTTCAAAAAATATTTTGTAGTTATTTTCATTTAATTATTTCAAAAGTTTATTTTTCAGACAAAATTTTTATATTAGATTTTGTTGCTACCGATTTCCTATTAAATTACAGAATATTAGATAATTCGTTCAACATGTTTGGGTTTTTTACTGGGCAAGATAATATGTCACTTTTTATTTATACCATGGTTACACAAATTAGAATAAAACTACGTAGGAAATAAGTAGCATGATGTAATGTAAACACAAAGTAGTTAAATACTTTTATTTTCTTGCTATCTGATTATTGTATATGTTACGGCTAAGTACGAAATTGATGAATGTACACATTTACCGATAAATGTAACATATTTACCAAAGTGTGAGGTAAATGTACATATAACTTGAACAAATCCAAACTTCGTACATTTCCCGGTAAATGTGCACATTCCCCATATATCTTTGGTAGATGTTGTTTTGAAGAAACCTCATGAAGTGATCAGAACTTCGGTCTTGATTAATTCAACTCCCAAATCAATTCCGAAATGAATCACTTAAGTCAATCTTCAGCTTAATCTCCAACTCGATTCCTAAACGCAATCACCAAATTAACGACCAATCCAGCCATCAATTAAATCATCAAATCAACCCTTAACCTAACTCCAAATCAACCCTTAAATAATTCCCTAACCGAACCATTGACACCCCAATGCAAGCTAACTAAATCCTAATTCTACGTCAACCTAACTTAGCTCGACCCAAAACTGAACCCTCTGCTCAAACCCACAATTATTTTCCAACCCAATCCCAAAATTAACTCGATTCGAAACTACATGCATGTATGAACTCAAGCCATCTTATTCCCTAGACAGACTGTGGTGCTAAATCGAAGTTGACACACTGCGGCTAATTTCGAAAAATTCACTAAATCGGTTTTATTAAATCGCAGTGTGTCTAGGGTATCCACTAAATCTTAAACTCGACCCCAAATTAATCCTTTACTGAACTTTTCACTCAAATCCCATTCAATTTCAACTCAAACCATATTCATTATCATAACATAATAGCAACGTACAATCATACCGTCATACGTACTGTCATACCATCAACCTTACAATCATTCGATCACACCTGTATTTCATTATACCATAAAACCATGATGTATATCCTACCATCAATTCACCATGGCTTCTTACCATCATATCATCTTAACATCGCATATCATCATATCGTCATACGATTATACTATCAGAGCATGATATCACCATACCGTCCAACCGTCATACAATTATACCGTTTTACCATCACCCTTCATACTTCCACACCATCATGCCATCGTACCATTATACAATCATACCGTCATATAATCATACCGTCATGCCATTGTACCATCATACCATCAAACCATTACACCATCAAGATCATGACATCATCATATTATCATACCACCATCACCATTACACATTTATTATATACAAACCATCATACCATCAAACCGTCGTCAAAAATCAACTCAATTTTTGAAACTTTAGAAATTCATTGGTCATGCAGTTTGCTTCGGGCCAGCGAGTGAAGCGATCGACACAGGTGAGCAAGTATGTGTTTGTATTAGATGGAGGAAGTTCTAGAATTCTACCACGTCTCAGTGGTTGTGTTCGAATCGACCAGGAGGAATCTCGAATTGCCCATGGGATGATTTTGTGTGTCTTTGGACTTTAGCACTTTGGCAGGATACACAAGACTGAGCCTAATTGCCTACGTTTTTGTTTATGCTGGGCCAAAAGTAACGAGCGGTAACCAATTTACGAGAAGCACGGACACCAGAATGCGAAATATTGTAATGTGTCGAAGATGGTTCGACGTAGGGATGCTGCGATGTATGGGCGATTATACCCAGTAGATGTTTTGCAGATGATTTCGAGGCCAGGCAGTCTAAAAACTCCGGTTTCATTGATGAACTAGTGTGACATTCGAACCAGAAAGTAAATCCTGAAGTTCTAGGTCAGCTTTTTGCATCTGTCTAAATATGTCTCGACTATGGTCGTTTCGTTGCTGGTGGTGCGGTATAGTGTGCCCATGACAGCGGGCCATGCTGAATGTTCGTGGTAAATTGACTGATGTAATCCAAGTGGCAAGATTGCCTTGCATTAAGTTAAGTTTTAGACTAAATTGTTCTAGTCAGAGGCTTGTGGTCGGTGTAAATGGTGAAGTCCCGATCCTCGACAAAATATCTGAAGTAATTGATTGCCAGATATATTACGAGTAATTCCCGATCGAATGCGGAATATTTATTTTCGGCATCCGAGAGGCTCTTGGAGAAAAATCGGTTCCCAACACTCGTTATTGCACTGTTCCAGAACTGCCCCGACGGCAGTATTTGTTCCTATTCAGTCTTAAGCGACGTGAATGTGTGTTGACATTCGTTGGGCAAATAGAAGTTCTTGGCTGTCTTGGGCTTTTGAGTAAAACTGCCAAGTGACTGTGAATTGGTGCGAGTATTTCAGCGGGTTTTGGTATGGATCGGTAGTAGTAATTTACCATTCCGACGAATCGCTGGATACTTTTAATTGAAGTCGAAGCTAGGACTACCTAAAGGCGTTAATTCCCCCTGCAGAAGGCAGAATACCATTAGGGGTGATCTTGTGACAGAGGAAATCAAGAATAGTTGCGCTAAAGGCGCATTTTGAATTCTTGATGTGAAAAAGTGGAAAAGCTGTTCCAGGTGAAGTTTGTGTTGTTCCTCATTACGCAAAGCTACAATAATATTGTTAATGTAGACGAACACGACGTCTAAATCACGTACGACTCTTCGTACATGAATCGCTGAAACGTCTGAGCGTCATTTTGTAGACCGAATCCCATTTGGGTGAATTCGAAGAGGCCAAACGAAGTCGTGATTGCCGTTTTATGAACGTCTTCAGGTGCGACGGGAATTAAGTGGTATACTCAGACAAGATCTATTTTAGAGAAAATTTTGCAGCCATGTAAGTTAATGGAGAAATTTTGTATGTGTGGTATCGGATAACGATCAGGTGTTGTGACCGTGTTTGGTCTACGATAACCCCCACATGGTCTCCAATCTTAATTTTGTTTCTTCACCATGTGAAGTGGACAAGATACGGGAGATGCAGATGGCCGGCAAATTCCTAATTCCACCATGTGCTGAAATTCTGTAAGAGCGGCTTTGTGGCGAACCTGATCTAATGTACATGTCTTGAGACTGACAGATGGCCTGCTGTGTGTGGTGGACCACGTTGTATCGAATTGGAAAATTGTAGTTCGGCTCGGCTGTAAGAGAAGAGAATTGTTTGATCAGAGGTGCTGTAACCATTGTTGACTAAGAAATGGATCGGTGTTGGTTGGTCGACACGAACCATTGTGGCATTGATTGACAGATTAGTCGCTGAATCAACCAGCCGTTTATTCTTGAGGTCAACAAGGAGGACAAATTTACACAGAAAATCGGCGCCAACGATCGGACGATTCACAGCAGTTAAAACGAAAGCATGTGTGAAGGTTCTTTTAAGTCCGAGATCCACCTGAAGAAATTTTGGGCCGTAGGTGAGGATTGTAGTGCCATTGGCGGTCGATAAAACTAGATTGGAATTTCGTTTTAAAAATGTAAAAGATTGTTTATAGTTTTCAGCTGGTATAGAAGAAAGGTCAGCGCCAGTATCGAACAAAAAGTTAAATTTATTAATTTTGCGGAATAAGTGAAGTCTTGATGACATTACCCGTAGGGTGTTTGACGCCATCATCAGTAGCCGTTGATTTATGAGTTTTTTGATGTCTGGTTTCGGGCGTCAAAGGAGGAAGAAGCCTGCGGGAAATTGCGACTCAATCGATGAATTAGATCAGTTTGCGGAGGGTGATCGTTGATCTGTAGTACGCCCGGTTACCGTGACGGCTGAAATATTTGATTGTGTCGACATCGCGTTATGGAGTTTACCAAGCCTGTCAATCCAGAATCGTTGTAGCTTCATTGACCGTGAAATGGCTTCAACCTCTTGGTTTTGTTCTGGAGAGCTCATGTTCACATTGGTCGTGTTTTTCTCGTTATCTGACATTTTGTATGTATTATGTTCAACTTTAATTAGTTTTAGTAAAGCGGAATGTTTACCGAATGAGATACCCCCGAATTACTGGCCAAGTAGTGCCACCTCGTCTTGGGGGTGAGGAGGGGGAGGGGGGGGGGGGTCTCGTTAAAATTCTTAATGAATGAAAAATGATCAAAATGAAAATGTAATTAGTAATAAAATAAGTTCACAGTGCACATTGCGATTACAGCAACCAATAAATTGAAACAAAACAACCATATATAGTGAGTGGATTTGAAATTCGGGCAAAGAGCATTTTAGATTTTAATATTAAATAAAATTCAGATAAAAGTATTTTTATTTTTTATTTTTTTTTGTATGTGGTAAATTATAATATAAACAACAGAATTTCAATAAGACATTGTTCTAAATAACTCCTTAAATCTACAAATTTGATTATTTCACTTGATTCTTCTAATTATTACATTGATTTAATATTCGCGCAAATCACTTATTTTTCAAGAAAACGAATACCTAGGAACATTTACAGATTGTTTGTTTCCTATACAGTCATGTTTTCCTCGCTGCGTTGGTATGCCTAACAGTAAATAGGCGCGTTCTTTTTATTTTTGAATATGTTTGCTGCGAACTAATTGTGGCGGTGAGTGAATAAAAAAAATGAATGAATGAATGTATACTTGAATAAATGAGCAGGCCGCTACACAATATTTGTGTAAAATTTGGTTTAAATCGGTCAAGGCGTGTGAATTTGTTTAAATATCATACATAGAAACACTCACTTTTTTATACAGTCAGCCAAATAAGTCTGCGTACGCCCTTTTAGTATATGAAAAATCATAAAAATGCGTATTTTAATCTATTTCAAATAAAATTATTAACAAAAACTAGTGAAACTATGTATTTATATTTGTTTGTATACAATTCAATAAATTTTTTTATTCGACATAGATTAAGATATACATTTTTATGGTTTTTTACAAACCAAAGAGGCGTACGCAGACTTATTTGGTTTACTGTATATAGATTGCTCAACTGCCCACTAAACCTAAACCCTAATTCAACCCCAACTTAACCCCAACTCCCTAATTTGATCCGCAAACGGAATCCAACTCTACGCCAAACTCAATCCTCAAACCAGCATTAATAAAAAATTGGTCAACTGCTTACTATGCTCTAATCCAACCCAATTCAACTTAAACTCAACCCGCAAACTGACCCCTAACGTTACCTTCAAATCAATCATAAACTCAATGCCCAATTCAATAATTAAACCACCTTATATAAAAAATTTGTAAATATTTATATAAGCAAGTGCTTTGGAGCAATTCGTATGGCAGGTACCCCACCCTCTTGGTGTAAAGTTTCCAAAAGCTTTTCAAATCCCCGCCTTGACCATAGAAACAGATTGGCGAAAAAAATTGCAAATCGAACAAGCCGTTATCGTTATCTTTTTTAGAGGCATGTACTTTCAAAACGTCAAGAAAAGTGATTTTGGAGCAACCAAATTTTTCGTCATTTTTGGCAGGATTCCAATACTTTGGTCTTTTTAGACCGAAGTAAATATTTTTGTGACATTTTCATTATTCTCTATGAGGTTGATTAATAATTCGCAGCAAATTCAAATACTGTGAAGAGAGTTTCCTCTCTTGATGTACATGTTGGAATATGTAATACATATATTCTGTAAACATGCAGAATTCTGCATGTTGCCTCTGTTCCTAGTTTATCGATATACTTATCGACAGACGTGGTTAAGTTAGGTTAGAGTGGCTATCCTAAGGACCGGCATAGACACAAAAATGGTCCGTGACCACACCACATACAAATTTTAAAAATAAAAAAACTATTGATTAAATGTTTTTGCAATTATTAATATTTATTGTGAACATGATTGATGTGATGTTCACAATAAACTCTTCAATAAGAGTTCAAATTAATGTTTTAGTATTATTATATGAAAGTTTAAGCAAGTTATTAAAAAATATGAGGTGCCTCTGAAAATTCTTTTTTCTCGGCGTGCATTATCGGGAAAAAATTATATTTTTGTAAAGTTTATGAGTGTAGTTTGTATATACCATATATCTAAAAAATTAATTATTTCATTATTAAAAAAATATAAAAAGTACATACTTATGTATTTTGTATCATCAAGATCACAATTTAGACTGGTATACCTCCGATATTCCATTTTCCTCTTGCATCCATAATTCATCCTCTCTATATCTGATGATTGGTACCCATTTTGGTGAGCGATGTAATTAATGTTCCCCAGCTCTATATTGTAGTTTTCATCGGGCATTGGAATACTGTTTAGCCTATGGATCATGTGGCGATATGCTGCTATCTTTTGTTGATACGGGTGATGCGACTTTTGATGAATCGTTTGGCACGTTTGTGTAGGGTTTCTGAGAGAAAAAGAAAATATCGGACCTTTCTACAGTGACCAGACAAAGAATAGTGTTAATTGTCCAGCATGAATGGACTAGGGCAGTGATTCTCAACCTTTTTTTTGTTGCGGCACACTTTTAACGATTTCAAAATTTGGCGGCACACAAAGAAAAAGATAAGTTTAAAAATTATTTACTTACCTATAAACACACTGCGTAAAATAGTTTATGATAATAATTTTAAATGTACGAAATAAAATAATATGTACTACAAAAATGCACAAAAGTGCCGAGGCACAGTGGTTGAGAACCATTGGACTAGGGATTTGGCCTTAGCACCTCATAACAAGAAATAAAAACAAACAAAATGAACTATTGTGCCCTGTAAGAAGGATTTGTTAGTAGCGTGGTTGATCAATGGCGCGTGGTCAACAGAAGAGACGAGGACGCATTTAAGCAGTGCATTCGCCTGCCTGTAATTAGGCCGCTGACCGAACTACCATTGATTGGGCCCCTTTAGGTGTTAGTTACAAACATACTTACCACTCAGGATTGATTCTTCTGTCAGCAAAACAATTTTTTCTAATTTGTACACTGCATTTCAAGTTTTTAGAAGTAATTAGAATGGATCAAAAAGAATGATCCAAGTATGATCAATTTAATAGTATGTACTAACTAGAATAGAACAGACTGGAATGAAAATAATGACTAGAATGAATATTTAGTGTTCTTCGGCCACTTTTTATACAAAATTTAGCAAGTCAACAATCACAAAATTTCACGCATTATACTTTATTTTTTTTTTTTTTTTAATCTATGCAACCTTTTTCTGGGGCTCAAGGCACTCCCAACTCTTTCGCAGTGTAATTTTACCGTCCTTACTTTACGCAGTAGTAGCCAAATCGAGGAGGTACGGTTATAGATAATTGCATTGCTTCATGGCAACCTGTAGTGCTGACATGAAAGCTGGCTCGGCCCATGGATTCTGCACTCTCAACAGGGGGTCACAGTTGTGTTCATCGTCATCACCGATCGTAATCAGATAATGAAAAACCGCTTTTGCATCCCGCCCCTGTCGGGATTCGAACCCGGTACCTCCCGATCCAAACGCCGCAGCTTTAACCACTGCGCCGTTTGCTCGGTCACTATACGTATATAAAGGTAAAAAAAAATAAAAATTATGTATGCTGTATTATTATTTTTACTTTATTTCTTATTGATTTCCGTTGTCGTTTTTTATGTTTCTTAAAAAAAATAAAATTATTTTATAACGGCCGGATTTCCAATTTTCTTTGTACGCCATATTATATTTCTTTAATTTTTATTATTTTATTTCTGTAAATTTATTTTCATAAATACAATTTTTCTGAATCAGCATACTTTCTCTACATATACCCGCTGATGTCAACTACTTCAGGTAGTTAGATCCTATCCTACTTACCCGTGGTCAATATAATAATTGGTGGTAGAAGTTACAATTGTGTTTTCGAATCCTTTCTTCGGAAGTCTAACAGTTCGTAGGCTACCTTACCCACTCGAAACCTTACCCACTTTAACGGCCAAGAATTTCTTTGCCAGTTTTGCGGAATAGTTCTTTACTGCGCTGCTCTGGCTGAAATTGTGAACATACACCGCCTGCCCTACATTACATTGCCGGTCAACGGACCGCAGATTATGGGGCGTTTGTTTGGTGGGCCTGATGTAGATGGAACAACGCTAGCTCTTGAGTCGACGCCAGCCGATCGTCGTTACTCCACAGCATAGTTGCTAATGTCATGATTCCCTAATATCCGTAGCAATTTAACTGTGAGCCATGGGTAGCCATATGTTGCCTCAATATTAAATAGGCGGGTGAAAATACGCTGGATGTGTGTACCATATTTCGCAATGCGGTCGCAATTTCTGGAGGAAACTCGCGAAACATTGGATTGCGGGGAATATACAAGAGTGTAAAAGTGATTGTCACCATGTTTCGCAAGACGGACTGGGAAAGCTTGGAGGTGAACTGTTTTCCGTTGTCTGTATGTATCACTTCTGGTACGGAGTATACTGGAAATACTTCTCCCTCCGAATACTCTACAACTTTTCTAGACCCCCCAAAGGCATAAATAACACAAGTCGTGAATAGTGATCCAATACAATAAGAATGTTCGAGTTACCAGATTTTTACCGTGGGTTAGGTCCTACAAAGTCGAGATACAATTTTTGAAAAGGTCTCTCGAACTCCCTATACACACTCATTGATGGTTTTAGAGTCATGTTCATCGCTTTGGTTTGTTTACGTATCTGGCAGTGCTGTACACATCCCTTTACACCACGAGCTAACGTGGGCCAGTACACAATCACGCTGCCACTGGTGGTGCAACCATAACGTATGTCCGTCTGCTGGTCTGGATCTTTTCCTGCTATCAATAATTTTTCGTCCAATATCTTCAGATCAGAGTTCGCAAAAATGCCCTCTTCGACTGGCCTCAATAATCCATTATAGTCATCCTCTGTGAAGCATTGAGATTGTAAATCAATTTGCAGAGGTGACCCACTCGAAACCAGTTCTGCTGTCTCGCTGGTAATTACCAGGGATAACGCGGTCTCAATTCGGAAGTTATAACCCTGTAGTTTTAAATCCCCAACCTACCGGACCCCCTGGGTCATCAACTATTGTAAACTGGCATGATCAGATGATTACAAAGCCATACTCTTCCATATATGCTCTAAACTTCTTTACACATAGTATGGCACCCAGACACTCTAACTCGGTTATTATATCCGTTGAGCTTTATTTAGCTTAGGTGAACAGAATTCAATTGGATGTTCAGTATTGTCATCATTATTTTGGAACAGTGCGCTACCTACTCTAGTGGTTGTATATAAAAAGTGTGGTCATAATCAGGGTGTACAAGCACAGGTGCTGATGTCAAACAACTCTCCAGCTATTCAGAAGCCACCTGGGCCTGTTCATTCTATTTAATGGCAGCTTTTGGCTTTAGCAAATTTGTACAGTATGATGTATTTGGCCATTTTTGCGTCAGGGAACTTTTGGATGGCTTGAACCAAATACTATAGCAGATTTCATAGAGACGTCTTGTGTCGAATAAATACTAATTCAAATTAGTTGGGTGTAAAAAATACCTAATTGGGCGCAGAAATTATATCGAACAATACAGTGAGCTCCTCCGAAATCTACTTAAAACCACAAAAACAATTTACTCTCCAACTAATGCGAGATTGTTTTGAGCGAGGTAAAAAATATAAATTTAGAAAAATTTTCGTGTGTGAAATTAGTTAGTATGAGCTGGAACCGGTGAGTATGATTCAAACAAGGTTAGCTCGATCTTTCGAGTCACGTGTTCGTGACGTCATATAATTCCGCCAAGTGTTTTTAAATAAATAAAGAAAAAGTGAAGGAAACATTATTGTGTTTTTTTTTTATTTTTCGTTTTTTTACTTGTTGTTGTAGTTTATACGTCGCTTTTAATACTAGAGTTGTGTGTCGTCACAACAAAAAATGGTCATTTGTTTACATATTTAGAGCTAAACTAAAATTGATTGAATCATGACCAGTCGAATTACATCATAATCGGTAGAGAAATATCCATCCTACTTAGCCATATTCCAGAACTTCATCTAAAAATCATTTGAAGATCCCATTTCCATTGTACAAGTCGAATTTCATCACAATCGGTTGAGAAATAACAGAGTTCCTTGCCAATTAACCATATTCCAGAAATCTTCTAAATATCATTTTAGAATCCCATTTCTATCGCACGTGTCGAATTTTATCATAATTGATTAAGAAATAGCTGGTTAAGAAATAGCCAAATTTCATCCTACTTGGGCATATTCCAGAACATCATCTAAAAATCATTTGAAGATCCCATTTCCATCGTACACGTCGAATTTTATTATAATTGGTTGAGAAATAACCGAGTTCCCTCCTAATTGACCATATTCCAGAACTTCTTATAAATATCATTCTAGAATCCCATTTCTATCGCACGTGTCGAATTTCATCATATTTGGTGAAGAAATACCCAAGTTCCATCCTGCTTGGCCATATTCCAGAACTTCATCTAAAAATCATTTGAAGATCCCATTTCCATCGTACAACTTAAATTTAATCAAAATCGGTTAAGAAATAGACAAGTTTCATCATACTTGGCCATATTCCAGAACTTTATCTAAAAATCGTTTTAAAATTTCCATCGTACAAGTCGAATTTACTTGGCCATATTCCAGAACTTCTTCCAAATATCATTTTAGAGTCCAATTACCAATCTACAAACCGAATTACATCATAATTGGTTGAAAAATAGGCAAGTGCCATCCTACTTGGCCATATTCCATAACTTCATCTAAAAATTAATTGAAGATCCCATTTCCATCGTACAAGTCGAATTTCATAATAATCGGTTGAGAAATAACCGAGTTCCTTCCTAATTGATCTTATTCCAGAACTTCTTCTAAATATCATTTTAGAATGCCATTTCTATCGCAAGTGTCAAATTTCATCAAAATCGGTGAAGAAATAGACAAGTTCCATTATACTTGGCCATAATTCAGAACTTCTTGATACTCTTAGAGCAAAGTCAATTCAAAGTCATACGCAAATCAAAAACAAATTTATGATAGTAAATGGGACTCTGATTTAAAGAGAGTAAGAAGATATAAAGTTATTACAGTTCTACTGTATTTTCCTGTTGTTGTTGTTTTATTTTTTGAAAATAAAAATTCACGAGACGTCGCGATATTGTATCGTTTTTGCTTAAGCCTTGTCTGGATCCCTGCTTGAAAACAAATTTTGGCTTCTCGACGTTGATAGTTAAATTGGTTGCTTTCAACCGTGCGGCCACTATTTCGAGCAGTTTTATATATTCTTCAAGAGTTGACGAAGTAACTAACAGCTCATCAAGTTAAACAAATACCCGATCTTGCAGCTCGTGTGAGATGACCTTATAAATAAGCCTACACATGGTTTGTGCGACATTACATAAACCAAATGGAATGACCTTAAATCGGTATAACGGCCTTCCGGGCAGAGAAATGAAGGAAGGGTTAAATGCGATCTGCCAGAAAACATCTTCAAATCGAGAGTGGAGATGTATCTGGTATTTTCCAGGCGACTCAACAATCTATCTTTACTTGGTAATGGATACGCTTCTTTGACCTTGACTGCATTGACTTTCCTAGCATCCAGGCATAGTCGGAGTTTTCCGTTACTTTTTGACACCACAGTTACAGGGGAATTCGAAGGGCTGGAAGACTTCTATAAACCCCAGGCTCAGCATCCGCTCGATCTCCTGATCCAAGTTCTTTTGAACTGCCGGGGATACCGCATAATAATGCTGCTTAACAGGCTTGGCATCGCCCGTATCTATCTCATTATCGAGAATGTGAGTTCCTAAGCCTACCTAGTTGTGCTGATGATGGAAACCAGGGCTTCACTAAATCCAACTGCTGTTGTTGGGTTTCCGTCAGAATGTGATGTTCAATATCATCCTCAGTTGTTGGGGTTGGTTATTCTGAGTTTTCTGGATCGTGCTCAACTCTGACACTGAGATTTGGAGTCCAAATGATAGTTTGGTCCCGTGCTCAGGTATAATGCCTGTGACTGTGAATGTCACCAGTACAGTAACATTTCCTAGAATCTCCTCTACTCTTCCACTGGTAGTTTGCACTTGGGTTGGAGATGGGTGATATGTTAGATAAGTTACATTTCTCAAGTAACTGTTCGCCTCTGCATCCTAATACACTGTTGTTGGCTCCGGAATCCAACAGTCCTCCCAACTACTGTCCACAAATTGGGACAGTAGCATAGTTAACTGGTTCTTGCATGTAAATATTCCTTACTCTGTTTGTTGTCGAAAAAAGGTTAGGAACTAAGGAGACTGAAAAGCCAGCGAGCATTAGAGTGAGCCTCACCGCTATAAGCACAATGGCCCGGTTCTACTTTTTGTTTTAATACCAATGGACAATCCATGTTACCGTCGCTACCACGACCATCAGTTCATTCCATTTTTTGACAACTTCAATTTTGAAGAACACCATTTTTTAATAAATTTACTTAAATCTACTTAAAAAAAGAATACTTGCATGAAAACACAAACACAAAAAATATATATATGTTACCGATGTTTTTCGACCTAAATTGGCCGCCACTTTGTAATAGAGGTTAGGTACAAGACCTCACCCCTCGCTGTTTCATAGAACTGGTCTTGTTGTCCATCTCACCACAGCTTTATACTCCTGCTATCTCAGGAGGATGGCGTGTATAACCCTTATTTACATACCTGCCGATATTCTTACCTATTTTTGCTTTCAGGTCACCCACACAAACAGTTATCAATTGTCAATTTATCTTTTTTTTCCCAAATACACAATAATAAACACGATTTCCTTTAACAGTCTCTTAATTAAATAAACTAATACAAATTTTGTTATGAACTTCAGATTATGGAAATTACGAACAAATATAAATACACATCTTCTGTACAGTATAATAATAACAAAAAAAAAATGTCCATATAATAGTATTGCAATAATAGACATCAATAACCCAGTTTTATTTAACGAGAAATTTAATAAAATGATTTTATTAATTTCGTCGATCAATGAATGGTTTTCCAAACTTTTCGTTTTATAGCAAGTATGTAATACAATATTTGCAAAATGGATTAAAATGAGGATCAATTCACACCCATTTTCCCATGATATTCAAAATATCGGAGTTATTGCAGCCAGTTAAACCCAGACCTTTGTAAAATTCAAAGTTGTATAATCAAATTATTAGGATCTCATAACGATGTACGAGATTGTAATGGAAATAATTTAGTTTGAAAGTGGGTTATAATAGGGCTCGTCACGAGCATTTCGTATTTGCGTATTTCGTAAATTTGACGTCTCTTCTGATTGGTTTAAATTATTTCCCCTAAATAAGCAAGAAACTATTTTCGTAATTTCTTTAGCGTATATGGTTATTGCTGGATTTAAAATTTTTTCTGTGATTACTGGTGAATTTTGAGAGTAAATTAAATTAATTTATTGTTTATATGTACTTAACTTTACCGTTGTCGCCTTCAGTATTATCTTTTTGGTATGAATTTTAAATTATATGAAAATGAGCTGCCGACAATCTTTTTTTTTTTTTTTTTTTTTTTTTAATCTATGCAATCTTTTTCTGGGGCTCAAGGCACTCCCAACTCTTTCGCAGTTAATTTTACCGTCCTACTTTACGCAGTAGTAGCCAAATCGAGGACGTACGGCTATAGACCCGCTTTGTATAAACCACCTGCACATTGCATTGCTTCATGCCAACCTATGTATAGTGCTGACATGAAAGGTGGGTCGGCCCATGGATTCTGCACTCTCAACAGGGGGTCATAGTTGTGTTCATCGTCATCACCGATCGTAATCGGATGATGAAAAATCCCTTTTGCATCCCGCCCCTATCGGGATTCGAACCCGGTACCTCCCGATCCAAACGCCGCAGCTTTAACCACTGCGCCGTTTGCTCGGGCCGACAATCTTGCCCCATTTCCCAAAATTTGCATTCTTATTTATTTCTATTTATTAAAAATCACAAGTAATCACAGAAGATCCATTGTTTAACAGCTAAAATATGTTAGATTTAACTGAGTGTTAAAGAAAAGCAATACGTAGTTTACATGAAACTATCTTAAAACCTATGAAAATAATTTAATTTTAATAAATAAATCTTTAAAAAAAACTCAAACGACGAAATACCCAACCTAAAGATTACGAATTTTCTATTTACATATTTGCGATTTAATTTTGTATTTAATTTTCACAAAAACAATTTACCGGCTTAGCTTAGCAGTAAGAGATTTTAATTAAATTATTAATAGAAATCATTTAATAAATATTTGTAATAATCACAACAAAAAATTGTATCTATTGATACAAAATATAGTTTGTTTTTCAACAAAGCGTAGAGAATTTGTCTAAGTAGTTTCAATCTATAATTTTCAGATTTTAACTCATGCTGAAAAACATTCTTACGAAAATATTTACGCAAATAAGTAGCCTGTGAGCATGTTTATTTTTGACGTTTCTTGCTTATTTAGGAGAAATAATTTGAACCAATTAGAAGAGACACGAAATTACGAAATTCGCAAATACGAAATGCTCGTGACGAGCCCTAATGATTTCTGAAGTCGACTATTTACTGATATTGAGTTACAAAGAACTTTGTTAAAGCTGTTCAGGTTAGTGTTACTATTTTTTCACTAGCTCATACAGTCAATTGATTTAGCCTAGTAGTTTTACTTCGCAATTGCAATTTGTTCTGCCCTGACTCCTGAATTTCTGTTATGACGTGATTGATTGTATTTATATATCCATGCTTGTTTTATTCAAGCTTGTTTTGTTTATATCTATGCTTGTTTTGTTCAAGACTACAGCAGTCTGGTTTCAAAAATAACAACTGTGCAGATATTACATTATTGCAGTCTTTACAAATAAATTTGCTCAATTGACTAAATTTTTGGAATTATCGATTTTTACCAACTTATCGAATATTGCTGCCATATTTTCCCATTACTAAAGTCCGCGACAAGCGTAAGCTTCTTTTTCCTGAAAAAATGTCGCTATATTTTCGTTTTAAATAAAATTAAAATACACATTAAATAGCAAGTGGCTTTTTCGACCTGGAATTCAAATAACTGGAACTTCCAATTGGCTTAGAAGCCAAACCTACTATTGCGCACTGTACTACTGTAACGTTTAGCCAAATTTACTCAAAAATTGTAATGAAACGAATTAGTAATTTAGACATGCCATATGAACTTATGGCATCACAATTACATCTTACTTCATGAAGGGCAGTTTCCGAAGATCTTTTGATAAATTTGTTGAAAACGATTGAAGATGGTATTTTAAAATACATTGTTACATACATATAAATTAAATAAATGTTTCTAAAAATTTTAGAAAGCTATAGAGAAATTAGCCTAAATGACTCAGGATCCAAATAGGATCATTTCCCAAGTCACTTTAATTAATACTAGGCATACTATATTGTGTTTTTTCTGATATTTTGAAGAAAAAATTATGATAATAATTTAACCAGAGTATCAGAGTGGGTAATGCAAGTAAACTGTTAAATAAATGCAGCAAAACGAGATACGTTCCTGAAATATATTTATCTAAATTTGACGATATTTTGAATAAAACTATTTTTTTATCATTTTTGGTGTTTTCCCTATTTATAATTTCATTGAGTACATTTACGGTAAAATGAATAAATTAAAAATATGCGGGAAAACCCGCTTAACGCTGCCCCGTTTAGCGCTGATTCGCTATTACGCTCTCGCTCAGTTTTTATTATTTTATTTTCGTACATTCTTTGTTTCGCTTATTTTCATACAGTATATTTTTTATTTATTCATTTTACCGTAAATTTGTCGTGTATTTAATGAAATTATATAGGGAAACCACCAAAAATGATAAAAAGATAGTTTTATTCAAAATATCGTTAAATTTTGCTGAATATATTTCAGGAATGTACCTCGAGCGTTAGCACCAATTTAAAAATGAAAAGAAAACTTGAATTTAGTTTTTTCTATATATTCCAAAATTATTGCTTTCTTTTCGTTAAAACCTTCTCGTTCTCGACCGAATGTAGCACGCAATACTATTTTCAATTTAAAAAATTCAAAAAAACAAATTTAATTGGCTGACCCGCTGTCTACACTAAGCAAATCCACTGATATTTTCTATCATGATATAAATTTTATCATTGTATGTTTGTATATATTATACGCATTTTGACACTATTAGCAAATTCGCCAACTCGGATATTGTAACCAAGCGGAAGCGACGTAATGAAATTATGAATATTTGCATTTTTTGCCGCTTCAATAACTTCGGATTGTGAAACTTCGGCTTTACTGCTACCATAAGCAATATTATCGGTAATTGTTCGATCGAATAAGGCCGGCTCTTGAGACACAATACCCAATTGTGATCGCAGTTGTCTAAACGATAGAGATGATACTTCTTTACTGCCGATTGAAATATTTCCATCGATCACATCGTAAAACCGTTCAATTAATTGAATACATGTAGATTTGCCGCATCCAGATTGCCCGACTAAATAATGCAATCGTTTGTCCTTTGAGCACATTTAAATTTAATTTATTCAACACTTTTATATCAGGATGTGATGGATACAAGAAATCAACGTCTTTATATGATATATTTCCTTCTGCTTTCCATTCATCTAAGCTTGAATCGATTCTCTCGGGTTCCTTGATTTTAGGCCCGCGTTCTAAAATCTGGAATATTTTAGCGGCTGATGTTAATCCCTTTTGCAAATTTGGAGCAAACGCTAATGTATTGGCTATTGAAACGGTACCCATAATTAAAGCTTGGGCTACTTTGAATACGTCAGCATATTATACACCGTTATTGGCGACCAAATATCCACCGTAGTACATAAAAGCCGCGAAGGCAAAAAACATAATTGATCGGGCTAACCCATAAACAAGCCCTCTAAGATGTGTGCCACGTTTGAATACCTTTAGCGGAGGCGCCAGGATATCCATATATTTCATATGGAACATTTTTCTTTTCCCAATGACACTACCGTTCTGATGCTTGATACAACTTCTACATAGATAATTTTTTTATGAAAATATTTCTTCTCAAAACCCAAACATTTTTCATATAAGTAAATGTCTGATTAGCGGCATCTATGTGGTTGCAAAAAATCATAAAAGCGAAGAGAAGCGAAGTCTGTTATCTGTTGAGGTATTAATCATTCATTTTGAAGTTTGCAATTTGTCAAAATAATAAAAAAAAATGATTGACAGTTCTCATTTTTAAACTAAATATCGATGTGTCGATAAGTTTCAAATTTTATATTACGAAAACAACAAAAAATTACTATGGTTGACAAATTTTTTTGGATTCGATTTTGTTTTCACCGCCATAGCCACTGTATTTTGATAGTGCCATTAAATAATATTGGTAGAAAACTTGGATTTTTTTGCATGGGAACGATAAGTTTTTTTTATATGTTAAAGGAGTATTTCTTTGCTAATATCGTGAAGAAAAACAACAACAAAAACTAAAATCTGAAAACAAGATCGAAACGCAGAGCGAAAACAATACTGTGAATGCAAGGTAAGGAAAAAAATAAGGAGTCTTCGAAATGTACAAAATAAAAAATTAAGACCGAGTAAAAAAAAACATCTGGAAGCGCTGTTGTTGAAGATAAAAAAACTTGGTTTTTGTACGACTTTTGGACGAGGTGATGGTTCTCCATATTGTACAATTTTCTGAAAAATTTTCTTCAACAAATTATTTTTACCATAACCACAACTGGCAGGTGTTAAAAAGCCACTAATTTTTTAGTATTGAAATAATTTTTTTTGACATTTGAAGATATTATTTTGATAGTGAAATACCCAGCTATGATATTTTTTGGATAGATATTTGTCAATACTTTGAAAAAAAAACATGTACAAACATAAAATTGCTGATAGAAAATATCAGTGAATTTGCATAGTGTAGACGGCGAGTGAGAAAATAAAAATTTAATTTTTTCGGTTCTAAATAACTTTTTCGGACGAAAAAAAATGAAATTTTCAGCCAATTAAGATTTTAACGAAAACAAAGCAATAATTTTGGAATTATACAGAAAAAACAAAATCCGATTTTTCTTTTCGTTTTTCAATGAGTAAAGCTTTAACCGGGGTTTTGCTGTATACGAAAATAAAATAATAAAAACTGAGCAAGAGCATAATAGCGAATCAGTCCTGAACCAAGCTGATAATTAGTGCGTTCGTTTATGGTGAATTAACTGAAGTGATTTGTCCGTTCGTTTGGTATTCTTCAATTCAGTTAAAAATATTGAGCTACTGATTTATCTGAATAATAATTTTGCTTGGGTAGGTAATTCAGATAATTGTTTTTGTTATTTTTTGACATTATTTTGTTTTACGCATTGGAGAATTGATCCAAGAAAATGGTCGATTAACTTTAAAATTTAATTATTTTATAACACAAGCCAATTACTTTTTAACGATTTGACATTTTTCTGAATTATAGCAAACGAACGACCAATTCACTTCAGTAGCTTAATTATCTGAATATTTACTCAATTATCGGAATAGTAACTCAATATCAATTCAGTTAATTCATCACAAACGAACGTGCTTAATACCTGAGCGAGAATACCAATTTAAAGTTGAAGTATTTTTTTATTGTAATTAGACAACTAATGATTGTTTCTTTTAATTCTAGACTATGATTGTTTCTTTTAACTCTAAATAAATATCATTATTATTTTAATATTTATTAATTAATTACGAAGCAATATTTTAGCAATTATAAAATAGCATATTAGTAAAATTGTTTAAAAAATCTAATAGAACTAGACATTTTTAATTTTACTTATTAATTAAATTGATTAATTTATAAACTACTAATAGATAGCTAGAATTTATTTTATTATTACAACTTTATAAAATATATACAATTTTTTAAATTTTGCAGCATCAGAGGAAAATGTTTTATCATATGAAGCAGTTGGCCGACTTCAGATAAACTATACGAGGCCTGTTATTATATTAGGACCATTAAAAGATCGTATTAATGATGATTTAATAACAGAGTATCCAGAGAAATTTGGGTCATGTGTGCCACGTAAGTATTTTATTGATATTATAAAAAAATTTATTTTGAATCACTGAACATAATGAATAATGATGAATTTATTGCAACCAATACCTAAATACAATATAAACCTAGGAGGCATTGATTCGACTATTCGAATAGATTAACAACAACATTGTTGTATTACTATGTAAAATGTTTGTTGACTTTCTTCGTCATACGATTTGTTTTTCTAAAAATGTTTCACAATTATTCTAAATTTATTCAAAAAATCACATAAAACACTTCCACACGGAAGGTGGTTACTAGGCGGTGGAAATATTATTAAGCATGGTATACCGATGGCTCTGGCTGCTGGGCGAACTATATCGCTTTGTAGACCGATTATACACTGGCTACTGGGAGTGATTTCCATTATGACATACCGGTGGTAATAATCCAATTTGACTTCATTCGTCTTTTTACAACACTATTCGAGGATATCATGATTTATTTGTCCAATATATTCGAGTAAAATGTTTACAATTTTAGTACCATTTAATATAATTAAAAGAAAGTCTAGTTGAGCAGAAAATTATCCTGAAAAGCGAGGCGCCCCTTTATCAAAGTGCAAGACGGCTTCCTCCAGCAGAAAAGGAATTAGTAGATCGACAGATAGGCGAATGGTTAAAGGACTCCCTAATCCAACCAAGTTACTCACGAGGCCTATTATGAACTTCATGCGAATCGGATCGCATTTCGCATTTCTTGCGATTTAACAAATACGATCTTCTTCGCAAGAGCTCATTATGAAATATTATTATCGCATATCGCATTTCTCTTAAGGATATATTTTTGGGAAATTTATTTTCTGTCAAATTATTGTAATAAGTGAGGTAAATTGTTTATTGTTTCTATGAATATTCCAATAAAAATTATTTTTGAATAAACAAAACCATAAATTTGATAAAAAGAAGAAAAATATTAATTATCATTTAAATACATTTTATCGCTGCACAAAATAATGTTTCACTACTCAAATGCGATATTCGCCTGCTATTGAGCAGTCGCATTTTTTAATTTTATTTTCGCAAAAATCCGCTTTCATTTTCTATAATTTGGCGCATCATGCGACAAAGAGCGGATTAATTGCGAAAAGGGTGTTTCATAATACAAAAATGCGAAATCGCATGAAAATGCGAAATGCGATCCGCTTAATAGGCCTCCTGATTTTGCCAGCCCAGTCGCAAGTCTGAATAAAGAACTTATTATGGACCGATACCCTCTGCCTGTGATCGGAGATCGAATCGGTCGATTGTATAATGCTTTGGTGTTTACAACCCTAGATTTGAAAAATGGATTTTTCCACATTCCAGTCTCGGAAAAGAGCCGCAAATACACTGCATTTGTTACACATTCAGGCCAATTCGAATTTTAAGTAAAATATTAATTTATTTGTATCATTATACCCTCTGAAAACGAAGATTGTAATTAAAAAGTTTTAAGAGATGTTTTAATAGTAGCCGGCTAATATAACCTACAAATTAAATGGGAGAAATGCACGATTATGCCGTCTAGATCTAAAACGGAAATGGTAAAAAATTTCCAGAACCAAAGAAATTGAAAAACTTACAGAGCTATTTGGGATTAACTGGATATTTTCGTAAATTTATAAATTTATAAAAAATTATGCTGAAATAGCAAGACCATTGACCAATTTGCTGAGGAAAGATGCTCAGTTTGAATTTGGACCTATTCAAAAAGAAGCCTTCAAGAAATTAACGCAATGTTTAGTTGCATATCCAGTACTGCATATTTTTCATCCGGATCGTGAAACCGAAGTACACACAGATGCGTCTAAATGGGGATTTGGAGCAATTCTAATGCAAAAGGATAGTGATGACCAACAATTTCACCCTATTTTTTATTTCAGTAGGAAAACTACATCGGCCTAAGAAAGATATCATAGTTAAAGCTAGAAGTTCTGGCGATAGTGGCAGCCTTGAAGTTGAAGAAATTTCGGGTTTATTTATTAGGATTAAACTTTACTATCGTTACAGATTGCGCGGCCTTTAAAGCAACAATGGAAAAGGAGGACCTGTTGCCCCGAATTGCTGGGTCTGCAATCTTTTTACAAGATTTTAGCTATAAGATCGAGCATAGAATTGGAACACGAATGCGACATTCCGATGCCCTGATCAGAAATCCTATTGTGGAATTACCGGAATATGGATTAATGCAGGGAATTAGTAATGCTCAACAGACAGATGACAGGTTACGAACCATGAAGGAATCGTTGGCGAAAGGTCATTTAGAGCCATATTATTTAAGAAATGGAGTAGTGTACCGAAGAAGCGAAGATGGTCATCACTCGTCTGTGTACCAAAAGGAGTGCAACAGGAAATTATAAAAACAGTGCATGAAAAGAGTCATTTTGGATGGAAGAAGACTATTGAATTACTTAAAAGAGATTACTATTTACCCCATTTGAAGGAGAAAATAGAAAGCTGCATTTATAATTGCGTACCATGTGTTTTGGCAGAAAAAAAAACTGGAAAAAAGAGTGCTTGTTAAATCCCATTTCGAACCCATTGAAAACCTATCACTTGGATCACTTAGGACCATTAACTACTACAAATAAGCACTACAAATATATACTGACAATAATTGACGCATTTCCCAAATTTGTTTGGTTGTACGCTGTGAAAACACTAACTGCAAATGAAGTGATTTCGAAGCTGGAGATTCAAAAAACTGTTTTTGGGAACCCTGAACAGTTGTCACTGACCGAGGTACAGCTTTTACAGCAGGTGAATTTCAAGATTATTTGCAAAGCGAAAGTATTAAACAAATTTTCATTACTACAGCCGCACCAAAAGGTAATGGGCAAGTCGAAAGAGTACATTGTATCATTAATCGTTATTCCAGCGCTTACAAAATTATCGTTGAATAACCCAGAAAAATGCGAAATCGGGAAGACGTACGAGTTGCAGAGCTGTTGGAAGATATTCCCGAAGAGGAGAGGCAGAAATCTAGGGAAGAAGCTAAACAAATTCTAAAGGTACAAGCGGATAATAAACGAAACTATGACAGAAATAGGAAAGCTGCATTCAAATACCAAATTGGTGACATTGTGGCTATTAAGAATGCACAGTTTGGAAGCGGTCACAAAATTCAACCAAAATTCTTGAGTTCATATTGGAAGTGAGACCAAACGATCGTTATCAATTAGAAAAAATTGATGTAAACGAAGGCCCAAAAAAACATTTACTAGTGCAAATAACAAAAAAAGTTGGAGAAGCTGCATTCGATCTCATTAATCGAGATTAATGAGGATGAAGATTAAAGATGCAATAAACCAAACAGATGTTATACCTACCCACGACGACGATAAAATGAAGATACTTGCTCGACAAAGATGATGATAACAGAAGTTCAAACGTGTGACTAAGACGATAATTATAACAAAAAATGCGTGTTCGTCGTACATCATTTAAATATAAGTTAGTGAGTTAATAAGAAATGTTATTTTTCTCTAAAATTAATAAATTGACAGTTAACATATTCAAATTTTTAGCGAAATGATTTTAGTGTTGTAACATACACAAATCTTGTGTTCTTCCTGGCAAAATGTTATTGTGTTATGTTTAGATGCATAATAATCGTATACTAAGTATGACATCGAGTTATTTTGTTTGGAAACTTTTTTAGAATCAAAACCTGAAGTTAACTTAAAGGCTTTTCATGTGGAAAAATTTGATTGATTATTGTAATTAAAACGAGTTACATTTTTTTTGTATGGAGTTTTAATTTTATACGCTATTTTATTTTTGAAGTGAAACTCAATTTATCGAAAATAGACGAGGGATATTATGTAATACGTACCCGTGGTAACGGATATGGCAAGTTCCAAAATAAAAAAAAAATGAACATAATTATGTTGCTATTTTCTTTAATGTTTGTATGCAATAAAGAAAATGCTGTTGCATTTTATCACTCAATTACAAATCTATTTTTATTTATTGGTTTTAGATGCAATTCTGGAATAACGCCAATTAGAATGGAACTTGGCTATTTCTCAATCGATTATTATGAAATTCGACATATGTATTAAATGCAAATGGGATTTCAAAATAATTTCTTTGGATGATGTGTTTTGAAATATGGCCGTAGGGTGAAACTTGGCTATTTCTTAACTGATTAAGATAGAATTTCGCTTATACGATGGAAACGGGATTCTTAAATGATTTTTGATAATTCGGGAACCCTACACTACCAACACAAGTTTCACTGATGCTCGCTTAGTCGTCACACGCTTGTGTTTTTTTATAAAGCGGGTGTCGGCCGTCAAAGTCGAGTTTATCAGAGAAAATATATTCGGGCGAGACTCATTATTTCTATTAAGACGTTAATTTAATTAAAACTAAAAAATATTAGTAGAATAACACAAATTTTATTTGTGAAATTTTAGCAATAACAAAATTATAAAAAAAATTGTTTTATTTAATTATAGAAATTGAATTGAATAAAAATAAAACAACTGCTAAATTTACATAATTTATTATTCGTGATCCAAACTTTCGTAAAATTCCCTGTAATATGGCGGTATAAATTTATGATCTCAGAGATATATTAAATCTTTCTTTTTATCCGATTAATCGTATCATAGAATTATAAAGTTCAGAAATCACATCGCATTATTTCTTATTTTTTCTACCTCTGTAGAATTTTCTGTTGAATAGTTTTTAAACTCGGTCTTGATGAATTTTTAGTAATTTTTTTATCAACGACTTGGACACCTGGCTATTTAATCCCAGTTCAGTTATTTCGAAGAGAGATTATAAAAGTATTCAAAAACTTGTTGTCTTACACTTAAGGTAATTATTTCCTGACACTTATTTAGGCACTTTAGTGAACATCCTTCTTTCAAAGATTTGCCTGGAATCTCCACTCCGACATTGTGTAATTCATGTAACTCTGTTTCGCCTTTTTTTGCTATTTGTTTCGTTCCCAATCTTCCACATTTCTCTTTCTTTTACGGGATTTTAGATTTTCTTCATCCTCCTCGCCATAAGAAAAATATTCTTCATCGAAATCGTCTAGATAAGCCACGTAATCATGATCAGACGGACAAAAAGATGGAGAATAAAACTAAATAAAGCTAAATCAGTTCACATCAACTTTACAAACAGACGATTCAGACGGACAAAAAGATGGAGAATAAAACTAAATAAAGCTAAATCAGTTCACATCAACTTTACAAACAGACGATTCAAACATATTCCGATTATCATAAATCGAAAAATAATACCGCATGCGAACACATCTAAATATCTCGGCATGAATCTGGATGCTAAACTATGATGGAAAAAGTGAAGAATTAAGACTTAAATACAGAAAAATGTATTGGCTGATGGCAAGGAACTCTTCTTTATCAACATACAGCAAGCTTCTACTTTAAAAGCAAATATTGAAACCGATTTAGACTTATGGTTTTCAGCTTTGTAATTGTACCAAACAGAGCAACGTAAATATCATCCAAAGATTTCAGAATATGGTATTAAGGAACATCGTTGATGCACCTTGGTATGTCAGGAACAACGACCTTCCTTAAAGTGAACCTCATCTTAAACGAAATCCAGGAAAAAACACGGAGACATGAAGAAAGGCTCCGCCAACATGTGAACATTGAGGCAACTCAACTCCTAAGCATCACGAATTTAGTACGCAGACTTAAAAGAACCAAACCTTTTGAGCTGGTGTGATTGTCAGCTTAAACAGCATTGTGCTGATCTAAAATCCACTACAAAGATGTGGTTTACTTCAATTTACCAGACACTAGGGAACGCCAATGGGAAAAAGCCATATATCAATTTAGGTTAGTAAATTAATTCAGAAACAAATTGCTTAGTAGAAGACTAGATTGTAATTACATAAAATAAATAAATAAAATTTATTTTAAATTAAAAAAAAAGAAAGAAAAAAAGATGTACCATTTTAGAAAGGTATTAGTTCAGCCTAAATTAGTACGTAATTTAATTTAAAAAATACCGTTATCTTAGATGTTATAATCAGAAAGATCTAAGTTTAAATTTTGCCCGATAGAAGGCACTGTAAGGAAAATCTTAATATGCTCAAAACAGCATTTAACAGTTAAAATAACAGCCTTTCAGAAAAGGTTAAAACTAAATTTGTTCTTATCCTAGTTCATCCAGCAGAGCGCGTCAAAATCGCAAAAACGTGTTTTTATATAAAAAATAATTATATTTGTTGTGAAAAATAATTGAACAATTACAGTTAATGGTAATTTTCCTGATGATTTTTGTAGAATACAAATAAAATCTAAATCTCTCTAAAATCAAATCAAATTAATAATTAATTAATCGCTTATTACTCCATTCCGTTTAAATCACACTACACACTAATTAAAAATAATGGAGGTGTGGCCAACCCACGACTTTCTTTTACGAACAAAGAATTTTGAGAAATTTTATTTTTTTTTTTATAATTTTTTAATTTTTTTTTTTTTAATTTTTAAATTTTTAATTTTTTTTTAAATTTTTTATTATTTTTTTTATTTGTTTTTAATTTTTGGAAACATTTTGTATTAAGTAGTTTTTTGTAAACCTTATACTTTTTAAGATATTTGCAAAATAAATTTTCTGGACCAAGGAAGTGGCCACTTCCGGTTAGCCGATTTGGAGTAAAATTCACAGGGATCTCCAATTTATCAAAAAAGCTTAAATCTGAAGTTTCAGTGCGATTGATTAAACCATCTGGGCTGTAGAGAGGACACAGACTGACAGACAGACTGACAGACAGACACCATTTCGAAACTCACTTTTTCGGACTCAGGGGACCCCAAAACAGATAAATCTCTAAAAATCTCAAGTTCCAAAATTATCATGTTTTACTAGAGTAAAAGAAAGTAATAATCAAGAACACATAAAATACTAAGAGCTTAAAGTTGCCAAACTAAATTATATTAAATAACTCAAATGTAAATCAAAAACTATTATTTTCCTATTTGTACCAATTGAAAAAACAATTTGCAAAAAATCTATGATTTGACTCATAATCTACATTAAAATTCAAACTTCTAATTTGTTCAACGAAATTTAATTTCAGATTTAATTTGATACAAGAATCCAAAATTTTACCAACCTTGTCTCAAAGAAAATCGTTTGAACAAAGTACATATGTACTATATTTGAACTCACGATATATGTATGTACATACTAAAGCTATTTGCGCATCTGTCAAAAAATTACAACAACAACAATTTTCAATATGGCGGAATTCTGTGATGTGTTCGACTATAGAATTAATCTACAGGGTGATTGACACGAAGTGTTACCAAAACAAAACGCCACAGAATTTTTATTTTTTGATGAATTTTATTGAATCAAACAAAGTAAAAAATGTTCACAAATATTTAAATTTTCGAATTGCATTAGCAGTTTTCGATTTGGCCACCCTTAGCCGCGATTTTGGCCTTCAAACGGCCGACAAAGCTATTGCATGCAGCACGAAAGTGGCTCTACGGTATTTTGGCCCATTCCCGGCGAAGCGCTTGCTTGAGATGATCGACAATTTGGTATTTTTTTGTCTCAACCTTGCTCTTCAAAATACCCCAAACCGAGAAATCTAGCGGATTTGAATCCGGTAAATTTGGTGGCCATTGGGCAGTGGAAATGAACCGCGGAACGTTGTTTCTCAGTCAATCTTGATTGACGCTTGCTTTATGACTCGGCGCCGAGTCCTGTTGAAATGTCCAGGCTCTGCGGCCGAAATGTTTTTGTGCCCAAGGCTTCAACGCTCCCTCCAACACATGATCCCGATAAATTTGAGCATTTATCTTGATGCCACGGTCCAAAAAAACGAGCGGTGAACGGCTTTCCGCCGTTACGGCGGCCCAAACCATCACCATCGGCGGCGCTTGGTTTCGAGTGGCAATCCGTTGGTCTAAATTTTCAGTAGAACGGCCGGGCAAGTAAATCCGGTCGTTTTGCTTGTTCACATATTGCTCAATAACGAACGGTGTCTCATCGGAGAAAACCAAATTCGGCAAATCGCCACTTTCGTGCAAGCGGAACAGCTCCTTTGCTCTTTCCACTCTAACTTTTTTTTTAGCATCGGTGAGACCATGCGTTTTATGGAATTTCAAGGCCTTTAGTCCAAGATGATCTTTCAATATGTGCTGCATCCGTTGGAGCGAAATGTTCGCCTTACGAGGCATTTTTCTGCCGCTATGGCGCGGATTCCGAGCCAATTTGACCTTCACCTTCCGAATGATATACGGTGATGTTGCAGTGCGTTTCGGTCCACCACCATGGCGTTTTGCAATGCTGCCAGTATCGTTATAACAATTTATGGAGCGATACACAAACATTTTATTCACATGCAGATGTTTTAACTGGTTAACAATCTGCGGCTGTGATTTGCTGTGATGTTTCCATCCAAATATAGAGAAATCACACTATTACGCTTGAATTCCATTGCGGATAACTTTTTTTCTGAATATTTCCCACTAAAATGCTTCTGTACGCTTGTAAACAATGGAACGAACTGCCATTAGTTTAAATTTGAGCGCTCTGTCATCACTGGTTTGAGAGCAATAACAGTCTGAAGTTGGTAACACTTCGTGTCAATCACCCTGTATGTACATAGTAAGAGAGGAAATTAAAATTAAATAAAATATATTTTTAATTGAAACAGATTTTTTTTATCATGTAATCGTTTTATTTAATTTTCTTTTATTTCTTTTGATACTTTCTATTTCACTGTTCATGCTTTTAATTCGAAAATGCATCCGTGATCGGAAAAAAATTTCCTTCACCTTCTGCTCGCACATAATGTCTTCTGACAATTTTACCAAATGTTTTATGTAACCCCGACAATACATAATTCCGTCTCCGTTAAATTGCTTGAAAATGGATTCGAGCTTCTCCATTTCCTTCATCAATTTCTCAGTAGGTTTTGAAGGCCACCTTCAGATAACTGATTCGTCCAGGTAAATGATGAATCTTCGGATGTATTTACTACGGAACTAGGAACTACCAAATCGGAGTTTTTAACTCTGTGGCATATGCATCCTGCCAGATGTTCTAAACCGTCGTATTGAAGTGACTCCAGTTCGTCCCATTTGGTTTACACGTCACATTTAAGTTCGACGTCAGGGTACTTAGTAAGTCGCCACTTAAATTACCAACTGCATCCAAATCCGGTGTATCATCGACCATTGTATTGACGCCTAAGGATATACTCTCCTCATTTCGACCAAGTATGTATGACCGTAGTCTATACATGAACTCAAGACAATCGGGATGATCATGGAGCCCGAATAACACTGAAAAAATTCTCAAGAACATCTTGATTGAGTCTGTACGTGATAAGGTATGAGATACTATATTGCACCTTTAATTCATCGTACAACATTCTTAACGAATTAAAATCATTAGCCGGGAAATTTTAATTCGTTAAATCATATCTAACCTTTTTGGAATGGGAGCATACTAAATTTATTTTTCGCAGGCATGGTGAACATAGTTTCATTCATTTTTTCGATTATATCAAACTAAATTGACTCGGAAAGGCCAACACCTTGAACTTGCGGCCGACTGTCTTGGTATGGAACCCTTACATTAAGGCAATCAAACCAATCGTTAACCTAAAAATATCAAAAAGTTAACTTCTGAAAAAATTTAAAATCATTTTTATTTACCAATTTGAAGAACTCGGAACATTTTAGCCAATTTTGTGATTTGAGTTCACCCAAACTGCCAGCTCGGAAAATCGCGCTGAATCAACTTAATAAGATGGGGTACATCCGCGAAAACGTAAATATTTCTTATTATATCAGCTGGATTTTGAAATGACGTTGCCTTAACAGTTATGTTTAATTGTCGAATTAAACCTTGATTCGATCCGCGCAAATCACACACCACCGCTACGACATAAAACCCGCAGGCTTGAATGGATTTTATAACGTTGAATAAAATGTCTTTCGTCATCTTTTGGTCGTATTCGTAGTAAATGGGCTGCTTCCAGTTCCCGAACAATCCACGCATCATACAAACTTGGACGTATCTGGCAGCTTTTAAAGTCTCGTCCTTAGATTTATCGTAGACAATTTTTTCTTTGGTCTTCATCTCATCAAATGAGAGAACACAAATTTGGTCGATAATTTTCATTTCCACGTTTTTCATAATATTTAACACACACTTCAATATACCGGGATAGACTTCGATTTTCGCGCACCATTTCTTGAGCGTTATTACTGCTGGTAGTGGATAGTTCTTTTTAAGGAGCAGTCGGTATGCTCTTGGTCCTGCTGCGTGTATCGAGATGGCGTTAGCAATGTCGTTTATTGTCCATTTGAGCCGCTTCTTTTGGGCATTACAGCTTCATTTCAAAGGGCAAATTTGGTGAAGATGCGATTTATGGAATCAATCACTTTATCTTTTTTCCAGCGGTGTCTTCTCAAAGCAGCGATTTCGGTTTGCGTTGGTATAATTTCTTCCGTTTGTACACTACAATTGTTGCTGCACATGGGAAAATTTGTAAACGAAAGTTTTCCCTTTTCTTCGATTTGTGTACTACACGAGGGAAGTGACTCTGGAAATGTAGTTTGCGTGGCTTTATTAGTATCATCTAATATTATATTTGTTGAATCGACAAAGTCAATGTCCGTTTCATTCGAATTAATTATTAAATTTGTTGTCAAATCAACATCGGCTTGAAAAGTTGATGGACTAGCTTGGGGACTTCCATTACATATGATTTCACTCGCCCTAATCAATAACAATAATATTAAATACAATGAAAAATTCTAATAAATTTCACTTCTGCTTACCTTGATTGTAAACTTCATTTTTGCAGTCTTGCATTGCGAGAACTTGCCAATTTTACCGTACTTTTCATGGGTAGTAAAAGCGATGGGACTACGTTTGGTTTCAATTTTCGGGTTACATTGATTCCATATTGAATGTAAATTGGGTTCACAGCTAGATCCTCTGGTGTAAAATGCTTCGAACATATTTGAGCATTACCGACATTAAATTTATCCTTTCTCCGGCATAAAAATGCCCACCTATTGCGTAAAATTTTTTGCTTCGAAAAAGAATAATACGATATTTCACTGTCTTTCTTTTTTCTGTCGTGGTTTTCATTACAGCCAAATACAGCGCAACGCATTTTTAAGCAATTTTAATAATAATACTTATTAAACATTTAATTTAATTTGCCACAAAAAATATTTTCACACAGAAACACAACTTCGTAAACAAATAATTACACACAATCATCACTTTCAGTCGCCATATTGGGAATTTTTGACATATGCGCAGAAGAGAACAAAAATGAAACCGATGAGTATACTACCTGTATTATGTATATCGTGATTTGACCTTACAAAGATTCCTGTATTTTTGACAGTTAAATAAATAAATGAAAAATATAAAGTTTATCAACGCAATTCATCTAATAAAAATTGTTTTCAATCCTTGCCCCAGCATATCTGATAATTGTTTATACAAATGCACTGAAATGAAATCAAAACAACATGTATGTATCTACCTAAAATTACAATTGCTTTGGTTAATATACCCAGACACAATATATATTCTAATAAGAGCAATTCAACTAAGCCGAATAATATACGATCACAAGAAATACAAGAAATTTAACAATGTTGATTACATTTGCAATGTACATTTTCCATTCCCATCACGAACATATACAGACATAAATTATTGTTATGTTACCACTTTTTGATGCATTTCCATAACCAATCCTACTATTAAACTTTGGAATGCATGCTGTGTTTCTAGTATTCGATTATACGAAGTATAAGAATCCCATTTGAATCGCACACAAATCCATTTGTTCTGCGTACACACAAAATACAATACTCTTGTGGTAAATGATTTCCTGTTTTATTACGCAAGGTACAAACACATCTGTGTATTAATTATAGTAGAAAAATTAAACAGAGCCATAAGTTCTACAATGTAAAGTAGTTCATTCATTATATGTATATAAAGAGTATTCATATTGCCTCGATGAAAATACTAAAAATAAATAATTATACTATCATACTAAAAAGTAGTACCAACACACAATAGAAAATAAATACACACATACTTTCAGCCAATTTCCATGTGTCGAATAGCGGTATTTTAATTTCAATGACTCATACGCACTCCCTATTCTAATAGGGGGTTCTGATTATGTACTGTACATACTCAAGCCAAGCCAAACAAAAATTACCAGTTTATTCAAAACCAACACATACGTCTTATACAAGCTAATCCGTTAAATCGTATATCAAGTTCTGTCAGGGTGATGGTGAGTTGGGAATAGTATTTAAAATGAATTTTATTTATTTATTATCATTATACATGGATACTTATTTTATTACTATTAAATAATATTAATAAATTTACTCTAATATTTTATATTTATATACACTTCACAAAATTAAATTTAATTAAATTTACGAAGAGGACGACAAAACACGTGTATCCTCTTCGAGCGTCAACCGCACCATTGTCCAGTCAGTCAGTGGTTTACTGATTCTTCATTGATCGAAAAATGTAGGTGTGGCCAATGCTTTTCTGGACTAAGGGAGTGGCCACTTCCGGTTAGCCGATTGGGAGTAAAACTCACAGGTACCTCCCCATTTATCAAAAAAGCTTAAATCTGAAGTGTCAGTTCGATTAGTTAAAGCATCTGGGCTAAAGAGAGGACACAGAGTGACATACTGACAGACTGACAGACACACACCATTTCGAAACCTACTTTTTCGGACTTTTTTTACTTACGTAAAAGAAAGTAAAATAGAAAGAATATACTTTTTAGTTAAATAATATTTAAAATCACTTTGGAACCGAAAAAGGTTTGTGCCTCACTTAGGCTACACAATTGTTGTTAGCAGAAGAAGAGCTGAAGGCGCAAAAGTTGTTATTTTCTTTATACAATAATTGAAATAAAATAAGAAATGTTATTTTTACAATAATTTTAACAAATTTTTATTTTGTTTTACCATAAAGAAACCAAACAATAAGAGGAACCCTGTAGAGTAACTACTCGCTGCAAAAACGATTAAAGCGGCAGAGCCTATATATTAAAATTGCGAACCTACTTTAACCTCGCATTTACTTGAGTATTTCAGTATCCTAAACCTCGCTTACGCATCCTAAGCAATTCAAAAACGAGCATAATGAAATTAGGTTTAGTATGAAACAAAAATAAAATATTTTAATTTTTTGTCCCGCCTGTCAAACGTGAATTTGTTTGAAGAAAACCGGTTTGAACCAAATAATTGTTTATTGTATGTATTGATGCAAAATTTTATTTAAATTTTTTACATGTACTCATATTACGTTGATTTATCAAACCAATGCCTATTTATTATTATTATACATTGGCATTGATCAAACCATTAAAACCTTGCAATTTGTGCATATATTTATTTAAAATGTCCCGATACATTGGATCAAAACCAACAAAAATGTTTATACTAGTTAAAACCAACAAAAATGTATAAACATTTTTGTTGCTTTTGATTGGATATAAAAATGTACATTTGGATTAAATATTTAATAAAACTCTATATTTAAATATTTAATAAAACTCAATCACACACTGATACAAGTAACTGCACATTTGTTTTACAACGTAACTTGTATAGACATTTGTGTTGGTTTTGGTTTATTTTGTTTTATGATGTGCTACAACCTATACTGTTGATTGAACACATAACCATCACTGCAAAATACAATATTTTTTTTTCTGTAAAAGAAGAGCAAATAAATTTTATATTGGCCTATGTAGAACAAAGTCAGACACTAAAACAAAATTATAAAAGGATAAACATTTGTTTTTTATTGTTTTATCAGTCAGCTGATTTTGTTTACAAGTTATTTTTGTTTTGATATGTATGGGTTTAAAAAAAATATGTTTCATACCAACTGGAAGAAAAATAAGGGAACATTTTATTGTTCTTTCATTTTGTATTATTTACATATTTCAGTTGGTTGATAATCGAATAAATTTTTATTTATTACAATGAGATGTTGCGGCTGATTCTGACTTCTACAATTATAAAGTACATTAAATTTTCTATTGTAATCTTTAGTTATGTGTTTAGGCTCATATTAAACTGAAGTTCTGGAATGTGCCCAATTATAGTATGAAAGAACTTGCCATAGAATTTGTAATTATTATTATAACATTTTCATAAAAATTATTATGTACAATGTAAAAGTTGATTCAATTTTATAAAGAACTCCGCAGTTTACACACATTCAAGATTACAATAATTTATTTTATTCAAAAGGTTTATTTTGATTAATGATTGTCGTGTGAGTGATCTGATCATATTCAATATAAATAATTATGTATTATCCGTTCTCCTCAAGTCGGTAAAAACACATTCATAACAGAAAACCACGAATAATTATCCCATATGTTTTGTGGAACACAATAAATAATTGAACACACTAATTGTTACTATTTTCATTTACGTTTATTTATTTTTTATTTTTAAATTAATTTATTATTTATTACAAAGTTTTTTTTATATTTTTTTCATCACCATTTTGTCATCAGCTAATATTTTGGCGGCCAACACCACGAGCTAGGTGTTGTCGCTTTGGAGATTGAGATCAGACTGGTTTTTGTACATTTATTTTTTATTGTCATTTTTTTGTTGTGTTTTGTTTTGTGTCGCGCGGTTGGTATAACTGGAAAAATAAAATTTAGAATGGGCGCGTTGTTTTGACGTGTGGCGGTGAACGCATGTACAAATGCGTGACCGCCACAGGACCCCCCCACGAGTGAATCTCCCCCTCGGTAACTGTGATGTGTCTCGTGTGTGTGATGTTTGCTTGTGTGTGCAAGTGTGTGTGTAATGCTCGTGCGTATGCGTGTGTGTGATGCTCGTACGTATGCGAGTGTGTGTGATGCTTGCTTGTGTGTGTCGACCGACTTGCAAAACCGTGATTTGCCAGTTTACGTCTGACATTGTCGTGTCATGGTTTTGTTAGTCTCGGTCTTAGTTGTCAGTAGCTGGTCCCAAAACATGCGCGGCGAACCACAATGGTATTTTCTGAAGCCTGACGTAGCCTGTTTTGGGGCCAGTTTCGGTCCTGTCAAGTGTGTCTGAGTGCGTCTGAGGATTGTGGTCGGGAATAGTCGTTTTAATCAAACAAAAATAAAAATGATATTTATTAAAAAGAAGCCAAATAATGAACAAGTGTTGAAAAAAAATTGATGAAATAAAAAAGAAATTAACCCGGGAAAAGGCAAACGAAGAAATGGTGAAAAATTTACAAATATATGCAAAAAAAAAATAATAATAATAATAATTAGATGATGCTGATGATGTTTTTGCTGCTGCCATCAATTTTACGGTTGGTGATGATGTCATCGAAGGCGGTAATGATGGCGATGATGGACGTTACCACTAATAGAGACGTTGCTGCTAACCATGCTGATCATGATGATGATAGAGGTGACGCTGATGATCCGATTGACGGTGATAATTATGGCGGTAATGGTGGCGACGGCGGTGATGGTGTTTGTCTCGCTGCTGCTGGTCCCGTTGGTGTGAGGTGATCGGTGTATGTGTAACAATGTGGACCTTCATATGTGAATGGTGTGGTTGACGTACCGTTAAATATGCTCGCGTCATATGCTCGATGTTTTTTTTTTAAATATTTATATTTGGTGTAATGATGTGTGTTAGTGTGTAATTTTTTTTTACCGTAAAATACAATAAAAAATAAAAATACAGCAAAATTATCTGCGTGTTCCAACATAAAATACATTTATAAAAAAAATTATAATAATAACGTACCTGTCGCGGTACGAAATATCGCACCAAGCTTCCGTTTATTTTTTATGCGTGTTGTAGTTGCCGTAAACACGGTCGTTTAGGTCACAAATGTGGAACACAATAAATAATTAAACACGCCATTTTAAGTTACTATTTTCATTTACGTTTATTTATTTTTTATTTTTAAATTAATTTATTATTTATTACAAAGTTTTTTTTTATATTTTTTTCACCACCATTTTGTCACCAGCTAATATTTTGGCGGCCAACACCACGAGCTAGGTGTTGTCGCTTTGGAGATTGAGGTGAGACTGGTTTTTGTACATTTATTTTTTATTGTCATTTTTTTTGTTTTGTGTCGCGCGGTTGGTATAACTGGAAAAATAAAATGTAGAATGGGCGCGTTGTTTTGACGTGTGGTGGTGAACGCATGTACAAATGCGTGATCGCCACAGTTTTTTGTATTTTACTATGAAAAGTTTAGTTTTTTCCTTGTTTTTAATTCCCTTATAAAAGCTTAGTTTTTTTTATTGTGGCTCTGTAAAATACAGGGTGCTCTGGTATTATACCAGAGCACCCTGTATTTTATAGAGCCATAATCAAAAAATCTGAGCTTTTATAAGGGAATTAGAAACGAGGAAAAAACGAAACTTTTCATAGTAAAACACACAAAACATACGGGAAATCACTTTTTATCCTAAGACAAATTTTTAAATGAAAACGTTACAAATTCTTAATTATGATTTTTAAGATACTTTCATAAATGTTTGAATTTCAACATATATGAATATCGTTTAAGTAAATCATTTTCATTTTCTTGTAATAATTGATTTATTTAAACCAAAATATAAAAAAAAATGCATAACAGCATTCTGGTCGAATTGAAATAAAAGCTTACTACGATTCGTTTGGTCGTTAAGTCAATATACATTACATAGATGGCAGTGATGGCCGTAAAAATTTTAAAAAATCGTACCAAAAATTACCACCTGGGGAAATTTCAAGTTCAAAAATTGTAGGAAAAGCAAAACAAATTCACAAAATATAGGAACGTGTGATAATTTTGCGATTAATAGTTATTTGTGTATCAAGAGCGCAAAGTACCAGTTTGTCACGCGAGAAAGGAAATTGCTGGCCGACGGGACGGAGGCCAGCAACCTTTCGAGCGTGACAAACAACTTTGCGGACGTGTTTCACACTTTATTTTTCCTACAATCATTTTAAAAAATATAATAAAAAGATAATTTTGTAGTAAAATTTACTATACTGACAATACGATTTTATTTTAGGACCGACATTTTGTTCAATCGAGTAGTCGAAGATTTTTTTTATTTTTCATAAAGAAAAACAAAAATTTGGTTTGATGTTTTATACAAACATTAGTCTTTCTTAAAAATTAGCGTGCGGTTTCAAGTTTTGTCACACGTTTCTAAGAGAAACGTGTGACAAAGTAATTTGTTTATTAACTGTCAATAAAACAGACACTTTGGGCTTTGAAAACAGAGAAAAAAGCCTGCTTTTCACGGCGATTGTAGGAAATAGTTATTTGTGTATCAAGAGCGCAAAGTGCCAGTTTGTCACGCGAGAAAGGAAATTGCTGGCCGACGGGACGGAGGCCAGCAACCTTTCGAGCGTGACAAACAACTTTGCGGACGTGTTTCACACTTTATTTTTCCTACAATCATTTTAAAAAATATAATAAAAAGATAATTTTGTAGTAAAATTTACTATACTGACAATACGATTTTATTTTAGGACCGACATTTTGTTCAATCGAGTAGTCAAAGATTTTTTTTATTTTTCATAAAGAAAAACAAAAATTTGGTTTGATGTTTTATACAAACATTAGTCTTTCTTAAAAATTAGCGTGCGGTTTCAAGTTTTGTCACACGTTTCTAAGAGAAACGTGTGACAAAGTAATTTGTTTATTAACTGTCAAAAAAACAGACACTTTGGCTTTGAAAACAGAGAAAAAAGCCTGCTTTTCACGGCGATTGTAGGAAAATAATTTTTTTGCGTATTTTTCTGTCATCCTTTTAGACATCTTACGTGCACTAGTAAAACTAATGATAAATTTAGCAAGTTTATTTTAATTTGTCAGAGCCAACTTTGATGAATTTTTCAAAATGAAAGTTCGAAAAATATATTTTAGAAATAATTTAATTTTAATATTTCTGCTTACTTAATACCAATATGGACTTCTTGTAAATTGTTCTTAAAGATATATAGAAAACTTTTATATAAACATTTTATAATATTTTTGCTTTTTTCATCGAAAAACTTGAAGGTAAAAAACACCATTTTTACTATGGGTTCCTATGGAAATCAGTGAAAAGTTATACCACTAAAAAAGCTTCTAAAAAATACGTCATTAAGATTATGGCTCTATACTCTAGAAGGCTCTGATTATACTCGAAAATACATATATACTTTTTTTCGTGTTTCATTCATTCATATATTTTATACGTTTTGTTATTTTATGTTTTATATTTTTTAGAAGAATACGAAAAAAGGAAAGAAATATATATTGTGCATATTTATATTTCTCGCTTCCTTACAACCATTATAAAATAACACGTTTTTCAATTTCGAATGACATGTTTTTGTACTGAAAAGTCTAATCTTATATAATCCTCAGTGATTCATTTACAAAAAAAAATGTTGTTATATTTTGCAATGGTAGTTGTAAATATGTTCAATCAGTATGGGTACTATAGTATATAATTCAATATTGTTCTATATAAGCGGTAGCACAACGTTAAAAACCAAATACACACATACTCAAGTTGCGAGGTATTAGTAGTTTGAGAAATTGACGTAATCAGCGCCGCATTTTTTTGCTGGTTCTGCATAACTTTCTTATATGTCATTATTCTATGGTTTTACATAAGTAAAATAAAGAATAGTAATCATGAAAATTTTGGACTTTGAGATTTTAGAGATTTATCTGTTTTGAGGTCCCCTGAGTCCGAAGAAGAGGGTTTCGGAATGGTGTCTGTCCGTCAGTCTGTGTCCTCTCTACAGCCCAGATGGTTTAACCAACCGAACTGAAACTTCAGATTTAAGCTTTTTTGATAAATTGGGAGGTCCCAGTGAATATTACTCCAAATCAGCTAACCGGAAGTGGCCACTCCCTAGGTCCAGAAAATTTATTTTGCAAATATCTTAAAAAATATAAGGTTTACAAAAAACTACTTAATACAAAATGTTACCAAAAAATAAAAATTAAAAATTTAAGAAAAAAAATTTAAAATTAAAAAAAAAAAATTTAATAAAAAAATAAATATTTCTCAAAATTCTCTGTTCGTAAAAGAAAGTCTTTTGTTGGCCACATCTCCATTTTTTATTTTGTTTTCATTTTTACAAAAATATTTTATTTACAGAAAGAGAACTCGAAAACATTTTAGTTTTAATAGAATTTGTATCAGAGCCCGGCATTACTTGTTGAGTTAGACGGATATTTTTCAATGTGTTATCCTTTGATAGTTTTTTATTAAGTTTCTTTTTGGTTTTTGCATATTCTACTTTGCTTACATAATCGAAATAAGTAGATTCCATGTTGCTTTTATTTTAACACCATTCAAAAAATCCTTCTGCATTATTAAAAAGGCTCTCGTCAACACTTCTCAAGGAACACATTTTAGCAGTCCTCTTAATAGTATCTCCAATACCATCTGATGATACTTTACCGTGGCTTGTGGCAAAGAAGTTCCATTCACAACCAATATTGAAATCTTGTTGATGGAAGGCAATATTGGCAAAGCTTTTCCTGCTCTTAAATTGCGATATAGCTCCATCCGAAAAATAATAATTTTTTTTTGGAGCTGGATATTCTGACTAATTGTCTCCGCGAAAATGGATAAATTTAGTTTGCTCTTCCGATATTACTGCATAGGAAAGTATGCTCATTTCACCTGTTGATGATTTGTAGTTCGCCACGATTGAAAATAAAGTTGCTTGCTGTGAGTAATAATGCGCGGCTTGTATTTTATTCTGTATTATAAATTTATAATTCTCCGAAAAATCCAAAATTACAACATATTCTCCAACTTGCAGATTAGTTTTTACATGTTTTAGGTAACGCGATTGTTCTTTAGTGATATAATTGTGCTTACGCAGTGCTACTAAACTAAACTTTGACTTTGACAACATTTCGAAAATTTTATCAATAGAAGGCATAATCTTTTCTATATTTTATATAGGTATTTGTATTATAATCATTATATATTTTTTATATTTGTATTATAATCAGGCATCCAATAGCTGTATGTTACATCATCCACGTCCTCAGCTTCTGCAGCGGATTTTAGTTGTTTAAGGAAACTATCGACAAGCATATTGCAGTTTTCACATTTTTCTTCACAGCAGTCCCACGTCCAAATTTTTACAGTATACTTTTTTTAACAGCTCTCTCTCTCTCTCTCTCTCTTTCTCTCATTCCTAATAACAGGATCACAAAGTAAAATTTTTGTAATAACTGGACGTAACCAATTGTGGTTTTGATGAATTATACACACACACTCATTATGTGTTCGGGCCTTTCCAGCTAATATACAATACATTCTTTTGGAATCCAATCTTTTGAGTTGGATTTTTTTTCCAAAAAAATGCTGATATGCCTCAGATAAACTGCACAGAACAAGTAGTTTCTGCGTTTGACTCCGCTTTCCATTAGCATCACGAACATTTATGCTATGATTTGTTTCAGGAAGCTGTCGGCCGATATCCATACTTCCGTAGAATGCCAACTATGCCAACTATGGTAATTATTTCTGAAGAAATTCCCGACCTCTTTTTTCTTGATCCGGGAAAGCTGCCGTATCCTGACTCTTTCATTAAATAATTTGATTTTAATACTATTTGTTTTGTTGCCTGGAACTTTTCCATAATTCTGGACACCGACCAATGCTCAGGTATTAAAGAGAGCAGGAACACGCGATTTTCGTATTTTTCCTCGCGATTAAATGCTTCCACGATGTTGTTGAGAAGTTCCCCTTCTTCATCAAAATCTGCATGATTTTCATTGGTCTGTGTTATTACAGGAACAGGAACACTCAGAACATTTCATAGGTGAGTTTTACAATTTTTTCCAGTTCCTTATGACCATACGCTGGTTCTGAGAGCCTATGCTCCTTGAGAGGTGATCCACCCAATTGAATACATGATTCAGAGAAACTATCTTGATACGCTGTTTGAAGAAATTCTTGTGGCGGTGATATTCTTTCCGATTGACCTGGAGTATTATACGACCGTGTTGAATATTGTAATGCAACTGGATTTGGTAAAACTACAACTTCATTTAAACGGTACAACTTTATGTTGCATTTGTTACCAATTCTTCATTTGTTATTTCACGATTTTAAAACATTTGAGCTTGTTCATCTAATTTTGCACTAACAGCTCTTGATTTATTTGTCAAATTTTTGTGATTTTCTAAATTAAAAAAATTACAACATTGTGGATGAACCATTTTGTATTTTGACCTCGATATTTCACTGAACCACTTAAAACTTTCAATAATCAGTTTACGAAAAAGATACTTTATATTTCGCTTTTAGGTTAGGTTAGGTTAGGTTGGAGTGGCTGCTTACGCACACTTAGACCGGTGACGGTCCATTGTGATACCACAGGATGTATCCCCTTTTACCCCTATTGGAACCATTTCGAGCTACTTATGTAGCGTAAGACGTCCCGCACTTTAATGTTTTCGAGATCCGAGAGGCAGTCCATCCTGAACTTACCTAAGTGTTTGTGCCTTCTGAGAGCCAATGCTGGACACGAGCGAAGGAAGTGGACCAACGTCTCTTCCTCCTCTTCGTTCAAGCAGATTCTGCAGAAGTCATTAGCCTCCAGACCCAGCCTTCTTGCATGTTCTCCAAAAAGGCAGTGTCCCGTGAGAATTCCTACGACCGTTCTTAATTCACGTCTGCGTAAGGATATTATTGATCTAGTGCGCCCCAAGTCCAGCTTTGGCCAAACTTGTCTTGCAACTCTACAGGTGAGGGTGTTAGACCACCTTTCCCCCGCTGAGGATAGCGCCTGCTTCCCAAGTGCTTGTCTCAGCGCTGTGATAGGCCTCCCCAGACTTGCCCTTTCCGGTTGCAGCTTGAGAGTCGTACCATGCCTAGCAAGTTCATCTGCCCTGCAGTTCCCCATGACGCCCGAGTGACCTGGGACCCAGACTACCTGGATATTGAAATGTTCCCCCATCTCATTTAGAGATGAGTGACAACTCAACGCCACCCGTGACGCCAAAGACACCGATTCTAACGACCGGATCGCCGCTTGACTGTCCACATAGATTGTGATATCGTCTGAGGATAACACATTATGCTTCAACCACGTCATGACCTCCTCAATCGCTACGAATTCAGCTTGGTACACGCTGCAGTAATCAGGGAGACGAATAGAAATATTTACATTTAACTTGTCACAGAATACTCCAGCTCCTACTTTGCTCATCCTTCAACGATCTGACAATAGTAGAGTGTCCTATACTAAGACATCTCCACTGAGAGACGGCTGCAAGTCGCACAGCCGTATTTGCCGCCATCTGTTTGCCAAAAATGTCGACCGGAAGAAGCTGCAACATAACCTCTAAGGCACTTGTCGGTGTCGACCTCAATGCCCCGCTAACAAGCATACAGGCCGTTCTTTGGACTCTCTCAATCTTACTTTTGTAAGTTACTTTGTCCAGAGCTGGCCACCAAACACCCACCCCGTACATGAGTACAGGTCTCACTACAGCGGTGTAGAGCCAGTGTACCAGCTCCGGCTTCAGACCCCATCCATGACCAATGGCGTTCCTACAGGAGTACAAAGCAATAGTAGCTTTGTTTATTCTCTCCAACATGTTGGGCTTCCAACTAAGCTTACTGTCCAAGATAATGCCCAGATATCTAGCTCTATCAGTAAAAGCAAGTCTCGTGCCATTTAAGGTAGGAGGGACAACTACCGGAATTTTGTATTTCTTAGTAAAGAGTACCAGCTCTGTCTTGGACGGGTTAATACCAAGTCCACATTTGCCAGCCCATTTCGTAACGATGGTAAGCGCATTCTGCATTACGTCTACAATCGTGCCCAGGAATTTCCCGGTAACAGCTAAAGCTACGTCATCTGCGTACGCGATAACTTCAATACCCTCTCTCTCCAATTCAAGTAGTAACCCGTTTACCACTATGTTCCAGAGAAGAGGGGACAGAACCCCTCCCCCCCTGCGGAGTTCCCCTAGTTACTCGCCTCTTGATGGTTGAGTCCCCCAACTTCGAGCTAACAATCCTGCTTCCCAGCATATAATTGATTAACCCTATCAGAGGAACGTCCACCTCCAAAAATGACAATCCCTCCTTGATTGCCTCCACTTTCACATTATTAAAGGCGCCTTCTATATCCAGGAAGGCCACCAAAGAGAATTCCTTCGAATTAATCGATTTCTCAATCGTACACACCAAGGCGTGCAGAGCAGTGTCCACAGATCTACCCTTTGTGTACGCATGCTGAGACGATGCCCACTTCCTGGCACCTATTTTATCTCTGATGTATACATCCAGCAGCCTTTCCAAGGTTTCCAAAAGAAAGGATGATAGAGTTATTGATCTTAGGTCCTTAGGATAGACATGTGAGCTTTTCCCCGCTTTCGGTATGAACACCACATTGACCTCCGTCCAGTACCTAGGAATATAGCCCAGCTTCAAACACCCTTTGAATATAGCTTCCAGGTGGGGAAGAATAATTACTGAGTTGTTTTGAAGTTCCGCTGGTATAATTTGATCCGGACCAGCCGATTTAAATGGTTTAAAACCCCTCAGTGCTCATAGGATCCGTTTCCTGGTTACGATATCCTCTGTGGTTACTGACAGTGATTCCTGATGATTGCTACGCACCAACAGGTCTTCAAAGCTCCCTGGGAAGTGTGTCTCGAAGAGAAGCTCCAGAGATTCTCCACTAGAAGCTGTCCAAGATCCGTCCGGTTTTATCAAAAAACTGGGACCAGATGTACTTTTGGAAAGAATCTTCCTAAGGCGGGAGGTTTCGGATACCTCTTTCATATTATCACAGAAGATTCTCCAAGACCTCCTTTGTGCCTTTCTTAATCCTTTCTTATAAATTCCGAGTTTCTCCTTATAGGAGTCCAAATCCTGAGCATCCCTTGTATTTTTGGCTCTATTAAAGACTGTCCTACCAGCCTTACGATAGGTTCCCAGTTTCCTGGACCACCATACCGGTTTTTGCCTACCCCTAGGCTTAGCCAGTGGGCAGGCAGCACGAAAGGATCGGTTGCATGCGCTAGTAACGCTAGCCACCATGCCCTCCAGCTCCCCAACGGTCGTCGGGGGCTCCATAGCCCTCGTCGGTAACATTTCCTCCAATAATTCCCCATATTTGCTCCAGTTGGTCCTTCTAGGGTTCCTGAAGGCTTCCCGGGTAGCAGGGTGAATATCGAGGCTATAGGAAATATCGATGATCAGAAACGGACTGTTCCTTATCCACCCTCCAATTTTTAACCATATGAAGAATATTATTTGAGGCAAGGGTCACGTCTAGAACCTCCTGCCTGTTACTAGTAATAAATGTGGGTTCCCGCCCAATATTACACACTGAAAGGTTAGTACTCATCAAATAATCAAAAAGCGACTCACCCCTTTTATTAATGTCCGTGCTTCCCCAGATAGTGTGATGCGCATTAGCATCAACTCCCAGTACCACACCCACCTTTGATTGTTCCGCTTTACGGATCAGCTCCTCCAGGTTATCCGGAGGAACCTCCTTCTCCCGGTCCATGTAGGCTGAAACTAGCCAGAATCTACAAGTGCCTACTTCCAGGCTAACGGCAGTAGTGTCATCATTGCTGTATTGAGAGAGAAGGAAAAGATTAATATTATTTTTCCAAAGAATACAAGATCTGATCTTCCCAGACTTACTAGAGGATATAATTTTATACTCCTTGGTTCTGAGGCCACAGATCCTGTTGTTGTTAATCCAAGGTTCTTGGATTAGTATCACATCCTCACCCGAACTAGTCAGCCTGAGGAGTACAGCTGCCGAAGCAGCCTTAGAATGGTGAAGGTTAATTTGTGTTATCTTAATCATAACCATTTAACCTCTACCTATCTCTATGGTATATTCCTGCTACCGCAGGAATATTATTTCTCGGTATTTTGGGATGCGCCGGATCCGCCCGTCTCGCCACCCCTCATACCCTCTGTAGAGGACTTGTCAGTGCCCGCCCGTCTGGCCGGGCTGCCGACATCCTCCTCCATCGGTACACCAGCTCCTTCGCTTATGTGCCCCTCCCTAACCTTCAAGGGAGGCCTTGCCCGACCGAGGTCGCCGGCTTCACTCTCCCCCATACCCTCAGCTTCTCCCTCCATGCTGCTGGTACCCCCTTCAGGCCTGGGCGGGTTGCCACCATCCTCCGGTTGGCCTCCCGTACGCGCTTCCGCCCCATCCTTTTTATAAACGTTGAGAGTAATTGACCCGAAACCGAAGTCAATTACTCCCTTCGTTTTGTAAAGGAGGGCAAGGGACTCCTTATTTATTACCATAATTGATAATTTCGAGCCCCCCTTCGCCTCCTCCTGCTTGACGATCTTCCAATTTCCGGCCGGAAGACTCGGGTTACTGGCCTGAATGATTTCCAAAGCCTCGTCAGGGCTAGCCGGTTCGGATGGCAGCCAGACACGTGCCCTCGGCCTGCTGGGAATTTCCTCCCGACTAACTGCCGGAAGCTTTGCGCCTGGCCACACCTCCCCTACTTTGGCTACAGCCTTTTTATATAGATCCACAGATCTAGAGTCCAAGCATGTAGTCATCTTCACACGCCCTTGATACCATCCCGCATCTCTGCAGGATGGGGGTGGTCCCGGATTTTCACCCAGGACCTTTAAAAAGACGAGGTTGAGTGCATTATACACCAACCTCCATTTTCCGGCCGTGATGCTCCCATCTTCTTGACTTTCGTCAATGACGGCTAGCATCAACACAGGCTCCCTCAGGACATCGCTGAACAGCTTTTTTCAGAATTTATAATTTTCAGTTATTTTCGTTTTAATATTTATATAATATATTTATATAAACAGGGTGGGCCATCTGTTGGTCCTTTTTTCAATCAATGAATTTTAGTACTAATCTGTGGCAAATATTTAAAAGGTGATAACTGAGTTTTTACTACTTTTGAGGAGAACGCTTTAAATATATTTTGGCTTCTGTGAAATATAAATCTCAACTTTGAATAATTTAAACATCACTAATTGGTTGTTAGATGCCATACCAATATTCATTAGTCGTCAAAGTTTAATTTCGTGATAGTTTCACCATAATATCAAAAATAATTTGTTGTTCCCTTTTAAACATGTTAAAACCGTTTATTGTTAGAGACAAGTGCAACTAACTCATTCTAAAAATTTATAAAATTAAAAGAGTGTTAAAGTAACTATAGTCGTTTTCCTTTTTTAATTGTAAAATGTTTATGGAAATTAAATTATCCCTTCAAAATAATGTATGTAATTCTACTAAATAAAACCATATAATTTGTTAAAATTTAATTTAAAACTATTTTTTATTAAAACAAAAGAAGACATTATTTATTGTCAAATATTATTATATAGGTAAATTATTTCAATTTTTAAATATTTAAAATAAATTAAAAATGGAAGTTATTTAAATAAGAATTTAATAATTTTATTCTTCGTCGATTTCATCAAATATATCTAAATCCGGGTCCACGTCGTAATCACTATCATTTTCAGTTTGCAGGTCTTTGTAAAAATCGTAGTATTGTGATAATACTATATTAAAGGTAACATGTCTAAAATATTTTGCTTCTTCTTAGAATTGATTAAATTTGGTCCATTATAGGCTAACTTTAATTCTGTTCTTGAAATTCTAGAAATTCCTCTTCGCTTTATATTATCAATATTTTAAATGGTTCATTTTCGTCCAACGAGTTTTTATATTGTATAATACCGCATTGATTTGTGTATCTTATTCAACGCACTTGAGACTAAATAAATCGATTCCCAGCAGCATCTTTAGAACGCCATGTATATTTTGTTTTAGCCATTTCGCTGAAGTTAAAGAAATATCAATAACCTTAAATGTATTGGTTGATCGTATAGTTCTTATGAATTGAGAGTAATCATGTGGAGCATGAATATCAATAGATGTTTTCCTTATTTGTTTTTCAATTGTAGCATGTACCACATCACATTCCGTATGCGTATGACCAACGATTAAAAACTAGTGATCAATTTGTGTTATACTAGTTTCTTTACTTTGTAGAAAAAATAAGAACATTGCAGAAATAAAACTATTTTTGTTTTGCCCAATACAGTTATCACTATAAAAAGTGATGATTTTGATTGGTGGAGGCAAAGAATTCAAATGCAAATAAAGGCAATATGATATTTCATTCCCGCCGCGGTTAGCTATTCCTTCATGGCATAAGTAATTAAACGGCTAATTTGATGCTCCATCATGGATAGATAAATTGAAGGTCCACAATGACCGTTTATAAAATGCAACATTCGTGGTTAGTTTAGGTGATGGTAGACATTTTTGTAAATCAAAAGTAAATAGTCTATGCAACTCAGTATTTTGTTTACTAATAGTTTTATTGCGATTTTTTGCCTTGTAAGCTAAATCAGCAACTGCATGATGTTCTTCTTGTATCGTTATTAATTGTTCTTTGTTACCAGTAGCAAACTTAATTTTCTGGTTAGGATGGTTTTTTAAATTTTGATGGTTTTTTAAATTTTAGATTAGCGACTTAAAAATTTCGGTATACTTAAAGATTGAAGCAGAATTGTGGTATTCCTTAGAATAGAGTTCAAACATTTTACTTAAATTTAAATCGGATTGGAAATATTGTTTGTCACTATGTCAACGGGAATAATGCGACGTACAAGTATATGCTGCAACTGAAGAATGCAGAAAATTATGCTTACTTAGCATGTTATTTAAGTTAAAATAACAGTCGTAAGTGTTTTTTGCGTTATCAGTTGTATTTAAAAAGTAATTCACTTGTACTGCAGATTATGTAACCTTCGATTATAATCATTAAAACAGTAAATGGATAAAAAGAGGTTATCTAGATTATGTTGAGTTTGAACAATGAATGTAATGTTATTTGTTTATTTTTAATTAGGTCTTTTATATTATTTTTTATGTTTGGCTAAATTATAGACCTATTTATAAAATTTTTGTATTAAATTTCTTTATTAAAACTTTCTCCTTTTTTCAATACAATTGTTTGCCAAATTTTCGGTTTTTTAAACCATTTTCAAGGCTATGAAAATTTAACTAAAAACAATATTTACATAATGCTATACACAATATTTTTCACAACAAACAACAAATTTATTTTGTTTGTCTAGACAAGGAAAAACATTTTATTTACATAGTGTCCTTGACCAAGTCAATTTTACGTTATTATTTTCTATGAACAGCTGATTTTTGGGAATGGGTACGAAGGGCCGAATTTCAAAGGGCCGAATGTCGAAGGGCCGAATGTCGAAGGGCCGAATGTCGAAGGGCCGAATGTCGAAGGGCCGAATGTCGAAGGGCCGAATGTGTCGAAGGGCCGAAAGTGTCAAAGGACCGAATATCGATGGGTCGAAGGGCCGAATTTTTTTTTTTTTTTGTTTTGTTTTTAGAAATATAATTTTTAAAATTTGTTGTTTTAAGGAATATTTGGTAATTTTTTTTTTGTCAAATATAAATTAATTTCTTATGAATTTATGTATTTTATTATATTTAATCTTTGGATATTCTATCGACAAAAATATTGCATTAATTGATGTTGTTTATATTTTGCGTTCCTTTTGGAATTATCAAGTGAAATAATATTTGTACATAATAGGTATTTCACCAAAACCAAGTCTTATTATATCAATATAAATGGAATATATATGTATGTAGGTATACACATATGTATTACTTTTGTAGTATAACCGCTCGTATATAATACCAAAATGCGAATGTTATTTTTTTCAAATATGCATCAGTGATGTCGTTTTGAAAATTTTACAAAAGTAGTTTTTACATTTTCATGGGAATATTTCGAGGCAAAAGGAAGTAAGTGCAAACATAAAAACATTGTAGATAGTTTCCAGTATTTTGTATTTAAAAAAAATGGGAAGTGCAGTAGTACGAGTGAACTGAAAGTTGGAAAATACTCCGATAGTAGTACTTTCGACAACACTGATATGCATACCAAATGTAAATAGATTTTAAATAAGAAAAAAAAATTTGTCATAAAATGTCATAAAAATTCAATTTACTCCTGTTCTTTAAACTGATGATAATATTCATTCTTTTCGAACGATGTTATTTTCTAGACCATTATATAGTTTATTGCTATTGTTTTAGAGAAAAAAAGTAAGTGGTGGAATTTGTCTTTTGGAACAAAGAATCCTAATTATCGGTCGGCTTTCTTTCAATCTCACTATACGAATTAACACTATATTATTTTGCTCTACACAGTGAATACATAAAAAAAACGGATGGAAACATTTTTAAAGGGTGGATCTACAAAAAAGAGTTTTATTGATGTGTCCATATACATAATCATAAATAAATAATGTTGTATTATGTATTTTGGTTATTCTATATACCTATTTGCATCATGGACAAATATATCTAGAAAAAGAAAAGACTAGAGAAAGATAACAAAAATATCTAGAAAAAGAAAAAAAACAAGAGAAAGATAACAAAAATATCTAGAAAAAGAAGAAAAGCTCAAGAAGAGAAACTAACTTTTGGAATTATAATTTTAAATAAAATTTGTGTAATTATTACAATTTGTGTTTTATTAATTGAATCTGAACCATCTTGATGTAAGTAGATAAATGCCTACTCATATAAAAAATCAATTTAAAATAAGGGACATAGGAAAACTGACTTGGGTATGTAAATTTTGCATTACAAAATATTGCAATTACAAAAAGTTGCAATTATAAAATATTGCAACGTAAAATCTTGCATAACAATGTCCCGTACTTTTTTTTCTCTATTCTGAGGAAAATAAATTGAAGAAAAATGACATCGGCTAATTTAACTTGGAATTGTAGAGGCTAACGGCTTCGGTAACTCTCACGGGCACGCGGGAGGTCGCTGCGCTCCCCCCCGCTTAACCCTCCGAGGGGCTTTAGATTTGAGCTTCGGGGGACGTAGGAGCCGGGATCAGCAAACATGTCGCACTGCGTGCCGCACGTAGGAGCGGATTATACAGAATATAAGGATTACCCAAATACATAATGTTGTAATTTATGATTGGATAAATGGAAAACCTCAATAAAACTCTTTTTGTAGATCCACCCTTTAAAAATCTTTCCATCCCTTTGTTTGTTATGTGTTCGTCGTGTAGAGAAAAAAAATACATTTTCGTATAGTGAGATTGAAAGAAAGCCGACCGATAATTAGGCTTCATTATTTACTTTTTTTTTCTAAAACAATAGTAATAAACTATATAATGTTCTCGAAAATAACTTCGTTGGAAATGAAAGAATATTATCATCAGTTTAAAAAACAGGAGGAAATTGAATTTTTATGACATTTTATGACAAAATTCTTTTTTCTTATTTAAAATCTATTTACATTTGGTACGCATATTTGAAAAAAATAACCTTCGCCTTTTGTTATTATATACGAGCGGGTTATACTACAAAAGTAATATATACCATTTCACAATGGTATGTATATACCTACGTATTTATTCTATTTATATTGATATAATAAGACTTGGTTTTGGTGAAAAACCTATTATGTACAAATATTTTTTCACTTGATAATTCCAAAAGGAACGCAAAATATAAACAACATCAATTAATGCAATATTTTTGTCGATAGAATATCCAAAGATTAAATATAATAAAATACATAAATTCATAAGAAATTAATTTATATTTGACAAAAAAAAATTACCAAATATTCCTTAAAACAACAAATTTTAAAAATTATATTTCTAAAAACAAAACAAAAAAAAAAATTCGGCCCTTCGACCCATTCGGCCCTTCGACCCATTCGGCCCTTCGACCCATTCGGCCCTTCGACCCTTTCGGCCCTTCGACATTCGGCCCTTCGACTTTCGGCCCTTCGACACATTCGGCCCTTCGACACATTCGGCCCTTCGACATTCAGCCCTTCGAAATTCGGCCCTTCGACACATTCGGCCCTTTGAAATTCGGCCCTTCGACATTCGGCCCTTCGACATTCGGCCCTTCGACATTCGGCCCTTTGATATCATTCCGATTTTTGTATATACTAACGACAATTTAATTTTTTATCTACGTAAAATTTTAGTTTGGTTTTACGAAATTTTTAATAATATTTTTATAATTAGTTTGCAAACGGTTTATATCTACTTTGTAATTTACTGGATTTTTGGACGTCCAAATGTGACACGCTTCTTTAAATAATCTTTTTTGCTTTTTTTGTTCATATGCTAAAGTGGCCGCATTATCAAAATCAAATTTATGTTTATTCTCAAAACTGTGTTTAACTAAAGCTGATCTGTATGTTACGTGTGTCATTGTCGGAAATTTATTAATATTTTCTACGTCTTTTTTGTATTGATGTACTCTTACTAATTTTGTTTTGCTAGTTTCTCCCACATAGCATGAATCGCAATCTTTACATTTAATTTTGTATATATAGTAAGTCCATCTTTTTGTTCTTCAGGTATTTTATCTTTTAATTTTGAATAACTGTCGTAAGATTTATTTCCAATTTTATTAGCTAGTATCAATGTTTTCGAGTTATTTTTTAGAATTTTGCTAATTTTTTCAGTCAAATTTGGTACGTACGTCATTGATCCAAATTTTAAGTCAGTATTTTTTGGTTTTTTATTTTGGTACGTGTATAGTGTTTTAGTTATCAATTTATTAACGAGTTTTTCGGGATAATTATTCCTCGATAACGTGTCCTTAATTTTGTTTATGTTTTTTTGCCTAAATTCGCTATCAGTCAGATTTTGCAATATTACTCTTTTAATAAATGCAATATTACTCTTTTAATACGCTACATTTCTTTTCATATTGTACGGGTGCACTGAAATGAAATTTAGTAACGTATTTGAAGCAATTTCTTTTTTATACCAATCTGTTTTTATAATTTTTGTCCGTCTATGTAATTTTAAGTCTAAAAATGCCAAAGTGTTATTCGTATCTTCTTTTTCTACAGTGAATTTTAGTTTATTATGAAATGTATTGAATAAATTTTTGATGATGTCAATATTCGAGTCTGTAGTGGCCAAAATAATATCGTCTACGTATGTACTTATAAATAAATGTTGGTTGTTTGACTAACAACGGTAATTTTTCATTAAATAATTTTTCCAATACAATATCAGCCAGAATAGGAGATAACGGGTTCCCCATCGCTACGCTAAATTTTTGTTTGTAAAAAATGTTTTGGAATTTGAAATAACTATTATCTATCATACAAACGTCTAAAATCTTAAAAAATTCGTCTCTGGTTAATACAGAATTTAGCTCAATTTCACCCCACCTTTCCGAAATTGCTAATTTTGCGGTATCTACCGATACATTGGTAAATAATGATACTACGTTTAAAGATGCTAGTGTATCATTATCTTCAATTTGGATAGTTTTAATTAAATCTTTAAAACTAATATTGTATATGTAAATATTGTTTTTAGTTAAATTTTCATAGCCTTGAAAATGGTTTAAAAAATCGAAAATTTGGCAAACAATTGTATTGAAAAAAGGAGAAAGTTTTAATAAAGAAATTTATTAAAAAAAATTTATAAATAGGTCTATAATTTAGCCAAACATAAAAAATAATGAATGTAATGGTACAATTCCACTTAACCCATAACTTTATATCATTGAAAAAAATGAAGAACGGGTTAATTTTGAATTACATAATTTCGGCGACTTATAGAAGTAGTTATTTATGGTACTAGTGAGCAAAACGAGGGGACATTATCCCGAGTGGATAATATCTCTTTGCTCACGAGTGGCATACAACGTTTTATCCACTTTTGTTGAAATAAATTTCGTAAATTAATAAGAAATAGTTCCATTTTGTGTTTTCACAGTGGAGCATTGAATTTTGAAATATATTTTATCATAGTGACCGTTCTTTAAATTGTCATGGTATACTTTAATTTAACTAATTTTTAGAATATAGTTTTTCATTCAATTTGACTACGAATAATTTTCCAATGACTACTCAACATTTTGTTATACCAGATATAACTCACGTTGCCCCTAGCAGCGTGGGTTATACAATAACAATGGGTTATTTTACATTTTCTTTATTTGAAATCAGCATAGTTATCGGGCTATTATATATCAAAAGTGGATAAAATATTTTAAAAGGTGGTTATTTGTGTTATTCTTGGAATTAGTCGCTATACACAATTAAAAAAAACAGATTACTATAGTTGTTCTGTTTTCTATATTAAATAATCTAATGATCAAACGAGTTAAATGCGAATTAACTCACTATAAAAATTCGGGAAGTAGTGTAATTTTCTATTAGTTTTTTTTAAGTTCATTTTAATCGAATTACTCCATTTTTAATATGTGGAATTGTTAATATATTGAGTTAACACCTTTTAAAAGGTTCAATAATTTAAGAAACATTGCACCTAGAAAAGTGAGAATTACACATAACGTGTAACAATTATGGTACATTCCGAAAATCAAATAAATCTAAAAAGTTAAAATTTGAGTTATCACCTTTTATGTATTTACCACAGACTTAATGTTATCTGTTCAAAAAAATTCTTTGACATATGAAAAGTCAAAACTATGCCATTTATCATCATGGAGTTGCTAACAACACAACAACGAATTTTGATTGTCCAAATGTGTTATGAAAATTATCGTTCAAAAACAACAACATTTCTTAAATTATGTGTTACGTGTCGTTTTTAGTGACAGTGTTCGTAATGAACCAAGCACATCAACGTTCACAAGAACTAAACATTTCATGAATCACATTCCGACGCATTTTGCATGTTTATCTTCATTTGCATCCATAAAAAATTCAACTAACTCAAAAATGAGGCCATCAGATCATTTAAATCGTCGTCGTTTTGTTAATTGGATGCTTGAACGAAATGAAGGTTTTTAATCAAAAATCATATTTAGCCATGAATCTCATTTTCATCTTAATGGGTACATCAATAAGCAAAATTGTCGAATTTGGGGAGCGGAGAATCCTCAGACTTCCTCGTAAAATTACTGCCTTGATCGGTCAGTAACTTTTCTGGGATACCATACTTGGTGATAAATTGCTCACAGAGCGCTTTTCCTACTGTTTCTCCATTTTGGTTGTGTATTGGGATTGCTCCTGAAAAATTGAATAAATCGTCTTGGGAAGTGAGAAGAAAGTTATTCTATTTTTCTGTGGTAGGTAGTGGTCCTACTGCGTCAAATGCTACTCTTTGGATATGGTATTCAGAAGTGGTTGTGAGTTGAAGAGGAATTTTTGTTCTGTTGTTACATTTGTTGCGTTTGCATTCTGTACATTTACTTATATATCTGTTAATGTCGCTTACCATCCTGGGCCAATAGTAAAGCATTTTGATTCTTTTGAACGTTCTCCAAGTCTCTGCATGACCTTCTAATGGCTAATTGTGATACTCCTTTATTATTTGCTGTCTCTTATTTAGGTCATGTACTACTTCTAATTTCTTGCTTATGTCATTTTTTATGTTCGCTTCCATTATTTCTGTGGAATTCAGTTTTGTTTGTCTTGCCGAATTTTCTGCGGTCGCGTCTGTCTATTTTGACGTGTCTTGTACTTTTTTGCTTTGTTGTCGCTTTTTTGATTTTTCAGATTGATTTTTAGAAGTTTGTCTTCCGTTTCTGGGTAAAAAAGTCTCGCTAGTATGTTTATTTCATTTCTACCATCTAAGTTCTAACCAATGTTCTTTACTTTTGTTTTCCGCTTGTTTTTTGTTTTACTTATGTTCTTGAATGTCTCCCTATGCTTATTTTTTATGTATTTCCTAATGTTCACGATTATTTGCTTTAAAATTCTCCTTGTTCTTGTTCCAAACTTAGATATCGTGTGCATTATTACTTCACGTTGTTTTTCCACTAGTCTGAGTATTGTTACCCTGACATGAAAGAATAATATTTGTAAGATTACTAAGAATTCCGTTATTGATTCTTTTTGATGTGACAAACTGAAAACATCTTTAGCGGTAGGAATAATTTAAAAATTGTATAGAAATCATGTTATGGGAACATATGTGCCGAACCAAAACCAACATTAATGTAATACTACAAGCCTGATTCAGTGATGAAGCACGCAGATATCCTCTTACATTTAATACCTTATAGTTGAAAGTGTTGGTGCGAAAATAGAATAAAAATACTCTCAACTAACCAATCCCAATTCCCAATTAGTTTTTTTCATTAATAACATACCCAATTCTCCCTCCACAATTCGTTTGTTTTGTTTTATCTACAATTTGTATGTTTTCCTCACTCATTTATATAATCTATCGATCACCAATACTTTCATGTATAAGCGCAAAATAAATTTATAATATTGGTGACGATCAGGCTTGTAGTACATTAATGTTGGCAGTGCCAGTGTATTAAAGGCCGTTTTAGTATATTGCTACCTATGTATGTGTTATAGGATCACAAACAAAAATATTTACATACAAACCGTAAAAAGTTCTATGGAAAAAAAATGTTTTTTCATACTTTTTCGTTTCGCATTTAATAACTTTTTATATACGGCCAAAAATAAATTTTCACTCCATTGACAATAAACTAGGGTATTGAATTATAATATTGGGCAAAAAAAAAAAATTATTTATGAATATTTTGCATATTTTCATTCAACGCCGTTTCACTGTTTTCTAAAATTTTTGTCTGTAAAACTGCGAGAGAGACTAAAATCAAAACAAAAAAAATTAACAAAACAAAATGTATGAAAATAAAATGATTAGAAATTACATGAATTAATTAAAATTCAACAAAAAAATTAATAAAAAGTAAAAATGATTTTATTTATTTTCTTTAGTATTGCGTTGCAACTCATGATAATCGGTCGTTTCTGTACGATATTATGTCCGAGGGTGGGGAAATTTTTATTCAGTATGTACGGAGAAAATAAAAAAAGCGAGATGTTTCTTTAGTACTTTCCTTATTGTGCGATTACGACATGAGAAATGCGTAATACTTTTCTTATATATGTACAACTTTTATTTATACGATCGATTACTAGCAATTAGATAACGTAATTAAAATATTATTAGTAATTATTAGTGTCATTTTTTACGACTGAAAATTTATAAATTGATAAAACTATATGTTCTAATGTTTTATATGTAGTGTATAGTTTTGTAGTGTATAAACATTTTTGTTGGTTTGGTGAAATTAAAAATAATGAGTTTTTTTTGTTTAATTTACATTTATTTTACATTTGTACTGCGATTTTGTTGTGTACATGAGAGTATGGGAGCAAATAACCGGAACGCAATAGTATTTTCAAATGTTGATGTGTTAGTGAATGTTCTGATTTTGTTTATTTTTTAATTGAGATTGACGAGAGTTAATTTTAAAATATTAGGGATTTAGAATATAAATTATATTAGATTTTTAAAATTTAAATGGGGCAAAAATCAATAGCCGCCAAAAGCTAAACTTCAGCCAAATTATTTAAAAATACTACAATATATTAAAATTATAGATAAAAAAATAAATACTCCACTATATTGTACGTGTGCATGTATGTATTATAAATACTCCACTATTTTTTACGCAATATATATATATGTGTATGTATTAATTTAGTTTAATTTAAATTTGTTCTCAATCTAAAACAAAATTTTATTAAAATTGACAAAAAAAATTGTAAACCTAAAACATACAATTCAAAATGTCAATATTCCCATATTCCCAATCGGGAAGATAAGCACCAAAAAATTTGAACCGATTTCACCCGATTGAATAATTTCTGATGCTTACTGGGACAAATACCACACGAACACAAATAAAATTAATGACAACACACAGTAACAAAATTTTATACTTTACATGGTATACGTATACAAAACTCCCTGTGAGTAAATTCCCATGTACACAACACAACAATACGCACTACAGAAACAATACAGTCCATTAAAACAGCAATACCGGTAATAGGTATGTTTTATTGTTATAGTATTGCTCATGCAGTTGCTGAGTTGGGTTATGGGGTTTCCCGCTCTTGTATTTCCAATTGCTATGATTTTACGGTCAATGATCAGTGATAAAGCGATGCGATTTTGCTTTGTTCAGCGAGTTTGCCGTGACCATTCACTACTATGGAATCTTGAACAAGATTGCCGTGTATGAGTAATGGTATATTTTAAAGCGCACATGGCAGGTTTAGGTGACTTACATAACGGAACTGTATTTTGCTCAAGCTCAATTTATGTCAGTAAGGTTCGTCCTCAAAATACAAAATAGAATATCTTATTGACTTGTTGGACTAAAAATGTAACGTAATTTAAATACTGAGCGAACAACAGCTCTCTTTATGCAGTGGTTTCTCAAGATATTTATATATAAATGTTTTCATATAAATCTTTTGCGAGTCTGTTGTTGTTTTGACACTACTAATGCTTGTTCTACTACTCTCCATATGTTCCATTATTTGTTGTGTATGTTTGAGATTTACTCCAGTTTTCTTGATGACTACGGTTTGCGCGTTTCACTCTTGCGAGAATTTTCCCCCTCTGTTATCTGGTATACCCTCTTATTGCTATTGTTGTTTGGTTGCAAGTATCTGGGGTCTGTGTTGATTGTCTGATTGGGTATATTTCTGGAATGATACCCATTTGAAGAGAATTTTTTACTGTGACTTAAATGATGTTTTCTTGGATCCAACTTCAGCTTCTCTCCTACATCTGACCGGACCAGATATTTACTTCTGCACGCGTTGCTTGTATGTCCCGTCGTTGTATTACAATGGTCGCAATATTTTGGTTGGAAACCTGTCCTCTGTGTAGGTTGTCTATTGTAAGTATAGTCCGTCTGTTGTGCTGGTTGCCGATACTGCGTGTAATAATTTACAGGGTTATTTGATTGTTGATTGTGTGTTTGCTGGGTACACAGATACCGTGTTATAATTTGGATTATACTGGTTCCTTTCATGTTGCCTCTTTGGTTGTGTGTTACCTTGTTTCCTGATCCGTGTTCTGCATGCATCTTAGGTGTGGTTGGGTTTTTGACAGAAATTGCGTATTATTCGCCATAAATGTATCTGGTTTCTTCCTGTTTGTCTTACATATGGATGTGTCTGGTTGCTTGTATGTCCCCTTTGTAGTGTTGGTATTGCACTTGTCTCCCTCGTTGTTACTAATATTCGTTCTGTGGCTTCTGCTTCATTTATCATTTTATCAACATCTCTTACTTTAATAGTTGCTACCTTTTCTCTTTGTGTTGTTTAACCCTCTCTTAAATGCTCGGATAGAAGTTTCATATAAATGTTTTGAGTAGCTCGGGGTCTATTTCCGCCAGCTCATACTTTACTTTATACCCTGCTTTGTAGTTTTCTAAGGCGCCAATTATGCGATATTCGTAGTTTCTCCTGTCTCTCCAAATGATTGCTATGTACCAGTGAACTACCTTTCCAACCCTCCTAGTGTTCTTATTTTTGCGTACATGTTGTTTAATGTAGTTCTTAAATGTTCATAGTCGTCATTCCGTCTGTTTACCATTCTTGTGTATGGATTTCATGTTAGTTTAAACTTTAATATTTGTCCGAATATCTTTTTTCTTCTGTTGTTGCCAGCATGTTATATGCGCAGCCCGCTGTTCCTAGAAAACGTATTAAGTTGTTGGTTCTGTGTGCGTTTTCTTCACTTCAACGGTGAAGGAATTTCGGGTACGAAATTAGCTATGTTCTGTAGGATTTCCTTTGCGCTTGACATGTTGTCTGGTGTCACTCACTTTTGCTTAATTATTCCTCTGTTTTCAACTTGTTTGACTGATCTATGTTGTGCTCCTAGGTTCTCTTCTATTATCTGTGTGTTTGTTGACGTTGCTCTACTTCTGCGATCTCTTGGTACTGTGTCCGTTTGTGTTGCTGTGTTGTGCTTGGTTTGCGCTGTCTGTGTGTGCTTGTCTATTTACCTGCATGTTTTCGCCTCTGTTTTTGTTTTCTTGTTATTTCCTTGCTCTTTTGCTGCTATTGGAACTGTTTTATGCTGGTATATTTCAGTTGTCTGTACCGCTTTTGGTTCACATTGTTTTTCCTGTATTTCTTTCGTGCTTGTGATAATTTCACTACTACCGCTCTTGTTTACTTCTTTCGTTAGTGACCGTTGTTATCTTTGCCGATTATCTTCGTGCTGGTAGTTTCCTCTATACTTGATTTTGTTTGACTACGTGTTCGGTACTCTTGCAGCACCGTTGGTTGTCTCATGCCAGGTGTTTGTCGAGTTGGGGGACGTTTAGTTTTTGTTGATCTTTCTTGGAACGGTGTTTCCTGGCTCATAGAATTGTTTAACACGTGACACCTTGATAAGTTTTTGTGATACGATTTTAAGGATTTTTTTTTCTTTTTCTCCACTTTTGTTTGCCTTCGAAGTTTGGAACTTTCAACCCTGATTTATACGAATATCGATATTGGGCTCGTGGTTGAGTTCACCTTAACTTTACTAAATCGCTACATGTGCGAATTGTACAGCGCCAATATTATACCCTTTGATACCCAATCGCTCTCGGTATATAAAATAAGCTTATTGGTGATTATTAGCAGTCTAGATGTCTTTGTATTGTAATTTTGTCATGTTATGATGTCTTTGTTATTTAGAGTTAGTTGACTATAGTACTATAACAATCAACAGCGACTAGGCAGTTAATGAGCGTCAAGCACTCTTATTCGTTTTCCTTTCTGCTTTCCCATGCAGAGAATAGTCCGTCAATGTTGAATAATTTTGTGTTAGTCAATATCTTTGAATTTTGGCGTAGCGATATTATACTCTTTGTTTTGTTTAATTTTACTTAGATTGGACTTTATTTGTTTATTATGTTTTATATCTTGTTACAGTTTCAGTTTCAAATACAATTAATATTACTGTGACTATGACTATAATACTTATATATGTTATAACATTTATATATAGCATATTAATTTAACTATTATATGATTCATTTAATTAATTTCTTTTCCTTATATACTAAATTTTGTTATACATTACAAAAACAATTTATGTATTACACAAATTTGGGCTTTACTTCAAATTTGTTGAATTGCTTTTTCTTTTGAGCTTATGGTTCTTATACTTGTTCTAATTTTCGTGACATCATTTTATATTCATACATTCTTAGTCATGTTTTTGTGATTAAAATTTAACTTCTGAATGATTATGACCTAAATATTAATGTCTAAATGAATTTTTATTACGCTGTTATCCACTTGTCTTAATTAATCACAAGAATGCAACCGACTCTTCACTAGGGTTTATAGTAGCAGGCACATAGAAAGTTCACTTCTGGCGACAATGGAGACGAGTATTCTTCAAAAATAGCCAAATAATCTTTATGTCAAATGTCGTAAAACAGAAACTCACTCAACAAAAATATTAGTTCACACAAATTTTTTAGTTAATGATTTATTTGTGATTATTTATTTAATAAAGTATGCTCTCTTTCTTGCAAGAAAATTTAATTTGATTGCCAGATTGTCTAAAAAAGTATTTCTAAGGCAGTGTAGTTTTCTATTGTTCAAATTCAATATAAATCCATTTCAACCACTTTATTATAGTCAGGGAAAAAACAAGAAAAATCCCTAATCGGGAATAGTTATTTGTGCGCCAAGAAGTGGTCGTATCTTTTTCTTTCTAGGGTGGAAGTTCATGGTGCTAGGTCTGCAATTCCACAGAAAAAGCAAACACCCAGCGCTTTCCATTTAACGTTTATTCTCACTACCAGCAGAAAAAGCTTGGATATTAATCTAAAAAATTACGAAATGTATTTCAATTTTGAACATTTTTCTTAATGGGCAAATAACAAATCGGAAAAAACAAATCGCTTTGGCATGCAAATAATTTTGTGTGTAACACCGCATCCCCAATGGAATACTTTTTACTTTTAGAAAGGATTGTATGAACTTCTAACATAACGAAGAATAATTTTTGTTCATTATGTTGGAAATTCATACAATTCTGTAAGGCAAAAGTAAAAAAGTATTTCAATACACAGACAGCATGGAAAGTGACCTGCTACGATAACATTTTTCCCCCTCTTAATTGCTTCGAATTTATGGTTTTTAATTTCCGTTGCTGCTTATTTTTTAGAAATGTAATATGTATCAATTTACCACAAGGACAGTGAAAAACAGATCTGTAATTACTTAAAGAATACCTGAGATTTCAAGAAAAATTTTAAATTACATACTCTATTAATTTGACTACCTAATCAAAATGACCTAATGTTAATATTTTATCTATAAACTTTACATCTTTTTAATATTTTTTAAAGATACAACAAGGCCCAAACGGGATTATGAAGTAGATGGACGAGACTACCACTTTGTTGCATCACGTGAGCAAATGGAACGCGATATTCAAAATCATCTATTTATCGAAGCTGGTCAGTACAATGACAATCTATATGGCACATCCGTAGCTAGCGTAAAAGAAGTAGCTGAAAAAGGTAAACACTGCATACTTGATGTATCTGGAAACGCGATAAAACGACTTCAAGTTGCTCAATTATATCCAATCGCAATATTTATTAAACCAAAATCGATTGATTCAATTATGTAAGTTGGGATAATTTAATTTAAATGCGTTCTTTCATAGACTAGAACAATACCAAGACTGATTATGTAGAACAAAAAAATGAATATATGTAAATAATATGAAAATGAAATGGGTAACCGTTTTTTTAATATTATTGTGAATTTACGATCTTTCTCGTAATTTTTTACTAGTTCGTGTTTTGAAAATTTTATCAAACGAAAAAGAAATAATCCCGTTGTCACTGTAATTTATTATACAGTTAGTGTTTTAGTTATCTTGCGTTTTCTTTTTTGTCCTACGTCGAGAGTCACAGCATTAGGGTAGATTATAGTTTTTACATGATTAACTGCTGCTACTTACAGGGAAATGAACAGACGAATGATTGAGGAGCAAGCTAAAAAAACATACGAAAGAGCGTTAAAGATGGAACAGGAATTCGGTGAATATTTCACAGGTATCCATAAATTAAATTAAAAAGTGTAATTTGTTTATTAATGGAAATTATTCATATTCTTAGCCGTTGTTCAAGGAGACACAATCGAAGATATCTATAATTCGATAAAAAAAGTAATTTGGGCGCAATCAGGGCCTGCAATCTGGGTAGCATCACGCGATCCTCTATGACTATCATCGACAACAACGTGGACGCTGCCGCCTAGAGTTCGTGCTAGACCGGTTTCAAGGTCCGGCTACGCCCATTAATTAGATCACAACAAGCAAACTAGAATTATAGGTGTAATTTTTTATCGTGAGAAATTGATTGATAAGACGCATTCAAAAAATTCGTAACTTCATAAGAACCAAGAAGCAATAATAAAATGTTTCGAAGTGCGCACACACAAAAATATCGTGATAGAAAACTACATCTAAATAAATTTTTGTTTTTGTGTTGTTGTTTTTTATCATTTTTTATTTTTATTAATTAATTATTATTTTATTTAGAAAAAATATATTAATTAAATTAATCAATAAACAAAATAAATTTATAAACATGTTTAAAATTTTAAAAATTGTTAAAACGTTTTGGCGTTGTTTCAATTTTGAATTCTAAATCAATTTTTCCTCCTTTTCTATTTAAAACAAACTAACAGAGCATTCACTATGCAACAATTTTTATTTGTATCTAAATTTTTGTTCGTTATTTTGAAAATTCGTACCATGCTTAATTAAAGGTAAAAAGTTTTTTAATTGTGAATACATAATAATTGACACTAAACAAATAAAACAAAATTGTTTGTTTTAATTCTTATTTTTTCTGTGTGTGTTTATTTTGTCATTATTATTTTAAATTAATTAATTCATGAGAAAAGCCATTTATTTTGGATGTGGGGCAAGTTCATTTTTCAAAAAAAATTAAGGTAGTGATAAGAATATACTTGTATGGTATGATATTGTATCGCTAAATACCTGCGCAATAAATATGATAATTCAAAATCCCGTATATTTTTGCATTTATTGATTACTTATCTCATTTAAACAAATATGGGCATGCCTACTTCCAAAATAAACCGGTCAAATATATATTTTTTAAATGTTGATTGTTAAAAAAAAATAAAATAAACAAAAATTATATAAAAATTATTTAGTTTTAAAAATGTTTAATTAAGATGTATCATAAATTGAATTTAAAATAGAAAATCGATAGAATCTCGAATATTCGATTAGAAAGAGATTTTAAATTCAGTTTAAAAATACAAAAACTATATTTTAATCTCGAAATATTTTTTGTGGTCTTATTTATAATGTTATGACGATATTTTCTTAAAACACATACTTAAAATTGCAATAAAAAATAAACAATTGGTTAAAAATTTTTAGATTGAAATCTGAATAATGTTTGTTTTTATTTGGTAGAGTAGCTAATTAGTAAACTAAAATTTTTAAGTAAATTGTTTTGCTCTTAAAGTCAAATTTTTGAAAAATACATTTGCAAAATCTACTATTTAATAAAAAATAATTGTAATGCAAGAAATTACCTAAAAATAAATTAATTATATAATCGTTTCTTTCATTACAAAATGTTTAAATGCTCCTTTCACAAAATATTTTATTAAATGTGCCTTTTAATTAAAAATAAAAAAGAAATTAAATTAAACTCATGTATAAAAAAACTAAATGTACATTTTTGGAAAGGTTTTCCTCTCTCTTCAACGTTTCAGATTTATAGTGGGGATCTTTGGAACTTTCTAAGGTTCAATCTGCGAAAAATTACAAACCTAAACCAAAAATGATTAAATACCGAGACGTCTCATGAAAATTTATTAAAAAAAAAAAAAAACAACAAAAAATGGAAAATACAGTATAACCGTAATAACTTTATCTTCTGACTCTCTTCAAATCAGACTCTCTGCTGTTAATTTCTACTTACTACGTTGTTTACTACCATAAATTGGTTTTTGATATGTGTTTGACTTTGAATTGACTTTACTCTAAAAAGCGCACAAAACAACAAATCGAACATAAATTCGTATTTCTCACTACTTTTATTTGTGTTTACAATTAATATGTGTTTATTTATTTATTTATTTTTATTTATTTATTTATAGTATTTTATAAATAATTTAGTATTAAAAGGAAAAGCACACATGGAAACAAAGCAATCGAAACAAAAAAAAAATAATGAAGTTGCTTCCATTAGGCATAAAAACCTCTTAAATTTTTTCAAACAATTTCCACCTCATGCTTACACATTCTATTTTGAGCAGTAGCTCATTTACAATAAAATGTACAGCACGAGGTGAAATAATATTAAAAATTAACAAAAATAACATAGTTAATAAAAATAAATTAAAAAACTACGTATTGCTCATCAATCACGCCACTCCAAAAATTTTGACCTAAATAATTTTGCCGATCCTAATCTCTTAATTTCCAATGGAATTGAATTCCAAAGGGAAACTCCCCTATCGTGATTCTGAGTAGTACAAAACATTAAGCTAGATATAGTATATAGAAAATAAATGTTTCTTGCATAGTTTCCTAAGTTTATGTTATTGGTTTTGGATTTTAACCTTTATCTAACCTTTTACCGACTAAATAAAAACACTACATATTTCGGCTGGATAGTAAGTTCATACATTTTAAATGAAAATAAAGCGAATTTACGATACTTACATTGGTTTACATGCGTTATGGGTTATTTGTTGTGCCAAGCCAGAAGTATACATTTGATTATGATACTTACTAAGTGTGGCATTCTAAATTGTCTTTTAGATGAAAACTAGAATATGGCCAAGTAGAATGGAGCTTGTTTATGTCTTACCCGATCATCGAAATGGGATTCTACAATGATCTTTTGGTGAAGTTCTGGAATACGGCCAATTAGGAAAGACCTCTAAAATGATAAAATGATTTTTAGGCGAAATTCTGAAATATGACCAAGTAGGATGGAACTTTCCTATTTCTTAACCAGTTTTGATGAAATGTGCGATAGCAATAGGATTCTAAAATGATATTTAGGAGAAGTTCTAGAATATGGCCTATTAGGAAGGAACTCGGTTAGTTCTTAACCGATTATGATGAAATTCGACATGACGATGGAAATGGGATTCTAAAATGATATTTAGAAGAAGTTCTGGAAGTTCTCAACCGATATTGGTGAAATTCGACATGAGCGATGAAAATGCGATTCTAAAATGATTGTTAGTTGAAGTTCTGGAACACGGCCTATTAGGAAGGAACAAGGTTATTTCTTAACCAAATTTGGTGAAATTCGTCATGTAGAAGTTCTGGAAAATGGCCTATTAGGGAAGAACTCGGTTGTTTATGAACCGATTATGGTAAAATTCGACATGTTCGATGCAAATGGGATTCTAAAATGTTATCTAGAAGAAACTCTGGAATAAGGCCAATTTGGATAGAACTCGGATAGTTCTTAACCGATTACGATGAAATTCGAGATGTTCGATGGAAATGAGATTCTATAATGATTTTTAGGTAAAGTCCTGAAATTTGGCCAAGTAGGGGATGGAACGTACCTATTTCTTTAGTAGTTTTGATGAAGTTCAATATGTGCGATAGAATGGGATTCTAAAATGATATTAGAAAAGTTCTGGAATATGGCCCTTATGGAACTCAATTATTTCTCAACCGATTATGGTGAAATTCGACATGTATGATCGAAATGGTGTAACGAAATCCCACAAAGGGATTACGTTAACAGACATGAGAATAGCGGTCTGGTGCGGTATTGTAGCTGGCTGGAGCTCACGGCGCGGCGTTGGGTTTTCCAGACATATTCCCATGCTTGAATAACCGCATGAAGAACAAAATTTAGACGGGAAAGGGAAATTAAAACTATTTTGCCACGGCCTCAGCGGCTAAGAAAATAATAAGCAGGGACTGATCGATCCGGAGTGACCGTTTCAATTCTAGGCGATCACCGCCGTGACTGCCACACGGGTCTCCCCTCATCGGCCCGCCTACTGGGATGCTGTTTCCCAGTCGCGACGGCCACCGATGCCACTGAATGAGGGAAGGACGCCCGCATGACAATCTCAGCGACAATCCCCCGGAACGGAAACCGTCACCCCGACGCGATCAACTCTTATGGTGTGCCGCCCTCCCGCACAGCCTGTCCTGGAGGAACGAACGGCACGCACGGAAGAGGGATGGACAAAGACCGACCCTTCACATGGCCACACTTCACATCATCCGATTAATTAATTTTGTTTAACCGCACATGGTGCGGCGTAGCACACAACAACAAGAAAATTCAAAGAAAATTTTTGTTACGGTAAAAGAAAAAAAAAATCAAAATTATGCAATGTAAATATACGGTGATTACGTTAAAACTGATTCTACGTTAACATTAAGTTTCACTTTCACTATTTACTGTTTGAAAATTAAGGGCAACACACAAAAAAACTATCTGAAAGAAATTAACCGTTATGGGGTCGAACCACACCCAAAACAGACAACCGAGCCGAAGTGAAGAAGAAAAAAGCGGAAATTCCACAAACACAATCAAATCAAAAAGAAGAAAAACGTAATATGCCGAAAATTGCTCTGAGTAGGGGTTCACCAAATCGGTGCACCACCACCAATCGACGATATGACCGCCAAACAAATATATAATAAAAAGAAAATAATTGGGGGAAACTAACTGTTACAACAAAAATTGCAGAAATTACAGTTGGTTTTCGTCCTAAATTTTGGTACCTTTTCTTATGGCCCGTCCGACCACACCGCAAACAGCGCCGACGCAGGATCCCCCTCTCAAAATGGTTGCCCTGCCTCCACGGGCAGGAATACAGATTCAATATCACAACTGTGGCAAACTCCACTTAAGTAAAAAACACATGCAGGGTTTTATTTTATGGATCTATACAGATGGACATAACTGATGGTTAATTTTATTCAAAAAAAAAAACAAATCTACAAATTACCATTTGAATTTATTTGTATTTTATTATTGTATTTAGCTTTTTTAAACAAAAAAAAAAAAAATGAACACCCTTTTTAATACAGAAATTGTTTTTTTTTTTTTTATTTTTTTATTACCAACAAAGTATAATTTTGCTACCGTTAGTTTATGTAACTCCAATATTTTTTGTATTACAATATAATCAAACGATAAACGATATAAATATCAGTTTATTTTTTTTTTATTTAACAACAATTATTATTTTAGTTTTAGTTAACTGTATTTTTTTTTTGTATAATATTTTATGCAATTCCAACTAATTTAACATTTCAGATACTGTATCTACCGTACCGTATCTTTTAAAAATACCACACTCGACTTTTTTTGTTTTCAGTCTATATCGGGTATAACTTAATTTATTATTATTATTTTTTTTTTGTTTATTTATTAAATTATAAACATTATCAATTTTATTTTTATTTAATTTGCAATTTAATTTTTATAAGAAAAAAAAAGTATAATATTGTTCTATTATATTTTGAATTATATAAAGAAAAAAAATATATTATAATTTCTACTAAATTACACTGGTCTTTTTGTTTTTAAAAATCACCACTCGTCCATCTTATTCTCAAAATAAAAAACTAGCCTTAATTATTTAAAATTCAAAACTAGACTACCTCAACAATTTTTATTTTTTCCGTCACCCAAAAAAATCAGTCAAATTTTTCCTCCTCCTATTATCTTTATTTTTACCATTTCGCATTGCCAGTGCATTTCGTATCGCTGTTCGTCTTATTCGTTTCATATTCTTATTCCTTACACATTTCATCGTTTTTTTTTATTATTGTAAAATCTTTATTGGTATTAATGTTTTTTTTTTGTACACAAATACAACGAATAAGACGAACAACGACGACGAACATATGTACACACTTATCGGTACGGCCGCATCGGATTCATGTCGAATGCAGCGATCGGTTCATTCCCCACTCAGAGCAAATATCACGCGTCAATTTAAACCAATGACAACAGAAAGAAAAACAGAATATTCCAGATTTAACATTTTAATAAAGCAAACATTCCATCTCATACTACATAATACATGTACAAATACCAACTCACAAGAGATATGTAAGTTTGTGCATGGTAATGAGGAGAATATAGAATAGAAAGAAAACAAGTAAATGCATAAAAATTTAAAATATGTTTACATAACAATCGGAGGGAATATTAAATTTAAATTTTGAAATCATAAAACAGAGCATAAATACAACACCATGGTGGTCATGGTATTTATAACTATAAAAAAAATTTGAGATTATTTGAGCGTTTGGGATCTTCGCAAAAATCTTTTCCCTGTTTCAAGTGGAGACGTATGCCGGTCGTAACAATGGTATTCTAAAATGACTGTTAGTTGAAGTTTTGGAATATGGCCAACTACGAAGGAACAAGGTTATTTCTTCTTTCTTTGACGAGTATTACGTTAATAGTAACGAGTACGTAAGTAACGAAACTGCACATCTCTAGTTTCAGCACATACTAACTACTTAACCACAGGAAAAGTTTTCTGAAGAATATTTTTTATCTCGCTCAAAACAATCTCGCATTAGTTAGAGACTAAATTTACTCAAAGAGAGTATTATGTTTTGGTGGTTTTAAGTATATTGGGTAGGGACTCTGTATTGTTCGAAATATAATTTATACAACACGATATACCACAGAAGAAAGATTAACCAGAATAGACATTGCGTGGACCAAATTTTTTTTTCATCTTACCTCCTTTTTTGTATATTGAAGTATAATTATTTTTGAATATTATAGTAGTTAATACAAATTATGCTGTCAAAACAAAACTTGTCAAATAATTTCACGAACTATACTGTTAAGGATTCTCAATTTTTATTATTTCAAATCAAAACCAGTAAACTAAAGTATAATACATAACCCAACTTTCTCTTACCTTCGGCAAATCAAGGTAAAAAAAATGAGTCCAAATTTTTCCTTACAAAAACAGCGTTATGTCTCTTCTGGTTGTATTCTATGACGATACTTCAACTAGAAAAGGTATGATGGAATCGATTTAAATTTCTATCGCTTTCCTTTCTTTAAAAAATGATGTAAGCTGGCGACAAAATACGATTTTATTTATTTAAATAATTTAAATTATGAATTAAAAACTGAAATATTTATAATTATTAACCTGATGTTGTGTGTAGAACATTCCAATAATCAAATTATAAAAAAAAAAATGGAACACAAAATGTCGTGCTAATCAAAATAAAACGTTTTTTACTATTTGCATTCGGTGAAATCTGGACGCAATGGAATGGTGTTTGGCGTTATAATGCCCTCAGGTAGATTACTTGACAATCCAACATCACCACAGAATGATACACTAAAGTCCAATTTCCGATCATTTAAGTGATTTTAATTATAGAATTCATTCTATGCTGGTGACAAAAGCAATGTTGCCATATATTATTTCATGATATGGAAAATGTACATACAGTGAATCAAAGTCAAACTCATACACCCAAAAAGTAAGTTTATTTTTACAGAATGCCTACTTTACCGGGCTTTTTCTGAAAATTCATTTAAGAAATTGTGTCGCCTACGCGACTATTGAATGCAAAATTAGCAGCAGATATGTAGACGAATGAATCATTTACCTACCTACAGTGAGTCAAAGTCAAACTCATACACTTAAAAAGTAAGTTTATTTTTACAGAGCCTACTTTACCGGGCTTTTTTGAAAATTTATTTATGAAATTCTATCGCCTACGCCTTCCGCTATTGAATGCAAAATTAACAAATAAATACCGTTAAATAAAATGAAAACAGTATATAACTTTTTGTAAATTTTGAATTGTTGGTGACAAATTTAAAATCTAACGGCTTAGTCTTCAAACTTAAAAATATATAGGGAGAGTGTACATACCAAAATGTATGAAAAGAGAATAAAAAAATCTTATATCATTTCATAAGGAGAAGGCTGAGAAAGGCGAATATTCTTTAAAAATGGTCGGATTAAGTCGACTTCAATTTCCAACAATTGTTTTAAAACAACAAAATTTTAAATTTTTTTTTTAAATTTATATATTCAATACTTTAGGTTACTGTTATCATTGACAATATAATCAATTTTATACAAAAAACAACAATTAAAACCAAAAACATCAATCTCAGTCACATCGTCACATGTCAGTTTTAGTGAGAATTGGTGATTGCTTTATTTTTTAATTTATTTACCTACCTGTGCTCTAGAATTCAAAGGGCGTCAATCGATTTATGTTACAAAAAAACTCTTGGGCATTTCGGTTTAACTTTCTATTAATACGTTTCCATTCCGATTTTTAAGGGAATATCAAAGAGAATAAAATATCTAACTCTCTTTGGAAAAATGAAAATATATTAATAGACAATTAAACAGAAAATGTTTATAAGTTGTTTATTCGATAAGTCGATTTACGCCCTTTTAATTTTTGAGCACAGATTTATTGATATATTTTTCATTATGCTTTTAAAAACGAACCCATCGTAGAAATAATTTAATATGTTTATGACAAAACAAATATCGTATCATCCGAACAATAAAACGATAAGTCAAAAATATTGTTTTAAGAGGCTTTGAAGTTTGCAATTATGAAGGAATTCCGGGTCAAAACGTTTCTTTAAAGTTGAATAATTCAGGCAGACCTGAAGAAAAAAACTGGTTAGATCGACGATAAAGCACCTTGCACAGATTTTTAAAGTGCAATCATACAATAAACATATAACTAGCAAACATTGTTTTATTGTTCGGATGGTGCAATATAATATTATATATTTTGCTTAGTACACTACATCACGCATTTTAGTGATATTTCATAGTTGAGTAATCGGCAAATATCCACTAAATGTGGAAAATACTGGAAAAAAATGTGTGTAGGCCTGTGCAGCAGCAATTCATACCATTACTTTTTTGGTTCTTAAAAAATCGAAACAAGAAATCGAATCTCAGTGAAACCTTGGTTTTCAGAAGGAAGGCGTTAAAGCAAATTGTGTAATATACAAACTATGTACATTTCCTAGTTTTCATATTCTATTACATTTTTCGTAATCTCATGCTCTAATCGTATTTTTCGTCCATTTTGAGGAGCTATCAGATATAATGTATGTCACCAGTGTACAAGTGTGGTTAATGTGTAAAGGTTGCCTAATACACAAATGCGTACCAATGATGTTGTTTCAATTTTAGGTGTTAATAAAAAATATGTGGTTATGTCCACGGCACACAATACGACGCTATGTGCCGGTTTTATATATTCACAAAATTTTTGTTTCACAATTTAATTTAATAGGAAAAATAATTTCCACCACCGTGGATTATTACGCGGACAAAATAAGCTGATGCGTGCTCATTATGCTAGTGGTTGTTTGTGCGAAACGAAATCAAGGTAGATGGTGTACCAGGATGAACATGTCTCGGTGAAAGGGGAATAAAAATAATAAAATAAATAAATTTATTATGGTTTTATTTCAAAATTTTGTTTTTTTTTTAGTTTGGGTAGCGACATGGTGAGTCGCATTTTTCGGCTGCCATTCCAAACCGTGCATGAAACCAGCACATTGTACCAGTGGTCGTTGGTTTTGGTTGTTGTGGTGCCGCCGTCTTTACCAACTGCTCCAGCCGCTCGATGCGACGGATGAGGTGTTGATAAGACGGTTGTTGTATTGGCCGACTGCGTTGTGGTACGGTCTGTGTCGCTCGCGTAGTATGCCGCTTGCGGGGAATTTTGAACGTGGCGTTCTTCGTCAAACTGGACGGTCCAGGTTCCGTTATGGCCTCCGTTAGAGCCATCTCGATGTCTGATAATAGGGCATCGTGATTTTTGTTAATCTGGTCTATTTTCGACTGGCTCATGTTGAGTCTCTGAAATGATTAATTTGTTTATTACTTTCGATATACAATTCGGAAATACGAAAAGTTTTCTTAACTCCCGATATTTGATCGGGTGAGCGGAGTATACCATAGACTGGTTTGAGTCTATCGATGGAGACGTTTTGTAGCTTGTCTCGCATTTGTATTATGAAGTGTTTACGAAGTCGTCGTATCACTTTGTAAGGGCCTTCATATGGTGGTGTAAGGCCTGTTCGTACTCTGTCTATGCGTACGAAAACATAGTCACACGTTTGTAGTGACTTGGGTACGAATATGTCGTTTTGCGTGGTTTTTCGTGTATCCGTTGGGATGAGTTTGTTCATCGTAGAACGGAGTTGATCTAGCACAGTGTCTGTGGTAGTTTGAGGTGTAAGTGGATGTTCCACAAAGAATTCACCTGGAAGTTTGATTGTTTGACCGTATACCAGCTCGGCTGGTGAACATTTTAGGTCATCTTTTACTGTTGCTCGGATTCCCAACAATATGATTGGGATTTCTGAACTCCAGTTGACGGTATTTTCACGGGCCTTGAGAGCTGTTTTAAGTTGGCGGTGAAAGCGCTCAACCATACCGTTTACTTGAGGATGATAGGCAGTCGTTCGTATTCGATGTGAGCCTAATAATTGCATAAGCTCAGTGAATAATTTTGATTCGAACTGGGTGCCTTGATCGGTCGTGATGTTGATCGGTACGCTGAATCTAGAAATGTAGTTTTCGACTAGCGTTTTTGCGATTGTTGATGCGGAGATGTCTTTTATGCAGTAGGCTTCTGGCCATCGCGTAAAACGATCAACGCATGTCAGAATGTAGGTGTATCCATTAGATGGTGGAAGTGGGCCTACAATGTCTATATGAATGTGTTCAAATCTACCTGGGGGAATCTCGAAATTACCATGAGGTGATTTTGTGTGTCGTTGCACTTTGCATTTCTGGCAGGATAAACAAGATTTTGCCCAATGGTTTATGTCTTTGTTCATGCTAGGCAAGAAGTATCTAGTAGTGACGAGTTTGCGGGTTGCGCGTACCCCTGAGTGTGAAATATTGTGGATTGTGTCGAAGACAGTTCGACCTAAAGACTCGGGAATGTACGGGCGATTGTTGCTTGTGGATACTTCGCAATAAATCGTCACATCGGCTAAGAGAAATTTTTCTAGTTTCCATTTGGATGGACGCCGAGTAGTAGAATTAGACAGTAATTCTGTTAGTTCGGAATCGCCAGTTTGTGCTTTCGCGATTATAGCAATGTCAAATCGGGTTGTGGCAGAGGCCATTTCGTGACCGGAAGTCCGAGATAATGTGTCGGCGACCACGTTGTCTTTGCCTTTTATGTGTTGTATGTCTATCGTAAATTGAGAGACAAAGTCCAAGTGGCGTGCTTGCCTTGGATTGCGTTCTGCTTTAGAGTGAATTGCATTAGTAAGCGGTTTATGGTCGGTATAAACCGTGAATTCCCGACCTTCGACAAAGTATCGAAAGTGTTTAATTGCTTGGAAAATTGCAAGCAATTCTCAATCGAATGCGGAATATTTTCTTTCCGCGTCCGTTAATTTCTTGGAGAAGAATCCAAGAGGCTCCCAGGTCTCTTTATTGAGTTGTTGTAAGACCGCGCCTATTGCAGTGTTTGATGCATCAGTGGTGATGCTATATTTGGTATTGTTTAGCGGATGTGCCAAGAGTGCAATATTTTCTAAGCTTTTCTTGAGCTGAAGGAATGCGCTTTGACATTCTGCAGGCCAAGAATATTTTGAAGGCGTTTTGGGTTGTTTAAGCAGACCAGCCAGATGCGTGTGGATTGGCGCAATTATTTCCGCTAGTTTTGGTATGAATCGGTGGTAATAATTTACCATGCCGATGAATTGTTGGATTTGTTTTACGTTTTGTGGTGCTGGCATGTCTCTAATTGCATTAATTCGTCCTTCGGACGGCAGAATACCATTAGGAGTAATCTTGTGACTAAGGAAGTCAAGATTATTTGTTCCAAACACACATTTTGCGGTGTTGATATTGACGCCATAGTTTGATAACTTTTGGAAAAGATGTTCCAACCAAATGAAGCATGTGTTATTTCTCGTCTTTTGATGCTACGAGAATGTCGTCAATATAAACGAAAACGAAATCGAGGTCGTGCAAGATTTCGTTGATGAAACGCTGAAATGTTTGTGCAGCATTTCTGAGACCAAATGGCATTCGCGTGAATTCGAATAAACCAAATGGTGTGGTAATCGCAGTTTTGTGAATGCCGTCAGGAGCAACTGGAATTAAATGATATGCTCTGACGAGATCGATCTTTGAGAAAATCGAACAACCATGTAATTGCATGGAAAAATTTTGTATGTGGGGAATAGGATAACGGTCAGGAATAGTGACTGCGTTTAGCCTCCTGTAGTCCCCACATGGTCTCCAGTCGTTATCCTTCTTCTTCACCATGTGTAATGCACATGATACTGCTGATGAAGATGGTCGGCAGATTCCTAGATCCACCATATGTTGGAATTCGAGGAAAGCTGCTTTGTGACGAATTGGATCAAGTCTGCGTGGTCTTGAAAATGGTAAATGACCCGTAGTCACGATGTGGTGTACTACGTTATGCTTTACTGGAGTGTTGTAGTTTGGTGGAGCTGTTAAAGAGGGAAATTTGTTCAACAATGTTCCATAACCATTGTTAATCGTGTAAAGCAATGGTGATAAGGTGTCAACTAGTGCTGATATCGCGTTGACTGAGAGATTGGTGGATGGATCGATCAGTCTGTGATTTTTGAAATCCACCAATAGACCGAATTTCGTAAGGAAATCCGCGCCAATTATGGGGCGATTGACATTGGCGAGAATGAAGGCGTGTTTGAACGAACGCCTTAATCCAATGTCAACGTCTATTAGCTTTGTGCCATAAGTATTTATTATGGTGCCGTTTGCTGCTGCCAGAACTAAATCGGGGTTCCGATTTGTTCCCCAGCAATAGTATCTATGATACGGGAGTACGCTTAGATCAGCGCCGGTATCAATCAAAAATGTGATTTGATTTTTTACATCCCGTAGAAATAGGCGGCTATGAGTAGGTGGTCTTAGGTTTGCCGCTGCAACCATAAGACTTACTCGTTTGGGGGAATGGTGTTTGTTGATCCCCTTTGTTGTGTGGTGAAAGTGCATGGTGGTGTACATTTTGATGCTGCGTTGCCAAATCTGGCGTGATACCAACACCAGTTGTGTGGTGGTTGGTGTTTCGGTGTTTGTTGTTGTATGGGTCGAAATGGACTTTCCTGGGTTGTGTGCGAACGTGTATTTGTGGGTGGAGAGAAAGGTTGTCTCCATGGCGATTGTGAACGAGTGGGTTGTCGACGTGTGTGTGTGTTGTTTTCTAGCTTAGTTAGCCTGTTGCTAATTTGTTTGAGCATTGTCTCGAGACGGTTAGTGCTAGAAGTTGGCATTAGTGTCTCAGAGCTTTGCGTATGTGTATTGCGGTTAATTGAACCTAAACTCTGAGTCCTATTGCCAATGATATCGTGGAGTTTGTCTGCTATATCGGCGAGAACCTCCACCGGTTTATCTTGCTGTGGGATTAACGCCGTTTGTATGTAATCAGGAAGTTGCCTGATCCATAGTTTGGTGATTACGTTGACTGTAAAATTTTTTCTAGCCAACGACTTGATCTTGTGTAACAGATCAGATGGTTTTTGATCACCGATGTCTATTTTTCCCAGAATGGTCTCTAATTTTCGCTCCTCCGAAATAGAGTAGCGGTCTATGAGCGCCTTTCTAAGATTTTCGAATTTATCATTGGCTGGAGGGTCTCGTAGAATGTACTCGACCTTCTCCGCCTGTTCTGCCGAAAGAGACATCACTGTGTGCGCAAATTTTTGTTTGTCGCTGGTGATCTTGTTCGCGTCGAACATGATTTCTGCTGATATGAACCAACTCCTTGGGTTCGTATCCCAGAATGCCGGTAGCCGTGTTAAATGTTTGGCCGTGGCCACCTATTGCTGTGTTTGTTTATCATCGTTGGTTTCCACGTGTTTATTGTCACCGTTTAGAGCCATCGTAAAATTGTACGATGATTACACACACACTTGTTCACACAAAAAAAAAATATTTTATATATTTGTATATATATATATATATATATATATATATATATATATATATATATATATATATATATATATATGCACGCGCGTTGCACTGTACTTTGGTCACGTGTTGTGAGCGAGCGAAAAAAAAAATTGTATAAATTCGCAGTAAATTTGATTGTTAGAAATGGTGGTTTATTTCTAACAAACGACCAGGGGATTGTGACTATTTGTGAATACAATGCGCTTACCACTGGTGGGGGCTGGCCACTATATCACAAAACTAGTCGGTTAAATTATGTAGTTTTATAAAAAAAAAAAAAAAATAAAACACCATGCACTTTTATAATTAAACTTTTATTTCACTCACAAAAGGAAAAAAAAATTGTACTTACGCGGTAAAAACCGACGTCGGGGTCACCAATATAATGTATAATGTTGATTAAAGTAAAAATAAAAACTAAAACTTTGGTTAATTAATTATCTTTTAACTTTTATTCAACAAAATTCATTTTTATTACTAAATTGTGTTGGTTGCTGCTCTGCTGCTGCTGCTGCGAAATCCCAAATTGAATAGACCGAATATGTGGTTTATTCTCTTCCTCGTGTGCTTTTGATAACCGCCGAACCTAAATTCGGTAACCAGTTTTTCTTTGTTCGGGCCATCGTGCTATTGATGATGTTAAAGTTATGACGCAGGCTGTTGAAAAAAACATTATACCTATTGTCTTTGTATGATTTTATCGATTTTGTCTTGTTAAAATCGATGCGATTTTAATGCAATTCCAAATGAGGTGATTTGGAGGTCATGCTAACAAAATGATTGTGTATCACAAAAATATAATTTTTCAATTATATTTTGTATACGGAATTTGTATATACAAGTTATGTTGTTTGTTTGTGTATGCAATGTACTTTGTATAGTTTGTATACAAAAGTAGAATCGTTATATGTAATGAGGAAAAGAATGAAGTCACAATTAAATGCGAATTGTTCGTTACAAATTTTGGAACGTATTTTGTAAAATTCTTTATCTGGAGAATTGTCCATAGATAAAAATTAGAGCTTGCAGAATTGTTGATTTTATTGTGCGGTGTTTCTTGTAATGGAAGAAACTACCCGCTACAGTCTTGTCGATTCGGATGACGCGGCAATTCTCAAGAGGCTGCTCGATATGCTGGATTTACATTATACGCAAAGCGAGGCAGCCGACGATCCTGGAACAGCGCCCAAACTAAACCTGAACACACTGGTCAGCACCTGCGAACGGATGCGAACCCTCGAAAAAGAGAGGGCCATGGTCGAGCATCCTGAGACGGTACAACAGGAAGTCCTAGCCGTACGCAGAAAACCGCAATCTGAACAAGATTCCACGTTACAACGACAGACCTCACAGCAAACTATGTAACGAAATCCCAAAAGGAGTGAGGAGCTACGAGAATATTATTACTGTCACAAGGACTCACTCGCGTCAATTATTGACTGCCGCTCACTCAAACGCTGATCAAACAACCGTACTTGAAGGATTAGCACACGATGATACACTGGCGTTCATTTAATTTTGTACTAGTTTCGTAACAACAAAAAAAATGTTTATATAAAAAAAAATCAATCAAAATCAGAAATAAATTGGCTTAATTTATTAACGAGCGTTAAACTAATTAACCCTCAATGAATCAAATAAAAAAAAAATAAAGAAAAATAGGAATGTAATAAATCGATAAATAAAGCGAATATACGTAGAGAATTAGCTGCTCCACTATGCTGTAAGGAATTAAGAAAAGAGAGAAAAAGATGACGACGAGATAATAAAAATAAAATTTTCACAAACAGTGAAAAGTGAGTGAAAGTAAAATAAGAAAATAAAGAGGAAGTTGATCGAATGATGTTTGGTGCGGCCATGCGTTGGGCCGGTGGTAAAATAATAATAAGTAATAATAAAAAAATGGTTGGTCTCCTCCCCCGTTGGCCTCACAGCCGCACTCTTAGAGCTCCACCATGAGACGCGGGGTACTGCTAAAGGTAATAATAAAACCGCTGAGGTCCAATAATTTTAATTAAAGAAGATAAAAATAAGAAAATTTACAAAAAGAATGAACTAAGGATGTGCCATTGACCAATGAGACCACGAACTGTCCAATCAACACCACATTGGTGGAAACAACAAGTTCGCGATCTCAATGCTCATGGCACACGGAACCAACATGGCAAACGATCCAGCGAGGTCGAATGACTCGAAGTCAGAACTCGCATGGATCGCTCCCCATGAAGGTAGTTGGAACAAAATAAAATTAACTGAAAAAAATTGAAGTAAATTACTTAAAGGTTCGTAGATCTGCAAATAGAAAAATAAAAAATTGAAGAAAGCTAAACTTAGAACAAAGGAAGAATGAGTCTAACCACAATCTAACGCCACATGGCGGAAATGGTAGACCCACTCAACCGATGAACTGAGAATAGGGATTGACACTCACAACTGTATGTAATCAAACAGCTTACGCTGGTTACAACACAGGTGCGGTGTCAACCGGACAAGGGAAACATTGATGTGAGCATCCGTACAGATCAAACAACGCAAGCGTTGGACTTTGTACGTGATGCTCACAACAAGTTTTGAAAAAAAAACTGAAAAATTAAAAGACGAAAAATGAATTTATTTAGCCAAAGTTTGGGCGCCACTGTAACGAAATCCCAAAAGGGATTACGTTAACAGACATGAGAATAGCGGTCTGATGCGGTATAGTAGCTGGCTAGAGCTCACGGTGCGGCGTGGGGATTCTCAGACATATTTCTCATGCTTGAATAACCGCATGAAGAACAAAATTAGAGGGGCAAATGGAAATTAACAATTACATTGCCACGGCCTCAGCGGCAAAAGAAAATAATAAGCCGGGAGTGATCGTTTCGGAGTGACCGTCTCAATCCCAGGCGACTACCGCCGTGACTGCCACACGGGCCTCCCCTCATCGGCCCGCCTACTGGGATGCTGTTTCCCAGTCGCGACGGCCACCGATGCCATTTATGAAGGAGGGACGCCCGCCTGACAATCCCAGCGACAATCCCCCGGAACGGAGACCGTCACCCCGACGCGATCAACTCATGTGGCGTGCCGCCCTCCAGCACAGCCTGTCCTGGAGGAACGAACGGCACGCACATGGTGCGGCGTAGCTGTTGTAATTTATTAGGCAGCGATCAATAAAAATCAATTCTAGTTAATCCTTGTTTTATTCACATTTATTTTAATTATAAAACTATTATACATTTCTTTTTTTGTTCCTACTTTCGTGACAACTTAAAACGAACTCCCCACCCATTACTCGTTTCCACTGAACGATAATTAATAATCGTTGAACCCAATAACCCGTGCAACGTAATGCCAGTTATATTAGTTCTTCCCTCTCTAACAAAATTCATTAATTAACTTATAACTAATATGAGTATATACTAATAAACATCTTTTAACAAAATTCATTATTTAACTTATACTTATAATTGATAATTTAATCAATTTATAAATTCAATTTCTGTGGTACTTTTCTAACTCTGCTTGACCTTCGCAATGTATTGCCCAAAACTGTGTCCTCAACTACAGTACTCCGCGCTTTCTCCGAATTTCCCCCGCCGGTAAGGCCAGAAACACACGTGATTGACTCTAAACCCTGATCCTCACCACGCTCAATGAGATCGGATCTTTCTATCGCATCCCTAGTAACCGTAACCTGTTCTGTAATCGAATCCGCCACCTTCGAAGATAAAGAATCAACTAAACTATCTCTGTCCAACATATTTTCCCCAATGGCTCTAATTTGGTCCGCATGTCTTTCCCATAATCTACCGTCATCTAATTTCACTCTATACCGAACTTGTCCGATCCTTTCTATTATTGTACCGAAATTCCAATTTATTCGCAATCGTAAGTATTCCCTAACGGAAACCCTATCACCTTCCTTAAATTCCCTATTTATGTACACATTCTTTTGTATATGTATATTTTTAGACGGAATCAACAAATCCAACCTTGATCTTATATCTCGGTTGAACATACTCATGGCTGGCGTTTTCCCGGTACTTGGGTGAACCATTTTTCGATATGTCAATAAAATATTTTGTAATTGTTTTTCTATGTCCTCTCTTGGACAATCTAAATTTTTTAATTTTTCTTTGATGGTACGTACATATCGTTCAGCTTGTCCATTAGTTGCTGGATGATATGGAGCACCCATTTTGTGAATGATTCCATTCACCTTTAAGAAATCCTGAAACTCTTTCGAGGTAAATTGGGAGCCGTGGTCGCTCATTAACACGGACGGTAATCCATGTATGGCGAATATTCTCCGACAAATCTCAATTGTTTTGTATGTAGTTATATTTTGTAGTATGTGGACCTCTGGCCACTTGCTATATGCGTCCACCAAGATAAAGAAATATAAATTATGAAACGGACCCGCAAAATCCACATGGACCCTGTCAAACGGATTTGTTGGAGCTTGCCAACAGTGGAATGTCTCTTTAGGTGGGTTCGGTTGTAGCGACTGACATTTTCTACAATTTTTCACTTCTTCCTCAATATCTCGATCTATTCCGTCCCACCAACAGTAGCTTCGCGCTAACTGTTTCATCCTTGATATACCGAAATGAGCAGAATGTAATTCATCCATCACCTTTCTCCGCAACACCCCGGGTATGTAGGCTCTAGATCCTCTCATGAGACAGTTTTCTTGTAACGAAAACTCGTTTTGGTTTATGTGAAAACGTTCACTTGCTCGTACTTCCCTTCCTGTTCGTAATCCTGTGACTAAATTACTAATTGTTTTATCTTTCAACGTAGCTTCACTCAAATCTGCGACTCGTATTGGTAAGGTTTCAATTAAATTTATTTCAACAATATCTGGTTCTTGCATATTGTTTTCAACCATTGATAAGGGTAATCTTGACATCGCGTCTGCATTACAATGCTCTTTTGTGTTACGATATCTAATATTGAATGTAAAATTGCGCAAAAATAATTCATAGTGCTGCATGCGCATTGCAGAAAACGTTGGCAATCCCTTATGTGGCAATAAAATTTGAATTAGGGGTCTATTGTCCACATATAAAATAAACTCCCTACCAAACAAATACTGCGAAAATTTTCGAACACCAAATATTATAGCGTAAGCTTCCTTGTCGATTTGAGTATACTTTTGTTGTGTACTTGATAACGTCTGCGATGCGTATTGTATAGGTCTTTCCGATCCATCTTCCAAAATATGGCTCAACACTGCTCCAACCCCATAACTACTCGCATCGGTCGCCAATACCAAAGGTAATTTCGGGTTGTAGTGAACCAAGAAACCATCTGATTGCATTTCTATTTTCACTTATATAAATGCCTTCTCACAACTCGCATCCCACTTGAAATCAACATTCTTCTTCAGCAAATTGTTTATTGGATATAAAATCGCACTTAAATTCTTTAAAAATCGACCATAATAATTTATCAAGCCGACAAACGCACGCACTTCTTCAACATTACTCGGCCGTTTCATGTCCTGTACCGCCTGTATCTTGGCCTTCAGCTTATGAATCCCTTGCTTATTAATTAGGTATCCACAATATTGAATACTATCCGTAAAAAAATCACACTTCTTAACATTCACCCGCATATTATGATCTCTCAATCGCCCTAATACTGTTCTTAGTCGGTCTAAGTGCGTTTTATCGTCCGGCCCTGTAACACGAATATCATCAAGAAACACTGCCACACCTTCGATATCTTGTAACAACGTCTCCATGTGCCTCTGCCAAATAGCAGGTGCTGATGCCACTCCGTACATTAACCTTGTAGGTTGGAACAACCCTTTATGGGTATTAACTGTTAGTAAATGTCTATCCTGCGGACGAACCTCCAGTTGTAAATACGCCTTCGTTAAATCTAGCTTGGTAAATTTATCACCTCCTGCTAGTGATGCAAATAATTCCTCTACAGTAGGCAGTGGATGATCATCAACGATCAGGTATTTGTTGATCGTAATTTTGTAGTCGGCACACAAACGTATTGTGCCATTCGCCTTCATAACAGGCACTAATGGGGTGGCCCATTCACTACGATCAACCTTGACAAATATGCCCTCACGTACCAAGCTATGTAATTCTTCTTCAACTTTAGACTTTATTGCGAAAGGAATTGAACGGGTTTTGCAAAAAATGGGCTGAGCATCGGCTCTTAAATTTAATGTTGCTTGCATTCCTGTAATTTTTCCCATCGTATCCTCCATAACTACCCTGTACTCCGTTAATAAACTTTTTAATCTACTATCCTGAACTTCTGAAGTCTCCGACACACTATTTACATTCAAAATTCCATTCCAATCTAATTTCAAATGTTTCAACCATTCACGACCCAGTAAAGCATGACGATCCGTGTCCACGATATACAATGGAAGCAACCAATTCCCATTACCATGTGTAACTGTCACCTTAATGTAACCAATAATTTCCAAATTTGTATTACAGTATGTAATTAACTTTAAATTTGTATGAAAAACTTCACAGTCTCGAAAAAATAATTCTTTGTGACTCATACCACAAATTGTAACCGGGCACCCAGTATCTATTTCAAACTCTATCGAATTACCGTTCACCGCAATTGAAAACAACAATTTTGAGCAATGTTCATTCCGAAAATGGTCAATATTTGCTAACACTAACTCAGTTACTTCATTGTCATCATTGACATCTGATTCTATTTGATTTACATTCTTTTGTTTTCTCTTGCGACACATTTTCCCTATATGCCCTACGATACCACAAATATTGCACTTTACTTTAATAAATTTACATCTAGGTGCTAAATGAACTTTGTCACCACATCGAAAACAATATAAACTACTTTTACAATTAACATAATTACTATTTACTGTCCCACTAGTAGTGTTGACATTTTGAAATCTTACCGAATTATTCTTCGTTATATTGTTGCACTGGTTGCACTCGCCTATAGCCCGATGTAATGTTGCAGCGTTCTTCGTTGACACTTCCAACGCGCCAGCAACTTCGATTGCGTTTTTTAACGTTAAGTTGTTTGATTCCAATAACCGATTTTGAATCACTTGACTTCGTAAACCGAACACAAATGGGTTTCGTAATGCCGTCTCCAAAAAAATTCCAAAATTGCAATTCAATGCTGATTTCCGTAAAGCTGCCAGATACTCCTGTACTGTTTCGCCATCTTTCTGTTTTCGTAGTTGAAATTTGAAATTTTCCATAATCTCCAACGGAGCCGGGTTGTAATATTCCCGTAACAAGTTAATAATTTCGTCATATTTCTTTGTATACGGTGACGTCGGAGCCAGTTTATCACACACTATATCATACGCCTCCTGTCCGATAAAATGCAACAACAAATGCAACTTTCGCTCCTCTTTTGTATCGAACACCTCAAATGCCCCTTCCAGGCGTTGTACCCTTCGATCCCAGGAATATGTATTCCTATCGAATTTATCTATTTGAAACGCTGCTTGCATTATTATTTTTAACTATAATTATGTACTGAATGCAACAACAATATTTGTAATGTATGTTACCACGTATATGTAAAAAAAACTGGTATATATACCGCATGTAGATGTACTTTATAATCTCTCTTGATTACACAACGAGACACAAAAATCCTCAATAGAATCTTCAATTATTGTTGGCATCCAACCATCCTCGTTGCCAATTGTTGTAATTTATTAGGCAGCGATCAATAAAAATCAATTCTAGTTAATCCTTGTTTTATTCACATTTATTTTAATTATAAAACTATTATACATTTCTTTTTTTGTTCCTACTTTCGTGACAACTTAAAACGAACTCCCCACCCATTACTCGTTTCCACTGAACGATAATTAATAATCGTTGAACCCAATAACCCGTGCAACGTAATGCCAGTTATATTAGTAGCACACTACAGTAAGAATTTAAAGAAAAGTTCTGTTACGGTAAAAGTGAAGAAAAATGAAAAATTCGTTAAGATAAATTACGTTACCACTGATTCTACGTTATATTAAAATTTTACTTTCACTAATCACTGTTCAAAAATCAAGAAAATAACACCAACGTACCTGAAACAGAAAGATGAACCGCTATGTGGTCGAACCACACCCAAAACGGACAACCGAACCGAATCGAAGTAAAAGAAAGAAAAACCCGCGAAAACTCCAAACGCAATCGCTCAAAACAACGGAGAAAAGAAGAAATCGGCGGGATAATTGCTCTGTGTGGGGTTTCCACCAAATCGGTGTACCACCACGAATCGCGAGTATGACCGCACAAAAATAAATATATAATATATAGGAAAAATAAGCGGAGGAAAAAACAACTGTTACAATTAAAAATTTACAGTTGGTTAATTTCCGCTGATAGCGTACCTTTTTTTTTTTTATGTTTTTATGGCCCGACCGACCACACCGCAAACAGCGCCGACGCAGGATCCCCCTCAAAAGAAATGCCCTGCCCCCATGGGCGGGAATAATGTCTCAATACACACTTTTATTTTTACATATATTTGTCATCCGTAAATGTTGTTTCAAAACGACAATTAACATATGTTAAACCCAAACTTTAGGCGGATAATTAATTACCATCAAACGATTAATACAAAATTTGTTTTGATAGTTTTATGTACCGATGGTTTTTATTTTATTCTTCTGTTTTGTTGTTGTTCTAATTTCTAATTTTCACTTTCTTTATTTAGAACTAAATATTCACTATTGGAGTTGTGCAAAGTGCATTAAAGAAGTCTTAGCTTAGCTCCAAACTTTGAGCTTACAACACAAACTTTCACCAGGAATTCACTCCGAAAATAATAAAACCCACCAATATGAATTTATTTATTTATGTAAATATTTTTTTTTTTATTTAGTAATCAAATAATAACAACTTCTTATTATTCTTGTAAATTTGATGTATTTATTTTTTTGTTGGTTTTAAATTAAATTTTAGAAATTTTATGTAAAATGATTTATTTTTGTGTTAAATTGTCTTTTATTCACATGAATCAAAAAAAAAAAAAAAAATGTATCTCTATATACTATACATAGGTTTTTATAATCCAAAATGTTTGCAACATTTACATCGCACTCAAGAAAAACTTGACTGACCAGTCAATATCAAAATTTGATTTATTTTATAAAAAAACTGACTGACTGTCTTGTACCAAATCGACACTAGACCAATCGATATCAAAATATAAACTAGACTTTTTTATTTAAAACTATTTAATAATCAAAATTAGATCGACTATCTTAACAAAAAATAATAGACCGATCATTTGAAAATTCAAAACTAGACTTTTTTATTTAAAACTATTTAATAATCAAAATTAGATCGACTATCTTAACAAAAAATAATAGACCGATCATTTGAAAATTCAAAACTAGACTCTTTATATAAAAAAAAAAATTTGGACTTATTGTCCCAAATGACAAAACTAGACTCAATTTATTTTTTTTTTTAATCTTTATATAATAAAAAAAAAGTTGACTTATCGTCCAAACTCACAAACTAGACTAACTTATCTAAAAAAAATATTTTACCTCAAATAGTCAAATACAAAAAATCAGAAAATTACTTCAAACAAACCAAAAACATCTATAATTCCAAGACAAACTATTTTTTGTCATTGCCTGGTAATTGCTACTGAAGGTAGTATTGGTAACTAAATGATGACGGCAACGTCGCATATTACTTTACATTTATTTTCATACAAACACATATTTACTTTTTATTTGTACACTCTTGACAAAAATATTGTACCTTTTTGAATTCATTTTTGAATTTAATAAAAAAATTATTAAGATAATTTAAATTTAAAAGGTGTCTTAATATTAAAAATCGAATTGTGTCTTAATATTTTAATATTTAACATGTAGTAAAGCATTAAAATATGTACGCTTATTCGTATTTTTTAACACAATGAAATGTGCCAATTTTTAGTCTAGAGTGTAATAAAAATAGGTTAGGTTAGGTTATACATCTTTTTCCTTATGTCAAAAAATATGTACGACAAACATATGACATCTTGTTTTTGTGGCCCTTGTTATATAAAAATATATTTTAATAGAGCGCTCAAGATTAAAGACGTAAGTAATTTGTTTATAATCTCAATATTTCACGTCTAATAACCATTTTATTGCAGTCGGAGCTCGATAATTTAACGTGTCATGAGTACAAAAACGAATCGGAGAAGTACAATCTGAACAGCAAATGTGTATACATAAGAAGCTATTGACCGAGTTTGAAATTTATCATCGTATTGTGCGGTTCAAAAATTATATTGTAGCTATCATGAATAAGAATTTAGTTCCGGCCAAAGTTATGGTCCCGTTTTTGGGCGTACGTGCTTGCCTGAGTCGAGGAATTCGTTATAATTTTGAACTGATATTATTTCGAGGACCATGGTCACCATTCTAGAATAACTGGCATCTAACAGTCGACGAACAAAATTGGCACAAAGTTGTCACGACAATAATGTGTTTTGTTGTAGAAAATTTAATACTCTGTCCGTTAATACTTGTGGCAGTTGATGTGGCAGTTGATGTTTTTTTTAAATTATGGTGAGTTGATTAAACGAGAACCTGGAACTTGAATGAGATGCTGATCACGATATGGCCGACTATATCTACGATATTTAACGAGTGAATTAGTTTTTATTGTGGTATTTTAAGCTTTTTTGTCATATTAACCGTTTATGATGAAGATGTTGTCCAGGTCGAAAATGTCCTCACTAAAATGACACTATTAACGGCGGTTCTTGTTATATCTCAAAACTTTATTCCTGATGAGAATTTAATTTGGTGTCCTAAACAATTGATGACAGCCATTCGGCGCATGTTCATTATCTCCCAGTATCGTATCGTGAATTATCACATATGTACATCAAGAGTACCTGATCAATTCGGACAATTGTTGCAACTGAAAGTGGTAACTACTAGTATCTTTCAGTTACATTAATTTTGTATTAAATTCATGTTTATTCCAGATTCATCTTGTTAACGAATTATAGTCCGCTAGTTACGCCATTTGTCATGTACTTCTGTTTCCGGTCACGGGCTTTGAAGATTGTTGATTTTTTTCGTTTGATGTAAGTTCGTTTGCTAAATGGATGTGCGAAAATATGGGAATCCAAATTGGCAGCTCACTAACAGTAATGAGGAGGAACAAATTACATCACAACCAGTTTGCCAAACGAATCAATATACGCAGGTTGAAAATGGTAAGACTGACATGAAAAACCTGCAATGGAAAATGCCAAGTGGGGCCCGCCATTTTGTGCAAGGATTACGAAAACATGCTCTACAAGACTTGAATATAACGCGCGGTGCTAGAGGTTTCAATACTAATAATTATACGGCGACGGGCCAAAGCAAACAAATTGGGGGTGAACATTCTTCGATAATTCAATTGATTTTGCGAAAGAACAACGTTGGATCAACAATGTGTCTATTCATATTCAGTCCACCTTGATATTTACCATCAAGTATGGTGCACACTCCGCTGAGCAATATTCATCAACAGAGTCTGATACATTCGCGGCATTCGGATGACTTCGATCGTGTGAAATTATGTTAAATTTGAATATTGCCAGCACGAATACACTACGAAGTACATTGCATAAGATTCGAATTTCGTGTAGGTAAATAAAATAAACAACAAGGTATAATTTTTTTTAATATATTAAAGAGATAAAAGCCTGGAAGCACATTTCTTAGTAAACTATTCGGTTGCTTCCATTGGGCATAAAACCTTTCCCAATGAACATGTAATTAACAAAATAATAAATAAATAATTCAATAATTAATAAATACAAATAAAATAAATAATGAATTTCATTTAAATAAAAAGGTCAGTCTTCGTTCAGTCAATTATCTCGAAACACAGAACCATTGTTGTATTGTAATTGGTTTTATTTCCAACACAAAACCTACACATAAATACAAGCATAAATAGCTTTCGTTTTATTTGATATTATTATACGGCGTTGCCGTAATGTGAATTGTTGTTGTTTCCTATGTATTTTTTTTTCATATTTCATAGCACAAAACCAATACAAATTAGATTAGTGTTGGTTAGATTTTTTATTGAAGGCTTATATGTACACAACTAACACTAGGGGCAGTAGTCACTTTGTCCCTTTAAATTTCGTATATGTAGTTCGTCTTGGAATTATAGATGTTTTTGGATGCCAAAATAAACATCTGTCATCAATACACATAGAACCTGATTTTTTTTATTTCATATGTATGGAATTTTCATGACTTTTATTATAGAAGATTTTGGCCTGCACATGACAATATAGAAACGAGTAAATATAGGGGAAAAAAAAATAAAAATATTTTTACATAGCAATCGGTGAGAATATTAAATTGAATTTTGGAGAAGCATGAATTAGAGCATATGTATATACAACACTATGGTGGTCATGGTATTTTATAATGAAAGGAAAAAAAAAATCAAAGTGTATGAGCGTTTGGAATTCTCGCAAGAATTAAATTCTTCCGCTTCAAGTGGAGACGTATGCCCGTCGTAACAACTATAACCAATTCTACGAGCGCACCGAACCCATTTGTACCGCCGAGGCCGTGTGCTCACTGTGGGGGAAATCATTTCCACAAAGATTGCCCGTTTAGCGGAAAGACATGCACGCTGTGTAATGGAATTGGACATAAAAGTGAGGCGGGGTTCTGCAGCAGCTCGCGCATCTGGAGACAGCTCCAACAACAACGACGGAAAATCCACGTCGTCGAAGTAACGCGGTCAGCACCCACCAACAGAAATCAACGAAAAAATTCGTCACAGCAACCGTGGAAGGTATTAAAGTAAAGCTGCAGCATGACAGTGGTTCAGATTTGACCATCATCTCGCAAGCAAACTGGCTGAAGCTTGGCGAACCAAGTTTAAAACGGTACAATGGAACTGCCGTAAACGCTTCTGGCGAGCCTATCCAGATCTTAGGATGTTTCGACGCGGCTTTGACGATAGGCGAGTACGATGCTATCGGGACAATTTTCGTCTCACCGTCATCGCTGAACCTTTTCGGCAACGAATGGATGACGAGATTGAATTTATGGGATGTGCCACCGTCAGTATATTGCCACAACGTCAAGGCAATCGACAGCGGTCCACGCACACTCGAACAAGTGGTTGAAGCGAATTTTCCACTGCTTTTCTCCAAAACCTTGGGTTGCTGTAACCAAATGAAGGCGTCGCTCACGCTTAAGCCCGAGGCAAACCCGATCTATCGCCGTGCACGGCCGGTGCCACATGCAGCCTCAAAGCCAATCGAGGACGAACTGTTTAGATTGCAGTGCCAGGGTGTCATCGTACCAATCAGCTACGCGGACTATGCAGCACCAATCGTGGTAGTGAAAAAGAAAGACGGGCGCATACGAATCACCGCCGACTACTCCACAGGACTCAATGACGTGCTGGAACCGAATAAATACCCGCTCCCAACGCAAGAGGGAATAATGGCTAAGCTCGCGGGAAATACAATTTTCACTGTCATCGACATGTCGGACGCTTTCCTGCAGGTGGAACTCGACGATGCTTCAAAAAAGCTGATGCCGATCAACCCCACTGCGGGCTGTTTCAGGTTAATCGCTTGCAACCAGGCGTTAAAACGGCCCCCGGCATTTTCCAACAATTAATGGACACTATGACAGGCGGCATCGTCGGTGTTTTTCCGTGGATCGACGACATTATCATCGGAGGCAAAGACGATAAACAGCACCGCGAGCGCCTTTTCAACGTTTTAAGCCGCATGCAAGAATATGGTTTCACTCTCAAACCATCAAAATGCTCGTTCGGTCAGAAGTCCGTCGAGTTTCTGAGCCACATCATTGACGAAACCGGCAACCGGCCAAACCCAGCCAAGTTGGAAGTCATACAGCAGCTGCCACCGCCATTGGACATTACCCAGCTGCGCGTTTTTTTGGGTGCGGTAAACTGGTATGGCAAGTTCGTACCCAAACTCAAGGAAATGCGCGGGCCACTCGATGAACTGCTTAAAGACGAAGCCGAATACGAGTGGACCGAAGCCCAAGACACTGCATTCAGCCAGCTAAAGGAAGTGCTCGCATCTGACTTAGCTCTAACGCACTACGACCCAGCCAAGAAAATTATCGTCGCAGCAGATGCGTCCAGCTATGGATGGGGCGGTGTACTCATGCACCAACTGGATGACGGCACCAGGAAGCCCGTCATGCACGTATCGGGATCGTTTACGAAGGCGGAAAAAAATTATGCCCAGGTTCAAAGGGAGGCGTTGGCCCTGGTGCGGACACTGAAAAAATTCCATCGTTTCGTGTACGGCCGCAAATTTGAGCTGCAGACAGACCATCAGCCGCTGCTAGCCATCTTCGGTGCGAAAGGTGGTATTCCAATATACACCGCAAACCGCCTACAGCGATACGCCGAGAACCTTCTTGCTTACGATTTTGAGATCAGGTATGTGGACACAAAAAGTTTCGCATATGCCGATTTCATTTCGAGATTAATCGCAGCGCAACCGCTGCTCGAATCCGAAGATACCGTCATCGCAACCGTCATTCGCAAGTCGGGGTTGTCGGTGGAGCAGGGATGTCTGTTCCTCGGCGATCGAATCATCATTCCAGACAGATTCCACAACCAATTGTTGAACGAACTACACGACGGGCACCCAGGGGTGGCACGCATGAAGCTGCTCGCGCGAAGCAAGTTTTTCTGGCCGGGTATTGATGGAGCGATCGAACAAGTGGTACGCCAATGCAGCGAGTGCGCAATCAATGCAAAGTCTCCAACAAAATGTACGCTTCAGGCCGGCCGAGTCCCAGGGAAGCTTGGTCACGAATCCACATCGACTATGCCGGCCCAATCAATGATGCCTACTATCTGGTCATCGTCGACGCTTTCTCCAACTGGCCAGAGATTTTCAAGATGCGCAGCACCAGCGCAGCTAAAACAATCGATAATTTGTGCGAAGTTTTCGCACGCCAAGGCATCTGCGAAATTATCATCTCCGACAACGGTCCACAATTTGTCTCGGCTGAGTTCAAACGGTTCTGTGAGGCGAATGGCATCAAACATTTGACATCAGCGCCCTATCATCCTCAATCAAAAGGGCGCGCGGAACGTTTCGTCGGCATGCTCAAAACCGGCCTAAAGAAACTCGAAGGCGAGGGGAACGCGGAACATGTTCTGCGCAAATTCCTCACGTGCTATCGCTACACACCATCACCAGCACTCGGGGACAAATCACCGTTCCAATTGATGACCGGGCGAGAAATGCGCACCAAGCTGGACTTAATTAAGCCACCACCAGTGCAGAACGATAAACGAAATGTGGAAATGGAGGAGCGATTCAACGCTCACCACGGCGCGAAGCACAAAGAGTTCAAGGCTGGCGAGAGGGTGTTCTTCAAGTGTATGAAGGGCAACGATTGGACCTGGCAGGCCGGTACAATCATTGAACGCCGAGGGAAGGTCAACTACGTGGTCCAAGCACAGATGAAGAATAGCGAACGAAAGGTCACGTGCCACGCCAACCAACTGCGAACGCGTCTCACGGCTGCGCCACCATCAGAAGAAGACAACGTCTTGATGGACACTTTCCAGCTGCGACCAACGCAACGCGTAGTGGAACCAATCATTGTTCCGCAACAACTACTCCCAGAGGAGGAACCAGGGCCAGCACTAGGTGCAGAGCCACAGCACGATGCAGAGCCACAGCACGGTGCAGAGCCACAGCAACCCCGTAGGTCCCAGCGAACAACAGCTGGAAAGCTACCGTCGCGTTTTGCTGACTACGAGTTGGCGCCGACGGCCACTCTAAACGGGGAGAACTGTGAGGTGTGCTACTGTATGGCACGTGCGACTGTAGGGCAGACAACACTACTAGAAAAGGTAGCGATGAGTAGTGGAAGGAGAGAGATGTCAAACCAGTAGAAGCAGACTAACGAACAAAGTTACACGTGTAAAGTGTATTAATGAAATATATAAAGATAACCAAATATACAAATATATAGAGTTTTATTCCGGACAACCGAAGTTGTCACAGTATAGTTATCAACCTGATATATTATATTTTCGTGAAAATAAAATAAAATATGATGTTAAGATTGCTGACCTTGCGTACATATGATAAGACGATTGTAAATATATAAAAAATGTATGGCAATTCAATTTTGACGATGCAATAATTTTATTCATGACGAAATATAATAAGCAATCTTCATAATCTTGAAACTCGATTTAATCAGTAATAAAAAAAATGTTTTGAAATGAAATTAAACTTTTTTTAAATAAGTTTATATGTATAATATTGTTTTATTTATTTATTTATACAAAATGCACATTATATCTATCTAATTTTACCATAATTAAGTGTTCTTGACATAAATTGAATTTATGCATTTGTTGAATCGCTCCGGCATAAATATAATGTTCTCATTCGTCTCTATTAGGATTTTCACCCCATATCTAGTGTTGACCGATTTTACTTTTTGCACCACATAGTTTCTAGCCACCTCCAGATCTTCAAATTTTATTATCGGTTTCCCTGCAAACTTTTGCACGTTATTGATACACATTTTTTGTATTGATTGTAAGTAAATATTTTTTATTCTAATAATCTATATAAACAAATTTTAATTAATCTAAGTTACATTAAGTATATTAAATTAGACTGGATTATACCCAATGGCATGCGTGCTTATACGATCATGGCAATCATTGTGTACAGTATTATTACAAACTAACTATTTATTTTAAAATTGTGAGGTATTTATATTATTAATAGTTCGTTATAATATTACGATTTTTATCGATTTCTAGAGTAGTATCGTATTCCAAGTACACTAAACATGTTTTAGTTGAGTTAAGAGCTTCCGCAAATCTTGCCTCTAATCTTAAACTTCCTTGATTCATTAGAGAGTTACATGATAAAGTACTTGACATGTCTGAAGTTAAATCAAAAGCTAATAGGAAATAACCATTCTTAAACATTTCTTTGGTAATCAAATTTCCCTGAGGTGTGTGTAAAATTCCACTTGATGTAAATATTGTTGAATACGCTCTAGCGTAACTGACCCCATCTGCGAAATTCATTTCAATCGGCGCGCTAGGAACTTGAACCCCATTCATATAAATTGAGAACGAAGTTATTTTATTATTTTTAAAATTATATGGGTTCTTAGATCTTTTCCCAGAATACGCATCATTATCTACCATTGTAAATATTAGATTTGTTGGGAGCTGTCCTAGCACAATATTATCCAGTGAAATTGAGTTTCCTCCGGCAGGAATTGTAAATGATTTAATTTCATTACGCTTATAGTGGTATTTTGCTGTTGTATTTTCAAGCATTTTGTGATGAGCAATTAAAATATTTGGATTTATATGAGCATGTCTCAAGTAAAGTGTAGCTTCTGTTATTTTAACAATCCAAGTATCTGTATCAACACCGAGTAAATAAAATTCCGGTTTGTTCAAGGTTAACGAAATTCGTAAATCTACATTGTTTAATAATAACAAAGGTTGATTGAGCATGTCAGCTATGCAATTTTCCATATACTTCTACAATTCTACTGTTTTTAGTTAACGCTGCTCTTAATTTTAACCCATCGTTTTCATTAAGATTATCGAGATTTTTCGTCTCCAAACTCCATCCCGACAATTGCAAATGTGTTCTGTATGCATCATCACCATAATTTAATAGTTGTTCTAAATATGCTCGATAACTGTAATTCCCATCTGTTGAATTTATATTTTTCCCATTTAAAGAAATATTGACTTGATGAAACAGAGAATGCAGCATATTGTTTACCAAACTAGGCTGATCTTTATCTGTCTCTATATATACCTTGCCATCATTTTTAGTTACTTGAAATTTCAGACATCGCCATGACTGTAACAAGCAAATTCAATAACCGACTGATTTTCTAAACTGGTTATAGGTTTGTATGCTACTTCTTCATTTTTTAAAATACTTGTCTGAATTGAAGGCGGTTGAAATAAATCTAGTTCTGATTTCATACATTCTGTAAACGTCATTATGTAAAAATATCAATAATCCGTTTCTTGTTTGATTTATTTTTTAATATATTTTTCCTCTTTTTCACTCTGTCACGAGCAACTTTCAACTGTTTACAACGGCTTCTCAAACAGCCTTTTATTGAATTTTTAGCTCTTGTACCAGACATTTGTTTAATTTTTTCTGCTGCTTTATCTCGTAGTTTATCAACCACTTGTACGAGTATTGATCTATCACGAAGTATTTCATTAATCGGCTTTTGCGTTTGAAGAATGTCCGAACCAACCTGAAGCGCTTCACTTTTTAAGCCCTGAAGGGCTGATGTTAATATTGGTTTCAAGTATCGAAATATTCCTGCGAAAAATCCTCCTAATCCTCTTCCCTTTTGATATACTCTTTGAGATCGTAATAATGGACCAAAATCTTCATTGTTATACCCACCACCACCTGATTGGTTAGCATAGTACTTTGCGTAATAGTTATCCATTTGTAATTAATGTAATCTGTAAGATACCTCTTTATATACCTTTACGAAAGTGAAGTACTAGGTAGGTCATAAATAGTCCATCTTTAAAATTGATTTGTTCTCCAGTTTCATCAGTTATTAAAATTCTGATCTCTGATATATTATACTTTTCAATGGGACAATATTGAACATTATCTATTTGATACGATCGAGGTATGCTTCTATCAGCGTCTGTTCCTAGAGGATGCATATACAAACATGGTACAGATGCATCTCCGATAGTTCTCGGTTTGATTATATTACAATAAAAACATATGTAAAATGGAATTGGGTTGATATTTGTATTCACATCAATATAACTATCTTTAACATTTTTTATTTTAGCTTCAATCTGTTTTGTTGGTTTGAAATTTTTAATTTCCTTTTTTAAAGATTCTTTAAACTCTTGCCATCTCGTTATTCTAATTTGAGAAAATATTACACCAAAAAATTCCTCAAGTGTGTACTCTTGATTACATTTTATTAAGGGATAAACATCTTTTAACACTGGTAGCTGAATATATGGTTCATTCTTGTTATAATTGAATTTAACTAATTCAGCTGATGAGTTATATCGATCAAAGAAATTAGGTTCTTCGATTTTTTGATAAAATTTAGAGGTAGTTGCATTTAAAAATATTATTAGTTCTATGTCTAAAGGAAGTATTTGTTCTGATGTCGATTTAATTGTAATTTTTGTTTCATCACTTATAGAAGTATGAGCGACGTTAGTTAGACCAACATACCATTTCTCATTAGAATCCAAATTTATAGTGTTCGGGAGTTTAACCGTGAACCTCGATAATGAATTTTTTGGGTAATATTTTAAAGAACTGTTACTTAAAAGAGTTACGTATGTGAAATTATCCATCACTGTTCTCATTAATAACTATTAAATTAATAAATTAAAACACCGATTTTATCCTTTATATAACTTTTTTATTTTTAAAATTTTTATTTAATTCTTGACCAAGGTTGATTTCGTAAGCGTTCTTGTTCACTACGTTTTATTGTTTGAACTGTTAACGGACGATCACTTCTCCTCTGAGGTAGGTCTGAAGTTGTTTGCACTGATCCTGGTTTTGGAACCTGAAAAACACCTTTTTGTTTTTGAAAAATATGTTTTTTTGTTGGAACAGAGATTGTTGTTCCGTCCTTCATTTCAAATGTTCTGTACATATTAGATGTGAAGAAATTCTTTCGCGTAAAATTTCTTTTGGATTAATAAACTCATCAGAAACAATACTATCATTAACATCATCATCTTTATCATCGAATACATCGCTGTTATTTTCAAATGTTTCTTCTGCATCTAATTGTGTAAACACTGGCTTAGGTTTTCATCAGCATCTGTGTACTCCTCTTTTGCTTTAGGTATATCAGCTTGTGTATATTTATCAGAGCCTTTTGATGATGAATCTGTATTTGTATCTTTGTTTTTAGAAATAATTCTTTTAGTTTGAACTCCCACTTCATGAACATGACGTATTGCTGGTTGACACAAATTAAATTTATCTTTATAAGCATTTTTTCTTTTCATTGATGAATATGTTCTGTCTATATAGATGCCACTTATTCAAATCAGTTAGTTTGTTGTTACGTAGAATTGATTTCATATTTTTATCTAATTCCGATAGTTTACTATCATCAATTAAAATTTTTTTTATTTTTTCAAAAATTTCTGGTTGTATAACAATCATCCGTTGTAAATTACTCATGATGTCTGATTAATTATTTGGCCTATCAACCCTGATAAAATAGTGCCGATTAAAACGGGTAAGAATCCACCTTTTTGTACAAGAATTTTACGCTTTGAAGAGAGACACAGTTTTGGACAAGCCAAGTCGCGAAGTTCTCTTTTATACTTTTTTAATTTTGTTTTACACTGTTTAGAAATTCTGTTGTTTCCATTTAATGTGTTGAGTGATATTTCACATAAAGTTTTTATAACTTCAGGGGTGCAGACTTTAAGTAGCGCTTTTCTTGTTTTTGGGTTACACTTTTTTAGCACATGTAGAATATGTTTGTTTGCCTTCAATCGTTTCATTTTTTATACACACTTTTTTATTTTCGAATAAAATTGATGGACAATAGCATGTGAAATAGCCTTTTTTTAAGATATCTGTACGGAAACGAAATAAATCATTAACTGATTGTGTTAAATCAAATAGTAAATAACCATGAGGTCTCGAAGTAGCTTCATTATATATCCTCATAAGTTCCGCTGTGTTTTCAGGGTATATTTGTCTGGCTAGAGAACAAATCTGAGATCTGTCTCGTGGATTTTTAAAAACTACAAGATATTTACAATTTAAAGAAATATCTCGACAATATTTTGCCTGATGAAACACATTCTGAGTTACTAAAATAATAGACAAATTATTATGATGTGAACCTTTGGTAAAAAGTTCACAAATATTTTTATTATACGCTTCTGTCATTAGATCATCTAATATTATGATACTTCCGTCTTCGCAATTCTCAAAAGTATCTGGGATATTTTTTATAATTTCTATTTCATTTGTTTCATAGATATCTTGTGGTATCGCTTTTGAGTTTCCATTACACCACACAATTTTATTAAATTTTTTACCATCATTTAAATGTTTTAATAAATTTAAAACGAAAGTTGTTTTTCCACACCCTGAGGGTCCCGCAACCATCATTGTAAACGGTTTAACCATATACATTATTCTAATGTATCATACAATAAATGCGTACCCTTTTATAACTTCATTTTATTTTCACGAAAATATAATATATCAGGTTGATAACTATACAATCAATTCAATCAAACTATACGATCAATTCATCTCCAATTCAAATATTTTTCTTTTACATAGACAGGAATTAACCAATATTTTTTATTTTTTTATTATCACATCCAAAACAAATTTCTTGAATTATATGTGTTGCCATGTATCCAACTCCACGAAATCGGGTAGTATCATCTTAAACCTGTTTTCAAATAGCCCTACAGAAAACTTTCGGTTAGTCGGTAATGGATTATGGATGATTGATGCCGATGCACAAATATGTATGCTAACTATTTAACTTTATACATTTTATTAACTTTTTAACTTTTTTTAACTTTTTAACTTTTTATTTACATCAAGTGGAATTTTACACACACCTCAGGGAAATTTGATTACCAAAGAAATGTTTAAGAATGGTTATTTCCTATTAGCTTTTGATTTAACTTCAGACATGTCAAGTACTTTATCATGTAACTCTCTAATGAATCAAGGAAGTTTAAGATTAGAGGCAAGATTTGCGGAAGCTCTTAACTCAACTAAAACATGTTTAGTGTACTTGGAATACGATACTACTCTAGAAATCGATAAAAATCGTAATATTATAACGAACTATTAATAATATAAATACCTCACAATTTTAAAATAAATAGTTAGTTTGTAATAATACTGTACACAATGATTGCCATGATCGTATAAGCACGCATGCCATTGGGTATAATCCAGTCTAATTTAATATATGTACTTAATGTAACTTAGATTAATTAAAATTTGTTTATATAGATTATTAGAATAAAAAATATTTACTTACAATCAATACAAAAAATGTGTATCAATAACGTGCAAAGGTGTAACGAAATCCCCCAAGGGATTACGTTAACAGACATGAGAATAGTGGTCTAATGCAGTATAGTAGCTGGCTAGAGCTCACGGTGCGGCGTGGGGATTCTCAGACATATTTCTCATACTTGAATAACCGCATGACAATAAAATTGGAGGGACAAAGGAAATTAAAATTACGTTGCCACGGCCTCAGCGGCAAAAAGAAAATGATAAGCTGGGAGTGATCGATCCGGAGTGACCGTCTCAATCCCAGGCGATCACCGCCGTGACTGCCACACGGGCCTCCCCTCATCGGCCCGCCTACTGGGATGCTGTTTCCCAGTCGCGACGGCTACCGATGCCATTTGTGAAGGAAGGACGCCCGCCTGACAATCCCAGCGACAATCCCCCGGAACGGAGACTGTCACCCCGACGCGATCAACTCATATGGCGTGCCGCCCTCCAGCACAGCCTGTCCTGGAGGAACGAACGGCACGCACGGAAAAGGGTGGAAAAGGGCCGACCCTTCACATGACCACACCCCACATCATCCGATCAATTATTTATTTACACGCACATGGTGCGGCGTAGCACACTACCGGAAGAAATTCAAAGAAAAGATTTTAAGTTATGGTAAAAGAGAAAACATTTAAAATTAGGCTAAAACTGATGAATGATAAATTACGTTAAAACTGATTCTACGTTAATGTTAGATTTCACTTTCACTATCACTGTTTTTAAGAAAATTAAGGATAAGATTAAGATAAATTAAGATAAAAACACAAAAATACCTGAAATAAATGAACCGTTATGGGGTCGAACCACCCACCCAAAAACGGACAACCGAGCAGAAGTGAATAGAAAAGAACGGAAATTCCAAACGCAATCAATAAAAATGACGGAAAAAAAATATAACCTGACAATAATTGCTCTGAGTGGGGTTTTCACCAAATCGGTGCACCACCACGAAACGCCGAAAACAAACGGTAAAAATAATAATATATGTTATATAATGAATGATCTATACTGGTGGTAGGGTTGAATTAATAAAGATAGGTCTTTAGGACATATAAAAATAGATATGCATTTTACATGGCAGTCACAGTTGACAAGTAAAAGCGAATGAATAAAGAGCTAATTGCTAAATAAATAAAAAGTAAATAAAAACGTGTTTAATTAAAAGAAACAGAAGACGCAATAAAGGAAGATATAACATGGCGCAGCCTATGGGGAAAAAAATAATTATAAAATAAAAAGACTAAGAAAAATAAAATTAGAAATACTAAAATAAAATTTCGGTGTAAAAAAAAAAAAAAAGTGAGAGTACACGTACGTGTACAAAAAAGAGGTATTCAGACATATTGGAAAACAAAATGGCGGGTGCATTTAAATCGAGTATACCACCGCAGCTAATTATAGGAACAAATGCCACAGAATGTTGGAAGGTTTTTCGACAACGAGTTGAAATTCATTTAAAAGCGACAAAATCAAATAACGAAGATGATGAAATTAAAATAGCTATATTACTAGATATAGGTGGTGAGCAAGCGATATCAATTTTCAACACGTTGAAATTCGATAAAATTAAAGTTAAAGTGGGTGACGAAGAAGTGGAAAAAGATGAATCGGAAATATTTGAAAAAGTATTGGAAAAATTTGAGCTATATTTCAATCCGCGGAGAAATATTGTATACGAACGATATAAATTCTTACAACGAGGGCAGCATGAAAACGAAGCTTTTGATGCGTTTTTGGCAGACATACTAAAATTGGTAAAAAGTTGCGAATATATGGACGAGCAAAATCAATTACGGGATCGGATTGTACTTGGTGTACAAAATAAAAGGCTACAAGCGGAATTATTAGACAAGGATCAGCTGACATTTGAGAAAGCAGTGGATAGGTGCCGAACGTTTGAAGTGAACCAAAAGCAGACCAATGAGGTACAGAGTAGTAACAATGGAAGACAGATTGATGCAATACAGAGGCAGCAAACACATATGGAAGTAAGACAAAATTCAAATGATAGTACAAATAATTTTAAAAAATTTGGTGGTAATTATCAGAATTATAATCAAAGAAATAATAATTTCAACAGTAAAAATAAGTTAGAAAAAAATTATAATAAGGTTAGTTATAATAATCGTAGAGATAGTTATAATTTGTGTAGTAAATGTAATCGATGTCATACTAGGAATAAGTGCCCAGCATACAGTGTCAAATGTCACAATTGTAACAAAGTAGGCCATTTCGCTCAGTGTTGTTTTAAGAAAAAGTGTGATAACGTAGGCATAAATGAAAATTCTAAAGAGCAAATGGATAGGGAAACACATTATTTATTACAAATTGAAACGAAAAATTCGAAGGAATGGATAGAATATATTGAGATAGAAGATTGTTCGGTACAATGTAAAATTGATACAGGAGCCGACATTAATATTTTGCCAATCAAAGTGTTTGAAGAAATCAATCGTAAGTCAAAATTACAATTAGAAAGAACCGATATTATTTTAGAATGTTTTGGTGGTTTTAAGGTCAAACCAATTGGTAAAGTGAATTTGATCATTAATTGTAAAGGACAAGTGGTTATGCAAATTTTTATTATAGTACCAAATGAGGGAGCTCGTTCAATTGTAGGGTTGACCACAGCAAAGTTGTTAGGTTTAGTCAAAATAAAAACGGTAAATGTTATTGAGCAGGATAGTAAAGGCAAGTTTATAGAACAAAATCGGGATGTATTTACAGGATTAGGGTGTATGCCAGGTGAATGTAGTATAAAGATAAAACCAAATGCCATACCTGTAAAAAAGCCAGCACGCAGAATCCCTATTAAGATAACTGAGGAATTCGAGAAAGCGTTAGCAAAATTAGAATCACAAGATATTATTTCTAAAGTGAATCAGCCGGTGGAATGGATAAATAATTTAGTGATTATAGAAAAGAAGAATAAGAAATTAAGAATATGTTTGGATCCCCAGGAATTAAATAGAGTAATAGTGATTGAAGAGTATCCAATTCCCTCTCTGGAAGAATTTACGATGAAATTAGATGGGAAAAAGTGGTTTACAACATTAGATATGGAACAAGGGTTTTATCAAGTTAAATTAAGTAAAGAATCTAGTTTCTTGTGTAGTTTTAGTACAATTTTTGGTGTGTACAAATTTAATCGTCTTCCATTCGGGTTGTCAATGTCTCCACAATATTTCCAAAAACTTAATATGCAAAATTTTGGGGATATACCAGGCGTCTTTGTATATATTGACGATATTAGTATAGTTGCTGAAACAGAAGAAGAGCATGATAGGATATTGGAAAGGGTTATGGGAAGAGCTCGTGTGTTAAACATTAGATTTAACAAAGAAAAAATTCAATATAAAGCGGAAAAAATTAAATATTTAGGTCATATATTTTCAAAAGATGGGGTATCTCTCGATCCGGAACGTATAATAGCGATTGAAAAAATTGATATTCCAAAGGATCATAAAAAATTACAATCGATATTAGGAATGATTAATTATTTGAGATCGTTTATTCCGAATTTAGCAGAATATACTACCAGTTTAAGGGAATTATTGAAGAAGAAGAATGAATTTAGATGGAATGAATCATTATCGTGTGATTTAGAAAACATAAAAAAGTTGATAAAGTCAAGTCCAGTATTAGGGATATTTGATGAGACAAAACCGGTAGTAGTACAGACGGATGCGTCAAAGAACGGGTTAGGTGCAGTATTACTGCAGGAGGGTAGACCAATTTCGTATGCGTCTCGATGTCTTTCAACGGCGGAACAAAATTACGCTCAAATTGAAAAAGAATTATTAGCCATCGTGTTTGGGTGCAAAAAGTTTCATAATTATATTTATGGGTATGAATTTAGTGTAAACACGGATCATCAACCGTTGGTAAGTTTGTTTAAAAAACCTATCACAGCATCACACGGGTCCAGAATACAAAGAATGCGTTTGAAATTAATAATGTATAAAATTAGTTTGTCATTTGTGCCAGGGAAAAGGTTAATAATTGCTGATTTGTTGTCTCGATCGAATCCTAAAGTAGAGGATTGTGAAATTGAGCAAGAAGATCTTTCGGAAATTATACACACGATTAACGTGAGCAAAGAAAAAGAAACACTATTTGTTAAGGAAACAAACAAAGACCCAGTATTGAATAAAGTTAAGGAGTTTATTATTTCTGGATGGCCAAAGAATCAGGATAGGATTGATGATATGGTTAGGGTGTATTCGAAAGTCAAAAATGAGTTATATATATACAATGAAATAATTTTTTATAATGATCGTATAGTAGTACCTAAGTCGTTAAGGAAAGAGATGTTGAATTCACTACATGAAGGGCATGTAGGAATTACCAAAACAAGAGAAAGAGCTAAGTCATTACTGTTTTGGCCGAATATAAATCAGGATATAACGAATATGGTATTATCGTGTCAATTATGTGAAAGGTATAGGGGAGCAAATATAAGAGAACCATTGAAGTCGCATGAAGTTCCAATAAGACCATTCGAATGTGTAGGTTGTGATATAGGAGAATTAGGTAATTTGACATTTTTAGTAATTATTGATTATTTTAGTAAGTGGATGGATATTGTCATATTAAACAGTAAAACGGCAGTTGCAGTAATAGAAGCATTAAAAACAAATTTTAGTACACATGGTATTCCAAAAAAGTTGATATGTGATAATATGCCATTTTTAAACTATGAATTCAAGAGGTTCTCTAATGATTGGAATTTTGAATTAGTTACGTCCTCTCCGGGGTACCCACAATCAAATGGCATGTCCGAACGGGCAATACAAATAGCAAAAAATATGATCCGGAAAAGTAGTGATTGGAAAGCATCGTTACTTGAATACAGAAACACGACAATGACAGACGTAGGGTTATCACCTGTTGAAATATTAATGGGTAGAAGACTTAGAAGTAGAATTCCAGTGAAAGACAAGTTATTAGATACAAATAGACAACGATTCGTACGAAACAAATTAGTAGAGAGAAATGGTAAATCACAGTACTATTATAACAGGCATGTTAGAGATAGGAAGGAATTTCAAGTCGGGGATAAAATAGTATACAGAGATGGAAAGAAATGGAATAAAGCAATAATAATTGAAAAGCATAAAGCACCACGTTCATATTTGATAAAGAATTTGTTTGGCAGGATATTAAGAAGAACCTCATTTCATTTAAGAAAATCATATGATAATAATAATAATAATAAGCAATCAAATTTTGAATACAGAACATCAAATGATGAAGATCAAAATATTCTTTCTATTCCAAGTAGAAATTCAGACAATTTAATAGGTGGTAATGAAAATGTAAATGATATAGATAATAATGTAAATATAATTAATAACACTAATATTATAAATGAAGATATTGGTAATAGAAATGAGATCGAAGTAAATAACACTCCTTCACTTAGAAGAACAGTGCGAGTAAGAAATGAACCTTTTAAATTTAAGGATTATATTAAATACTAAATTAAAATTAAATAAAATAAAAAGGGGAGGTGTTATATAATGAATGATCTATACTGGTGGTAGGGTTGAATTAATAAAGATAGGTCTTTAGGACATATAAAAATAGATATGCATTTTACATGGCAGTCACAGTTGACAAGTAAAAGCGAATGAATAAAGAGCTAATTGCTAAATAAATAAAAAGTAAATAAAAACGTGTTTAATTAAAAGAAACAGAAGACGCAATAAAGGAAGATATAACAATATACATATATGTACAATATAATGAAAATAGAAAGGAGAAACAACCTGTTACAAACTTAAGCAACTAAAATTTACTTAGCCAGATTGTTTATCCCTTAATTGTTTTACCTTGTTGTTTTAAAGGCCCGTCCGACCAACCGCAACCAGCGCCGACGCAGGATCCCCCTCAAACAATTGATTGCCTGCCCCACGGGCGGGAATACTGTCTCAATATCACCAACAACACTTTTAATAAATTTTTTTTTTTTTTGTAGTTTTATTTATTCGATTCTTGTGGTAAACATCGCACTGACTTTATGCTGTTATGTGTAGTTTAAAAATTTATAATTTTAACACATTTGTTCGTTTTATTTATTTATATTTTTGTACAATATTTTAAGTCTTTATTTAACTTTAATAGACAGCCTCATCTTATAATTTCAACAAATCAGTTGAACACAAAAAAAAATAATCCAAACGAAATTGGTGATCACTAAACGGTAACGTAGTGTAGATTGAAGAACTGTATATCCAACCACTATTTAACCAATATTAAGCAAGCACACCCCAAATAAAATATACGTGGAATTTTGTTAAAATAGTTTTTATTTCATATTTTATTTAGACTACTGCAACATTATAAATTAATTCACGATTTTTTTTTTTTTTTATCGTGCCAAAACTAAATTATATAAACTTTATTTATATATTTTCTTCTTTTTTTTTTAATATCAATAAATACTTTATTATATACCAAAACTTGACTCAATATCACCAAAAAAAAAATTCAGATTCCGACTAATTTATTCCAAAATCAAAAGTAGCCTCCTTTATAAAAAATTAAAACTAGAGTTTTTAATTTTTATATACAAAATATTTACTTGTCGTCAACAATGCGAAAACTAGACTCAATTTAAATAAAAATACAAAACTAGACTAACTTTTATCAAAAAAAATATTTTTACATCAAAAAACATCAGAAAAATTTCCCCCTCCTATTTTCTATCTCGCATCGCTGTTTGTCCCACTCGTTGTATTTGTGCACATGTTCATCATTTATTTATTTTTTTTTTTATTATTGTAAAATCTTTATTGACATGTATATTGTTTTTTTTTTTTTATGTACACAAATACAACGAATAAGACAAACAACGACGACGAACACATGTACATACTTATCTGTACGGCCGCATCGGATTCATGTCTAATACACCGATCGGTTCTATCCCCACTCAGAGCAAATATCACGCGTTAATTTAAGCCAATGGGCGCTTTCAGTTCCCACAACATGTTGGCATTGAAAATTTACTGATGGAAAAACTGACATTCGATTTATCATATTGCCATGAAAATTTCGATAAATCGGTTGCATTCAGAAAACATCGAGATTATGTTACTCAACATGTTGCCAACAGTTGGCGGAGCTGAAAGCGCCCAATGATACCAGAAAGAAAAATCGAATATTCCAGATTGAATATTTCAATAACCAAATATTCCATCTCATACTACATAATACATGTACACACACCAACCCGCAAGAGATATATATGTTTGTACATGACAATATAGAAGACAAGTAAATGAAAAAAAATTTAAAATATGTTTACAGAGCAATCGGTGAGAATATTAAATTTGAATTTGGCAAAGCATAAATTAGAGCATATGTATATACAACACTATGGTGGTCATGGTATTTTATAATTAAAGAAAAATTGAGCGTTTGTTTGTTTGTTTTTATCCCTGCAATCTGTTCTGGGGCTCGAGGCACTCCCAACTCTTTCGCAGTTCGCTTTTTACGTCCTACCTTACGCTTTTTAGTAGCCAAATCGAGGACGTACGGCTATAGACCCGTTTTCGTTTAAACCACCTGCACATTGCATTGCTTCATGCCAACCTATAGTGCTGACATGAAAGGTGGGTCGGCCCATGGATTCCGCACTCTCAACAGGGGGTCATAGATGTGTTCATCTTCATCACCGATCGTAATCAGATGATGAAAAATCCCTTTTGCATCCCGCCCCTATAGGGATTCGGACCCGGTACCTCCCGATCCAACCGCCGCAGCTTTAACCACTGCGCCGTTTGCTATTTGAGCGTTTGGAATTTTCGAAAAAAAAAATTCACTATTATAAGTGGAGACGTATGCCAGTCGTAACAAAGGTTTGCAGGGAAACCGATAATAAAATTTGAAGATCTGGAGGTGGCTAGAAACTATGTGGTGCAAAAAGTAAAATCAGTCAACACTAGATATGGGGTGAAAATCCTAATAGAGACGAATGAGAACATTATATTTATGCCGGAGCGATTCAACAAATGCATAAATTCAATTTATGTCAAGAACACTTAATTATGGTAAAATTAGATAGATATAATGTGCATTTTGTATAAATAAATAAATAAAACAATATTATACATATAAACTTATTTAGAAAAAGTTTAATTTCATTTCAAAACATTTTTTTTATTACTGATTAAATCGAGTTTCAAGATTATGAAGATTGCTTATTATATTTCGTCATGAATAAAATTATTGCATCGTCAAAATTGAATTGCCATACATTTTTTATATATTTACAATCGTCTTATCATATGTACGCAAGGTCAGCAATCTTAACATCATATTTTATTTTATTTTCACGAAAATATAATATATCAGGTTGACAACTATACAATCAATTCATTCAAACTATACGATCAATTCATCTCCAATTTGAATTATTTTTCTTTTACATAGACAGGAATTAACCAATATTTTTTATTTTTTTATTATCACATCCAAAACATTTAATGATAAAATTTAAATGCCAAGGTTAAATTATAAAATATTATTACATCTTTGCACTATCCAATTTCATTTAAGAATTTTTTTGTTATCTTCTTACTTTACGCTGATTACATTTTACGGTTTCATTGTACAAGTTTTCTTTTTTAAATGTCAAGGTTAAATTATAAAATATTATTATAACTTTGCACTATCCGATTTCAATTAATAAAAAATTATTATCGTATACAAAATATTTTTAAAGCGTGTAGAGTTTGTAATCGACATTTAGGGTAATTATTATATTATTGTAATTTTTTATTTCGCTGAACATGCGGAATTTTTTTTTTTAAACCATAAATAGTTGAACTTTTACATTCTCACTCGTAGTATGGTGGTTAAGACAGTTTCTTACCATGCAGCAGTCTCGAGTTCGATTCTCGTCGATGACCAATAATTTTTCTTGTTGAAATTATGCATGTTTTATCACTATTACACTTGATCTTACACACACACCCAACCACACAATAAATTAATACTAAAATTCTACTTCAACGCAGGAAAATATAGAGAGACATCTACAGACTAATATTCTGAATTAAAAAAAAAATACTACTACTCACCACCAGAGTACACCACTTGAACCACACCTTTGAATGCTGCCATCTATCGTAAATGCTCTAATACTACTATAAATGTGCGACACTCACCACCAGAGTACACCACTTGAACCACACCTTTGAATGCTGCCATCTATCGTAAATGCTCTAGTACTACTTACTCACCACCAGAGTACACCACTTGAACCCACACCCTTTGAATGCTGCCATCTATCGTAAATGCTCTATTTCTAAATCCGTACCGAATTCTCGACGGCCGCCATTTTGATCATAAAACTGCGCTGGAACCGGCTTAAAACCCCCGGCTTGGGGTTTAAATCCGGAATTAGGTTGTTGAGGGGTTGAATGTGAAGAGAAATAAGGATTAGATGGGCGGTCGTGCTCCTCCTTTTGCATTGACTTTTCCCATTGTCTCTGCTCCTCCATTTGTTTTTTCGTCGAATCCTCGAATAGTTTGTTCTGCTTTTCAATAAGTGTATTGAACATTTCGGCCTGGGTTTTATTGAAGGCTTTGCTAAACTCTTCCGCTTTTTTAATGTTTGATAATCTCCCTAAAAATAAAATGGATCAATATCATCTTTATAACATTTAAAAAATTAATTATTATAAGATAAACTAAAAGAAAATAAACATTACTAACCTCCAGTTTTTCTGGGCATGTTTTTTTTTTGTTGGTGGCTCTTCTTCATCAGAATTGTCTAGAAATTAAACACTACAGTTAGTAATAAGTAAATTACAAAAATGAATAGATCAAACTTACCGTTCGACTCATTTATTTCGGTGTTATTCGTTGATAGACCAGAATCTATCCCGCATTCCGGAATTGAGTTTACGGCCTTCGATTTAGGTCTATGACCTAATAGTTCATCCATCTCATTATAAAAACTAAAACTAATTCGCTTTTCCCCACTGGTCCCATTGTTCCTTTTACATTGATAGTAAAGCTCTTTCAAGTGCTTCATTTTTGTCCTCATTTGATTTGCGTCCTTCAACACATACTTTTTGCGTAAATCGAGTTCCAATGATCTTTAATTAAATATTATAAAAATAATCATTGAATTAAAAGTGCAAGAGCAACTAAATAAATAACTTACTTGTAGATATCATTATGTTTATATTTCTTTCCGTCCATTAAGCTCAATATTTTTTTTTCGTTACACAAATTTAAAAATATTTTTGTCTCCGCGTCCGTCCAATTAGTGCCTTTCCTTTTCGGCAATTCTATTTGTGATTCCACATCATAAATTAAATTTTTATCAAAGTCTATTCCGACCTCCGATTCACAATAAATGTGCGACACTTTCACTATCCATACCTATAAAATTAATTTTTCACTTGTAGGCTATTTTAGCACCGAGTATTATGTATTATTTAATATTTATTATGCTACATTATATTATTAGCACAATGAATTATATTTATATTATTAACAAAAAAATATTATATTTTAAAGTCTCTATTTTTTAATAAAAAAAAAAAACATACATATATGTAGTATATAAATATTAATAGTATTTCTGTCAGTGTTCTTTGATTTAAATATGTATATTTTCTTTATGAATAATAATTAACCAACTACATCTATTGAAAAATACGATAACCCTTTGGGTCGAAGCGTTTACATCATATTTTTAATCCACCTATATTAGGTTAGGCCACACATTTTACTTACCTAACCTAACTTGGGTCACTACCGTTTACACCATGTGACCTATGCAGTTTAGGTCGAATATAGTGTATAGTCCAGGACTAAATATGGCGGTGTAAACTACCTCATACAGACGAAGAGAAGCGAAGCCAGGCGTCGAGCGCCGCTTATGTGTTTGAGGTATTATAATGGAATTGATGTGAACGTCATTGCAGACGGAGAATGAAATAAAGAAATGTCATTGTATTTTAAAAGAAAAATAAAGAGCATGTATAAAATAAAGGCGTGTATTTTAATCGTAAATTATGAAATAAATCCTGCTATAAACATAACATGTATTAAAAAACCTACACCGCCAAAACCATCCGGTCTGTCATCAGTAACAAGATTGTAATTGTTAAAAATCAAATTGCTATGTGTTTGGATTTGTCCAGGTTTCAGATAGAATAACGATATCAATATGATTGTATTGTATATAATGGTATAGTAGATCTTTATTTCTATTTAAACTACGAATGTTATATGATTTTAATATGTTCCGAAGATTGTAAGAGAATTCAATCCAGTTTCGAACTGATGAGCTTATGATTATGAAAAAATCAATCTTCTCATCAGGCCGCGGCGACTGGACTGATTATACAACAATTTGCATTCTATATATACAGAATGTGCTGTGCGTTAAGTACTAGCTCGCTAGTACTTAACGCACAGCACATTCTGTACCCAAGTATAACAAAACTGAAAACTTCAGCCGGTTATCAATTTTTGTCCGGTTTTCAGACGAAAAAATTGGAAAATGATGAAAGGTGGTTTCCAGCTTTCAACACATGTAGCGTTGAAGTACAAATGTATTTTTGTTTTCTGTAGACGCCATTACGATTGCGTTATACGTAAATAGTTCATGTGTTTGTTTATTAAAAAAATCGAAATCGACTGAAACTGATAGTGTGTAAAAGATAATAATTATGAAATAGGAATAAATTTACCAATAAAAGTGTTACAAGCAGACGCCTGGCCACTACTTGATTCGACATCGATACCAATTACATTTGCGATACCTCATCATATAAATTTTAGTGGATGAAAACTTAAGTGGCTACACCGTTTTTGTCATGATGAACTCAAAGTCTCATACCTCAAGAAACCCTATATCATTACGATGCAAACTTTTCAAATGGCTGTCCTATTGTTGTTTGAGACATGTGATGTGATGACGTAAGGATATACAAGAAACGCTACAGTTAAATAATGAAATGTTACAAAAGCATATTCAAAGTTTAATTGAATCAAAATTGTTGCTGTGTGGGACAGAGGTTGGTTTTTTTGTTTTACTAGGTCTTGTACCTTGAATACAATATAATATTGTAACGCTTTTTTTCTTTACAGAAATTAGAAGATTCAACCGAAATTATTGACTATTCAAACAAAAGGACTAAGTTTAAAATTACTGCAGCTCTCCAACGTGAAACACCTCAGGAAGTTGAACATGCGATGCACGCAGTAAATGAAGATAGAAAAATGTATTTACTCAGGTGGAGTTAAAATTTATATATGTATTATAATAAATGTAATATTGTAATTTATACATGTAATAAAAATAAAAAGTATTCTTAAAAAAAATATATTTTTAATTAAAGCTAGATTTAAATTCAAAAGTAAAATTTTGGCGCCAAAATTTATATTATAAGCCCCGCCCACAAATTTGTCGTACCATAACCTAACTTTTTTTGTCATCATTTTCCGAGTTTTTTGGCCAACTTTCATAGGAAATCTTATAATAAGTCGGACATTAATTCGGAAAAGAATCGGAGATGAAATCAGCGAAATGTCAGAAAAATACAAAAATTTTCGGATATAAAAATACTTGGGTATACATATATACATAGAATGTAAATTGTGGTATAATCAGTCCAGTCGCCGCGGCCTGATGAGAAGATTGATTTTTTCATAATCATAAGCTCATCAGTTCGAAACTGGATTGAATTCTCTTACAATCTTCGGAACATATTAAAATCATATAATTAAATAAATAGAATTCTATCTATTAGTCAGTTTCGTTGAATTACTCTTCGTAAATACTAATATACTTCTCGTGTTAATAAAAACCACAATTAAAATGGTCTAATCACCGGTAGTATATTAGAAATTACATGAATTAATTAACATTCAACAAAAAAATTAATAAAGTACGAATGTTAATTTGTAAAATTTTTAAAGGCAACATAATGGAAGGATAAAATGAAAACAAAAAACTGGAAAAAAAAAGTTTATATTTTAATAAATTTATTTAATTTAATTTTGAGTGAGTCCAAATTAGCCGGATTTTTATTAAAGTCATCGGAATTATTTATAAGTGATTTGACGTTATTAAAAATAGAATCTCTTTCATTTATTTGATTTTTTTAAGTCGTTTACTAATTTATTTAGGATTTGAATTTTTCTAGCATCAGAGTTCATTAAGTTGTTATTGGGCCAGGCTTGATTTTCAACACAGATATCATTAGTGAAATCTATTTGTTTAGGGTGGAGGGTTGAATTTAAATCGTATTTTCTGTGGAGATAAAAATTCGGATATTAGTTTTGTGTGATTATCGGATTTGAATAACTCATAGATGACATGTAATTCATTGCGAGCTCCAACGAAATTACTACCATTGTCACAGTGTATTTGACAAGGTACTCCGCGACGTGATATAAACCACTTCAGAGCGGCAATAAATGCTTCTTTCGTCATGTCAGTTACGACCTCTATATGCACAGCTTTTACAGACAAGCAAATGAACAATGCTATGTATGCTTTGGTGGTTCTAAATTTGCCTCTTCCTTGTCGATCTCTTAAATATAAAGGACCCGCATAGTCGACACCATTATTTAGGAATGGTCGTCCAGTACTAACACGTTCTTTCGGTAGGTCAGCCATAAGTTGTTGGTTCTTAATTTTTCTTTTCATGAAACATAAGATGCATTTTTGCACGTACCATCTTGTGACTTTACGACATCCAATTACCCAAAATCTTTGACGGATAAGACTGGTAAGTAATGACGGTCCTGGATGGAAATTTTCCCGATGATATTTTTCTATTAAAAGCTTCGTATAGTTATGGTTCTGTGGCAAAATAATTGGGTGCTTTGTATCAAAACTGCAACTTGCATTGGAAATTCTCCCTCCTACTCGCATTATTCCTTTATCATCAAGAAATGGCGTTAATGACGATAGCTTGCTTCCTTGTTTAATCTCACCATGCCGTATGATATATTGAATGTCGTCTGGAAACGCTTCTGCTTGGACCCATTTGAGGCAATAGTTTTCAGCTAGTATGAATTCATCGACTGTTTGCGGCAGGATACCAATTTTAGATTCTTGTTCTTCTCCATATAATCGTCTCGCTTTTAAAGTAAATCTGAAAATATAACTTAGTATTCTGTAGATTTTATTTAATGAAGAAAATTTCGTGAAAAGTTGTTGACAAATATGATCAAGATTTACTGTGACGTGGTAACTTTTGATAAACTCCTTTCGGAATTCGAGTTCATCAGTTGCATTGGTTCGATCGTGAACTATTACATCTTTGGGCCAGTATTTGCTATTTTGAGCTAGCCACTCAGGTCCATTCCACCAAAGTTTGTTTGTGACAAGAGATGGTGGTGTCAGTCCTCTAGATGCTGAATCGGCTGGGTTTTGTTTCGATGGTACGTACATCCATTTATCACTTGTAATTTGTTCTGAAATATACGATGTTCTATTCCCTACAAAGCAGTTCCATTTTCTTGGTATATCTGATAACCAAGTTAGTACAATTTGTGAATCGGTCCATGCGAACAATGAGTTTACCTACAACTTAATCGATTCTTGAACATATTTTAGTAAACAGCAGCACATAGCTCGAGACGTGGTATGGAAATTTGTCTAATTGGTGCGACCTTTGTTTTTGCGGCAAGTAGATTGACAAATATGTTTTCTTCGCTGTCTTCAACGCGTAAGTATACTGCTGCACCATAGGCAAGCTCTGATGCGTCTGAAAACCCATGGAGTTGTATGTTCATGTTTTGATGCTTGTATGTACGTATAAATCGTGGAAATTCAATATTCTGCAGATGATGTAGTGACGCTCTCATTTTGCTCCATTTTTCTTTAATATCTGATGGTAGTTCATCATCCCAGTTTAATTTACGCAGCCAGAGCTGTTGAAATAAAATTTTAATTAGTACTGTGCTGGGTGACAACCAACCAAGAGGATCGAAAATTCGAGATGCTTCTGATAATAAAGATTTTTGTTAATTTTTCGGTGTCTTCTATCGTGACCCTGAACATAAAATTGTCATCTTTTGGATTCCATAACAAACCAAGAGTTTTTACCATTGTAACAACTTCGAACTCCAAGAAACTTGAAATTTCATCGGATATTTGTAAGTGCTGGGTCAAGTTTTGATCATTTGACATCCATTTTTGTAATTTGAATCCGCCGTTAGATAATAGTGATGTCATATCTTGATATATAGTACTCGCCGTTTTTATTTCATCACAACCTGTCAACATGTCGTCAACATAAAAATCGGATTTCAACCGATTAGCAGCATCTGGGTACGTCTCGCGATAATCATTAGCCAATTTATGTAACGTGCGGCAAGCCAAAAACGGAGCGCTAGAAGTTCCGTATGTTACTGTTGTTAGACGGAATTCTTGAATGTGATGGCTAGGTGAATCACGCCAGAGAATACGTTGAAAATCTCGGTCACCAGGGTGAATTACGATCTGGCGATACATTTTTTCTATGTCCGCAGCAATGGCAATTTTGTGTGTACGGAATCGTAGCAATATCGTCATGAGGTCATCTTGAATTTTTGGTCCAACTAAAAGCATATCATTTAGAGAATGGCCAGTTGTTGATTTACATGAACCGTCGAAAACAACTCTCAATTTGGTAGTACTGCTAGTTTCCTTTATTACACAATGGTGAGGCAGGTGGTAGCTCTGCAGAAGCTGATTTGTTGAATTCTCTGCGCATTCGATTTTCTCCATGTGGCCAAGCGTCGCATACTCCTTCATGAATTCCTTATACTCGGTTTGTATTTGAGGATGATTGGTGAATTTTCTTTCTAGTGCGACAAATCTTCTGTTCGCCTGATTATAAGAGGAACCCAACTCTGCTGGTTGCAGCTTAAATGGAAGTCTTACTACATATCTTCCATCTTCAGCTCTTGTAGTGTTTTGACGATAATGTTCTTCACATTCATCTTCTGCTGACGTCTGACTTGAAGTAATATTAAACTCCCGAATTTCCCAAAACCGCTGAATTAAATCATTCTCGTTTTCATTGTACGAAGCTGTTGTGTGGAGATTTGTTGAATTTGTGCTACCGTTAATAATTTGACCACCAAGTACCCAACCAAATATCGTCGATTGAGCAAATAAATGATCCGCAACTGTGATTTTCTGCGGTAGCAAAATTTCATAAAACACATCATTGCCTAGTATAACGTCAATGATTCCTGGAATGTTATACGATGGATCAGCTAAATTTAGATTTTTCACAACAGGCCAATTGGAGTCGTTTAATTGGTTGGTAGGTAACTTGGAAGTTAAATGGCTGAGTATAATTGCTCGTACACTAACGTGATTTTCGGGGTTTAATCTGGATACTATATTTAGTCTAACTTCTCCTTTCGTTATCCCAGCCTTTTGTGAAGCTAAGCCATTGATGGTAACGTATGATCGGGTTCTATGAAGTCCAACTCGTTTGACACAGCTATCACTAATTAGGGTGGTTTGAGAGCCCGAATCAAGAAGCCCTCTAGCAGTATGTATTATTCCAAAATCATCTTCAATGTGAAATATTACGGTGGACAGCAATGTATCGATCGTATTGCCAGTAGAAACCGTGTTTTGCGAACTCGAATTGATAGTAGAAGAATGATAACTGAACAAATTTTGTGGATTGGAAATTGCTGAACTAGTCTTTAAATCTCGGGTTGTTGATGGCGCGTAAAATGTTGTTGATGTTCCTGGTGATGTTACTTTGTTGATTGAAGTCGGATGGTTGATTGATGTCTTGATGTTTTTGTTGATTGGAGCGAAATTGCTGTCCTCGTTGATTGTAGATTCAACACAGGTTGTGAAACAATTGGATGATGTCCGATTCTGCTTGGAAAATTGGTTTGATTTATGCGGTTGATTGTTGCTCTGGCTATTGCTTGGGTGAAGTAAGGTATGATGTTTATTTCCACAAGTGAAACATCGATTCGAGCTTTCGCAGTTGTTAAAGTCATGACTTGAACTTAAACAGTTCTGGCATAAATTGTTAGTTTCAGTGAATTTCGTTTTTTCTGATTGATTTAGTTTTTTGAACCCGAAACACTTGAAAAGCGGATGGTTATTTGAATTGCACATTACACAGTTCACGAAATTTGTTATAGCTGCATGGACTCTAGTGTGTGTGTTTTGTCGAGTTGAAGATGGACGCTTTAACAATGTACATGCTTCTAATGCATCACAGCGTTCCGTCAGAAAATCCAATAAACAAGTTATTGTAGGAACCTCATTGTCGCTTGAATGTTTTGCCCAAGCTTGTTGTGTCTCCAAATCGAGTTTCTTCATTAAAATATGGATTAACCATGGATCTCGCGATTGCCAATCTGGTCCAAGAGCCTGAAGACCTCTTAATACTTCATCGGAAGTATCACAGATTGCTCTCAATTGTTTGAAACCGTCGGCACTCACAGTAGGTTGATTCAGAAACAATTCAATTAGTTCCCTCACTGAATATTTCTTTTTGCTATACCGTTTCTTTAATTTTTCCCAAGCTAGTGTGTAGTTTCCATCTGTCAGTGACATGTGCCTAATTAAAGAAGCTGCATCGTTCTTCAGTAAGCTCTTTAAGTATTGAAACTTATGAATATTTGATAAATTTTCCTTTGAGTGTATAGAAGTTTCAAATTGGTCTTGGAAGGACTGCCATTTGGCATAGTTTCCGCTAAACTGCTCTATCATTACACGTGGTAAACGAAGTTTTGACGCTTGATGCAACGACCGATCACACGGATTTTCTACCATGGATTTGCCTTGAGACTTATCTGGAGCGACAACAATGCTATGAGCGCGAGAACTGAGTAGACGCTTTAGCAATGCCTTAATATCATAGAATATTTCTTCAAATTCATCGGCTTCAGATGCTTGATCATCATGAAGAAGAATTTGATATTCAACGTCGTGGAATTCCTTCCATGCTTCATTTAATTTGTCAATCCTGGTTTCTAATTGTTCCACGTTGACAGCCTGAGCAGAATCCCAACCAAATTTATCGGTGAACTTTTTTATATTGGTCAACGTAGGCTTTTATAATACCGCGTTTTTTAATTAGAGCTTGTAATTCAGACATTTTATAAATTAATATGGATAATTGTGATTTGAGATAATGGTGTAGGAACAATACCAATCTGCTCAAATTGAATTAATACACGTAGAAGACGTAACAAATAGCGATTTATGAATCGAAATTACGCAAACGTATGCTTTAATGAAATATATAACACTTTGCAAAATAATTAGAGTTACACTTATATGGAATATAGATTATTCCCGGGTTTCGGCACCAAAATGTTGTAGCAGGCAAACGGAATTAAAAAAAAATTATAAATTTGCACAACACTTAAATATTAATTGTCCACTTTATCACTTTTCACTCACAAAAAAAATTGTTTTAAACGCAATTGTTTGTTTTATTTGTAAATTCATTAATAATAAGATATAATAAAAAAGTAATAAAAGAAATTTATTTTTCAATTGTATTTTGTATGTATATAATTTTCAATTTTTGATACAAAAACAAAATGGCTTAATTTTATAGAAATATATATAATAATTTGTTTTACCAGTAAAATTATCCAAATTTGTTGTTACCCGTGCAGATGACTCGAACAAAAGAGAACGAATCTTTGTTTTTTGACGTACAAGAAAACTCATTTTCATTATGTAAAGCGCGAAAATTAAAATGGTGGTGCCCAAGTATTTTTACTTAAGACTTTTTTGTCAAAAAACCTAGAATAACCCAAGTATAACAAAACCTAACTCAAATAGAGCAATAAGTTTTTCCTAAGTTTTTTGATGAAAAAAATCGAAGCTAACTTCATGCTGTCATATATATACAAAATATACAAGTAGAGTAGTGTGTATATCGTATATGTACATACCCAAAACCAACAAAAATGTTTATACATTTTATGCTATATGTATAGACGTTTTTTTGGTTTTGACATAATGTAGAAAATCTACTTTTCAAAATTGTTGTGCGCATTGGTTGTTTAGTTTAATAATATTTTGTTTTTTTTTGTGTTTCGATTTTTTTTTTATAAATATTTATATTTTAATTTAATATATAACTGGACGCTCGACGCCTAATTGTGATTTTGGGTAAGTTTTGTGAGTGATTGTTTAATAAACCATATTAATATTTTATTTTGTGAATGCGTCATTTTCTTTTATAGCCTGATGAGATTGATTGAATAAATTTGCCATAGTCATCATCGGATGGAAACTGAATTGAAAACTATTAATAATTTCACTTCTTCATAATAATCATAATAATAATAAATAATTAATATTTATATTATAATTTAAAAATTAGATTTAAAAGATAAAAGCCGTTTATATAAATATGTAATTTTATTATTGTTAAATATAATAAACAAGTTTTATTAATAAATTTCAGTATTGAATTTTTAATTTTGTTTCATTTTAAACGTTTAATTTACCCGCCAAATTTTGCTGATGTTGTGTGACACATGCATACATACACAAAAATGTTCCCGCCCATTTTATTTTTGACATTTACACACACACATTCATACATTTTCATAATATTGAGTTTAGTCCAGTTAAGACTTTTCGCGACAAGTTTCATACGACTTTTTAGAATAAGTCCTAACTCAAACCTAGAAAAAGTCTTAACTAAGTTAAGACTTATTCTAGGTTTTTTGACAAAAAAGTCTTAAGTAAAAATACTTGGGAAGTCTTAACTTAGTTAAGACTTTTTCTAGGTTTGAGTTAGGACTTATCCTAAAAAGTCGTATGAAACTTGTCGCGAAAAGTCTTAACTGGACTTAACTCAATATTATGAAAATGTATGAATGTGTGTGTGTGTAAATGTCAAAAATAAAATTGGCGGGAACATTTTTGTTTATGTATGGATGTGTCAACGTCAGCAAAATTTGGCGGGTAAATTAAACGTTTAAAATGAAACAAAATTAAAAATTCAATTCGAAAATTTATTAATAAAACTTGTTTAATATATTTAACATTAATAAAATTACATATTTATATAAACGTTTTAGCGAAATTATTAATAGTTTTCAATTCAGGTACCATCCGATGAAGACTATGACAAATTTATTCAATCAATCTCATCAGGCTATAAAAGAAAATGACGCATTCACAAAATAAAATATTAATATGGTTTATTAAAAAATCACTCACAAAACTTACACAAAATCACTGGTGATGGTAACTGAATTGAAAACTATTAATAATTTCGCTAAAACGTTTATATAAATATGTAATTTTAATAATGTTAAATATACTAAACAAGTTTTATTAATAAATTTCCTAATTGAATTTTTAATTTTGTTTCATTTTAAACGTTTAATTTACCCGCCAAATTTTGCTGACGTTGACACATCCATACATAAACAAAAATGTTCCCGCCAATTTTATTTTTGACATTTACACACACACACACATTCATACATTTTCATAAGATTGAGTTAAGTCCAGTTAAGACTTTTCGCGACAAGTTTCATACGACTTTTTAGGATAAGTCCTAACTCAAACCTAGAAAAAGTCTTAACTAAGTTAAGACTTATTCTAGGTTTTTTGACAAAAAAGTCTTAAGTAAAAATACTTGGGTTATTATTATTCTATCGATAATGTTGACAGGTACAATTATACTAACAATAACATTGCAAAGTGCAGTGTTAAGTTTTCCATGTAAGTATATAAATTTTAATTATTTAATTTATGTTTTTTAAAAATGAATTAACAACAAATTGTTTAGGTTTTTAGGCGTAAACATATGTCGTATAGTTATCAAATTGTTTAAAGATAGCTGATTTGACACAATTATTTGCGTCTTCAAAATTATTAAAGATAACCTTAGCCACATTTTTGTTAACGCTTGAGATATTTTTGACATTTTTGAAATTGTTTATTTTAAGTGCTTTACCTAAGTAAACAATAATTAAATTCTCTTTACTGACAAATACAGTAAATGGGCCATTATCTAATCGGTTATATAAATTAATTTTTTCTGCAGTAACTGGCGTCATATTTGAGTTATTCGATGAATCAACAGATATATTTGAAGATGATGTGGGAGCTATTATTTTATTTATCGAATCTGCTACGTGACTTTTATTATTATTATTATGTTTCCTTTTATTTACCATATTGGGACTATTATCAAATTCACCGTTTACTATTATTTCATTATTAAAAACGATTTTTGATTTTTTAGTATTTATTTCATCTTCAATATCAGAGAAATCAGTAGAAGTAAATGGTGGAGGTACAAAGTACTGCGTACTTTGTCCCTCCTTGCTTGTGTTATGTCTGTGGATTTCTTATTTTGTGGATAGAAAAAAGACTATGAAAAGACTTACCCGACTAATAAAAAACAAACAAATCAAAAATAAACTATTAAGATATAATTAAATGAAATACAAATTAATTCAAATCAAAAGAAAATTGTAAAATTTATATAACACTTCACTAAAAAGAGACGCTCACACAATAAAGTTTCGAGAAAGAATGAATTATAAACTTATTACCTCATTCTCCAATGACAAGTGAGACATTTGTAAAATGTCAAAAAACTATATTGATTTTGTACACTGACATGTTTCGACATCAAAGCCAATGTATCGATCAAAACTTTATAAAACCACTATAAACCTCCCGTATTTTTAAATGAAGGTCAAAAAAATGAGTCCAAAATTTTCCTTAGTAAAAGTGGGTAATGGCGGATATAAATATGTACTTTATAATATATGATTTGGCTAAAAACAATTTTTTGATTGAATGTGCACTATGTTTAGAGAAATCGTCTTGCCTACTCGAAGCAAAAACGTTTTAACTAATGCCGATTTCGATTCACCTTTTACCAAATCTTTAAAAGATCACTTTCTAGGTTGTGTGAATCGAACAGTTGCTCCATAATACCACAGAATACAACCAGAAGAGACATAACGCTGTTTTTGTATGGAAAAATTTGGACTCATTTTTTTTACCTTGATTTGCCGAAGGTAAGAAAAAGTTGGGTTATGTATTCTTTGGAATTCTTTGGTTTACAGGTTTTGATTTAAAATAATAAAAATTGAGAATCCTTCCAGTGTAGTTATTGAAATTATTTGACAAGTTTTGTTTTGACAGCATAATTTGTATTAACTACTATAATATTCAAAAATAATTATACTTCACTATCCAAAAAAGAAGGTAAGATGAAAAAAAATTTGGTCCACGCAATGTCTATTCTGGTTAATCTATCTTCTGTGGTAATACCATATATATGTGTGTTTTTGACGTTTATATAAACATAACCTATAATTTTTATAAAAGATCGATACTCTATAAAAAACAACTTAACATATTCTAATGTTATATACATAACAACAACAAGTTAATTCTTTAATATAAAATATTTACATAAAAATAAACAGAAACACAAAATATAATACAAAACACAAATGACGCTTTCAAAATGACAGTTCTATTTGGGTTAGTAAATCTGCCAAAAAATCGAGATTCGTAAACCAACAACAATTTTGGTCGACCGAGCGACTTTTCTTGACGAATCGAACAGTTTGACAGCAGAAAGAGCAAGCCGGCTTGCTCTTTTTTGGTGAATCGAAAACCACATAATTCGGTGTTTCCAGCCTAACTGTATTCCTTTAGATACCGTTATTCTGTCGAAATTGCACCGAAGCGAAAAAAGTGATGGTTATATCACGTCACCCCATATTTTTCCATATAAAAACCGCATTATGTCGCTTCTGGGTATTCTGTAAGGTGTGACTAATGGAATAAGAGGTTTAATTTTAGGCGGATTTGAAGATGGCGGATTAGAGTACATACCCAAGTATAAGAAAACCTAACTCAAATAGAGTAATAAGTTTTTCCTAACACCACAAACACATAAGCGGCGCTCTACGCCTGGCTTCGCTTCTCTTCGTCTTTATGATTTTTTGCAACCACATAGGACGTGTTCGGTCTGGCCAAAATGAAAAAAAAAATCACGAAAATATACGTCAAACTCATTTCGTGCTAACTTCACCTCATTAAATATACGTCAAACCTGACCGAACAGCCAGAAATGAAAAATTTGGATTTATACGTCAAACTCTACTTAAAACGCCGGTACACATGGAGAACGAATTATCATTTTTCACCAAATTATGTAAGAAAATTGCTAAAATAGTGAAAAACATATGTTTTAACCTTACAATAGCTAAAATATCGTGCATTTTACTATATAATATATATAAAATTTTAACAGGTTTAATACAAATTTTCAATTTATCATCTTAAATTCAAAATTATCAACAATAAATTGAAATTTTCTATTAAAACTATTAAAATTTGATATTTAGTAAAATGCACGATATTTTAGCTATCGTTAATTAGAAACTTTCGGTTTCCACTATTTTAGCAATTTTCTTACCTAATTTAGTAAACAATGAAAATTCGTTAAATTGTAAACAAAATCTGTAGGACTACTATGTATTCCGATCATGGCACTATTTTGGTTTTCCTTTTCCCATTTATTTTTGTAATTTTTTAGTGTCCTTTGTATGAATTATTTTTTCCAAAGTACCTATACTAAATTTTCGGAAAAAATTGGTCCATTTCATCGCAATTTAAACAACAAAATTGCTATTAAATTCAAAACAAAATGCTAGTTTTTAATTTGTTTGTATTTTTTTAGCGATTAACACTTATGATCTTAGTTTTGTTAAACAAAATTTTTTGAATATGGCTATTTTAAGTATGGCTCAGAGAATTCGAATGTGACATCTCGCCCTGTTAGCTTTTTACATAATTTTTACATTTTTTAGCTTTTTACTAATGTAAATGTCTCAACCTGAAAAAGTAGAAAAAAAATCATTAGCCCAAATTATATTAACCAGAACAAGAAAGTTAAAGAATTTTGGATGAAATGTTTCTGTAAGTTTATATCGAAGACAATATTAGCTATACGTCTCAGTAATGTTTGTCTACAAAATTTACTTTGCGACTTATTCGGCTTTTAGTAAACTTGGTTTGATCTACCAAAAAAACACAAGGGCAGGTAATCCTGATTTATAAATTTGTAAACTGCACTCACTTTAAGTTCAATTGTAATTTGTTGTTTTAAGCAAATGAACTTTGATCACCTGCGATCCATCAAGTTTGACACGAATGCGATTACCTAAAATTTCAGCTGGGAATACTAAATCTTCTAAGATAGCATCATTGACAGCCGTCAATGACGATCTTGATCGTGGGCGCTTTTGCTTCGATTGTGTTCTTGTTTTACGTGTTGGCATTGATAAATTTTAATGAATACAACATGTTTACCGGACAATTTCTTTTCTAATTCACGTACTAATCTGGTTTGGATTTTTTGGAATGCCTTTTGTTTTGGCATTGGAACATAACATAAATAATGATTCCCTAAAAAAAATGAATCATAATTAGTTAACATTTTTAACTTAAGAAATCGTACTCATACCTTTTTGTTATTGAATTCAACTTCACGGGTGCCTGTAATAAACAAATCGCACACGTTTTGCCCATTGATTTCTCAAAATCATCGGGTTCTGCACGCATAACAATGTAGTTGATCTAAAGGCAAAAAATCAATACATCACTCAGCAACAGACAAAATACACTAATTACTTTATACCACAAATTGGATAAGTCCACATTTCACTTATATTTAAACAACATTTTAAATTTAATATTATTAAAAAAAACAGCTGATCAAAATATATATATTTTCATTTGACAGCCAAATCCACGAAATTTTGACATTTAAATCCAAAAAAAAAGTTGGATTTTTGAGTGCGTTTAATGCTACATATTTTGACATATAAATCGTAATTTTTTTTTTCATTTTGGCCAGACCGAACACTAATTTGACATTTATTTATAAGAAAAATGTTGTTTGGGTTTTTACAACAAAAGATTTTCATAAAAAACTATTTGTTTAATGACTTATTACGAACAAATTTAAGTTTTAATTTTGATTTTTTTTTTACAATTGTCTCTCTCATATGCCCATTTGAATGTAAAATTCAGCTAAAATTAGAGGTTTCCAAGCATTTACTTAAAAAACAACAACAATAAATATAAATATCATTTATCGCCTCAAAAAATACAAACTTTGCTAGTTTGGCGCCGCTGTTCGCTCTTATGGAAATACCCTCCAGACCAGGTGTATCATAAACGTACGGTTTACGAAGACTTTGCTATACTAAGGTGTCCGTAAACGTTACACTAAAACAGTACGAATATAGTACGTAATGTGTACTTTTGTCACATGAGAAGTGAAACAAATTTGCGAAGACTTGTGTATGCATTAGTATGTATAAAAGTGTTCATAACGTGTACGCCTAAACGTAATGTTTACGAACTGCTTAAGCGTAACATTGACGAACGGTTTGGTGCCAATTGCCCTTTTTAATTAGAATAAAACAATTTTTTTAAATCAATCTTAAATCGCAAGATATAAATCAATCGCAAGATATAATTGACAGCACTGTGTATAGAGAATGTAAATGTAGTAGTGTGTTGTAATAAGAACCTTTCGTAAACTGTTCGTAAACGAAATACTTTTGATGTATACGTTTTTGCGCCGGGTGGGTACATGTATTCTATTTTAGCGCCGCTGTTCGCTCCGTCCATTACTACGTTTCCATGATGGAGTTAACCGGCATTAACGTGGATTATCTCATCATGGAAACATGACGAGTTTAGGATCTTCGTTAAGTTTCTTAATCCAACTTAACTCAACGAAAGTAGTAGGGTTTGAAGGGATTCCATCTGTCAAAAGCGAAAAAAACAATTATACCAATTCAAAATGCCATTGCGAATATTCTTTTCCCTCCATAATACTTTATAAATCATAAAAATCACAATAAATGTTAAATTTAAAAATTTCCACTATACAAATAAAATTTTTAAAAATGACTTTAAATTATTGTGAAATGTCAATTTACACTAGAATTTATATTTGCATGGAAACGATATGGATTAGCGCGGCTATGTTATTAACTCAACGAAACTCTTAAATCGGGTTAACTCTGTCATGGAAACGTAGTAAATGTGTTTGGGGTATAAGATTGTTGATGAAAAAAGTCGAAGCTAACTTCATGCTGTTATATATGTACAAAATATACAAGTAGAGTAGTGTGTATAGCTGTATTTTGTTGAGAAAAAATTAATTCGAATTATTTTGGAGTTATTTTTTTCTTAACAGATTAAGCCACGAAATATTTTTTCGATTTAATTTTTATATTCTATGTTGCTATTTCTTCTGTTTTTCATTCAAGCAGTTACGTATTTTATTTGTTCGAGCTAGAATTAAATAACTCAAATTTTTTGTTCGAATTATTTAATTCCTGTCGCGTGCAATTGTTGTTGTAAATTTCTCAACAAAATACAGCTTATATCGTATATGTACATACCCAAAACCAACAAAAATGTTTATACATTTTATATTATATGTATAGAAGTTTTTTGGTTTTGACATATGTGTTTGTAGAAAATCTACTTTTCAAAATTGTTGTGCGCATTGGTTGTTTAGTTTAGTAATATTTTGTTTTTTTTTTCTGTGTTTCGATTTTTTTTTTAAATATACATATTTTAATTTAATATATACAGTGCTGGTAAAAAAAAATTGGGCAAACAAATTTATTGCAAATTGGAGTCTTTTTTTGCTAAAATTACAAAACTTTTGAAAGCAATTGGTTTTATTGTTTCATTTTAAATACATGTATGACGTAATTTTTTGAAAAAAAAAAATTGACCTGCAATTTAGGGGCAAAACACCAAAAAATGCCAAAATATTCAAAATACGTTTGATTGGAGTTAAAGTAATGTAATAAATTAAACACTTATTTTTTTTTTTTTTTTATTGATTTATAGAAGTTCAATCTTTAATATTAATATTTTGTTGCACCGCCTTTTGCTTTTATTACAGCGATACACCTCCGATTCATTGAATTTGATAAATTTATCAAAGTCGCAGGAGATATGAGTAGTGTTTTTTTATTCGCTCCGGATAGCTGCTATCGAGAGCCGTCATTTTTATACGCCTACATTTAAATTTGACGCGCTATTTATTGGTAAACTAAACTTATTTAACATCAAACTATTATTTTTAATTCAATTGTTTAGCGTCAACTTGATATAAAAAATATTTGGCTCTACCTATTTATACGGAGCGCTATCCGGAGCCACTTTTCATATGACGGCTCTCGATAGCAGCTATCCGGAGCGAATAAAAAAACAATACAATGAATTCCCAAATTATCATCAACAAACTTTTTATGGCTTCAATCGATTCTGGGCGCTTCCTTGCTACTTCTAGTTTCATTATAGACCAAATATTTTCAATTGGATTTAAGTCTGGACTATACGGGGGCCAGCTCAATACATCGATACTTTTTTCTTCGAAGTACTTTTTTACCTTTAAATGAAGAGATAAGAAAAAAAACAAGTTTTTAACAAATTATTTATGTTTATCTGAAAGCCAATTTGTCTATCTACAATTCAAAGTTAATAACTCACAATTTTGGCGGTATGGCACGGTCCTGTTGAAAAATAAATTTGCAAGTCTCGCCAAAAAGCTTTAACGCAGAAGGCTCAAATTCGTTCTGAAGGACCTTCAGAGAAACAGCTGCTGTAACGCTGGAACTAAGGAAGCATAATCGACCGGTTTCATTTCCAGAAAAGCATCCCCAGACCATAACTCCTTCTTTTTTCGGTGGAAGTCTTGAAAGATATTCGTTGCTAAGTCTCTCACCAGGTTTTCTCCTTACGAGAATTCTTCCATCTCCAACATGCAGCTTGAATTATGATTCATCGGAGAGAATCACATCATTCCACATCTCTGGAGTCCAATTAACATGCTCCTGGGCCCATAGCAAACGTTTTTTTTCACTAGTAATGTGAACTCAGGCTTCTGGACTGGTTTAAGTGCTCTCAAACCAGCTTTAACAAGTCTTTTTCTCACTAAGCCGGCTGAACGTTTTTTTTCCTGTTGCTCGCTCAAGATCCTGTATTATGTCCGATGAAGTTTTAAAACGGTTCCGACGACTTTCTAATAGTATAAAACGATCTTCCACTGGCGTTGTCTTTCTGGGCCTTCCAGAGCCTTTCTTTCTTTGCGTACCGCCCATCTCTCGATTTTTTTTAATATTCCACGCGACAGTACTTTTAGGAATGTTTAATCTTTCACCTATTTCACGCGTGGTTAAATTTTCTCGCGCCAAAATCAACATATTGCTTTTACACTGGTCACTAACTTTTCCCATTTGTTTAACTAAAATTGCACTTTATTCTTTATTTGTCTAGGATCACTTACAGAATAACTTAATCTTACAAAATATGCACTATTTATACTCAAAAAATAAATTACAGGCAATAAAACATCTGCACCCTAATGACGGCCAAGAACGGTAGGCGTAAAAAAAATAATTGCTTGCCCAATTTTTTTGCACATCAGTTGCGGGGTTGTACCGGTGTAATAAAAGCAAAAGGCGGTCCAACAAAATATTAATATGAAAGATTGAACTTCCATAAATCAATAAAAAAAAAAAAAGGCACGGATTGGTTTTAGCTGTCTCACTTGACTGGCGACGGTGGCAAATTTTGGAAAAGGAAGATTTAATTTGTTTTTAAATTAAAATAGGAATGAAATAAAATTTACTAATGTTTATTCAATTGTGTATTATGTTTGCAAATTTTGGAAAATGAAGATTTAATGTTTTATTAATTAAATAAACAGCGATTTTTAGTTATTAATATTGCCACACCAAGAAATAAATGGCGCCACTTTGACTGAGGCAGCTAAAACCAATGCTAGCCAAAAAATAAATAAAAAATAAGTGTTTAATTTATTACATTACTTTAACACCAATCAACGTATTTTGAATATTTTGGCATTTTTCGGTGTTTTGCCCCTAAATTGCAGGTCATTTTTTTTTTTCAAAAAATACGTCATACATGTATTTAAAATGAAACAATAAACCAATTGCTTTCAAAAGTTTTGTAATTTTAGCAAAAAAAGACTCCAATTTGCAATAAATTTGTTTGCCCAATTTTTTTTTACCAGCACTCTAATTGTGCGCTCGACGCCTAATTGTGATTTTGGGTAAGTTTTGTGAGTGATTTTTTAATAAACAATATTAATATTTTATTTTGTGAATGCGTCATTTTCTTTTATAGCCTGATGAGATTGATTGAATAAATTTGTTATAGTCTTCATCGGATGGAAACTGAATTGAAAACTATTAATAATTTCACTTCTTCATAACAATCATAATATTAATAAATAATTAATATTTATATTATAGTTTAAAAATTAGATTTAAAAGATAAAAGCTGTTTATATAAATATGTAATTTTATTAATGTTAAATATAATAAACAAGTTTTATTAATAAATTTCAGTATTGAATTTTTAATTTTGTTTCATTTTAAACGTTTAATTTACCCGCCAAATTTTGCTGACGTTGACACATACATACATACACAAAAATGTTCCCGCCCATTTAATTTTTGATATTTACACATACACATTCATACATTTTTATAATATTGAGTTTAGTCCCGTTAAGACTTTTCGCGACAAGTTTCATACGACTTTTTAGAATAAGTCCTAACTCAAACCTAGAAAAAGTCTTAACTAAGTTAAGACTTATTCTAGGTTTTTTGACAAAAAGCCTTAAGTAAAATTACTTGGATAGCTACCCGTCAAACAAGGTGTTACGTTTACGTGACACTACTGAAGAATTTTGTTCATACAACTCTTCGGAAACGAAACAGTTTGGTGTTGCAATAACGAAGCAGTTATGTCGTTCCCGTCGTATGATAATTAGACTCTTTGCGAGGAGTTATCAATGTGGTAGTAGTTCGTAAACTATTCACTTGAGGTGTTGCATTTATCTCACGTGATAAGTGAAATAATAACGTAACATTTTTAGCGATATGAAGTTATTGAAACATTTTTTTGCAATGTTTTTTTTTCGAAAAAACTAAAAGTTTCTTAAGTATTTTTCTTTTATTCTAAAAAAAAATATTAAGCAAGAAATTATATTTTTCTAAATCAAAATCGGACGTTAATTATTTGTTTATAGTTATTTATTTATTAAAAAAAATTCTTGAACCCAAAAAATGCGTAATGGCGATCGAAAACTCAAAACTAAATGGTTATCGTTTCTCTATATTATTCCAATAATATTCATAAAGGAATTTGGTGTTACGTTTAGGTGTAGCAAGAAAGAAACATTTAGGTCGTTTCTGCATCATGATAATTAAATTTGTTTGCGATGTATTCCCGTCAAACAAGGTGTTACGTTTACGTAACACTAGTGAAGAATTTTGGGTACGGATTGGTTTTAGCTGTCTCACTTGACAGGCGACGATGGCAAATTTTGGAAAAAGAAGATTTAATTTGTTTTTAAATTAAAATAGGAATTTACTAATGTTTATTCAATTGTGTATTATGTTTGCAAATTTTGGAAAAGGAAGATTTATGTTTTTTTAATTAAATAAACAGCGATTTTTAGTTATTAATATTTCCACACCAAGAAATAAATGGCGCTACTTTGACTGAGACAGCTGAAACCAATGCTAGCCGAATTTTGTTCATACAACTCTTCGTAAACGTAACAGTTTGGTGCTGCAATAATGAAGCAGTTATGTCGTTCCCGTCCTATGATAATTAGACTTTTTTCGAGGAGTTATCAATGTGGTAGAAGTTCGTAAACTATTCACTTGAGGTGTCGCATTTATGTCACGTGATTAGTGTAATAATAACGTAACATTTTTAGTGATATGAATTTAATGAAGCATTTTTTTGCAATTTTTTTTTTTCTAAAAAAATAATAAGTATTTTCTTTTATTCTAAAAAAAAAAATCAAGTAACAAATTATATTTTTCTAAATCTAACTTGGACATTAATTATTTGTTTGGTTATTTATTTATTAAAAAAAATTCTTCAACCCAAAAAATACGTAATGGCGATCGAAAACTCAAAACTAAATTGTTATTGTTTCTTTATATTATTCCAATAATATTCATAAAGGAATTTGGTGTAGCAAAAACGAAACATTTACGACGTTTCTGCATCATGATAATTAAGTTTGGTTGCGAGGTATTTTTATACTACATACATATATTTTATTTAAATTTGAGAATGTATTTGTGACAAGCAAAAAAGTGTTACGTTTATAGTACGCTTATGCGAAGCATTTTGCGAATTCGCTTAACTTGTTTAGCGGGTAGTAGGGTAGAGTGCAAGTGGAAAACGACAATAAAAATAGAAACAAACTTTTCTTACTACGAAGTCGTAAAAAATGTCAACATTTTTGTAATTTTTATTGATAAATTACAAAACACAAAACGAGTTTCGAACGGTATCACTATCATAATTGACATTTATAATTTTACTGGAAGGATGGGGGGAATTTAGCAAAATATCTCAACAATTTTAAATAAAATATCTATGGCCAAATATCTCAATTTCTCAAAATTAATTTACATAAAAAAACCAATATTATTTTCCCACTCATAAAATTGCTGTAAATCATTTTTTCTTGATTTACACCACTGTTTTTTGTACCATAGAACTCCACATTGTATTAATAAAAAAAGAAAAAGACGTAAATTTATCGGACTAGAAAGAAGTTTCAATTCGATTGTTTTGAATTTCTTGATGTCGCTGAAGAAGGCCCAAACATTGAAGCAAGCAATGGGTATTTGCCGCTGATATAGCTTTCAAAAGCAATAGATCTGGGTCCGTATGGGTAAAAGGAGTGGTAGAATTCTCTATAGCACGGGCTAGTGCCGCATTACTTAGTTCGGTCTGTTGCAACTGTTGACGAGCTGCGCCTAGAGCATCACACGCGGCTAGATGTTCACGCGGCGGAAGATTTGCAGAACTGTATCCGAGTGCCTGTGTATGACTTTCGGTAATGGCTCGCAGACCATCTACCCATTCTTGCCGTTGTCGAGCATCCGATGCTCGAAGTTTTAGTGTATCGCCTGACGCACAACTAATCGAGAAAGTTTTTGAATCTTCATCACTCGGGCATACCACAGCACCAGCTAAATGAACTTGACCTCGAGGAGTTGCACCTAATAAATGTGGCATAGTGTCATCTCCGGATGATTCATATAGATAATAACTTAATGTTCCCGCTTGCGCGTCTACTGTAAACCATCGATATTGCCATCCTGTATAAAAACAAAGGACAAAAATCAATTTCGAGCTACGCAATTTACAAGTCCTCAAAACGATGAAATGTCAAAAACCATTATAAAACGAACCTTTCATCACATTTGTGTATTTATACAGTTGGCCACACAGTTGCGGTCGATTTACATTTAATACTTTATTTAAACTAGACTCCATTGTGAATCGTTTAGTTGTTTTTGATTTTTTAAAAAATAGTTTGCGAAGAATCTTTAGATTTTAGTGTTACGATGTTTTGTGAACAAAAATAATTGAATACAGATAATTTTGACAGAATGGTAATAAATTGCTATAGCCCTTCCGGCGCAAAAATGTATCCATCAAAATTATTTCGTTTACGAACAATTTACGAAAGCTTCCTATTATACTTATACAACTGTGTGAGTACGTTTATGCTTAGGGTTCAACCTGTAGTGCGATTTTGTTGTGTACATGGGAATTTACTCACAGGGAGTTTTGTATACGTACACCATGTAAAGTATAAAATTTTGTTACTGTGTGTTGTCATTAATTTTATTTGTGTTCGTGTGGTATTTGTACCAGTAAGCATCAAAAATTATTCAATCGGGTGAAATCGGTTCAAATTTTTTGGTGCTTATCTTCCTATGGGAATATTTTTTCCCATGCTCTTTAGATTGGGAATATGGGAATATTGACATTTTCAATTGTATGTTTTAGGTTTACAATTTTTTTTGTCAATTTTAATAAAATTTTTTTTTAGATTAAGAACAAATTTAATTATATATATATATATATATATATATATATATATATATATATATATATATATATATATATATATATATATAATGTAATGAATGTAATACATTAGTGCGTACAATATACTGGAGTATTTATAATACATGTACACTTACAATATAGTGGAGTATTTATTTTTTATCTATAATTTTAATATATTGTAGCATTTTTAAATAATTTGGCTGAAGTTTAGCTTTTGGCGGCTACTGATTTTTGCCCCATTTAAATTTTAAAAATCTAAAATAATTTATATTCTACATCCCTAATATTTTAAAATTAACTCTCGTCAATCTGCCAAAAAATCGAGATTCGCAAAACAACAACAATTTTGCTCGACCGAGCGACTTTTCTTGACAAATCGAACAGTTTGACAGCAGAAAGGGCACGCTTGCTCTTTTTTGGTGAATCGAAAACCACATCAAATAAAACATAAACAAAAACAACATTCACTAACACATCAACATTTGAAAATACTATTGCGTTCCGGTTATTTACTCCCATACTCTCATGTACACAACAAAATCGCAGTACTGGTTTGAACCTAGGTTATCTTTTACTATAAACGGAGTCGAGTCATCTTGTAGTTAACTCGACTCGACCTAAAAAATTTCTAGGGTCGAGTCGAGTTAACTCTAAAATCATCCACTATAAACGGAGTCGAGTCGAAAAATAAAAACAACAAAAAAGAATAATAAAAAGACACCATTTTGATTTCTTAATTCGTGTGCGCATCTCCGATTTTTGTGTTTCTGTAATTTTGTATACTGCAAACTTGTAAAATAAATTGCTTTAATCATAATTTTAATAATCATAATTTTTATTGAAAATAAAAATTATGATTTTTTTTGACGTTTCTGACTCGGTTTCAACCTAGTTTCGACTCGACTACGATTTGACTCTGCAGTATAAACGCTAAAAAAGATAACTACAAGATGATCCAAAGTTAACTAAAAGATGACTCGACTCTGAGCATAAACGTACTCTATATGCTGCGAGTCGAGTCGAGTTTAATCTGAGTTTACCTCTTACTATATACAGAGTCGAGTTAAACTCGACTCGACCTAATAACTTGTAGAGTCGAGTTAAACTCTACTCTAAAAAATGCACTATATACGCATAGAGTAGAGTTATAAAAACAACAACAAAATTAAAGAAAAATTCGTGCACCAATATTAAAAAATATTCGTTTTAATTTTTTCAATTAAATTTATTATTTTATTTTAAAATCTTATTTATTAGGATTTTAATTATGTAATTAATTTTAATAATATATTTTTGTTTTGGTATTTAGTTTTTTATTTGTTCGAAAAAATTACTCCAACATTTCGGTGGTCTATCCCGTAATTTTCATGGAATTTGATTAAAAATTACAATTTTTTAGACATAATATCGATGGAAAAATGACAATAACATATATGGCGATCAACAAAAAGGATAATCAATCTTATGATCATCTGAAATGATATTTTGTTACATTTTTTTTTAACTCGGTTTCAATCCTATTTGAACTCTGCATATGTTTAACTCTGCAGTATATACACCTAGAGTTGGTTAAAAAATAACTCGACTCCGTATATAGTGAGTGTTTTCTTTTATTCATTCTACAGAAAGAATAGAATGAATAGAATATTGATCACGTGACCACAGAATATTTGGAATGAATTGAAATAAAAGAACACAAACAGAATAAACAGAATACTTTTTTGACAGATTTTGTTTTATTTGTATTTGACAATTCATTGCCATTGTCTGATTGGTGAAAAACAAATCAACGTTGTTTTCATAAAAATATTTTTTTTATTAATTCTAATCGAAATGAGCAATAAAAATTTCTAATAATTAATTTATTAACGTAATTTCCTTATTGCGGGTGACGGATAGTTTCTCTAAAAAAATTTCACAAAAATTAAAATTTATAATTTGCACATATGTATATTTAGAAAAAAAAATACCGGCGATTACATTCCACACTTTCTTTTTGAGTTGCCGGTCGAACTGTGTCAAATTTTCCATATATAGGTTTACTAAACACCTAATATCTCCAGCGCTCCATTTGAAATTATCTTAAATATATAAAAACAACAATTTGATTTAAACTATGAATAAAACTAATTCAAATAAAATAAAATTGTTGTACCTTTATGAATATTTTCCATTTTTCGGTAAAAAATTTAAAATTTGTTTTATCTGTTAAATGGCTTTGAAATATTTTTTTCTGTCACAACCACAATATTGAAAAAGAATATTCTTTTTATTCTACCTATTGATGTAGATCACACAGAATGCATTCTGGACATTCCGAATGAATAAAAGAATAGACAAAATAAAGAATAGAATACCTAGAATGAATAAAAGAATGGATAATGTCATTTTCAGAACGTTCGGAATATACAGAATGAATAAAAGAAAACACTCAGTGAGAGTTAAACTAGGATTAAACTCGACTCGACTCGCAGCATATATATACAGTATAAATGTATATGCTGCGAGTCGAGTCGAGTTTACCTCTCACTATGTACAGAGTCGAGTTAAACTCGACTCGATCTAATAATTTGTAGAGTCGAGTTAAACTCTACCCTAAAAATTGCACTGTATACGCATAGAGTAGAGTTAAAAAAACAACAACAAAATTAAAGAAAAATTCGTGCACCAATATTAAAAAATATTCGTTTTAATTGTTTCAATTAAATTTATTATTTTATTTTAAATATCTTATTTATTAAGATTTTAAATGATTAATTTTAATAGTAAATTTTTGTTTTGGTATTGAGTTTCTTATTTTTACGAAAAAATTACTCCAACATTTCGGTGGTCTATCCCGTAATTTTCATGGAGTTGGATTGAATTACAATTTTTTAGACAAAATATCGATGGAAAAATGACAATAACATATATGGCGATCAACAAAAAGCGACAATAACATATATGGCGATCAACAAATAATCAATCATCTGAAATGATATTTTGTTAAATTTTTTTTTAACTCGGTTTCAATCCTATTTGAACTCTGCATATATTTAACTCTGCAGCATATACACCTAGAGTTGGTTAGAAAATAACTCGACTCCGTATATAGTGAGAGTTAAACTAGGATTAAACTCGACTCGACTCGCAGCATATACACTATATATTACAACACACTACTGCATTTACATTATCTATACACAGTGCTGTCGGCACGGATTGGTTTTAGCTGTCTGACTTAACAGGCGACGGTGGCAAATTTTGGAAAAGGAAGATTTAATTTGTTTTTAAATTAAAATAGGAATTTACCAATGTTTTTTGGAAAAGGAAGATTTAATGTTTTTTTAATTGAATAAACAGCGATTTTTAGTTATTAATATTTCCACACCAAGAAATAAATGGCGCCACTTTGACTGAAACAGCTAAAACCAATGCTAGCCGTGGAAATATAAAAACTTCTGATAATTATTGTTAGTTTTTCGTGGCATTCAAGAGCAGCACTATATCCATAATATCTTAAAAAAATCATTTAATGAATATTTTAAAAGGTATTTAAGTAATACTCGAAGTACTTCTTCTATGATTGAAACATTTTATTTCATTTCAGAAAAAGATTAATTAACAAATTTGGCACGTTGTGTCTTGTGTTGCGGTGCGTAAAAATACAAATAAAAGATAAGATTGATTTAAAAAAATTGTTTTATTCTAATTTAATGGGGCAATTCGCACTAAACCGTTCATAAATGTTACGCTTAAGCAGTTCGTAAACATTACGTTTAAGCGTACACGCTATGAACACTTTTATACACACAATACATACACAAGTCTTCGCAAATATGTTTCACTTCTCATGTGACAAAAGTACACATTAAGTACTACATTCGTACTGTTTTAGTGTACCGTTTACGAACACCTTAGTATAGCAAAGTCTTCGTCAACCGTACGTTTATGATACACCTGGGTGGTCATTTTGTGGTGCTATATCACATTTGGTGATAAAACTGTGATAAACTGACATTTGTCGTAGCTTACTGCGGTCCCATCTTGGATGAACAACGTCACGTCGTATAATGATTTGAATGAAAATGACCACAATATCTTCCGTCTTACTTTAACAAGTGAAAAAAATTGTTTATTCTGTTGTTTAAACTTTTTTTATATGGAGTTTGGTTCAAAACACCTCTAATCAAAATTTCAAAAAATGAATGAAATTTAGACTGACGCGAATTATGAATAAATGATATTTATTAACAAAATAATCATTTATCTATTATTGAAATACAATTAATGGATTATTGTTAAATTTACAGGAAAACGGAATATAAAAATCAACAATTATTTTAGTTTTGTGTAGTAAATTGTATATTAAAAGAACCATTCTAGTAGCCTAGAATAACAAATTTCATAAAAGCAATCATCCTCCTAATAGAAATGGACAAAAAATAAGCAATTCTTAAACGAAAATCAACATAAACCATCTGGGATAACCTCACAAAATGCAAATAATGGTCGATGTTTAAACATGAAATTCTAATAAACCAAAGGGTTTTCTAGTTATGTTAACTTAAAAATATAATAATTAGTTTTTTGTTAATAAACAATTTTGTTTTGCACTTCATATTATGGCAATTTTCATTCATTTTTTAAAAATTTAAATTAATTTTTTTATATCAACCTATATGGAGTTTGATCGAAACAACTAAATTAAAGTTTTAAAAAAATGAATGAAAATTACTGTGATACGAACTGCAAAACAAAATTGTTGATTAACAAAATACTAATTATTATATTTTTAAGTTAACATAACTAGAAAACCCTTTGGTTTATTAGAATTTCATGTTTAAACACCGACTATTATATGCATTTTGTGAGGTTATGTCAGATGGTTTATGTTGATTTTCGTTTAAGAATTGCTTATTTTTTGTCCATTTCTGTTAGGAGGATGATTGTTTCTGTGAAATTTGTTATTCTAGGCTACTAGAATGGTTCTTTTAACATACAATTTAATACACAAAACTAATGTCGATTTCGATTCACCTTTTACCAAATCTTTAAAAGGTCACTTTTTAAGCTGTGTGAATCGAACAGTTGCTCCGTAATATATATGCTTTGTGTTTTTGACGTTTATATAAACATAACCTATAATTTTTATATAAAATCGATACTCTGTAAAAACAACTTAACATATTCTAATTTTATGTACATAACAACAACAAGTTAATTCTTTAATATAAAATATTTACATAAAAATAAACAGAAACACAAAATATAACACAAAACACAATGACGCTTCCAAAATGACAGTTCTATTTGTGTTTGTGTTTGTAAATCTGCCAAAAAATCGAGATTCGCAAAACAACAACAATTTTGCTCGATCGAGCGACTTTCTTGGCGAATCGAACAGTTTGACAGCAGAAAGAGCAAGCCGGTTTGCTCTTTTTTGGTGAATCGAAAACCACAATAGTAATCTAATGGCCGGTCTCCACTCGTCACGACGAAGAAAAATTGGCACGAGCTTGTGCCAATTATTGTTTATTGGGTAAAATTTGTATGAATACATAAACAAAGCTGATTGTGCTCATGCGCATTACTCGTGACGAAGAGAACCAAAACATCATAATATCCATCTTTTTTGAAATTTTGTCACGACGAAGTGAGAGCAATTTTTATTTTACTCTCAATTATTTGCGCCATGCTAAAAAAATTGTTGTTTCTTCAAAATCATTAGAGAATTAATAATAATTGTAACAATAACAATAAACATAATTTATTGATAATAAAATGTTACTTTTGAATTATTTTAATTTAATAATGATTTTTGTAACAAAGCTTGACTTGTACATAATTTTTAATTGTAATTTTAGTTGGAAAATTTTATTTGATTGCTATCGGTGGCAAAACGAGCGACATTCATGTTATTAAAGGCTTAATACATTTCTTTCAGCTTAACATATTTGTCAGCAGCTTGAATTTAATTTATTTATACAAATAAAATCAAAAATCCTAAAGTAAAAACCACAAATATAAACGGGGGGACAAGTCTATATTTGGTTTGAATGAATATTTTATTAATCCAAAATGACACATGTAAATAGATTTCCATTTTATAAACAAAACCAGAGAAAATATAATTATTTGTTATGTTAGTAGTTGTAAGTATAATATACCAATTTTGTCATGACGTCATGCCATTTTTTTTTCGTCGCGACGAGTGGAGACTGGCCATAATACCACGTTTCCATCGTCAATAGTATAATAGCAAAATAGTATAATACTATTATACTATTTTTCCTTATCGTGTTTCCATCATTTGGTGTGAAGTTAAAATCGTTTTATATTTTTGTATGGGAACTTGGACGCAATTCATTATTTTGATAGCTAAAAATTAGTAAAACCCATATTTATGATTACCTGATAAGTATTACTTGAAGTAATATAAAAAATATAAAAAACACACTACGCCCGCTGCCTAAAAAAATTTAATATGAAAAAGAATTCAAACAAGCCTATACACTGCCATGTTTGCAGTGTTAAAACTACAATTGGCTACCTATTATATTTTTGGTAGCTAGTATAATGAAATATTATAATAAACTATTATACTATCAGCTTCGGGTTTCCATCGTCATAGTACAATAGTATAATACTATTATGCTATTATACTATGACGATGGAAACCCGGTATAAATATCAACAATTGAGGTTACGTGTCTAATCATCACTTTTACTAAAGATACATGTTAAACCGAAAGTGATCTGACTGAGTTTTATCTGAACGTGATTTGACTGAAAATTTGGGTTGGTGATGGGACTTTTTTATTTGATCTGAGCTGACAGTTCAAATGTCATTTTGTTCTAGAATTACATTTAAATTATTAAAAAATTATTTAAAATAATTTGAAAACCACTTGGAAAATGTATAAAAACATTTTGCCCTTTTAACAGTATGAAAAAATCTGTCAGTTCAACTAAACTAAAGTTTACATGTTTAACTCAATATACAAATTGGCTCAACCAACCAAATTTAAGTTGACCGAACTCAGACTACTTCAGTCAAGTCACCGTTTACATGTTGAATTTATCTCGAACGTTTTCAGTCAGATTACTTTCGGTTTAACATGTATCATTACTATTGTCGAATTCTTTTCGTTTTTTCAAATCAATGTAAATTTTGTGGTGCGAAAAGTACACGAAACCAAATTGATGTTTTTTTTGACGTTACTAACAACAACAAAAATAGAAACTTCATTTTGTATTTGCCAAAGTTGTGAATATACGAGTTTTTTGTGTCTTGATTTTAAATCATTTTTATTGTTGTTTCATTATTTTAATCGTTTATCCTTTTGTTTGTTTGTTGTGTTTAATTATTTTAATCGTATGAAATGTTTTCAATATAAACAGTTCTTTTCCGTCTCTTATCCTTTTAATTGTTGTACTTAATTATTTTAATCGAATTAAATAAAATCAAGGCACAAAAACTCTAATTGACAAATTTGACAACTAAAAATTGACGTTTCTAATTTGTTGTTGTAGTTGATTTATGAAAAAATATACATTTCGTAAAATTGATGTACATCGAAAAAACATTGATGTTTTTTGACGAAAAGAACATGATTGGGAGAACATGGGAGCTCATACTAGCAAAGGACAAAAATAAAATTCTTAAACAAAAATCAACATAAACCATCTGACATAACCCCACAAAATTCAAATATTGGTCAATGTTTAAACATCAAATTCTAACAAACCAAAGGCTTTTCTTATAAAATTGTTATGTTAAAAATATCGTAATTGGTCTTTTTTCAATCGACAATTTTATTTATCACTTGGTTTCATGATAATATTCATTCATTTTTGTCACTACAAATAGTTTGATGGAAAACAACTAAATTGGGGTTTTAAAAAAATGAATGAAAATTATCATGAAACCAAGTGCAAAAAAAAATTGTTGATTGACAAAGGACTGATTATTATATTTTTAACATTTTATTTAAATAATAAACCCTTTTGCATTAAAGTATTACTTTATGACCACACAAATAGCACTTCGTATAAAATTTTCATATATGTAATGTCATTTGAGGTTATTTGGAAACGTCAACTTATTACTTTGATTAATCATTTTTCCCTTAAAATTCATTTTGCAGGGATGTGTTTGTAGACTTTCTCCATTTTTTTATATCACACAAAAAAAGTTTCCACTTGTGATATAAAGGTGTGATATAGCACCACAAAATGACCACTCTGGGGGCCTATTCTCGAATTCCATATCCATTTGCCACATGTGGACATCTGTCAAAGTTCACACAAATCCTTTCGAAAATTGTAATTCGTATATAAAACACTTGTGGCATGGACACTTTCCTATATGGGGAATTTTTTCCACATGCTTATACCCATTCGGAAATATTCCCTTAGTACCGAAAAAATTCAATTTTTATGAATTTTGACAGATGTCCACATGTGGAAAATAGATGTGGAATTCGAGAATAGGCCCCCTGGGTGGTCATTTTGTGGTGCTATATCACATTTGGTGATAAAACTGTGATAAACTGACATTTGTCGTGGTTTACTGCGGTCCCAACTTGGATGAACAACGTCACGTCGTATAATGATTTGAATGAAAATGACCACAATATCTTTCATCTTACTTCTACAAAGTGGAAAAAATTGTTAATTTTTTTGTTTAAATTTTTTTATATGGAGTTTGGTTAAAAACACCTCTAATCAAAATTTCAAAAAATGAATGAAATTTACATCGACGCTAATGATAAATAAATGATATTTATTAAAAAAATAATCATTTAAAAATTATTGAAATAAAATTAATGGATTACTGTTAAATTTACAGGAAAACGAAATATAAAAATCAACAATTATTTTAGTTTTGTGTAGTAAATTGTATGTTAAAAGAACCATTCTAGTAGCCTAGAATAAAAAACAACCATCCTCATAACAGAAATGGACAAAAAATAAGCAATTCTTAAATGAAAATCGACATAAACCATCTGACATAACCTCACAAAATGCAAATAATGGTCGGCGTTTAAACATGAAATTCTAATAAATCAAAGGGTTTTCTAGTTATGTTAGCTTAAAAATATAATAATTAGTCTTTTGTTAACAAACAATTTTGTTTTGCACTTCATATCAGGGTAATTTTCATTCTTTTTTTATAATATTTGCTAATATAAGAGAAGTGAATTATAAAAGAAAAAAAATAATAATAATATATATGTAGATATATATATATGTAGTTATATATATATTTGTATATACATATATGTATATACAGGTATATAGGCTAATGGTAAAAATGTTTATATTAAATGAAAAATATAGCTGTAAGAAAATAATTTAAGATATTAGATAAGTAGAAATATTAGTGGGAGAAAATTCAACGAAAATGAATTAATTGATGTACAATTAAAACTAAAAACTATACAAAAAAAGAAAAAATAAGATTAAATCAATTGGGTTTTTCAAGAAAATCTGAAAACCATAATAGACCCAGTAGACCTAATTAAATAACTAACTCAATTCAATCATCTAAGTGAAGAACATAGGAATTCGTGTAAACAGTTAAAAAAAAAAATAAAAATAAAAACAACAGTAAAAAAGGGGCGATAAATTAATTGTTATTTGATTATTATTATTAAATTATTTGAATTATTACTATTTACAATAAAGATAATTAAGTAAAGGGGGATAATTACTACTAGATAGAGATATAGGTAAAATAATTAAAAATTTAAAAACACATAATAAAAAGTAATGAGAAGTCATAAAAATAAAAACAAGGTAAAAAAGGGCGACAAAAGTAAGATTAATAAAAAAGTAGAAGGAAGCAAGGAGGGAAAGGAAGGCCAAGAAGTAGAAAAGCAGGGAGAAAAACATAAACTAAAGGAAAACAAGGTAGAAAATATGGAAAAATACCAAGAAGGGGAAGGGGGTATGACACGGAGTCAATTAAAATATCATTCAAGCCAATCCATAGACCAAATACAATCAAAATTTATGGAATAACATTTAAAATTTTCCCGTATACGTTACCACCAATTTATTGTAGGAGATGTCTAAACTATGGGCATAGCACAAAAAATTGTAGAACGATAAGAAAAGATGTGGAAAGTGTGCGCAAATTCATGAAGATAGTGAGGGAAAGGAATGTGGAAGAGGGATAATTTGCTTCCAGTGTAAAGATAGGCATTTCAGGAACTCGAGGGAGTGCCCTAGAAAACAGAGAGAGATCAAAATACAGCAAATTAAAAACTACAAAAGAACAACGTTCAAGGAGGCACTTAAAATATACGGAAGAGAGATTGAAGAAGGATGGATCAGAGAGGGTAGAGTAGTGGTGAAAAGAAGGAAGGGAGGAGAAGAGGAAGAGAAATTTGGCAATACAAGAGGAATGGAATATTCAAACGAGGAAATGGACAAAGAGGAATGGGAAAAGATAAAAGAAGAAATCGAAGAAAGCAAGAAAGTACAAAAGAAGGTTCTGGGATATTTTCAGAGATTATGCAGCGTAATAAATCCGATTATGAAAACAAACGGAATAGAGGAGGCGGCAAACGCTTTTATGGATAACATCATAGTGGAACTATATAAAAAAGATAAGGCGTCAAAAATTGAAGGTTTAAATTAAGTAATATAAAAAAAAATAATAAAAATGAAGATAATACAAATAAACATACACAGCCTAAATAATAAGGCCTCCATATTAGATTACTATTTAAGAAAAAAAATGTAGATTTAGCTATCCTAAGCGAAACATGGTGTAGGGATAGTAATAATATTAATTTTAAGGAATATAGAAAAATATTAAGAAATCGAGAAGATGGCTATGCTGCCGTGCTAAACAAGTTTTACTGATCTACATTTTTGGCGAAATTGAGTTATTGATGCCAATTAAAAGGTATTAATATCCTTTATATTTTATATAAATAAATATAATTAAATCTACTTTAATAAATGCATTATTAAACAAAATAAATTTTGTTCTAATCGAAGAAAGTAGCAAATTTGAAGTAACACCGACTTAACTACTTGATATTAAACATGAACGCCTTATCTATGGCACAAATAAGGTCATTTTCTTTCAAATATGTAAGTTAAGTTACTTTTTCTTATTTTCATAATTGAAATTGCATTTAAGGCAACTTAAGAATTTTCATTTTCAATAGCAAAATTGACTTATTTGAAAAGTTCTATACGTGAATTGAATCAATAATAACTTATAAACAAGGACTTTTAACTTATCTTCTTGTAATGTTATTCTGTACTACAAATGAACCACTTAATGAATTTACCAATTTCGGATCCTCCGGCAATCGGTATAGATTGAATTGTTTTAATGGATCGTCAATTATTATAAGTCTTGAATTTTATTCTTGTGATAAAAAATATTAATTTTTAATTCAATTTGATTGAATTTTTGTAATTTTTCAGTTGACTGACATGTTTTGAATTTATTTTTATAAAAAAGAAATGTTATGAATTAATTTAAACTACCTACATACTAGATTTTTAAGCTATTTAAAAAACGATCTTATAAATAATTTTATGATTTCAATAGTTGTTGTTTTTTATTTTGTTATAAATAAATATAACATAGCAATTAAACTAGTCTTTTGTTACAAAAGTTTTACCAAATCCTATTTGCAAATCGTATTTCATAAAATCCGAGAAACTAGGGTGTTTAAGGTCTTACATCATAAAGTTTAGATAAAGTATATATTTTTTATATATAATAAGCATTTAAGGTTGTATTCTACAGTTTATTTTGAAAATAAATGTAACGATAAACTAAACATAAATACCTTAAATGGCAGATAAGGTATATATTATTTTTATTAACACAGGATTTGAGTTTTTCTTTATTGACATAAATGACTTAATTGCACTTAAGTTATTTTTGTTTAGTACCAATCGATTATTTATTAAGCCTATTTAAAGTAAAAGACTAATTCTGCAAATTATTAATTAATTATGTATAATTTATTGATATTTTCTTGAGAAACATAATATTTATGATCTAATGCATAATTTGAAGGCTTTGAAAGTAAATTAAATCCGCTTTTAAGCAAGTTATTCCCCAAATATTTCGAAAAACTTTAACATCAATTTTCTCGAAATGCGATTTTTGCAGATCAGTAAAACATGTTTAGCACGGCAGTATGGGGGATGTGGTTTTTTGATAAAAAGCAACATTCAAATCATAGAGTGGAAGGTATTAGAATTGGAACCCATAGAAGTAATTGAAATAAAAATAATAAAAAATAGAAAGATGTACATAATAATTTCATTCTGTAATTCAACTAGAAACAAAAACAGTCAGGAAATAAGAAATCAATTTGAAAAATTATTAAAGTCGAAAGAAAGAGTAAAGAATATAATAATCGCAGGTGACATTAACGCACACAGTCCCTTATGGAACAACACAGGAAAAATAGATAAAAAAAAAAGATTGGAATGAAGGGAGGGGTAGAATAAGTAAGAGCTAAAGAGTTATAGAATGATAAGTATAAAGAAATTGTAAAACTATGTAAAGGAAAATTGAAAAATGTAATTTTATTAGCAAATTGATGGTTACACATCAGCTATATAAATAAAAAAATTAAAAAAATAAAAATTTACAAAACCGTGTAGTTTTCTTCATTCCATCTCTAAACAGAATGTGATTTTTGATAAAGTAAAGCGTGGTCCGCAATTTTAATATTTAGTAAATTTTTAATTTGATATTAATTTTTGTTGTTTATAAATACAATTTAGTGAATGATAGTGACGGCGACATTTATAATAAATACAATACATTATTAGCTATTTCTATTTACGTATTATGTTATTTTATTTTAATATTTTAATGAATTTGTTGAACTTGAAGTATAACTAAAATAGAGTATAAGTAAAAATAAATATGTTAAAATTTAGTATAGGTATAATTTAATTGATATAATCAAATAAATAAAATCATATATTTGCTAAAAATAAAACAAAATACATACGTTGTATTCATTAATAATTCAAAATTAATTGGGAAATAATACTGAAACCGTACGTAATGTTCATTTTAGAAGGCTCATAAACGTTACACTCATGTGAGTTCATGAATGTTACGTAAAAGGTGTACACATTACGAATATATTTTTATAAACCAATCCATAAATAAGTAATCGCAAATTTGTTTCACTTCTCATGTGACAAGAGTATCATTTATGTAACATATCTACTCATTTTTAGCGTAACCTTTACGAATACTTTAGTAGAAGAGGCTATTCGTAAAATGAACGTTTGCGTTACGCGTGGCCGGCAGGGTTGTTGGCTACATTTGAACTGATTATGGTGAATCTCGCCATACCCGATCAAACCGGATAGATACTAAAATAATTTTTAGATGAAATTCTGGAATAGAAAAACAAAAAATATTAATTCTCTTAAAAATATTATTCTCTGAAGTCTGTGTTTTCACGAATACTAATATTTTCGAGATTAATGCCGGATACCCCTTCTTGTAGCTACCCTCCCGGCGCAAAAATGTATACATCAAAAGTATTTCGTTTACGAACAGTTTACGAAAGGTTCTTATTACAACACACTACCCTCCAGACCAGGTGTATCATAAACGTACGGTTTACGAAGACTTTGCTATACTAAGGTGTTCGTAAACGTTACACTAAAACGGTACGAATATAGTACGTAATGTGTACTTTTGTCACATGAGAAGTGAAACAAATTTGCGAAGACTTGTGTATGTATTAGCATGTATAAAAGTGTTCATAATGTGTACGCTTAAACGTAATGTTTACGAACTGCTTAAGCGTAACATTGACGAACGGTTTAGTGCGAATTGCCCCATTTAATTAGAATAAAACAATTTTTTTAAATCAATCTTATCTTTTATTTGTATTTTTCTTCAAATAAGCCGCAACACAAGACACAACGTGCCAAATATGTTAATTAATCTTTTTCTGAAATGAAATAAAATGTTTCAATCATAGATGAAGTACTTCGAGTATTATTTAAATACCTTTCAAAATATTCATTATAATGATTTTTATATGATATTATGGATATAGTGCTGCTCTTGAATGCCACGAAAAACTAACAATAATTATCAGAAGTTTTTATATTTTCACAATACGACAACTTTAATTTAATTTGTACAAAAAAAAAAATTGAAACTAAAACAAAGCCGCAAGATATAATTGACAGCACTGTGTATAGAGAATGTAAATGTAGCAGTGTATTATAAAAAAAAGCGTTCGTAAACTGTTCGTACGCTGTACATTTGTGCTGTATACATTTTTGCGCCGGGAGGGTTATTACAACACACACTACTACATTTACATTCTCTATACACAGTGTTGTCAATTATATCTTGCGGCTTTGTTTTATTTTCAATTTTTTTTGTATAAATTAAATTAAAGTTGTTGTATTGTGAAAATATAAAAACTTCTGATAATTATTGTTAGTTTTTCGTGGCATTCAAGAGCAGCACTATATCTATAATATCGCATAAAAATCATTATAATGAATATTTTAAAAGGTATTTAAGTGATACTCGAAGTACTTCATCTATGATTGAAACATTTTATTTCATTTCAGAAAAAGATTAATTAACAAATTTGGCACGTTGTGTCTTGTGTTGCGGTGCGTAAAAATATAAATAAAAGATAAGATTGATTTAAAAAAATTGTTTTATTCTAATTAAATGGGGCAATTCGAACCAAACCGTTCGTCAATGTTACGCTTAAGCAGTTCGTAAACATTACGTTTAGGCGTACACGTTATGAACACTTTTATACATACTAATACATACACAAGTCTTCGCAAATTTGTTTCACTTCTCATGTGACAAAAGTACACATTACGTACTATATTCGTACTGTTTTAGTGTAACGTTTACGAACACCTTAGTATAGCAAAGTCTTCGTAAACCGTACGTTTATGATACACCTGGTCTGGAGGGTGGGTACAATTTTCAGGAAACATACTCGCAAGCGTGATCTTATGCAACACAAAAACTATGTGCGAATGGTGTGTAACACTACGCATTGTCTGGAGGATATCCAAGTTAAAAATTTGAAAACAAAAAAAATTAAAGTTACTTTACCACCAGAAAATTATCCTCCAAATCATGCATCGTGTTAATCAGAATTGGACCCACACAGGGACTCTAGAGCGGTCGTTGCCGGCTAAGCTTCAGGGCGATGTCGTGGGGTTTCTAGAGTTTATGTGGGTCACATAAAACCGCGGAAAGAGGAGGGTGATTCTGAATACCTACCTACCTATTCGGACACTTACCCTGCCCTAATTCATCCTCAGTTTGACGTTCTCAATTATCTCATATTCATTTCTTTTTTTTTTATTGAAAACAACGAATTCAACTTTATAACAATAAAATTAATCAATTAATTTATTGGTCAAAGCAAACCAAATTAAATAATGGCAAAAGCAAAAAAAAAAAAAAAAAAAACAGAACACTCAATCTGATAAACGAACCTAACTAGCTAGTGCTAATCATCTAACGAAACTTAAATAACTACCCTACACCAGATTAAACTTATACTAAGAAAGGGAAAAATAATAAAAATAAAAAAAAACGAAATATAATTGAATACAAAAAAAATTTTAAAATATAATAAATGAAATAAAAACAATTGAAAACTCATCAGTAAACTTGTTGAATGATGTGCGTTGTTTGTTGTGGTGAATTGATCCTAGGTTGATTGCTGTACAGATTTTAATGTATTCTTGGTGTTGTTGTTTGTTTGTTGTTTGTTCTTGATTTATTTTTTACCGTCCTACTTCTGGAGTAGCCAAATCGAGGACGGGCGGCTACAGATCCGTCTTTGAAAACCACCTGCACATTGCATTGCTTCATGCCAACCTGTAGTGCTCACATGAAAGGTGGGTCGGCCCATGGATTCTGCACTCTCAACAGGGGGTCATAGATGTGTTCATCTTCATCACCGATCGTAATCAGATGATGAAAAATCCCTTTTGCATCCCGCCCCTATAGGGATTCGAACCCGGTACCTCCCGATCCAACTGCCGCAGCTTTAACCACTGCGCCGTTTGCTCGGTATTTTTGGTGTCGGTACGATAAATAACCATCTATATTCTGGTATTTATTTATTTTTTTTTTTCAGTCTTTCAGTGTTCTTCAGTGTATTGGTATTTTTTACCAAAAAAAAAAAAAAAAAAAAAACCACACTCACGCACGATTTAATTCACTAATATGGCGGGTTGATATTTTCAAATGTTCACTTTCACAGAGCATTTAGTTTATTATTACGCATTTGTATTTCAAAATTTTTAACGTTGTTGTACACCACAAAAAAAAAATCACAATAGCCCAGACTTTGTTTGAAACATTCTCAATTTTTCTTTTTCCTGAACGTTCTGGGCCATTCGATACCAAACAAAAAAAAATTTCTTGATAACATTCACTTATTGGCTCTGTCCATTTATTGGAGAATTAAAATTTTTTGTTTTTTTTTTGTCTTTTTCTTTAAATCACTACTATATTCGTAAATTTCATTCAAAACAAAAATTAATTTTAAAGAAAATATAATTACAATTCCCCAAGATTAATTAACTTAATTATCGATTGGGCTTGTTTTGTTTGCTTTTGCCAAAAGTAAAAAAAAATTATCAATTATTATTGTTATGTAATTGATATAACTATTGAAAACTAACACTGTAACATTGAATTAATTTTATTCAAACAAAAAAAAAACTGAACTCATTTAAATTTATTCACCGACTTAAACTTAACTTAAATTTTATAACTTAAAGCCCGATCGGCTGACTACCTTAAAATTAACTTAAAAACTGACTCACAAAAAAAATTAGCAGTTCACAACGATTTTTCTTTTCCTTTCAAAACAATTATTATTTTTTTTTTTTTTTAGAACGGAAACAGAATATCCAATTTAACTACTGTACTTAATAATTTTACAAAAAAAAAAATGAAATTACAAAAATTTAATATGAGTTACCGGATTACATTTTTTTTGCATAATTGCAAAGAAAAAGTGTGAGAATAGCTATTCAATTGTAAGAAAAAAAAATTGTTGTGACGGCGTACACATGCGCTGTTACAGGTGTTGAAGTGTCAATCAACACAATTCGACGAAGGTTTGGAGAATTCGACATTAAAAATAGGTACACGTAGTATAAACCTATGTTAAAAGAGTGAAAGGAAAAAAGCTAATTTGGGCAAACGAAACTGGGGTCTTTTAAAGGCATGGCTTAGAGGAAATATAATAATAAATACACAGCAGATTGTTCGCATTCTCAAAAACATTCGAAAATACTCTACTCCAGAATATGCGGCCAAATTAAGTGGAAGTTCCACTAGGAGATGTCAGTTTTTAATATACAAAAAAACGCAACTGGACTACATACTAAATTATTTGCGAAATTAGTTTTAATGTCTATTATGAGAAATAAATATCAATTAGTATATTTTTGTGTTTTTGTTGTTTTCTTTGAGATATTTGCTTGCGAAACATACTGGATGCAGTCTACATAACTGACCATCACCATAATTCTCTAAGAAATAAAATGGGTAGAGATAATAAAACCAAATAAGTGCTTTTACTTCGGTTTTTTCCAGTATGTAAAATTTGTGTATTTTCTGGATTCTCGATTCACTTAAAGTTTTAAGTAACTGTTTTTTTTTATTAGCAAACATTTAAGATCTTCCAATAGACAACTAAAAAACTGTGAACAAAGAAAGGAAATCCTTGTTCTTCTTCCTAGTATACATACTTGATTTACTAGGCTCGATACCAGGAGACTTTATTAGAATGGCCAGAATTATTAATAATCGAAAAATGAAAAACTTTCGTGAATGCCTATTTCGCGGCGTCCTTCTAAAAGTAAACAACTTTTGAGAATTAACGATGAAAAAGTAAGTTTGTAGCGGTCTACATTTTGGTTGAAAATAGCGACAGTAGAGGTGGGGCGCATTAACCTTTTTCGCCACTCAGGTGATCTTGGGTATCAAAGTGGCTTGCCTGCAGTGTTAATTCTCATGTGGCTCTTGAAAAAAATATCATGGCTGTGATGCGCAGTTCTGTCGAATAATGGAAAGTATTTAAATGATGGTTAAGAGGGGGCGCAAACAACAGTCCCGTCTAGGATTTGGTGGAAAAGACATATACTAAAGATACATGTTAAACCGAAAGTGATCTGACTGAGTTTTATCTGAACGTGATCTGACTGAAAATTTGGGTTGGTGTTTACATGGGACTGTTTTATTTGATCTTAGCTGAAAGTTCAAATGTCACTTTGTTCTAAAATTACATTTAAATTATTTAAAATAATTTAAAAACTACTTGGAAAATGTATAAAAACATTTTGCCCTTTTAACAGTATGAAAAAATCTGTCAGTTAAACTAAACTAAAGTTTACATGTTTAACTCAATATACAAACTGACTCAACCAACCAAATTTGAGTTGACCGAACTCAGACTACTTTCAGATAACTTTCAGTCAAGTCACCGTTTACATGTTGAATTTATCTCGGGCGTTTTCAGTCAGATCACTTTCGGTTTAACATGTATCTTTACTATATATGTTAATGTCATTCGTGTATTTGTTATCAAAACAAAAATTTATTACGTTTTTTTGTTTCTAACTGCAATTTCGGGTGTAAATCAAATAATTTGCCGACAAATCTAATAGAGTTAGCTATCTGTCAAAACAACAAACTTTTATAGTATGCGTTCATACTACAAATCGCAACACTAGTGTGAACTGCAGCGGAAAAATAATTAAATAGCAAAAAAGTACATACTTATTAGGTACGTATAATGTAAACGTGGTATAAAACATCAAATTTAACAATTTTTCTAACCAATATGGCGTTGGTAAAAAAGAAAGACAAAAAACAAACGAAAGCGGCTTCAGTTGTTTTTATGATTTTATATGGGATTTTGGTTTTACCTTCTATCCTTTTGTTCATTATTTGTGGTTTATATATTTGTTCTTGTCTTTCAAATGGAATTCGCGATATACTAATCTCTTCATTTTTTGTTGGAAAACATTGTTGGAACGTGTAAATCACGCTTAAAGATAAAATCACTAAAGCGTGATTTACACGTTCCAACAATGTTTCCCAACAAAAAATGAAGAGATTAGTATATCGCAAAAAAAAATCAACTTAGTTTTTAAAGTCAACCCTTAACAAATATATTGCACCGAAATTTTCGTTTAGGGTTGACTGTAAAACCTAAGCTGGTAAACTTTTAAATAAAAGTGTTCTCTAATTTTAAAGTACATAATAGTTGCCCTATACTTACAATTAATTATTACGGGTACGGGTTTCTACTAATTTATATAGTAGTTCTTTTGATAACGTAAATAATTTGGTACTAATTTTGTGACAATTCAGTAAAAAAACTTGAATCTACTAATCAGCTAATTTTGTTGTCCCGAGTCCTTACCTGTTGGTCTTCATCTATTAGTAAAGATACATGTTAAACCGAAAGTGATCTGACTGAAAACGTCCGAGATAAATTCAACATGTAAACGGTGACTTGACTGAAAGTTATCTGAAAGTAGTCTGAGTTCGGTCAACTCAAATTTGGTTGGTTGAGTCAGTTTGTATATTGAGTTAAACATGTAAACTTTAGTTTAGTTGAACTGACAGATTTTTTCATACTGTTAAAAGGGCAAAATGTTTTTATACATTTTCCAAGTAGTTTTTAAATTATTTTAAATAATTTAAATGTAATTTTAGAACAAAGTGACATTTGAACTGCCAGCTAAGATCAAATAAAACAGTCCCATGTAAACACCAACCCAAATTTTCAGTCAGATCACGTTCAGATAAAACTCAGTCAGATCACTTTCGGTTTAACATGTATCTTTAGTAATAGTTATTAGTTAGGGTTCACATTACAACGTAATATACTAATACTTTTTTGATACATACTTTACCGAAATATCAAAAAAGTATGTGATAAAATATTTAAATATTTAAATTTGAGTTCACATGATGATACTTTTTTGCTACATACTTTTATTCTACTAATGTAAACGTGGTATTAGTTTCTTAAACTTTACAAGGCAAATCTTGAATAAAAAAGAAAAGTGTTCTTTCTAAAAATAAATTTATTTGTTAAAAACATGTATAAGTGTTGTATGTATAAGTCCAAAAATACCCGATATAAAGCAAAAATTGAGAAAAAAGGGATTACATTTCACCGGTAAGTACATTTTTACTTGGGACGTGTTCGAAGTTTGTAATAATTTTGTTTTTGTAATAATTTTGACAGAAGTGAAATAATTTTGTCTTCCATATTTTATAATAAGTTTTATTTGTACTATTTTTTTTAGAAATAAATTAACGTGATATGGCTTAGTTATTGTTATTGCGCGCTTTTCTTTATGAATATTATTACAGAATGTCAAATTCACAACACGAAGTGGCGGTGATAATTTGGTTGCGTACAAAATAATGTCATAATTATTACAGCTGGAATAATTATCACAAACTTCGAACACGTCCTTGTTTACAAATATTTACATCACTTGTACACAATGGTCGTGTTCAATCGGGCAAAAATGATAAAAAATATCATGATATTTTATCCCACCCTAACTTCATTCCGTAATACTGTACGTCAAACCCGATTGAACAACCAAAATTGATAAAATATGATAAATTGATTTTAAATGTTACATTTAATTTTAAATCGCTTTGTAAAATTTAACAAACTCGTTCTGTCGCCAGATTTTTAATTAAATGTATATATTTTTTAATTATTTTTTTCTATAAATTATTTTGATATTGAAACTATTTGGTTTTTATCCAAATATTGGAGACAAAAATAATTTTAGTTTGAGTTTCGTTGGGTTTGTGTTCTCAGACAAAACTACGAAACATAAATGATTATTTATGTTTAAATAAATAGGTGACGGTGTAAATACCATATAAATATCTTAAAAAAGCAAATTTAATTTAATTTAATTACCGAAAATATCATAAAGAAAATAAATTCAAAATTGACAGCAGGAACCCAAAAAACCAAGAAAAAAGTTGGTTTTTTTGTGTGATAAATGAGTGCGTTTAATGCCAAACGTGATAAAAAATATCATGATATTTTTTATCATTTTTGCCCGATTGAACACTAGGAATGATTTTAAATATTTTCGAATTTTGTACACTTATTTTATACACATCAGTAAATTCGCTATGTTTTATAATGTTCTAAACAGACACAAAAAAAAAAAATTTATTTCATAAAATTGTAATTAAAGTCCAAATTTCAAGTCTCATTCGAACAAAAATCTTATTTTGACAACTCATAATATATGAATCGCCATTGCAACATGACGAAAGCAAAGAAAAAGACCATAGGCGTCTCATTATATTCAATATTATGGAAGTTTAATAAACGAGAAAATCATATGAGAAAATGTTATTACAAGTTTTAAAAGTTTCATTACTTTAGCTACGTTGTAAATTGTTATTTTTATGTTCATTGCAGAAACTGTAAACTATTATGATAAAAATACTTATGTGTGGCATACTTACACAACACACATAAGAATCATTATCATAATTATGTACACTTCTAACAATATTTTTTTTATATTAATTATACTCCTTTAAATGTATTACCCTACATCGTATATGTATAACTGTTAAAACATTTTTATTTATATTGAGGTAGATATTTTATAATATAAATAGGAAACATTAAAGAAAATATGCAACGCCACTGGAAAAAAGAAAACAAAATAATTTGTCGGCCATCATGGTTTTGTCGACAACGATGATTTTGTCGGCCATCTTGGTTTTAAAATTGCTTCACTATTTTAAGCTAGAATTCCACTGTGAATAATTGACTGAACTGACTTCAAGTCGAAAGAAGACAAAAAAAAAAAGAAATGCATTGGAGTGACAAAGATAAAGCATGTTTTTTTTATTTTTTTTATAGCACAAATATCTTGATAAATTTTGACAGCGACAGTAAAAAATAAAAAATAAAAATTTTTGGTTATCACTTGGAGTTTTAATTTGGCTTTTTCACCACCAATAAATTATTTAAAAAAAAAACGATTACTTTATTAAATTGCCAATAATAGTATTTAGCGATATTATCTCAATTGATCCCAATTTATCACAATTTAACTGTATACAAACTTTATATTTTTGTATTATCACAGCTATTTTAGAAGCAACCACCAAAAAAAATTATGACAATTACCATAAAAATAACAAACTTTTAATTAACTTAGTGTGCGGAAAAAAATTGCGTGCGTACACAAAATTTGTGTGCGTATATTAGTTGGATAACCATAAAATGACATCGATTTTGATAATTTTTGACCATAATTATGGCGATCCACTAATACAAACACACATTTGATATAAGTAAAATCTTGACTGACTTCGTTTTGTGTTTCTTTCACACAACCACCGATTTTATATTTTTATCTCCCTTTATTTTGACTGACAAACTTTTATTCGCAATGGAATTCAGGCTTAAAGTGCTTTACCCATTGAAAAACGAAAAGAAAAATCGGATTTAGATTTTTCGATATAATCCTAAAATTATTGCTTTGTTTTCGTTAAAAACTTCTCGTTTTTGACCGAGTGTACCATACAATACTATTTTCAATTAAAAAATTTCAAAAACATTTTAATTAGCTGAGAAAATGAAAATTTAATTTTTTTCGTCCGAAAAAAATTGTTTAGAACCGAAAAGATTAAATTTCCATTTTCTCAGCCAATTAAAAATGTTTTTGAATTTTTTAAATTGAAAATGGTATTGTATACACTCTGGTATAGGTACACTCGATCAAAAACGAGAAGATTTGACCGAAAACAAAGCAATAATTTTGGAATTATATCGAAAAAACTAAATCTGATTTTTCTTTTCGTTTTTCAATGGGTAAAGCACTTTAGTTTAGTTTCTGTTCTCTTTGTAATTTTTCTATGATATAAACAAACAAAATTTTGTTGGACTTTTTTCTTTTTTTTCAACTTTGTTTCCGTCAAAAAATTTTTTCACTATAAAATATACTCGACCCGAGTATATTTTATTGAAACAAACAACAACAAACACATTAAAAATGGCGATTTGTAAAATTTTTATAGCGCTTTATTTTTATTTTTTAAAATTTTTATTTAAAAATTAAATTTTACGTTAGAATAGTTTTCATTTTAGACAAAAAGTCGTAATTTTGATAAATAAAGTGGTCTCGCTGCGGCATTCGTCAAAAATTACATTATCGATTTTATACCGCCAAAAAATTATAGCATGCCCGAGATTATTGTTTTTTTTTTTTATAAATTTTTGTTTAAAAATGGCAGTTTACTTTCGAAAAGCTTTATTTTAGCCAGAAAAGTTGTAATTTTGAAACATAAAGTTGTATTATCGCCCTATTCGACATCGTAGATTTTATACCGCCACAAAGTTATAGCATGACCGACATTTTCGTTTTATACTTTTCTCTTTTTATCGCATGAAAATATTTTCTATTGCGTGTAGCTCTAAGTCTCAACAAAAACAGTTTGAAAAACATTGCTGGAACGTGTAAATCACGCATTAAAATACTTCCCCTCCTCGAATGTAAATACAGTAAAACTTCTCAAAGCCGAAACTCGAATATGCCGGAAACTTCCCATACCTGGGGGCCTATTCTCGAATTTCACATCCATTTTCCACATGTGGACATCTGTCAAAGTTGTCAAAAAATGGTTCGAAAATTGTAATTCGTATATAAAACACATGCGGCATTGACATTTTCCTATATGGGGAATTTTTCCACATGCTTATACCCATTCGGAAATATTCCCTTAGTAACGAAAAAATTCAATTTTTATGAGTTTTGACAGATGTCCACATATGGAAAATGAATGTGGAATTCGAGAATAGGCTCCCTGGGAGCCTATTCTCGAATTTCACATCCATTTTCCACATGTGGCATCTGTCAAAGTTGTCAAAAAATGGTTCGAAAATTGTAATTCGTATATAAAACACATGCGGCATTGACATTTTCCTATATGGGGAATTTTTCCACATGCTTATACCCATTCGGAAATATTCCCTTAGTACCGAAAAAATTCAATTTTTATGAGTTTTGACAGATGTCCACATGTGGAAAATGGATGTGGAATTCGAGAATAGGCTCCCTGGGTGGTCATTTTGTGGTGCTATATCACATTTGGTGATAAAACGGTGATAAACTGACATTTGTCGTACCTGACTGCGGTCGCATCTTGGATGAACAACGTCACGTCGTATAATGATTTGAATGAAAATGACCACAATATCTTCCGTCTTACTTCTACAAGTGAAAAAAATTGTTTATTTTGTTGTTTAAATTTTTTTTATATGGAGTTTGGTTAAAAACACCTCTAATCAAAATTTCAAAAAATGAATGTAATTTACATTGACGCTAATGATAAATAAATGATATTTATTAACAAAATAATCATTTATCTATTATTGAAATAAAATTAATGAATTATTGTTAAATTTACAGGAAAACGGAATCTAAAAATCAACAATTATTTTAGTTTTGTGTAGTAAATGGTATGTTAAAAGAACCATTCTAGTAGCCTAGAATAACAAATTTCACAAAAACAATCATCCTCCTAATAGAAATGGACAAAAAATAAGCAATTCTTAAACGAAAATCAACATAAACCATCTGACATAACCTCACAAAATGCAAATAATGGTCGGTGTTTAAACATGAAATTCTAATATACCAAAGGATTTTCTAGTTATGTTAACTTAAAAATATAATAATTAGTCTTTTGTTAATCAACAATTTTGGTTTGCAGTTCGTATCACAGTAATTTTCATTCATTTTTTTTTTAAATTTTAATTTAGCTTTAGTTGCTTTCGATCAAACTCAATGTAGTTTGATATAAAAAAATTAATGAAAATTACTATGATACGAACTGCAAAACAAAATTGTTGATTAACAAAATACTAATTATTATATTTTTAAGTTAACATAACTAGAAAACCCTTTGGTATATTAGAATTTCATGTTTAAACACCGACCATTATTTGCATTTTGTGAGGTTATGTCAGATGGTTTATGTTGATTTTCGTTTAAGAATTGCTTATTTTTTGTCCATTTCTGTTAGGAGGATGATTGTTTTTGTGAAATTTATTATTCTAGGCTACTAGAATGGTTCTTTTAACATACAATTTAATACACAAAACTGAAATAATTGTTGATTTTTATATTACATAGTAATATAAAAATCAACAATTGAGGTTACGTGTCAAATCATTAATTTGATTCATTGCTTTCCCCTCAAAATTTTGTACTTGGTTTCATGATAATTTTTATTCATTTTTTTTTTAAACTTTAATTTAGTTGTTTTTGATCAAACTCCAAATAGTTTGATGGAAAACAACTAAATTGGGGTTTTTAAAATATGAATGAAAATTATCCTGAAACCAAGTGCAAAATAAAATTGATGATTGACAAAGGACTGATTATTATATTTTTAACATTTTATGTAAATAATAAACACCTTTGCATTAAAGTATTACTTTATCACCACACAAATAGCACTTCGTATAAAATTTTCATATAATGTCATTTGAGGTTATGTGGAAACGTCAACTTATCACTTTGATTCATCATTTTCCCCTTAAAATTAATTTTGCAGGGTTGTGTTTGTAGACTTTCTCCATTTTTTTATATCACACAAAAAAAGTCTCCACTAGTGATATAAAAGTGTGATATAGCACCACAAAATGACCACCCAGGAAAATTTACTTAAAAAATTATATTTTCCACTAAAATTAACTTGGAAATACCGGAAACTCTTCAATCCCGGAAGCCGGAACGGTTTTCTGATTCAAAACACATAAAAGCTTACATAACAAACATGGGTAACCCGGAAACATATTTTTTTCGCTAAAAATAAATAATAAATAAATTAAAATAAAAAGATAATTTTCCTCCATAGTGACATCTTTTATCGAATATTTAAACCTTTTTTAAAATTGCATCTGTAAACACTAATACCGATTTTCCATCGTCGTAGTATAATATTATAATAGTATTATACTATTATACTACGACGATGGAAAACCGAAGTTGATAGTTTAATAGTATAATTATAATATTTTGTTATACTAGCTATCAAAAATATAATAGGTAGCAAATTGTGTTTTTAACATTATAAATTTATCTGACAGTGTATTATATTACCAATTCGCGAAATTAGCATTCGATTTTTTTTTGTGGTACCTGCGTAGCTTGTCTAAATATTATCATGGAATTTGCAGTTTTTTTTTTGAAATTAACATTGTGAAAATCGGCATTTATTTCTAAAAATCATGGAATTAAATAATATCAACGTCAAAATTTTTAAAATGGGAATTATTCCTACGTTCACATAAAAAAAACTATAATTGGTGCTAACTTCATCGCGTGCGATGGAAAACCGGCAAGGAATAATAGTATAATAGTATTATACTATTATGCTATTATACTATTGACGATGGAAAATCGGTATAAATGAGAAAAAAATATGTAACGAGAAAACAAAAACGTCAATCATAATTTTTTAATGTGTGTTAATATTGCAGCATTGCAGCAGTGTGAATAAAATACTTTAAGTTTAACGGGGAATCACTACTTAATTGTGTACATACATAAATTTAATTCATGTGTTTATTTTGTGAAATTCGCATATGATTCTTTAATTGAAACTAAAACAAATTCAGTTGGTTAAAGCCATTGTAAGTTGAACATTTTAAATTATTTTAAATAAGAAATTAAATAGAAATTGTGTGCTGTAATTTTTTTAGCTGCGATATGAAAACGATATGAAAAAAACAAAAACCAACAATTTATCCCTTGAATAAAAATACAAGGTCATTCAAATGAAGGAAACTGGTTCAGTGATAGCCGATATTGTTGTGCATTTTAAATGTGGGAAATCACAAATTTACGATACCATAAAGAATGCAACAGATATTAAACATCGATACTTAATAAACAGATATTAAACATCGAAATTAATTTAAAAGAACAGCTGTATAAGACGACAAAATTGGGGAACTTGTTTATGAATGGTTCTGCGCAGCGAGAGCCAAAAACTTCCCCGTTTCTGGGCCAATCCTTAAAGAAAAAACTATGCAAATTGCTCAAAGTTTTGACCCTCCTCTGTATGAATTTAAAGCTTCCACAGGATGGTTGGATTGCTTAAAACACCGGTACAGGTTCACGTTACAGCATATTTCGGGTGAAGCTAACGATTTTGATCCTGAGACAGTGACAATTTGGCAAACTAAACTCAAAGAAATCATCAAGGATTATTCTGTCGAAAATATTGCCAATATTGACGAAACAGCTCTATTTTTTAGAGCCCTTCCAGATAAGACGATGGCGCTCAAAGGGGAAAAATGCTTTGGAGGAAAAAAATCCAAAGAAAGGCTCATTATCGCCCTAATAGTTTTTATGAACGGAATTGTTAAAAACCCTGTTGTTATCGGTAATGCTAACAAACCAAGAGCATTTAAAAAGTTTGACGTAAAATCATTAGCCATAAAATATTTCGCCAATAAGAAAGCTTGGATGACCTCCATCATTTTTGAGGAAATTTTGCGAGATTTAAAAATGAAATGGTCGTAGAGGGCAGGAAAATTTTATTGTTTTTAGACAATGCCACATGTCATCCCAAAAATACTTATTCTAACATAAAATTGGTGAACTTCCCTCCTAATTCTGCGGCATGTTTACAACTATTAGACGCAGGAATCATCGCCAATTTTAAATATCACTACAGAAAATTAATGCTTCAGAAACTGCTGTCAGTAATGGATTCTGCATCAAAGGCAACTGATTTATGCAAACGGATAAATATTTTAGATGCGATTTATTTTGTCTTAGATTCGGTGAAAAACATAAAATCTGAAACAATCACCAAATGTTTTCAAAAATGTGGTTTTGTTTGGGACACCGTAAGTTTAAATATAGAAGAAGACCCAATTTCAACGGCGGAATTGCAAAATATGATAGGGGCTATATATGAAGATCATCAAAATAGTGTTTTGGATTATTTAAACATCGACCAAGACGCAATATGTGATAATGATGAAATACTTCAAGAAGTGTTGTCAAATGCCACATTATCTCGGAACCAAGATAAGGAAAATAGTTGTGATAGTGAGGTGGAATCGATTGAGGGAATGTTGAGCTCTGTTCTCACAAGAAGCGAAGTTTTGCAACGTCTAGAAGAGATCGAGAGTTATGCTCTTAATAAAAATGACTCTAGCTTGTTAAACTTGATATCTGAAGCAAAATTGGTGGTAATTTCGAAACCCATTTTATTCAAACTCAAACAAACTACAATGGATTCCTTCTTAAATCAAAATATGTAATTAATTACATGATTAAAAATGATTTTTATGAATTGAACACATTCAATTTTTTTTATTTTCGCGTATTTTTTTAATTTTTTAAATATTTTATTTAACTAAGAATTTGTATGAATTGTCATGTATTTATTTCATTATTACATAATAAATGAATTATTTTAAAGATTATTTAATTTTTGTTGATTGAATTTTACTTTGAATTTATTAACGTTTAGGCAAAACCAACTAAACTAAAGCTACCGTTTAAAAAAAAAAAAAAAAAATATGTACGAATTATTACAATTTTTTTTATTCCAACTTGTTAGAGCCGGAAAACTTGTGAAGGCCGGAAATTTCTTTGGGTCCCGTGCGATTCCGGCTTTGAGAAGTTTTACTGTATACAGAACTTCGTCCTATCAATCTCGTTTGCATCAGCAGACACCGATTTTCCATCGTCATAGTATAATAGTATTATACTATTATACTACGACGATGGAAAACCGAACTTGATAGTTTAATAGTGTAATTATAATATTTTGTTATACATACTAGCTATCAAAAATATAATAGGTAGCAAATTGGGTTTTTAACATTGTAAATTAATCTGACAGTATATTATATTACGAATTCGCAAAATTAGCATTATATTTTTTTTGTGGTACCTGCGTAGCTTGCCTAAATATTATCATGGAATTTGCAGTTATTTTTTTGAAATTAACATTGTGAAAATCGGCATTTATTTCTAAAAATCATTTTCTCTACGTTCAAAAGTCATTGTGCAATTGCGCTGTAAATTGTAAAATAAAAACAGCTTATAAATATTTAAAAGCCATAATATTGCATTTAGTTAAATTAAAAAATTAATTTTCATAAAACATAAACCGTTTTTCATAATTTTCTATTTTGTACATACATAGTACGTTTTTGTATATTTTTCAGTCCCAAAATTAAAATCGAACAATAAATAACAAATTTGATTTTGTCTTATATACATACGTATTTATGAACTATATCTCTGTATATACTCAGCTGTCTCATCAGCTGTAAAAAAAAATCGCAATTGTGTTGTAAATTGTAAAATAAAAACAGCTTATAAATATCTAAACGCCATAATATTGCATTTACATAAATTAAAAAATTAATTTTCATAAAACATAAAACCGTTTTTCATAATTTTCTATTTTTTACATAAATAAGGGCTCGTCACAAGCATTTCGTATTTGCGTATTTCGTAATTTCGTAAATTTGACGTCTCTTCTGATTGGTTTAAATTATTTCCCCTAAATAGCAAGAAACGTCAAAAATAAACAAGCTCACAAGCTATTTATTTTCGTAATTTCTTCAGTGTATATGGTTATTGCTGGATTTAAAATTTTTTCTGTGATTACTAGCGATTTTTTTGAGTAAATTAAATTAATTTATTGTTTATATGTACTTAAATTTACTGTTGATTGCCTTCAGTATTGTTTTTTTGGTGTGAATTATAAATTACATGAAAATGAGCTGTATACAATCTGGGCCATTTCCCAAAATTTGCATTCTTATTTATTTCTATTTATTAAAAATCACATTTAATCACAAAAGATACGTTATTTAACAGCTAAAATGTGTTAGATTTAACTGAGTGTTAGGAAAAACACTACATAGTTTACATGAAACTATCTTAAAACATACGAAAATAATCTAATTTTAATAAATAAATAAATCCAAGAAAAAACTCAAAAGACGAAATATCCTACCTAAATATTACGAATTTTCTATTTACATATTTGCGTTTTTTTTTATACATACTTGATTTTCTCAAAACAATATACCGGCTTAGCGTAGCCGGAAGACATTTCAATTAAATTTTTAATATCATTTAATAAATATTTATAGTAATCACAACCAAAAATTGTATTTGTATCTCTTCATACAACCCAAGTATAACAAATCTTAACTCAGTCATGAGTTCCATCATTTTTGATAAGTTATACTGGAACTTGGTGGTTGGTAGGGGAAAGTATAAAAGTTTATTGATAAAAATTGATGTTTTCATTTTTTGTCCGCCATTTGTAAAAAGAAATTAGCATTCATTGTTCGTATACGTACATAACACTAGTTTTCAATTTCTCTGATATTTTCAATTTTTGTGATTTTAATAATAATAATAAGTTATGATTCAGTGATATTAAAGAGTGTACAATTATTAAGTAGAATATTTGGACAAAATTGCCAAAAAGTTTGGACATATGCCGGTTTTCCGTTTAGAATGGGGCAATGCCTGAAGTCTTACTTATCTGAGATAATCTAGATTAAGTATTTGTACTACATTTTTAAACAATATTTTATTTCCTTTATACGAAGTACCAAATTTACGATTATGTGTGATAATCTTTTTATATAAGTAATAATCAATTAAAACATAATTTATAAAAAAAATCTAAATAATAAACGTATTTTCAATTAAAAAGCCCGCCATATTGTTACCAATGAGGCAGCAGGAGATTTTGACATTTACCCAACAAGCACACGATTACTTTTGCCCCACAAAGCATAGCCCAACAAGCACACCATCAATTTAGTTCCACCCAGTTCCAGCTTTTCGCGACAAGTTTCATAGACTTTCTTTTAATAAAAGAGAACTCGGGAGGAGTTCAATCTAAACTAAGCTCAGATTGAGTACTAGAAATTCGAGGTAAAAGATTGAGGTAAAAATACTTGGGAAAATATAGTTTGTTTTTCAACAAAGCATATAGGGAATTTGTCTAGTTTCAATCTATAATTTTAAAATTTTAACTCATGCTGAAAAACATTCTTACGAAAATATTTACGCAAATAAGTAGCCCGTGAGCGTGTTTATTTTTGACGTATCTTGCTTATTTAGGAGAAATAATTTAAACCAATCAGAAGAGACGTCAAATTTACGAAATACGAAATACGCAAATACGAAATGCTCGTGACGAGCCCTATAGTACGGTTTTGTATATTTTTTCAGTCCCAAAATTGAAATACCTACGCTACAACAATAACAATTTTTTTTACTTTTCTCTGCTATATGTACATAAAAAACAAATCAGCTGTAAAAAAATGATAGTCGCATCGGAGCAAAGTACTAAAATCATTATGTTTTTTTTTTTTTTTTTTAATTTAAAATAAATTTTATTTATTTATTTTATGTAATTACAATCTAGTCTCCTGGACTAATTAGCAACTTGTTTCTGACTTAATTTACTAACTTAAATTAATCTATGGCTTCTTCCCATTGTCATTCCATAGTGTTTGGTAAATTGATGTAAACCACATCTTTGTTGTGGATTTTAGATCAGCATAATGCTGCTTAAACTAACAATCACACCAGCTCAAAAGGTTTGGTTCTTTTAAGTCTGCGAACTAAATTCGTGATGCTTAGGAGCTGAGTTGCCTCAATGTTCTTATGTGATTTTTTTTTTGTCTAATATAATAATTAAATATCATAGTTTAGTGTGGCTTCCTCGGAAAATCGTTTTATGCCTTATTTAAAAAGTTATTAAATGCGAGACGAGAAAAACGATAAAAAACGAAATATTTTCATATAAATTTTTAATTTTTGAATGGGAACTTTTTTTTTGTTAGTCGATTACTCATACTTTAACAACATTTCTATAAGTCGGCCTGTGTTGTAGTTGTATTGATAATAGTATTATACTATTGCACTATTGACGATGGAAAATCGGTATGATGAAAAAAAATAAAAAAAATTGTTTCATAGTTTTTTGTTTTGTTTTATTTTTTTTCTAGCTGTCTCGTTGTACGATTCAAAACTTAAAAAACTAGGTAGTAGGTAGACAAAATTGATTTCATATAGTCCAAATCTTGATAAACAATTATTTTTTTTTGTCTAATATAATAATTAAATATCATAGTTTAGTGTGACATCTTCGGAAAATCGTTTTATGCCTTATATAAAAAGTTATTAAATGCGAGACCAGAAAAACGATAAAAAACGAAATGTTTTCATATAAATTTTTAATTTTTGTATCGGAACATTTTTTTTGTTATTCGATTACATACTCATACATAGTGTTTTTTTTTTTTTTGAAGTAAAAAGGCCGTGTATATAGAGGCATTGCATATAACATAAAATAGAAAAACTCTACTTATATATTTTGTATTATGTATAACAAGAACATGAAGTTAGCTTCGAATGTTTTCATCAAAAAACTTAGGAAAAACTTATTGCTCAATTTGAGTTAGGTCCCAAGTATAACAATACGAAACTAAAAATTGAGCTACCGTATTACCCTTCGATTTTTGAGAAAATAATCGAAAGATAACTATTCTACTTGTGAATTGTGATTAGTATTGGTGTGTATAATATACATACTAACAAGAATTTGGTTCAGCATACATAAAATAGTTTAGTATAGAATAGTGTTTATAGCTGCGTTGTAATGTGATTAAAAAATTTACGTTTGTTATTCACTTTATCTTACAAATTCTAATTTTTTGTGTTTAAAAAATAATTGGAGACTCGATATTGATACCAATAAATTGTGATTGTGTTTGATTTTCAATTAAAATATAAAAATCAATAAAATTATGTTGATTCGATTTATTTTATTGTGCATCTTCAAAGGAGGACTCCTACGCCATTTTCTTTATCTACATACGTACTAATGTAATTAGGAAAATTCCAGCTTCAATTTATTTTAACTTAGTAAACGTTTTTTGACTTGTTTTAAATAAATAATTTTTTTTACATTTATTTACGAATATACACATATGTATGTACCTGAAAAAATATTTTAATAAAACTAATTTCAAATTGGAATTTGCCTTTTGTTTCATTACGAAAAAAAAAATAGCCGTATATCTAATTTGACATTTATACATACACATGCTCAAAATTAGCCCCGCCTTTTTTATGCTTTATTCACAAATACATGCAAACAATTTTTTATATTGAGTTTCGTCCAGTTTCGAATTTTCGCGACAACTTTCATACGAATTCTTAGAATAACTCGAAACTTAAACTTAGGGAAATTCGAATCTTAGTTTCGAACTAGAGTCTAATAAATGACGAAAAATTCGAAAGTAAAAATACTTGGGGTTTTGTTATACTTGCCACTTGGGTAACGTCAAATTTATCACAACAAAATTATTTCGGACAGAAATCGGACACGTCCTAGATGAAGTAATTTTCTCTTCTATATTTTATAATAATTTCGTTCAAAATTTTATTTAATTTGTATAAAAATTTATTTGTACTATTTTTTTTAGAAATAAAAAACGTGATGCGACCTAATTATTGTTATTGCGCGCTTTGTTTATGAATATTATCAAAGGACGTGTCCGATTTCTGTGCGAAATAATTTTTTTGTAATAAATTTGACATTAGTGAAATAATTTTCTCTTCCATATTTGAAATAAGTTCATTTGCTGTCCGAATACTGAAATAATTTTGACATAATAAAATTGACAGTTGGAAATGCAACAAACGACAAATTGTACATAGAGAGTTATTTAAAAGTGTTTATAAAATGATAGAAGCAGAATTTGATCCAAATATGGTATTATTTCTATTAAGTTCGGGTTACATGTGTTTAATGAGAAGAACATGGAACTTTACGCGACCTTTAATAATGAATCTCATAAACTCCCAGATATGATACATTTAAACTTACAGGTATGTATGTTAGGTATTGCCCTCTAGTATTTATAAATATTAACAAAATTCTTTCTTGCAGCGACCAATAATGTACACAATTCCCTCAACAAACAGTATTGTTAATTCAATACCTAGTTATAATGATCCTGTGACGAGAATGTATTTAAGGATATCGTCTAACACTTTCATCGCTATTAGCAAATTCTTGCCCAATAAAAACCATGGTTGGGGACCGGAAATGGAACTAATGATATTTTTGCTGTGGCTGACAAGTGGGACTAGTTATAAAATTGTAGGCGCAGCAATGAACATATCAAGATCCACAGTTTGTGATATTGTTCACAAAATGCTGTACACTAGAAAATGCTGGAACTGATTATATTATATAAATAAAATAAAATTAAATTAAATACTCGTAAAACTTATTTTGTTTACTTCACCGGCACAGAAACAAGAATTATTACGGACATGTCAAAATTATAACACACCGGTGCTGTGATAATTTGGTTGCGTACAGTTTAACATTAATTTATCACAAAAAAATTATTTCGCACAGAAATCGGACACGTCCAAAGTGTCAAATTTACAACAGGGGCTGTTTTAATTTGTTTGCATACAAAATAATGTCAATTATTACAGCAGAAATATTTATAAAACATTTAATATTTTCAATGAACTTATTTAATATGGAAGAGAAACTTTTTTCATTCCAAAAACAAGATCAAAGTCAAACTCGCTTTTTGAGCTAATGAAAATTCCATACTCTATTACTAAAGATACATGTTAAACCGAAAGTGGTCTGACTGAAAACGTCCGAGATAAATTCAACATGTACACGGCGGCTTGACTGAAAGCAAAGATTATTAACAAGAAGATCTTGTTAATAATCTTTGCTTTCAGTCAAGCCGCCGTTTTAATGTTGAATTTATCTCGGACATTTTCAGTCAGGTCACTTTCGGTTTAACTTGTATCTTTAGTATATGTTATGCTTTATACCGAATTCTATAAAACCAAAACTAGTACAATTTTTATTTCGTCCCAAAACAAACTAAAAACTCTAGGTAAGGTAGTTTGCTTATGTCATTCATTTGTATTTCTTTTCTTCACTTTAAGTGTTTTGTGTTTTCATTACTGCTGTAAATATTGGTTTTAATTTTTTATTTTGATAAGTCAGTTGTTTCGACTTTTTTCTGTTGTTTTTAAAATGCGTTTTTTACACTAGTAATTAAGCAGGACAGAAAGTTTTCCTTGGTTTATAGTGATTTTTTTTTATATAAAACCCGATAAAAAATATAAATTCATAATCGCAAAATTGATTCTTTCGTACTTTTTTTTTTTTTTTTTTAAGAATCAACTAAAAGACAAAGTTGAATACAGTAGTGAATGTGTTTTCAGTTTAATAATATTAAGTTATTTATATTCACTACATATTCGCATTTTCTTGAAATATTCAATACCATATTTTTCCAACGTAAAGTTCCATCAACTTCAAAATGACATCACAAACTGAAGTAGGGGTTAGAGATTTTGTCTTATTGGACACTATCTCATATGAGAAATTTATGCAAAATTTAAAATTAAGGTAAATAAAATTTCTTTTACTTTTCTATGTGTTAAATAAGCGGGAGAAATATTAATATCGGTGAAAAACTAAACATTTTGTTAGTTTTGTGTGAGCCTTACTTTGGGTGTGGTTCTAGTATAAAAGTTTTTCTTCGACGATATTTTAAAATATTTATTAAACCTTTTATTTCCAGAAAACAAACATATTAATCTTATTATTGAATTTTCGAAATTATTATTCGTTAATAATTTCGACTACGTCGCGATGCCCCACCCCATCATTCCCTCGAAAAAATGCACAAAATTCACATGGTCTTTCCTTTTTTTTTTTTTTTGGATTTTCATCTATGGCAATCTTTTTTTGGGGCTCAAGGCATTCCCAACTCTTTCGCAGTTTAGTTTACCGTCTACTTTACGCGATAGTAGCCATATCGAGGACGAACAGCTATAAACCCGCTTTTGTTTAAACCACCTGCACATTGCATTGCTTCATGTCAGCCTATAGTTGCTGACATGAAACGTGGGTCGGCCCATGGATTCTGCACTCTCAACAGGGGGTCACAGATGTGTTCATCTTCCATCACCGATCGTAATCAGATGATGAAAAATCCCTTTTGCATCGGGATTCGAACCCGGTACCTCCCGATCCAACCGCCGCAGCTTTAACCACTGCGCCGTTTGGTCGGTATGGTCTTTCCTTAGATTAACTATAGATAGAACAAAACAATTTTTGTTGTGAAGCCGTTTTTGTTTATTTATGTTTTGATTTTTCATGAAAAGAGAAAGAAGAAAATGAGATAACAATATTTAACGTATGACTGAATCGCGCAGTGGCGGAGCAATTTTATATAATAAGAAGGGAACAGAAAAATATACAAATGCAAATTGTTTTCTATTGAATTTTTTTTTTATTTTAAAAATTAATTACATAATACCTAAAATTTTTAAAAAACATTAACGCATCACATTCCTTGAAAGTTAATTATTCTTGTGTAGAAAGATCGCAGTGATGTTTTTTTATTTTCTAATTTTGCTATATAGTGAAATCGTATGTTTAAATATTTTTCTGCTATACACCTAATTAACAAATTTCTGTGGCATTCTGCTTCCAAGAAAACGGTATTGTTGCAAAATCTTTCTTGGGCCCTTAAGATTATTTTATTGTAAATGATTCTAGATATTGCAATATGACTTTTAATACTTATTCTGATTTCCTTTTCTATAAATTTACAAATTTTTATTACATCGAATGATGGCTTTTTTAATTTATTATTTCTATCTTTTATATCTATTAATAAATGTTTATCCTGATCTGAATGTAATAAATTCAAGCAAGAATCGCATTCAATTCTGGTGTATAAATGCCTAACCACAAAACCTGAAACGTATTCTACAATGTCAGTCTGGTATTCTGTTAGTTCTATGTTAGGTTGATGTATTAGGTCTACATTTACAATGCCATTTAAATTCTCAGGCTGATTTTGGTCGCAAATTACTGCTGGCTGCGATATAAAGTGCAATCCTGATTGGTCCGTTTCATCACTATTTTCCTCGCTTTGGTCTAAATCTTGATCAGAAAAAAATGTCTGTCGCTGAGATAAGGTTTCATTTATGAGCTTGACTGATGATTTGAATATATTTACCTGTAGTATTGAAATGTCTAATTGTGGAAAACAGTTTCCGGTGGTATTTTTAATTTGAACGTGTAGTAAAAGTCTTTTATAAGTAGCGGCAAACTGTCTAACTGTTGGGTTATTGTTATAGCCTAAACGACACCTAACTGACGAGAAGAACAACTCTAAATGGTCTTGGCTAATTTTATACATCGGTACATACTCCAGTAGTCCACTTTCAATAAATTTATCGTAAATAGTTTCAAGATTCTTCAAACACAAAATAATACCTAAAAATCCGGTATGCCGTTTAGATTCTAATACAGGTTCCATAGAATCTTTAAACTTTAATGATTCTATGTATAAAACAGCCTCTTTTGAAAATTTTTTGATTTTATCAATATTTGAAGAACAAATAGGTTTGTTGAGATTGTTGCATTTGATATTTCGACTATTCAAAATATCAAAAATAATTTTTTTAAATATTTCCAATCGATAGTACCACCATCGATATCGATAAGAGGACCTCTTTCAGCAAAAGAGTTTCTGACTAATTTCAGCATATGACACGCGTCTAAATTGAACATAAAACTACCAACGTTTTCAATGTTAAAAGAAGAATAAAGGTTCGGGCTTTTTAAATTACACCCTAATAATTTTGCGGCCGTTAGGTTCGCAGGAAGACCGTCACAGGTAATGCCTACTACTTCAACCCCAGTGTCTATTAGATTTTTTAAGCAAATTTCTATTACATTTTTTCTTTAGTCTCCTGTAAAGGAAGTAATCGGAAAATATCCAATAGGTATTTTCCAATGTTTATTAATACACACTACCATAAATACTAAAATCTGCTGTGCGAGCATTTTATTACATTCAGGATCTGAACCAACTTCTACGTAACCCCATGTCCTTTTTTTATGCTCATCCCATTCTCTTCGAGCTCTAATCGAAATTTCATCAAAAACTAAATTAGTGATAACTCTTTCGTTTTTAGTTTTTGCAATTTCAACTATTTTTCGAAGAGTGGTAAATGCTTCTTCTGTAAATCCAGGATTGCCATTTACCGACTGATACCAACGACTAATGGTTTTTAAATGAGGCAAACATAAATCTAAGTTTCTTCGAACATAATTATACGCTTTCGGTGAATAAAAATTCAAGTTCAAGGCAAATTTTTTAAGTTCCTCGCTATACACTATTCCTTTCATGCTCCTTCGCATGAATTTCTTTCTGTACACACTGAATAATTCCTTTCCGATTCCTTTGGATTGGTTTAAAATTAAACTGTCATCTTCCGAAATTAAATTTTTAGATTTTAAGTCTCGAATAAGGGTAGTTAAGTTGTTTATCTTAAAATTTCGACGTCGAAGAGTTTGGTGAAGTTTTCTAATTTTTTTGGATTTTACTACAGCTGCTACTCTTAATTTTCTTAATTTTTGCCTCTTAGTCGCTGATGAAAGAACATCATCGGAAGATGATTTCATTGCTCTTTTGTAGGTCATTTTTGATTTCTTCGGGGTTGTTGGTAAATTTTCTTTACCACTAGAAGTAGCGTTCAAATCATCAGATGTTGTAGTATCTGCTAATGCCTAAGTAATATTAAATTATTTAAAAAAAGTTGTTACAATTTAGTTTCGCAAAATTAATTTACTAACTTCTAAATTTTTATCAGCAACAATTTCATCTGCAGTTTCTGTCACAGTACCTTCATCAGTAGTTGAAGAGTAGTTGAAGGCTTCATCTTTATTCACAGTATCTGGCATTTTTACATTCGATTCCGGTGATAGAATCCTAACCAGAGGGCGCCTACATTTTTTTACCTAAATAGATATATTTTAATTATAATCAGGGATATTTTGATTTATAATTTCAAAGTGGTTAATTAATTCAAGTTAAAATATTCGTCGTTTTCACTAAGCAAATTCGTTGATACTTTATATTCCGTAATTAAATTTATCAATGCATTTTATGTAATCAACGTACAAGTTTTACACTAGTGCATTAATAATTCAGACTGGTGCATTAATAATTATGATGAACATATTTTAAATGGTCAAAAGTTTATATAATCATTTAATGAAACTAACACAAAATGTATAACATAAAAAATGAGCGAATTTGCTTAGTAAAGGTTATGAGGCCTCAAAATAAACACATATTAATATATATGTATTAGCCGCATTTCATGAAACCGAGTGATCCGAATCCGATCGAAGTTTTCATTGAAAGCAACAATAAAAATTGTACTAAGAAATGCAACTATTATTAATGTTGACTGATCTACAATCCATGTTTTCTTTATACAATACTAAATAGTTACCTCTTTTTTATAAACAAAGATTGAAGGAACTGAATCGCTTTTTAATATCCTTCGGATACAACCAGGTTTAAAATCGATACTTTTGAAATGTTCTGAGCATACAACATCACGATCCTTTGGGTACCAATTCTTCCATTTTAATGCATATAGCCATTTCTTCCTAATATCCCTGTTTCTTGGAAACCTGTATTTGAATTAACAACATTGATTAATTTTTTGATTAATAAATCTTTAGTCAATTCGTAATTTCATGCCCGTGAATCGCAGAAAATTTTTTAGCATTAGACGTTAGCTTAGATTCATTACTAAGTTAAACATAAACATCAAATCAAATATTCGTCAGCTAAATAACCGAATTGAATATTCGACTCGTTTTTTAGTTTTATGTTAGCAAAAATATTCGATTAATCATATTATTCGATAATTGAGTTATTCGGCAAATTTCATGATAGACCCCCCCCCCCCCCCCGATTTTAAAAGAAATGGCTTTGTCATACGTAAAACGTATGACCGGATTTCTAAACCGAACATTTAATATTTTAAAAAAATCGTTATTCCCACAAAAAGAAAATTATTAAAATTATACTTTGAATTATGAAAACCATAATAGTTTTAAATAAATTTGTTGAAATTGCCAATTTTCCTTATAGAAAATATACTTTCATCATTTGTCGGCCAATTTCAACAGTCGAGCCACAAAATATAAAAATTGTTTTTTTGTTAATAATTTTGTCATTGTAGGAATAAATTTATGTCGCAAATTGAAAATAACCGCAATATTGGTTTAAAAAATCCAAGCGAATGTAGGTGACAAGTGACAACCTTAATCCTTATCTTTCTCACAGGATAATAAAAAATTAAAAAATAAATTAGCAGGTAAGAAGATATTTTTGTTACATAAAGGGATGTAATATTTTTATTACAGCCATTTCGTTTTGAATGCAATAAATATTTATGACGTTGGTTAAATGCAGAAGAAAAAATTAAACAGGTAGGAATTTTTTCCCGACTGAATCACAGTGCTATTATTTAAATTTAAAATTGAAGGATTTCGGTTTATTCTTAGATAATCTAAGGGTTTATTATATCAGGTCATACGTCATACATTGAAATTATACCTGTCTTAATTCTACGCGATAGAATATCAGAAGTGACTAAAGTAACTAATTTTAATGTTTTTTAAATTACTAAAATATTACCTGCTACAAATACTTAATATACGTATACAATTACATATTACATAATATTATATAACAATATACAGATGTATAAAACTATAAAACCATAATTGATTTTGTTAACTTGCGATACAATTTATTTATATTTTTATGGGCATGAATTTTTATTAAAAACTGAACATCAAAAAAAATTTGAAATCAGCCAAAAAATTAATAATCGGCTAACGAAAATAATCACACCGCACATAATAAATAAAATAATTTTAACTACACCACTGGGTTTTCGAGCCGAATGAAACTTAAAAACCTTGTAAAAACACAGCTCTTACATTATACCTTAGATTATACTACATTATACTAACACAACTGTACTATACTTGTATTGTTATTGTTTACAAATATAGCACGTGGATTTTTAACTTTTTTTTAGAAAAATTTTATTGTTTCCACTTATTTTTTTGAATTAAAATTAATATTAATTAAATTATTAATTAAATAGTATTAACTATGCACGTGTACACTATAAATTTGTGTAATGTTAATAAAATCAATCATGCCGTTATTAAGTAAATGCAAAAAAACGGTTTATTGACACTATCGAAAAACTTACCTATGGAAAGAAATTTCCTTTTTTTTTATTACATCAGAGTTTTCACAACCATAAACATTACACTTTCTCATTTTTTATAAAAAATAAAAACTTATTTTTGTTTTTTTAATTTAAAATCTGATATTTTTAAGTTATAACTTTAAGACACAAAATTGCACTTACGAATGACTAAAATATCCTATTTGTGGTCTTATATGCGCATCTCGTTTTATTTATTTGTTCATCTCGCTTTGGCATGCCACCTTTGCGGCTTCACTTTTTATTTTCGTTTTGTATTGAAATTTTGATAGTTGTTCTATCTATAGTATAATCTAAGGGTCTTTCCTTAATTCTTGTTGTATGTTTCTATGATTTTTAGTACACTAACTTTCAAAAATAGGGCGATTTCGATTCGGTTTTTACCAAATCTTTTGTTGTTTCTTATTTCGGATCTAATCGATCTGAGTACTAAAAATCTGTGTTTTTACATAGCTTTTTTCAGATCGATCAGATCAATGCTGTGTTTCTTATTTCCGATCTAATTGATCTGATCGATCTCAGTACTAAAAAGCTATGTAAAAACACAGATTTTTAGTACTCAGATCAATCAGATTGATTAGATCAAAAATAAGAAACACAGCACAATTAGATCGGAAATAAGAAACACGGCATTTGAAAGATCACTCTCTACTGCTGTGTAACGGAGCATTCACAATGAAAAAACTTTTTACTTACAGGTTTGTATGAATTTCCAACTTAACGAACAAAAATATTGTGCTTTATGTTGGAATTTCATACAAACCTGTAAGTCAAAAGTAAAAAGTTTTTTCATTGTGAATGCTCTGTAAATCGAACAGTTGCTCCGTATTATATATGCATGTGTTTGTGTTCGACGTTTATATAAACATAACCTATAATTTTTACAAAAGATCGATATTCGATAAAAAACAATATAACATAACACCAAGTTAATTCTTTAATATAAAATATTTATATAAAAAAAACAAAATACAAATGACGCTTTCAAAATGACAGTTCTATTTGTGTTATGTCGATTTCTTTTTGCCATTTCAAATTTACTGGAATTTTTGATCCAAAAAGAACAAATTGACGTTTCAACCAAAATTTACGATTTTTATGTTTGTATTGGTGATAATAAACCGGTACTATTTGACGCATAGAAAATGTCATCTTCTAAATTAACAAACTCCATCATGTAATTTAGATTTTTTTGGTTGGTTTAACGTCTTCACTCACAGCACAAAATGTTTATTCTATTAAGGAAATTATTTCTGAGAATAATAAATTCACCTAAATATAATTTCAATTTGTTTTATAGACAAAATGTTCACTATTGTTTTTATTATAATCAAAAATCGACGTTTCGTCAAAGTTTCGTGAGAAATTGACGTTTCTACAAAAATTGACGTTTCTCTTCCTTATTGGTATTAGTACAAATTGAAGAAAAAATGTCCATTTTTCTGTTTTGATGTGCATAAAAAAAACGGCAAAAAAATGGTGATTTTTGTGGCAAATAGTTTGCTTTTTGATGCGTTTTTGACATGTGATGTGTTTTTGACAAAACCAACAAAAATGTTTATACAAGCCAAACAGTCAAAAACATCTATAATTCTATTAAAAGGAAATAGGAAAAGGAATTATAGATGTTTTTGGTATATATACTTTCTGATTTATTTATATGCATCACTAATACTACGCCTTAACGTACTTTTTTATATCTTACGTGTTTGTACAAAAACATCTATAATTCCAAGACGAACTATACGAAATTTAAAGGGACAAAGTGACTACTGCCCATAGTGTTAGTTGTGTACATATAAGCCTTCAATAAAAAAACTAACCAACACTAATCTAATTTGTTTTGGTATTGTGCTATGAAATATGAAAAAAAATACATAGGAAACAACAACAATTTACATCACGGCAACGCCGTATAATAATATCAAATAAAACGAAAGCTATTTATGCTTGTATTTATGGGTAGGTTTTGTGTTGGAAAATAAAACAATTACAATAACAACAATGGTTCTGTGATTCTGTCATTCGTCATATTCGAAATAATTGTCTGAACGAAGACTGACCTTTTTGTTTAAATGAAATTCATTATTTATTTTAATTAATTATTGAATTATTTATTTATAATTTTGTTAATTACATGTTCATTGGGAAAGGTTTTATGCCTAATGGAAGCACTAACTGAATAGTTTACTAAGAAATGTGCTTCCATACGGCTTTTACTTCTTTAATATATTTAAAAAAATTATACCTTGTTGTTTATTTTATTTACCTACACGAAATTTATTAAATGGATCTACATATACGCCAAGAGCTATGAATTTTTTTGGTGCTTTGCAATCTTATGCAGTGTACTTCGTAGTGTATTCGTGCTCGCATTATTCAAAATTAACATAATTTCACACGATCGAAGTCATCCGAATGCCGCGAATGTATCAGACTCTGTTGGTGAATATTGCTCAGCGGAGTGTGCACCATACTTGATGGTAAATATCCAGGTGGACTGAATATGGATAGACACATTGTTGATCCAACGTTGTTCGTTCGCAAAATCGATTAAATTATCAAAGAATGTTCACCACCAATTTGTTTGCTTTGGGCCGTCGCTGTATTATTATTAGTATTGAAACCTCCACCACTGCGCGTTATATTCAAGTCTTGTAGAGCATGTTTTCGTAATCCTTCCACAAAATGGCGGGCCCCACTTGGCATTTTCTATTGCAGATTTTTCATGGTGAAATGAACCAGTGATAATTCAGTCTTACCATTTTCAACCTGCGTATATTGATTCGTTTGGCAAACTGGTTGTGATGTAATTTGTTCCTCCTTATTACTGTTAGTAAGCTGCCAATCTGGATTCCCATGTTTTCGCACATCCATTTCGCAATCAAACGAAAAAAAATCAACAATCTCCAAAGCCTGTGACCGGAAAGAGAAGTACATGACAAATGGCGTAACTAGTGGACTATATTTCGTTAACAAGATGAATCTGGAATAACATGAATTTAATACAAAATTAATGTAACTCAAAAATACTAGTAGTTACCACTTTCAGTTGCAACAATTGTCCGAATTGATCAGTTACTCTTGATGTACATATGTGATAATTCACGATACGATACTGGGAGATAATGAACTCATGCGCCGAATGGCTGTCATCAATTGTTCAGGACACCAAATTAAATTCTCATCAGGAATAAAGTTTTGAGATATAACAACAACCGCCGTTAATAGTGTCATTTTAGTGAGGACATTTTCGACCTGGACAACATCCTCATCATAAACGGTTAATATGTCAAAAACGCTTAAAATACCACAATAAAAACTAATTCACTCGTTAAATGTCGTAGATATAGTCGGCCATATCGTGATCAGCATCTCATTCAAGTTCCAGGTTCTCGTTTAATCAACTCACCATAATTAAAAAAAATACATCAACTGCCACAAAAGTATTAACAGAGTATTAAATCTTCTACAACAAAACACATTATTGTCGTGACAACTTTGTGACAATTTTGTTCGTCGATTAGATTTGTTGTACGTACGCCCAAAAACGGGACCATAACTTTGGCCGGAACTAAATCCTTATTCATGATAGCTACAATATAATTTTTGAACCGCACAATACGATCATAAATATCGAGCTCGGTCACTAGCTTCTTATGTATACACGTTTGCTGTTCAGATTGTACTTCTCCGATTCGTTTTTGTACTCATGATACGTTAAATTATCGAGCTCCGACTGCAATAAAATGGTTATTAGACGTGAAATTGAGATTATAAACAAATTACTTACGTCTTTAATCTTGAGCGCTCTGTTAAAATATATTTTTATATAACAAGGGCCACAAAAACAAGATGTCATATGTTTGTCGTACATATTTTTTGACATAAGGAAAAAGATGTATAACCTAACCTAACCTAACCTATTTTTATTACACTCTAGACCAAAAAATGGCACATTTCATTGTGTTAAAAAATACGAATAAGCGTACATATTTTAATGCTTTACTACATGTTAAATATTAAAATATTAAGACACAATACGATTTTTAATATTAAGACACCTTTTAAATTTAAATTATCTTAATAATTTTTTTATTAAATTCAAAAATGAATTCAAAAAGGTACAATATTTTTGTCAAGAGTGTACAAATAAAAAGTAAATATGTGTTTGTATGAAAATAAATGTAAAGTAATATGCGACGTTGCCGTCATCATTTAGTTACCAATACTACCTTCAGTAGCAATTACCAGACAATGACAAAAAATAGTTTGTCTTGGAATTATAGATGTTTTTGGTTTGTACTAACTATACGAAATTTAAAGGTACAAAGTGACGACTGCCCATAGTGTTAGTTGTGTACATATAAGCCTTCAATAAAAAAACTAACCAACACTAATCTAATTTGTTTTGGTTTTGTGCTATGAAATATGAAAAAAAAACAAAAAATACATAAGAAACAACAACAATATACATCACGGCAACGCCGTTTAATAATATCGCGTAAAAACAAATCCTATTTATGTGTATGTTTTGTGTTGGAAAATAATACCAATTACAATAACAACAATGGTCGTACATATTTTTTGACATAAGGAAAAAGATGTATAACCTAACCAAACCTATTTTTATTACACTGACTAAAAATTGGCACATTTCATTGTGTTAAAAAATACGAATAAGCGTACATATTTTAATGCTTTACTACATGTTAAATATTAAAATATTAAGACACAATTCGATTTTTAATATTAAGACACCTTTTAAATTTAAATTATCTTAATAATTTTTTTATTAAATTCAAAAATGAATTCAAAACGGTACAATATTTTTGTCAAGAGTGTACAAATAAAAAGTAAATATGTGTTTGTATGAAAATAAATGTAAAGTAATATGCGACGTTGCCGTCATCATTTAGTCACCAATACTACCTTCAGTAGCAATTACCAGCCAATAAAGAATAATAGTTTGTCTTGGAATTATAGATGTTTTTGTATATACACAAAACAGATAAGTATAGGCAAAACCAACAAAAATGTTTATACAAGCCAAACAGTACAAACACTTAAGGTATAAAAAAGTACATTAAGGCGTAGTATTAGTGATGCATACAAATAAATCAGAAAGTATATATACACAAAACAGATAAGTATAGGTGATACATTCATAATAAATATAGTGTACATTTTTTGTGATAGAATCTGTGTAGGGCGCGAACGAGACGGCTTGTATAAACATTTTTGTTGGTTTTGGTATAGGTGATAAATTCATAATAAATATAGTGTACATTTTTTTAATAGGAGCTGTGTAAGGAGCGAACGAGACGGCTTGTATAAACATTTTTGTTGGTTTTGGTTTTTGATTTTTTTGGCAAAAAGAAAACCACATTAGTAAATATAGGGCGATTTTCCAGTTCTGCTGTTTTGCCGCAAATGCGATACTGTAAGGGATATACAACTATGTATTTACATTGGGAATCCTATGCAACAGAAGTGCGTAAGACAAACAAATTATGAATTAATTTCATTAATTTATTATTGTTAAATATGTGTATTTTGTTAATAAAATATTGAATATGTATATATTTTAGGTCACAAACTCAAAGAAAACTGAGCATGTTTTGTATGGCGAAAACGTTGAAATATACTTTTTAGAGCAGATGTTATGTTGCTGATAGTAAACATTTTATTTTTACAATAATTAATTTTGGATTTATCTTACATTTTTATTTTATTTTTTTAATTATAGCTATAATATTTACCAATTGAAATAAAATTTAAGTGTTTTTTATTCAGTTTTAGTGTGCCTATCCCTAACACACAACTGGTGTGAATTGGTTGGACTAATTGAAAAATCGCCCTATTGCTTTCAAAAGTTTTGTAATTTTAGCAAAAAAGACTCCAATTTGTAATAAAATATGTTTCACCAATTTTTCTTCCCAGCACTGTATATTAGGGTGGAGCGAATTTTTTTTTTTAAATTTTAGTATTCCAGAACCAAAATTTCAGATTTTTAAATCAATATCTTAAGGTAGCGCATTCGGTTTGAAGTTTTAAATATAAATGAAATTTTTGTTTTTCAAATAGAACTTTATTTAAGAAGATATTACGATGTGATTCACTATATTGATGCTAAATATTACTAATATGACTAATAACTATGTATAACACGTATTAAATCACCATTCAAATGACTTTGATGACCTACATCACTTTCTTATTGACAGAAATACTTACTGTGATTTGGTGTCGAAATGTGGTACGTCTTGTCTGGCTTTTATCCTGGTACGAATGAAACCGTTTCTAGCTTTTGGCGCACAAACAGATAATGACGCCTCTGTTGCAAGTTGATGTATCTTTCTACCGCCTGAGTAATTTTTTGTTTTCTTTCGCAGAGAGAGATTAAAGAAGAGAACGAAAAATGAATTTAAACACAGGATTTTACTTATAAACAATTCGTTCACATGCTAGATAAAACTTCGATCAATGTTGAAATAAAACGTTTGTGGCAAAAAAGTAACGAAATGACTTCAATTTGTGCGTACAACTTAGAAGTAAAAATGTAAGTTTTTAGTAAACTACCTTCACAGTGCGACACCTCAAAATGATTTTTTGTACGAATGAAGCTTTATCTTAGGGTCATCGATTAACGATACAGGAGATTTAAAAAATAAAACAAAATGGCCGGTTTCACTCCACCCTACTGTATTATACAGTCATACAGTATTAAAAGTCATTTTCACTGGAATATAAAAATTGCCTTAAGTGAAATTTCATTTAATGCAACTAACCAAATTTGACTTAACTAAAATATTTGAGGAAAAAACACCTTATTTGTAGTTAAGTCATTGTTGTTTCTTACATGCCAACTTTTTCCATTAGATGGAGGAAATTTATATTGTTTAATCACGTCTTAATTAATTACATTTTCAGTAAATTTATTAATTTATAACATAAATAATATTAATAGGTATCGATTGGCAACATTAACTCAATTTGACCAAAAATGTAGTTATATAAAACATGCTTAGTACGGCAGTATATGTCTCTATATACAGTGAGTTAAAGTCAAACTCATACACTACAAAAAATTAGTACATTTTTAAAGAGTATTCGCCCATTTCAGCCTTCTTCTTATGAAATGATATAAGATTTTTTTATTCTCTTTTCATACATTTTGAAATGTACACTCTCCCTATAAATTTTTAAGTTCGAAGACTAAACCGTTAGATTTTAAATTTGCCACCAATAATGCAAAATTTACAAAAAATTAAATACTGTTTTCTTTTATTTAACGGTATTTATTTGTTAATTTTGAATTCAATAGTCGAAGGCATAGGCAATACAATTTCATAAATGAATTTTCAGAAAAAAACCCGGAAAAGTAGGCATTCTGTCAAAATAAACTTACTTTTTAAGTATAAGTTGACTTTGACTCATTGTATATATTTGTACACATATGTGATATTCTCATTTTAAAATGTGTTAACAACAGATTGAATGATGCACAAACAGATTTCCGCCTGATGAATCTTAGTAAGTAGGACTTTCTGATTGATTTCTTCAAATTTGTAGTTACCCACAGTTTGTATACTTAAATAGTTTAGCTTGTTTATGTAAATTTAGTGCAATTAATTACCATTTCATAGTTCTGCAAAAACCAGTCAAATTGGTCTAGCACAAGCCTAGGTTTTTCTCTTTAATACAATCTATTTATCGATTAAACAACTACAAAATCACAATATGACCGTAAATTTCGTGTGCAATTCCTTCAAACATGGATCGAAATTCTAATTTTGATAGCACAAGAAAAAATTGTATATCTCATGAAGCAAGAAAAATTATTCGTTTCATTGCTGCCATAAAATGAATAAAATTAGACAATGGCAAGCAATAACTAATGCATAAATCAACAATAATAACACTTAAGTAAATTAATAATTCATCTACTTGGAAAATAGAGGCACGAAACTACCAAGTTTCAAGCTGCTAACCAAAGATTCGCTAGGTTTACTGAACCCGGCCAAAATTTCATCAGCAGAAAAGCCAATGTATGAAAAATACTAAGATTTTAAATTGTTCCACGTTGTTTTAGGATTGTGCATATTCCCAAAATAGAATAAGTAGTTATAGAAATAATAGACCGTACAATATCCGAAAACCAAAGTTAATCACAATAAAATTTGCATAAACAAATCATTTAGCAAATGTTTCTAATGTTTGGATTTGATTATATACGTAAGATAGTTTTTAGTTTGGGAGATCCAAAATTACACAAATTACACATACTTATAAATCAAATAAATGAGTTCACACGCTTGTTCCCTTAAATGCTTGGGGTATACTTCCGTAAACCTCGCAATTTTATAATCAATATTTTTTAGTTTTAAAGTTGAATATTACATATTCATATTGTCCATTTCCTTCTCTTTCTTATAAGGTATAAAAAGAACAAGAATGATAACTACAAATGACCACCTCAAAATAAATTTGCCGGCTGGCGATGTCGCCTTAATAAACACAACAAGAGCATCAGCGACCGACGACAAAATTAAGTAACATAAGAGAAACATAACCTTAAAAATTGCTATCGTTGTCGCTCTTCTTCTGAATATACCTTTATTTAGAAAATAGTTTCTAAATTTAAAAGTGATCGAACCAAGGAAACTCTTAAAATAAAATACCAATTTTTATTCTCTAATGCGCCGTCTTCACTATGAAAATGTACTGTTGGTTGTGTTTCTTTCAATGTATTGAAACCTTTTTTGTGTCGAAGACATTTCATTACTGAGCATTTTGCTTGCATGCAATAATTTCAGCAAATCTTTAAAACAAGTAATTTCGATCTGAAAGTTTCTATTTTTGTTTAATATACACACACATAGTCGATGTTAGTAATTTTTGGAATGATTACCTGAAATGTCCTTAAGTGTAAATGATTATACATGCATGGGTTCGACAAGACATTTCAATTTAGATGGTTTTCCTTAGGGCTGAATGTTCACGCAACTGATCCAGAATTCACGCCTAACCTAAAATAAAACAACAAAGAATCATTCAACATACAACAACAAATAGAAATTAGTACTTATCTAAAGCTCTCATTCTATTGCCAAACATCAATGGATAACTGGATTTAAATTATATTTTATGTTAACACTGTCAAAGCTGAAATATGAAATTTGTTTTAAAATGAATTCAGTTATTATTGTTATATAGCTACTTACGGTTAATTGTTTATTTTGATAATGACTGTAGATTTGTATAACTACCACATACTTACAAAAATTCAAATTGTTAAATTAATTATTGCCATCTATCGTAAATTATATTACAAATGTTTATTCACCTCTGATTAAGGGTTTAAGATCGAACTAATTATACCATTAATAGTGTCCGAACTGATATTTAAAATTTATGATTTTCCGCGCAATTTGCTATAAATAAATGTATTAAATTAAGTAAAATCAACTTACCAACTGTTGAAAATTTATGTAATAATTTTATGGATAAGTATGCTATAATGCAGTTTTGAAAAAAAAAAAAAAAGAAAAAAAAGACATTCTTCTTTTTGTCGAAGAATCGATGACATTATTCTGAACTTAAATTATACTCTAGTAAATGAAATAAAATTAAATATTAAAATTGTGAAATATTTTAATCGGCAAATAAAATACTATCGAAAATCTCAGCCTAACAACAATTAAATCGTCAAATGGTTATCCGGAGTTTATTCATGGTCCTTCGAGCCGGATACCGATTTAGAGGCTACAAAAGTGTCGTGAAAGTGGCTACGAATTCGCGAATACGAATCACCAGTTACTGCTGCTTTATTTAATGCTGTAAATTTAGCTCAATCGTACACTGAAACATCATTGAATATCCATTCAACATCATCATTCAGCTGTATCGACAGACGCCATCAATTTGCACGCGCATAAACCACGCTACAACTGTATTTGGAAACATTATCAAGGTCGTTCCGAAAGAGGCTACAAGATTATTCGATAAGTATAATATAATCATAAGTATTACTTAAATTACATATTTGTTTTGTTTTTGCCAATTTTATTTTGTTTCCCTGGGTGATATAAGTATCGATTTGAGTGTTAAAACGTGTTATTAAAAATGGCTACGACCGCTGTTCAATCACGTGGTCGTGTTATGGGCTCATTAACCATAATACGAAAGTTCTTGGGGTCTGTAAATCAAAATACCACGTGTGCAGATATTGAAGTTCGGTTAAATAAAATTGATGCGCTCTGGAATGAATTCCAACAGTTTGAAGATCAAATTGTCGTTATGGCTGCAAATAATCCAAACGCCAATATAGAACTCAAGCAAGAAGAATTTGAGAATAGTTTTTTCGACACCAAATCAAAACTATTAGAACTATTGCGTAAGAAACAATCAAAGGATACAGTAGCCCAGGCCACCAATACTGGTTCATTCGATCAGTTGTTAGACCAACAACGGGTATTCTTAGAAAACCTTGCTGATCGAACGCAAGCAATCAATGAGCGGTCGGCCGTGCACTCCTCCGATAATCTGAAATTACCTCGTGTGCGTATTGATCAATTTAGTGGAGAGTATGAAGCATGGCCATCATTCTACGATCTGTACTTAACGTCAGTACACAATGTGGACACAATTTCTAATGTTCACAAATTCCAAATCTTGAAAGGATCTTTAAATGGTCCCCCACTCAATCTAATTAGGAATTTTTTAGTGACCGATGCAAATTATGAGGAGGCCTGGGACAAACTAGTAAAGCGCTATAACAAAACAAGACCTATTTTAAATTCGTACATCGATCGGTTCTTCGATCAACCATCAGCATCAAACGGTTCACCACAATCACTGCGACAAATAAGTGATAAATCCGATGAGATTATTCGAGGAATTAAAGCCTTAGGTGTGGAAGCCGAGACCAGAGATCCTTGGCTCATCAGAATTTTGTTGAATAAGGTTGATGAAGAAACAAGGATCGCATGGGCAAATGCAACTTTAACTCAAGAATTTCCAAAAATTAATGACTTCTTAGAGTTTCTAAATGATCGATGTTATGCAAAGGAAAGTGCTGTGTGTGATTCCAAGAAAAAAGTATCTAAGATACCTAGTGTAGTGGTAAAAACAGTGCAAGTTGCGCCAACTATCGAGACCTGTCCGTGTTGTAAACGTCAGCATAATCTACGAAGATGCTTTAAATTCAAAACCATGTCTGTAATCAAGCGTAGAAGCATGGTCAATACATATGGAGTCTGCTACAATTGTCTACGAGAGGGTCATAGTGCCAGTAGTTGTCCGGTAGAATATTCATGCCGAGTTTGTAATCTACGACATAATACTATGCTTCATTTGGAATCAGAAAGTACAAAGTCCAATCAAACAACACCAATTAGTTCTGTGGCTCAAATTGATATAGTAAGCAAGGATGACCAACAAGAAGCAAGTAATCCCACCACAAGCTCGCAAGTAAACTCAAATATGGTAACTACCTCATTGAACGCCATCACATTGCGTCTCGCATTATTGCCAACCGCATTAATCTATCTTCGTGATTCATCAGGAAAGACCCACACAGTTCGTGCATTACTGGATTCGGGCTCCCAATCCACATTTATCAGTGAAAGTCTTGTGCAAAGGTTGGATCTCAAGCGGTCATTTGCAAATGTTCGCGTATCTGGCATTTCCGAAACAAGGGCTGAACTAGTAAAAGGCTTAGTCAAGATCAGAATTCATTCGAGGTTCGATCAAAATGAAGTTTTTAATGTCGAAGCACTGATCCTCCCGAAATTGACATCTACAATTCCACGGTCGAAGATAGATGCAAGCTATGTCGAAGAACTCCGCAATTACGACCTTCAATACGCCGATCCTACATTTCATGAACCAAGCAAAATTGACCTGCTACTTGGAGCCGATATATTTTTTGATGTATTAAAACCTGATAAAATTAAAATCAAAAATCAAATCACTGCTCAATCAACCAAATTTGGATGGGTTGTTTCGGGAACCGTAATTGAGCCCAGAACTGATGTAAATTCCTTATCAGCAATAATAGAAGAAATCGATATATACAAAGCATTGGAAAACTTTTGGTCAATAGAAGAAGTGCCAACAGCAGCTAAGATCACCGAAGCTGAAGCAAATTGTGATCGCCACTTTGTCGAAACATACAAGCGCAAATCCAATGGCAGATATGTTGTCAAATTACCATTCACAACGGATTCCAAAGAATTGGGTTATTCAAAATTAGCTGCAGCTAGTCGATTAACAGCCATGGAAAGGAAATTTGACAAAGATTCAACCCTACGTGAGGATTATGTGAAGTTTATGGAAGAGTATCTGAGTCTGGGACATATGAGGGAAATAGAAACGAATGAAGTCAACGTGAACGTACATAAGTGTTTTTACCTACCGCATCATGCTGTGGTCAAGCTGGACAGTACAACTACAAAATTACGAGTAGTGTTTGACGGATCGTGCAAATCGGCATCGGGAGTATCATTAAATGATAAACTTTTAGTTGGACCGACGATACAGAAAGATTTAACATCCATACTAATGCTTTTCAGAAAACATGCATTTGTATTTTCAGCCGATGTGGAGAAGATGTACCGGCAAATTGAGGTGGACTATACCGATCAGGACTATCAAAGAGTAATATGGAGAAAGACCGCATCTGAACCAATGAAAGAATTCCGATTAACGACCGTCACGTATGGGACATCATGTGCTCCTTTTTTAGCTGTTCGAACACTACATCAGATAGCAAACGATGACCAATCAACATTTCCGGTAGGATCAATAATAGCCAAGCGAGATTTTTACGTCGACGACTGTTTGTCTGGAGGCAGTTCTATAGAAGAAGCAAGAATAGGCATGGTGGAAATTTCGGAAATGCTACAAAGGGCTGGGCTTAATTTACGAAAATGGAAGTCTAATTCGTCTGCCTTGATAAGTACAATTCACGTGGCAGATAGAGATAACGAAAACCTGCACATTAATGATGAATCCGGTACAGTAAAGACGTTGGGATTGCTATGGAATCAGACAAGAGATACTTTCTCTTACAAAATAAAGCTTGATAGTAAGAAAGTCTCTTCTAAACGCGAAATGTTGTCCCAAATATCAAGAATATTCGACCCACTTGGATGGGTGTCCCCGGTCATTATTGTATTTAAGATACATTTACAGAAGTTATGGCTACGTAATTTGTCCTGGGATGAACCACTTCCTCAAGACATAGAGCAGCAATGGTTGGCGAACCAATCATCACTCATGCATTTACAAGATATCGAAGTTCCGAGATTTCTAATGATACGGAACACTACCATCAACTTGCAGATACACGGATTTTGTGATGCCTCCGAGAACGCATACGCAGCGATTACATATGTCCGTACAACCGACAAAAATGGCTCGTCGACTACCCGAATTGCTATCGCTAAAACCAAAGTTGCCCCCTTAAAGCAAGTGTCATTGCCTAGACTGGAATTATGCGGAGCGGTCTTACTGAGCAGACTCATCCAGTATACCAAGAAGTCGTTAGAAGTAGATGATGTAGAATGCTATGCGTGGACGGATTCTAAAATAGTACTTTCTTGGTTATCAGATGTTCCAAGACGGTGGAAATGCTTCGTGGGAAATCGGACTTCCGAAATATTGGAACGTATCCCCAGAAAGAGTTGGAATTATGTCATGTCAAAAGACAATCCCGCTGATATCGCATCAAGAGGCGTGAACCCCAAACAACTCGTAAACAATAGCCTGTGGTGGAATGGGCCTGCATGGCTAATCGATAGCATGGAAAATTGGCCGAGTAACATCGAAATCGAAGACACCAAGCTGGAGTCACGAACAATATCATTGATGACGCACAGTAAGTCAAATGTAAGGCAGGTAATAGAGGATCTTGTCACAAGGATAGAGTCGTTTGCTAAAATCAAAAGAATTATAGCTATGATTCTCAAGCTTCATAAAAATTATCGGGAACTTGACATAGTTGACCGGCTCAAGAAGGCTGAGATTTTATGTGTTAAATGGGCCCAATCAGAAGAATTTGAAGAAGAAATCAATTCACTAAAACAAACCAAAAAAATTGGCACGACAAGTAAAATCCTTTCATTATTCCCTTTCTTAGATACCGAAGGAGTATTAAGAGTTGGAGGGAGACTAGAAAATTTAGATGCGTCATTCGACGTAAAACATCCAATAATTCTGCCAAAGAAACATCTGTTAAATGACAGAATTATTAGAGAAACACATCTAAGATACTTCCACCCAGGGCCCACGTTACAAATTAGCCTACTGCGGCAGAGATATTGGATAATAAGTTGTCGGATTTCAGTCAAAAACCACATCAACAAATGTGTAGAGTGTAGAAGACAAAAGGCAGCGACTTCCCAACAATTGATGGGAAATTTACCTAGAACAAGAATTACACCAAGTCGTCCATTTCTGTATACTGGCATGGATTACGCCGGACCTTTGTACCTAAAAACTCGAATGGGCAAGGGTCGCATACCAATTGTAAAGGGATACATATGCATCTTCATATGCTTTGCTACCAAAGCGATTCATATTGAAGTTTGTTATGATATGACAGCAGAAGCATTTATCGCGGCGTTGCGACGATTCATATCCAGAAGAGGGATACCAATAGAGATTATGTCTGACAACGGTTCCAATTTTGTGGGAGCTAAACGAAAATTAGAAGAACTTCACCAATTATATCATCAACATCATAACAATCAATTAATCTCTAATTTTCTTTCACAGCAGCATATCAAATTTGTATTTAATCCAGCTAACGGTCCTCATTTCGGAGGAATTTGGGAGTCTGGTGTAAAAAGCATAAAATACCATCTCATTAGAGTTACAAAAGACACAATGATGACATCGACTGAAATGGAAACTTTGTTAGTGCAGATCGAAGGACTCCTTAATTCAAGACCGTTGTGCCCAATGACTGATGACATCGATGATTTGGTGGCGTTAACACCAGCTCATTTCCTCATTGGCGAACCCATCACTGCGATTCCTGAACCTCCATTAGAAGACATACCAATGAACCGGTTATCACGGTGGCAGAATGTTCAAACAAGAGTGCAGAGTTTCTGGAGAAAATGGACAGTCAACTACTTGCACACCTTACAACAACGTCGAAAATGGAACGAAAGAGAACAAAACATTAAAATTGGTGAATTAGTAATCATAAAAGAAGACAATTTACCTCCGTCCAAATGGTTAATGGGCCGTGTTATAACGATTCATCCTGGTACCGATGGTTTAGTACGTGTAGTATCCATCAAAACCACCACAGGAATTCTCAAGCGCCCGATTGTGAATGTATGCCGATTACTCTCCGACGACGAAACTACATCTACAGCAAACAATTTTAGTATTAAAACCTGGGATTTTAATAGTGCGGGAGAATGTTCACGCAACTGATCCAGAATTCACGCCTAACCTAAAATAAAACAACAAAGAATCATTCAACATACAACAACAAATAGAAATTAGTACTTATCTAAAGCTCTCATTCTATTGCCAAACATCAATGGATAACTGGATTTAAATTATATTTTATGTTAACACTGTCAAAGCTGAAATATGAAATTTGTTTTAAAATGAATTCAGTTATTATTGTTATATAGCTACTTACGGTTAATTGTTTATTTTGATAATGACTGTAGATTTGTATAACTACCACATACTTACAAAAATTCAAATTGTTAAATTAATTATTGCCATCTATCGTAAATTATATTACAAATGTTTATTCACCTCTGATTAAGGGTTTAAGATCGAACTAATTATACCATTAATAGTGTCCGAACTGATATTTAAAATTTATGATTTTCCGCGCAATTTGCTATAAATAAATGTATTAAATTAAGTAAAATCAACTTACCAACTGTTGAAAATTTATGTAATAATTTTATGGATAAGTATGCTATAATGCAGTTTTGAAAAAAAAAAAAAAGAAAAAAAAGACATTCTTCTTTTTGTCGAAGAATCGATGACATTATTCTGAACTTAAATTATACTCTAGTAAATGAAATAAAATTAAATATTAAAATTGTGAAATATTTTAATCGGCAAATAAAATACTATCGAAAATCTCAGCCTAACAACAATTAAATCGTCAATTGGTTATCCGGAGTTTATTCCGGGTTTCGGAGAAAAATCATTTTTGGTATAGAAATTTAAATGCTCAAAAATGTGTCGAATGTGTAAATATTACAAAGCGTCAATGGTAATTCATATTTTTATATTTTATTTTATTTTAACTTTTTCCTGTTTTTAATAATTTTTGGAAATATGCTCGATTATGGAGTAAGAAAGGGGGAAAAAATTGTATTTACTTGTGTTATAATTTTCTGAAATTGGGCTTTCGGAACTGGGCCGAGCCGAAATATAAATTAAGTAATAATTTTATAAGTGTAAAGATACTGTTTTTTTGGATCCAAATTTTACTATTTAGAAACATAGGGCGTCTGCTAGGCTGGACCATCTAACTCTATTCGGGGCTATGGCTTTCAGCTCGCTCCATGATTTACCGAGTTCTTTCGCTTCGGCCAGCATCGTTCTCTTCCAGGTTATAGTTGGTCTTCCCACTTTTCGTTTCCCTTGCGGATTCCATTCAAATGACATCCGTGTTATGTCAATAACATGTTATATTTATTTCGGTCTCAATTTCTGTTTGCTTTGTTTGCCGCAAAAGTTGTATGTTGCTGATGATGTTTGGACAGAAGCAATTTATCGGCTTCTAGAAGGCTGGTTTGTTCACAAACACTTGGAGTCTTCTTGTGATCTACTGTGTGTGCTTTCATGTTTTGCACCCGTACTGTACCGTGCAGTACTGATTTTACACATGCATTGAATATTTGCAGCTTCGTATTTCTTAACAAGGCGAATGCTTTCCAGATCTTGTGAAGCATGTATATTGTGAAAGTATTTCTTGCTCTGATGATGCGTTGGTTTATGTATTTTTCAGTGTCGCCTGTTTTTGCCACAGTACAAACCAAGGTATACGAGTTTTTCAACCTATCTTTCATTGGCGTGTTGTTGATGGTGATTGGTGTACTAGTTTTCATGTTCAATATCATGGCTTTTGTTTTACTGATGTTAATTTTGAGACCGACTTCATGTGCTAGGTCTGATGGCTTCTGTACTTTCTGCTGTATATCGGCAGCTATTTGGTGTTGCATTGTCAAGTTTGCGCATTACAACATTCGTATATTTTCCGGTGACCTTCCTTACACATGTAGATGTAGTGTGCGCATGTTTCTGATTGCAGCTTCTTCTTCTGCCGTTTTGAGAATATCTTTTGTGTGTTTTCTGCGATCCCTTCTTATGATCTTTTTTACTTATTGAGCCGTGGTCTCATATTTCCTCCGGATTTTCGTCGTATTTTGGTGATATAGTTCTAGCTTAAGTTGACGACGTTCCTCGATTTTCTTCTACGTATCATGGCTAGTCGTGGTTTCCTGAGGGGCTATTTGGAAATTCGATTCGAACGTCAAATATGAATCTTATACATCGAAGACTCGATCACGTTCGTATTGAATTCCCATCCCAAACCCCTGGTGTTGTTTTCGTAGCCGAGCAAACTGGTAGCAGCAGTCTTGATGTAGGCATCATCTAGTTGTTGATGGCTCTCATTACTAATCAATAATCATCAAATATCACGTATAGATATAAAAGGCCTGATTGATGTTGGCCTTTCACATGATATACGGTTTCTAAGCTAGTCAATCCCTCTATAAGATGACAAAATAACAAAAAATTCTCTGTTTACTCTTCGGCCTATACTTCAGCTCAAAATGACAGAATTGATTTTTCGTCAGGAAACTTTAAATAAATCAATGTAATAAAAGTCTCTGTTTGGTTAAATTTTATTAATTTAAAAAATAGAAAAATTCTCGAGAATTTCGGAGATACTCGAGAAAAAATTTCGAGTGAAAACTCTCAAATTCTCGAGAAATGAAATTAGTCTGGAAACAAATTTCTCGGTTTTTCAAGAAATACATTCTCGGGAAAGCACAATCACTATTTGCAACAGTTTTAGAAGGAGAAAGAAATATATTTAAAGTAACAAGTTAAGTATTTATATATTTCAAAAACATCTATAATTAGTAATATGCGACGTTGCCGTCATCATTTAGTCACCAATACTACCTTCAGTAGCAATTACCAGCCAATAAAGAATAATAGTTTGTCTTGGAATTATAGATGTTTTTGATATATTTACATTAGTATAGGTACTTTAAAAAGAGTCCGCTATACTAGTATATTACGTCACTATCGAACGTAGATGGTAAATTCTCACTTTTAATGTATAGTCTTTCGTTCTTTAGTTTCGAATCACCACTATTACCATCGCATTTAATCACAGTTTCACCTAATTTATTATTATTGTTCACCCTTATTTATCTTAATTAATTATTAACTTATATATTATAATCATTTATATCAAATTCACGTTTTTAATTTTATTTCACTTTTTGAAATATATCTAACATTTTTTTTTTATTCAACAAGTATTCAACCTGGAAATCTGCTAGTAAATTTGATCGAAATTGCTTTCCATTGTCCGATACTAGCCATTCTGGAATTTCAAATATATTAAAAACCCTTTTCTTTAAAAAGGAAACAACGCCTTTTGTGGTGGCGTTCTTAAGCGGCACCAACAGGAGAAACTTCGTGTAATGGTCTAGTACAACCAACAGGTAGTTATTCCGTTAGTACTGCGCGGGTAGGGTCCTAAGAAATCAATAAAGAGTCTTTGGAATGGTCGATACACCTCTCGATAATTTCCCATCTCAGGCTGAGTGATGTAATTTGTAGGTTTTACCTTCTTGCATATTCCACAGTTCTGAATATAGGTACGGATATCACGGGACATGGTGGGCCAACAGATCTGTCGCTGTAAAACTTCTATTGTTTTCGCGAACCCGAGATGCGCACTTGTTGGAGCATTGTGTGCTTTTTGTATAAGACCTAGTATTAGTGGTTTCGGAATCACTAATTTCCAGTGTGAAAGATCAGATATTTGGTCTTGATCTCCATTAAGGAGTATATACAATTTACCGTCGAATTCTCTGTAATTGGATTTGATGTTTGAATTTTCCTTTAACGCCTTAACTCTGCCAACGTAAATATCATCATTAAACGCCTCATCGTCAAGGTCCACATGCAGAGGAGGCAAACTCGCACCACCATCACCGATAACATCAGATTTTATGAGAGGTTCGAGATGTATTCTGGATAGGGCATCCGTAACGACGTTTAGAGATCCCTTGCGGTACTCAATATTAAAATTAAAGCCTTGTAAGTTGAGACTCCATCGCGCGAGTCGTCCGGATAAATCCCTTTGATCTATTAACCATCGAAGACTTGAGTGATCGGTGATTATAGTGAAAGCGTACCCCTACACATATGGCCTGAATTTTTTTCACGCTGATTACCGCGGATAAACACTCGAGCTCTGTTACGCTGTACTTACGTTTTGCAGAGTTCAGCTTAAGCGAATAATACGCGATAGGATACTCAGTACCGTCATCCAAACGTTGAAACAAAACACTCCCGATTCGACAATTACTGGCATCACATTGGATGTAAAAGTGTTTCGTGAAGTCAGCATTGCGAAGGACGGGTGCCGTTGTTAAAGAGGTTTTTAGAAGATCGAATGCCTTTTGGGCTTCATCATTCCATGCTAATTTTTGATTGCGTTTTAAAAGATCAGTAAGAGGAGAGCATATCGTGACAAAGTTACAGATAAATCGATGATACCACCTTGCCATTCCCAAAAATCGTCTTAGCTGTCGGGTGATTTTGGGAGTTGGATAGTCCGTTATCGAGGTCACCTTTTCCGAATCCATACGAATGATCCCATTACCAATCACATGACCAAGGTATTTCGTCTCCTTTAAGACAAACTTGCTTCTCTCGACGTTTATCGTCAAATTAGCAGCTTTGAGTAAACGCTCAACCTCTGCAAGGAGCGAGAAGTGTTCGTCGAGATTTGCTGAAACTACAAGTAAGTCGTCTAAATGATATGGTATCATCCGATGCATCAGTCTGCACATTGTTTGCGGTGCATTGCACAAACCGAAAGGCATTACGGTGAATTGGTATAGAGATCGACCCGAAACAGTGAATGCAGTTTTGTCCCTTGATTGTGGATCCAGCGGGATCTGCCAGAAGGCATCTTTAAGATCTATAGACGAGATGTACTTAGTGTGTTCTAACCTACTAAGCAATCCGGCTATTAATGGCAATGGATATGCATCCTTGACAGTGACTGCATTCACTTTCCGAGCGTCAAGACATAGCCTCACCTTACCAGTGCTCTTGCGAACGAGGGTTACGGGTGAAGACCATGCACTCTGACATTCTTCTATAACCCCCAACTCCAACATTCTATCCAACTCCTTGTCGATCTCTGCCTGAATCCCTGGTGATACTTGATAGTAACGTTGTTTCACAGGCACATCATTCCGAACATCGATTGTATGAGAAACAAAACTCGTTCTTCCTAAACCATTTATTGTGGAACATGGGAACATGGCGATTATTTTGCCCAGTTGGTTTTCTTGTTCAGGCAGCAGTTCGTGACGATTACTTGGAATGACAGTAGGCTCTTTCTTGTATGTCCAAAAAACTAACTATAATAGGCCTAAGATCAAAAGCATCCCAAAAATCCATTCCAAGATAAAGCGGTTGTACTAGACCAGGAGCTATATGGAAACGTATACGCTTTACTGTTCCTTGATAAGAGACCGGAAGAACAACATGGCCCAGGATGGGTTGTTTTTCCCCACTTGCGGTTTGTAAGAAAGAAGGTAGCTGATGAACTTTAACTTTGGTTTGTTCCAGAAACTGTTCCGAACCAGTTCCAAGAACGCTGACATTAGCTCCACTATCTAATAGACCGGTGTAAGGCGTACCGTTGATAAGAACCTGAGCATAAGGTCGCTTGTCATCTTGTAAATTAAAAACGGATTCAGAGATCATTTTTCGGATTTGTTTTCGAAAAATCCAGTAGCGAATAGATCGACTTGATCAGCAGTATATTGTGAAGGATATCCCGAATCATGACCGGGATTAAATAAATTTGACGAATCATAACGCAAATGATTGTTAAAGGGACGTTGAGTAATAGAAATATTATGAACATCTTTTGGAACTCATGCCGACTCTGGTGGAGCTCGGGACATGTATTGGAAGCTGCTTCCTCTGATTGCGTCCTGGGTGTCTGTGTTGCTTTCCGTCATTAATGCATTACAGTTTTGGCAATTAGGTTTTAATACATTGGGTGCGCCCCGCATCCATAACAATATTTTTCGGATCCCAAATTACTAACATTTCCAGTTTTGGGAGGAAAGTAGGTGTGTCGTGCTTGAAAATGTGTAGGTACATTTGGAGGTGATGTTTGGTACATGTATATGCATTTAATTGGCTTCCAACTCGAATATGACGTTTCATAACTGTGATATACAGGTTGATAGTTTTGCGGTGTGTTAAAACGGTTAGAATACTCCGATAGATTGGAAACATCTGAAATTTCATGTACAAATTTACAATGCGTTTCATGGTAATGATTCACTCGCTTCCAGGTGTCTTCGATGTCGATACATTGATAACGAGGTCAGGAACGGATAGTATTTTCCGACCGGCCAATTTTAACTGCAATTCAGGACTCATATTTTGACGTAAAATAAAAAAAATCTCTAATTCTGGCAACGGTTGGTTAAGAGACAAAGTTGCGTTTAAAATTTCAGTGGTCACCTTTCCTTTATATATTGCGGATTATTCTGTGCTGTAAATTCTTATCTTGCGTGAGGACATCCGAAGCTGAAACCTGGAACCATTTATTTTTATTTTATTTTTTTCCCGCTATTTTTGTACGCGTTTTAATCAAGCTCACACTGCGTATGTATTTATCACTTTGAAGGTTCTGTTATCACACAGTTATTACCAATTATTATTTATTAAAGTTTATTATTATTTAAATATAATTATTAGGATTTACGTTAATAAAACTTATCATTATGTTATTAGATACTTATTAAGAAATAACTTCTTTTTTTTTAGTCTATACCAACAATAACATCACAGATTAGTCTTTTTCACTGTTGGTTATTTTTTCTTCAATTGAAACACTTACACATATATTACATATCGAACGTAGATGGTAAATTCTCACTTTTAATGAATAGTCTTTCGTTCTTTAGTTTTCGAATCACCACTATTACCATCGCGTTTAATCACAGTTTTACTTAATTTATTATTATTGTTCACACTTATTTATCTTAATTAATTATTAACTTATATTCATTTATATCAAATTCACTTTTTTATTTTTATTTCATTTTTTGAAATATATCTAAATTTTTTTTTTTTTATTCAACAAGTATTCAACTTGTCTCCACCAAAAATTCTTCTCGATTCCTCGCATTTCATCTCGACCATTCCATTTTCAGCCCCTTTTTTTCCTATCTTTGTTCCGTTTTTTTTTCCGTTTTATTATTCACCAACACATTTGAACAATTCAATTTTTAACCCATAAATTTATATTATTGTAGCACTAATCTATTGGTCACTTATACAATATTAATTATTAAAGCTCTATCAAGCAAGAAGACATTTTTTTATAACGAGAGCATAGGTATAGTGAAGGAATCAATTTTTTCCCCTGTATAGTCCGACAATGTTAACCCAGCGTAGTGAACGAACTATGATATACCAATATTTTTATTTAAAATCTAAAAACCTATTCTATCCAGCAATTCCCTGATTGCCACAGTTTTTATATTTATTCGTGTCATTAATGATGTAAGTTCTTTCCAGTTAATTTAAATATATATATTAGCCAACGTGCCGGATAAAGGGCTGCCCATTGGTAGTCCCTCTTTCTGCATATACAATTTGTTGTTGTATTTCTCACAGCTCTATTTCTGTGTATGCTAATTTTTACATTTTATTAATTTTTTGTTGAATGTTAATTAATTCATGTAGTCACCGCGGCGACTACATGAATTAATTAACATTAAACAAAAAATTAATAAAAGGTAAAAATTAGCGTACACAGAAATAGAACTGTGTGAATATTGTGAAGAAGTACTTAACGCACAGCACATTCTGTATATATAGCTAGTACTTAACGCACAGCACATTCTGTATATATAGAATGTAAATTGTGGAATAATCAGTTCAGTCGCCGCGGCCTGATGAGAAGATTGATTTTTTCATAATCATAAGCCCATCAGTTCGAAACTGGATTGAATTCTCTTACAATCTTCGGAACATATTAAAATCATATAATTAAATAAATAGAATTCTATCTGTTAGTCGGTTTCGTTGAATTACTGTTCGTAAATACTAATATACTTCTAGTGTTAATAAAAACACATTTTAAAAGGTCTAATCACCGGTAGCATATTAGAAATTACATGAATTAATTAACATTCAACAAAAAATTAATAAAATGTAAAAATTAGCGTACACAGAAATAGAGCTGTGTGAATATTGTGAAGAAGAAAAATTGTAAGAGAGTTCATCTGTATTAGTATGATTCGCTAGTAAATACTTAACGCGCAGCACATTCTGTATATATACATAGAATGTAAATTGTGGTATAATCAGTCCAGTCGCCGCGGCCTGATGAGAAGATTGATTTTTTCATAATCATAAGCTCATCAGTTCGAAACTGGATTGAATTCTCTTACAATTTTCGGAACATTAAAATCATATAATTAAATAAATAGAATTCTGTCTATTAGTCGGTTTCGTTGAATTACTGTTCGTAAATTCTAATATACTTCTAGTGTTAATAATAACACATTTAAAAAGGTCTAGTTACCGGTAGCATATTAAAAATTACATGAATTAATTAACATTCAACAAAAAATTAATAAAATGTAAAAATTAGCGAACACAGAAATAGAGCTGTGTGAATATTGTGAAGAAGAAAATTTGTAAGAGAGTTCATCTGTATTAGTATGATTCGCTAGTACTTAACGCACAGCACGTTCTGTATTTATAGAATGTAAATTGTGGTATAATCAGTCCAGTCGCCGCGGCCTGATGAGAAGATTGATTTTTTCATAATCATAAGCTCATCAGTTCGAAACTGGATTGAATTCTCTTACAATCTTCGAAACATATTAAAATCATATAAAAATAATATTGAAATTAGTAGTGTTGAAATATAGTTAATATAAAAATAATTTTTGATTGATTGATTGATTTCGATGTACGATCAAGCATTAAGCAAGTCTCCCGTATTATAAATGCGAAAACCACACACTATACCCATGTTACCACAACACGACACCATTCTTCTCTCATGAAGCCAAACCTCGTAAAAAAAGGCGCCACATCGATAACTACATAAGTCTAATAGTTGTGATATGCGCCCCTGGCCAGGCCGCCGTCGTACACCTTTTTACATATAACAAGATCGAGGGATGGGAAAGGAATGTTAGCAACAAAGACTCAACCCGGTTCCAGACACCTAAGTAGTTGATAGTTATAGTAAATTTGTTAGTAATATATTTTTTAGTAATTTATTTAGCACAAGACAATACAATTTTTAAAGTTCATCTACTGCTCCAACCTGTAAGAAGACACAATGACAACACAAATTTCCTGGTACCGCAAACTCTTTTTCTGAAAAGCTGTAAACAACTATTATTATTCCCCTCCACAATTTTTTCCATCGGCGGTGGTGAGAGGGGGGCGAGATTTCGTTCCATCATCATGTTCCCATGCGGTCACCCAAATTTGTACTAACTGTAGGTAGTGTTGCTTGACGTTGTTGTTGAAATCGTTGCGTCTCTGCTGTCCCTGCTACTCTCGTTTATTTTAAGGTAAAAGTCCCTTCTTCAACATTTATTTTTTTTTTGGTTTCATTCATTTCATTTAGTTTTCTTTTCTTTTAATTAGTCTTAAAGGTTTTTGATTGATTTGTTGTCCAATTTCTAGTTGCAGTTTATCGTTTTTGTTTTCATTGTGCAGATCTATTTTTGGAGTATTTGAGTTGTTCCGACAAAGAAAGCTAAGAATATTGCCACTGTATTATTGTTAGATCCATTCAATCAACTTTTAACGATTATTATTTTTGTTTTATAATTTTTCGAAATTTTATTGATTTAATTTATTTAGATCTTCGACATTCGCATATTGCCTTGATCTTCTGTCTTCATAGTTTGCCTACCTATCGCTTATAAGTTTTGTTGTTTGAAAATTTTCAATTATTTGGTTTAATATTATCTCTATTTACTTTATCATATGCAAAAATAGTGTTCATAAGTTGCACATATAGCATCTATACATTTATGCAGATATTTTTGTTTGTCAGTTGCAATTTTGCTACCACCGAGTAAACATTTAAATAATTTACTTATTACTTGTGTGAAAAGTTGAATCAGCAGTTTAAATCATTTTTTTTTATTTTTTTTTTTAAATTTTGTGATGTGAAAAATAAGTGAAATCGTGATGTTCTCATCTCCGCCTCAAGTAAAAAAGGCTGGGCAAAATCAGCAGACAGCGATGTCCGCAAGCGATTTGCCACCGAACGTCACGACCTCAGATATTTTTAATAAAAATACAAAAGTGCAGCATAGTCCAAAGCGACGACAAACTTTAAATGTTCAAAAAATTACCTTACCAGGCAATTTAAATCAAAGTGAAATTATTAATTTAAATAACATTGGTGTGTTGAACCATAACGAAAATAAAAGTGCATCGTCGCCAAATATTGACAATAAAAAAAACAATGAGAGTGCATCGACATCAGATGACAATAAAATAAACAGTGATGTAGGTCAGTGTTTAGTACAAACAGGAATAGACCGGTATATTACTGTCACATCAAAACGAAGAAGAAGCCCTAGATCAGCGGTCAGTGCAAGCGCGAATAAATTCACTAAGCTAGCTAGCGTTGAATTAACGCATGGTAATAGGTATTCTTGCTTGGTTGTTGACGAGCCGCCGCCCGAAAAAACTTCAAAAGCTGAGAAGCCACCACCAATCTATTTGAGGGAAGAATCAAATAGAGAACTTGCTAAAACGATCGAGTTTATCACTGAAGGTGCATTTTATATTTCCGGGATCAAAAGAGGAAATATAAAAGAAACAAAAATTCAACCGCTCAATATTGATGCTTACAGAGCATTAATTAAACATTTTGACCAAGTTGGTAAACATTACTACACTTATCAACTAAAGAGCCAAAAAGGATTGGTTGTCATCTTAAAAGGAATAGAGAGTTACGTGGATGCAAACGAAATTCAAGCTGCTCTCACTGAAAAAGGTTTCCAGTGCAAAACTATTACCAATATTTTTAATCGGGAGAAGGTTCCTCAGCCATTGTTTCGTCTGGAATTAGAACCAGACAATAAAAAGGTTTAAGGCAACCATGCAATATTTGACCTAAAATATCTATTGCACAGAAGGGTTACCATTGAGGAACCCAGGAAAAGAAATGGGCCGGTACAATGCGTTATTTGCCAAGAATATGGCCACACTAGAGCCTATTGCACTTTGAACGATGTTTGTGTTATATGTGGTGAACTCCATAATTCAAAGGTTTGCAATAAAGCAAAAAATTAAGCATCAGTGAGAAAATGCAGCAACTGCGATGGAAGTCACACAGCTAATTATAGAGGGTGTCCAATTTATCTGGAATTGAAAAGGAGAATAAATCCAAAGCAGCGAGCAGAGCAGCGAATCCTTAATCTTCATTCTTCAGTTAGAAAAGAAGCACGGGCAGAAATTGTAAACAGAAACGCTCGAAATGAAAATCAGTGCGCAACTGAAAACGGCAGCGTGCACCAAGGGGTTTCATACGCAAGTGTTCTCAAAGGTACCGCTCCTAAGGTGCAAGCAAGTGAAGAGGGAAACATCACAACAGCTTTAAACAAATTGACTAATATGATGCAAAGCTTCATGGCGATGATGGAGAGAACCATGGATCTAATGATGCAGAATATGAGCACGCTGATGCAGATAGTCGTAAAAAGCCTAAAATGACCATCATCAAAATAGCCATATCGAATGCAAACGGCCTAACACAACATAAATCGGAGGTACATGCATTCCTCACTGAACACAATATTGACATAATGTTAATATCAGAAACACGCTTCACCAAAAATAGCTATTTCAAAATTAATGGGTACTCTATTTATGACACCAAGCACCCAGATGGTAAAGCACATGGAGGCACTGCTGTATTGATTAAGCGAAGATTAAAACACTACGAACTTACAAAATATGAGAAAGAACATATACAATCAACGAGCATTTGTCTGCAGGAGTGGTCTGGAAACTGCGTCATATCAGCAGTGTACTGCCCTCCAAAACATGCTATAAAAAAACTCCAGTTCTTGGATTATTTCAGCCAGCTGGGTAATAAATTTCTTGCGGGCGGTGATTACAACGCTAAACATACTCATTGGGGTTCCAGATTAACTTCGCCGAAAGGTAAACAACTTTATGATGCCATAGAGGAACAGTCCCTGGATTATTTATCTGCCGGTAACCCAACTTACTGGCCCACGGATAAAAAGAAAACTCCTGATCTAATTGACTTTTGTGTAACTAAGGGGATTCCACGTACATATGCTAAGGCCACTGATTGCTATGATCTGTCTTCTGATCACTCACCGGTAATAGTAACATTGAGTACTGATGTCCTAAGGAACGAAATATCGAACCGTCTTACAAACAAAAAAACTAATTGGGATCAATATAGGAGGTTAGTCGAACAAAAGTGTCTACTTAATATTCCTCTGATCACACCAGCTGATGTTGATGCGGCGGCAGAAAATCTAAAAGATGTCATGACATTATCTGCTAAAAGGGCTACACCCGGCATAAGTAGTTCGGAAAAAGTTAATAAACTGTCACATAATATACAGGAACTAATCCAGGAAAAGCGAAAGATTCGCCGTCAATGGCAGCAAACAAAATCACCGTTATTGAAGTGGAAATTAAATCGAGCTATTAAGGCCCTAAGATTTGCTTTGAGCGAAGAAGAAAACCAGCGCGTAAAGAACTACTTAAGTGATCTTTCGGCAACCGAGAGGACAGATTATTCCTTGTGGAAGGCAACAAAAAATTTAAAAAGGCCAACAAATTCGAATCCACCGATTAGACTACCAACTGGAAATTGGGCGAGAAGTGATGAAGAAAAAGCCAATGCTTTTGCTGCTCATCTAGCAACAGTATTCGTCCCACACGAAGAAGATAATTATTTTGTGCTACCCCAGCCAACGGATGATGGTTTATCCTACAAACCTATAAAGTATAACTGGAAGAAAGTTAAGAATACAATTAAAACTTGCATAAGCCCGAAAAAGGCACCAGGACATGATCTTGTTACTGGAAAAATGATAAGGGAATTGCCGGATAAATGCATAAAACTAATAACATTTATATTCAACGCGGTCATGCGAACCAGTTATATTCCTCAAAAATGGAAGATATCTTTGATCACAATGATACATAAGCCAGGGAAAAAAGAAACGCAAATCTCATCATATCGTCCAATAAGCATGCTGCCCACAATCTCAAAGCTATTTGAAAAAATGTTACTAATGAAATTGAAACCAATATTAGAAGAACGGCGCGTTATTCCAGACCATCAATTTGGGTTCCGAAACCAACATGGTACTACAGAGCAAGTACACAGGATTGTAAATGCAATCAAAATCACCTTCGAGGAAAAGAAATATTGTGCTGCTGCCTTTTTGGATATCGCCCAAGCTTTTGATAAAGTTTGGCACGATGGACTAATTTACAAAATTAAGGAGCTTCTACCGAAAAAATTTCACTCAGTTCTGGGAAACTATCTTCTTCAAAGGCAATACATGGTCAAACAAAACAGTGCAACTACTTGCTTAAATGATATTAATGCAGGTGTCCCGCAAGGTAGCGTTCTAGGACCAATATTATACTTGTTGTACACAGCTGATATACCTGTAACCAACAAAGTGATAATATCAACATTTGCCGATGACACTGCGATCCTGGTGTCTCACACTAATCCTGAAATTGCCTCAAAGGAATTACAGAATCATTTAAACAAGGTCGCGGTCTGGCTAAAGGCATGGCGAATTAAAGTGAACGAAAACAAATCAACTCACGTCACATTCACGCTAAACAAACGCACCTGCCCACCAGTGAAATTAAACGATAAAAATATTCCTCAACAAACGAAGGTAAAATACTTAGGTTTGCATCTGGATAGAAGGTTAACGTGGAAAAATCATATTGAAACAAAGCGCAACCAAATAAAAATTACATTTTCCAAAATGTATTGGCTGATGGGAAGAAAATCTCAGTTGTCATTAGCCAATAAAGTTTTACTGTACAAAGCGATAATCAAACCCATATGGACTTATGGTATTCAGTTATGGGGATCCACCAGCGCTTCAAACAGAGAACTCCTGCAACGAACCCAAGCGAAAATACTTCGCAGTATCACCAATGCTCCTTGGTACATTCGAAATAGTAATATACATCACGACCTTGGGATTAAAACCGTTAAAGAAACAATTAAAGAATTCAGTTCGAAATATTATTCAAAACTAGAAGCACATCCCAACGAATTGGCCAGGGAGATACTAAAACAGCCGCGATTTAGACGTCTGAGAAGAACAGATCCACTCGAACTAATGAACCTGTGAACCTGTAAATTTAATTCGATATATACATATAAGTGTAGTCTAAATTAATTAAATTGTGAGCCCTAACAATAAGTATTAACATTGGTTAAGACTTAAAATATGTAATAATTTTTAGCTTAAGATTTGATTACTTCTTGTTAGTTTCTTATGTTGAAAGATTCAAGAATAAAGCCATTGGCAAGATTTAAAAAAAAAAAAAAAAAAAAATTTTTGTTTGTGTTTGCTCATATTACGTATTCTATTCGCTATTGAGGTCTTTAAGCGTTTTGCTACCATCCAAAATCAAATATAGCTTATACATTTTTTTATTATTATTATTGGTAGCTGTTGGAAAAAGCAACGAAGAATCAACACAGAAGTTACAATCAGCTATTCAAATATATAAATGGACAAAAAGATGGAGAATAAAACTAATAAAGCTAAATCAGTTCACATCAACTTTACAAACGGACGATTCGAACATATTCCGATTACCATAAATCAGAAAATAATACCGCATGCGAACACAGCTAAGTATCTCGGCATGACCCTGGATGCTAAACTACGATGGAAAGCACACGTCAAGAAGAAAAGTGAAGAATTAAGACTTAAATACAGAAAAATGTATTGGCTGATGGGAAGGAACTCTTCTTTATCAACAAACAACAAGCTTCTGCTTTATAAGCAAATATTGAAACCGATTTGGACTTATGATATTCAGCTTTGAAGTTGTACCAAACAGAGCAGCGTAAATATCATCCAAAGATTTCAGAATGTGGTATTAAGGAACTTCATTGATGCACCTTGGTATGTCAGGAACAATGACCTTCATAGGGACCTTAAAATGAACCTCATCTTAAACGAAATCCAGGAAAAAGCACGGAGACATGAAGAAAGGCTCCGCCAACATGTGAACATTGAGGCAACTCAGCTCCTAAGCATCATGAATTTAGTACGCAGACTTAAAAGAACCAAACCTTTTGAGCTGGTATGATTGTCAGTTTAAACAGCATTGTGCTGATCTAAAATCCACTACAAAGATGTGGTTTACTCCAATTTACCAGACACTATGGAACGCCAATGGGAAGAAGCCGTAGATTAATTTAAGTTAGTAAATTAAGTCAGAAACAAATTGCTCATTAGTCCAGGAGACTAGATTGTAATTACATAAAATAAATAAATAAAATTTATTTGAAATAAAAAAAAAAAAAAAATTATTAATATTGTTTTTTATTTTATTTAAAGGGTATGGTTGAAATTTATCATTAGATTTTACAATTTTATTTTATCTGTTTGAATTACCTATTAATATTAAGATCTTAAACAAGTTAATCACAATTTCGAGATATTATTGAAGAATCACTTTATATTTTTTTCATTTAGTAATTTATTTTTGCTCTTAAGTCCCTTCAATATTTAATATTTTTTTATTAAGATGGAAGCCGAACATTTAACTCTGGATGAGTTTGAGGTTGAATGTGTAGTTCGAAAACTGCAGAGTGACCCTATGTCTAATTTGACGACTTTAGAAAAACTGTTAAGAGACGAGGACCAACATCCCACGATTAAACCAAGTCGCGCACATTTAGCAGCGACAAAAAGACCTCAGGACGAGATCCGTATTTGTACCAATAAGTTGGTCGAACATAGAAATGACATATGTGGAATAACTAGGACTGAAGACATTAAGCCCGAGTCCGTAGTATGCACAAATTCTAGAATTTTGCACCGAAATCCGCAGAAACGTCGACTCCCTACGGTAATCCTCCGTCGATTCACTCAAATAAAACAAACGTCGTAAACAATAACCCTGTTCCACCTTCAGATGAGATTCCGTTAAATACAAACATGCCGACATTTACGCCAAACTTACCTGATTCTTATCATTTCAATACTACACCAATCGAGACCCATTTAGTGCGTTACCCACCAGCTACAAAATGGAATCTTTAATTTGATGGTTCACCAGATGGGTTGTCGATTGAAGGGTTTATTTTCCGGTTCGAACATCTTTCACGACATTACAGAGTACCTGACAATAATTTATGTTATGAAGTAGTCACTCTTTTAGGGGGAATTGCGCTAAACTGGTACTGGTGTCAGTTGAAATTAAACCCTAACATTTCGTGGGGCCAACTAAAACTTGGTTTAATTGAACGCTTTCAATATCGAAGAACTGATCTTGATGTGAGACATATGATCGATTCTCGCAAGCAAAAAGTTAAAGAACCGTTCATGGTATTCTATAATGAAATCCAGTCGTTAACCTTGCAATATCGCATTCCGCCGTCAGATACTGAAGTTCTACATGTCCTTCGGAGAAATATGAGGGCGGGATTACAAATCGCATGGGCCGATAGAGAAATACGTTCTATTAGTGAATTAGTAAGGCGTTGCGTCGCAATAGAATATTCATGGAAGCGAACAAACTACGAACCTGAAATATTTTGCACTCGCAAATATGTGAATGAATTAGAGACTAATTGTTTCACTAGCAATGGTCGAAATATCGGCGCTGCCTCGCAGGACGGGGAGATCCAAACTTCTGATGATGTTCAGTTGAATTCTCTACGTGACGATGTAGCGGCTATGTCTTTCAAGCAAAAATCTTTGTCAAATCAGTTAACAAACCAAACCCAGCAAAATCACCGGAATAACAGAAATGTTGATATGTTAATATGTTGGAATTGTCATGACATTGGACATGGCTTCTTCGATTGTACTACACCAATTATCTGCTTTGGATGTGGACGACCAGACATTCTTAAACCAAATTGTTTAGATGTCAAGGAAACGAGCAACCGAGGTTTCAGGTACTGGGAATGGGTTTCCTCGGCAGAGAATTCAAACACCCAGAACACAAACAGTCGAACAGGTACCTAATTCAAATCAAAACCATGTGCAGAGAACTCAGAACAACCTTTAAATCTCTGTAAAAATTTATATAAGTCTAAAAACTCTGCAAATGTCGATTTTCATCCAAATTTGGATGTATCTACCTTACCTACTACAAATGCTACCGACTCTGCTAATATCCACAAAACTAAAGTAAACAAAAATTGGTACCGAGTGAACGAATACTGGAATCATCGAAAATATCTAAGATCTACTATAGCAGAGACATTTATTACCGATGAAACTGATAATCAGCCATATGCCGATGTATTGTTCAATAATGTACCGTACCGTGGGTTGATGGACAATGGAGCATCCATTTCAGAATTTGGTAGTGACAGTCAAACATTTCTTGACAACTTCAACTATAAAATAATAAATTTTCCATCGGTGATCAAAATCGCTAGTGGTCATCAGGACTTGGGTATCTTTGGGTAAAAATTAGTTTCAACAACATTCACCATTCTATGAGAATTTTTATTACTCCAGGATTAAAACAGAAACTATACCTCGGAATAGATTTCTGGAAATTATTTGGAATTGCGCCTAAAATGAATTTCATATCTGAGTTCAATCTCTGTTCTGAAAATACTGATGCAAACCTTGATACAAATCGACACATCTTAACGGAAGCTGAAGAAATCGAGTTATCAGCTGATATTCAGGAATTTCCCTTTTTCAAAGATCTTGGTCTAGGGAAAACCACGCTCCTTTCTCACCACATAGACGTCAATAATGCAACCCCTGTGAAGCAACGGTATTACCCCGTCTCTCCACCGAAACAGGCTGAAATCTATGCCGAAATTGATTGAATGCTATCCTTAGGAGTGATTGACGAATCGACAAGTGCGTGGAGTTCTCCGGTGACATTGGTCTCAAAAGCGAACGGCAAAAAGCGACTATATTTGGATGCCCGGCGGCTGAACGAGGTGACGGTAAGGACGCGTATCCGCTGCCAATAATCGACGGGCTTCTGAGCCGACTGGAACAAGCAACATTTATCACCAGTATCGACCTCAAGGATGCCTTCTGGCAGATTCCATTGGCGCAGGAGTCCCGAGACAAAACAGCGTTTACCGTCCCTGGCCATACTGTAACGGCACTACACTATGCTTGGGTTTGGCGGTGCTGCAAAACTTAATCAGAAGTAGCATCGACCATTTAAACTACAAGTCACACCATAATGTCGTTAACAGAATCTCCGAACAGAGGCTTTGGAACGCGGCATATATAGCTGGCTAAGGCTCAGGGTTGGGGTGGGGATATATCCAAAGCTTAATCGGAGCTTGAGTAACCGCGTACGAAGAAGTGCATAAAAACAAATAAATAGACAATAAGGATAAAAGAAATTGAAGGCATTTTCTCCGATTTATAATAACACTTGATCGGAATGAACTCCGAATACCACCCAGTCACAGCATCATCCCAGACAACTCACTAGCACTCCATTATCAAGAGTTCAAACGTTTCAAAATAACATCAGAAAGATAAAAAGAATAGAAGAAATTCTAAAGAAAATTTTAAAGAAACTTATCATTCACTTTCACAAAAATAGCGGTGGCAGAAACGAACGAAGAGAGAGAGCTGAAAAGAAATATTTATATATAAAGGAAATAGCATGCAGCACGCGTGTGTAAAAGAATTAAAATTAAACGATGAATACATGTATAACCAAAAAAACCAAAATGGTAGAAAAAAAAAAATCCGGAAAACAAAATAGTTTCTTCGTTTTTTTTTTTTTTTTGAAATAATTAAATTTATCAAACTAAAAAATAATCAATTAAGCCATTAATAATAATAATAATTGAGCAAAAATTAATTAAGAAAAAATAATAATAATATAATCAAAGAAATTACGCTTACTGCACCCGGCTGCCACGAATGACCCTCAAATGTACTCACTCTGCACCAACAATGTTCCAGAAATAACAATGCAGCTATACTAAATCACATACGAACAACTGTGATAACCGCTCCTCGCAGAAATTCGGCGTCACTCAAAACTTCAGCGCACCCAAATACCGTACTTTCCAAATAGTTTGGTACTTAGAGACAACATGATGATAGGCAAACGGCTTTCAAAATTTTCATTGCCTTAATGTAACTCAATAACGGACCAAACCCAAACAAAATTTTGCGTAGCAATGCACTTTTGGTTTTATATATATGTATACAAAAAAAACTGTTTATATATTTTGTTGTTTTTTTTTCACCAATTCAAAGATATATTTATTAATTATATTTTCCAGAATGTACCAATAACAATTTTTTTTTTTTGTATAATTTATACAAAATCACATAATAATTATAAACAAGGTATTCTTCATTGAATCTAACATAATCAGTTACATTTTTTTTTTTTTCATCGACAATTTAACTGCACATAGTAACATTCTTTATATTGTCTAATCTTATTTTACAACAAAAAAAAAAAACGGAAGAAAATTGTTTTTGTTTTATTTATCAATAAAATCATTCGATATTTATATTATGATTTATGAGTCGAAAAAAACATTATTACGCAACATTTTCAATTCCTTTTTATCTCAATATAACGTTTTTTCTTTGGTTTTTATAATTTCCATATTTATTTTTCATTTTTATTTTCTTAATTCTTTCACACGTTTGTTATTTTCCTCACAATAACCCATTCATGGGCTTCACAATATTTACAAAAAAAAAACTTTTTGTCCACAAAAAAAAATAAAATCACTCAAACGCAAAGAAATATATGTATATTAAATCGTCTCGAGTCGAGACTAAAAAAAAACGTCCATCCGCTACGGAGGTAAAAACCTGACTCCCCAAAAAATCATTATCACCGATTGATAAGCGATCGATTTGCCAAAAAAAAATACAAAAAAAAATCGATCATCAAATTTCGTTTCCCCTCTCTCTTCGTTCAGTTGCCCGTTAAACAGGGCTTAGCACCGAAGTTCTTCTATGGGCAGGGATGATGCAAGAATGCATCGTCACAGTCGTGGGGACGACCCACACCCGAGAAAGTCTCAAAAGCCAGGCCTATACAATTTTATATAAAAAAAAAACATTTCAAAGAAAGTCAGATAGGTAACAACAAGTATTCCGAGCCAATAAAAGATAATCTAAAGTTTGATATCTTTAAAATGGTAGATGCCAAGCGATTTCCCTTTCGGATCTGAAACTTCGCAAGAAACATTTCCTACCATACGTATAATTTTACCCTTTTGGTACTTAAGTGCAAGTTTAGCTGAATATAAGGAAGTTGCGTCACTTTGTGTGAAATTTTTCACATAAACAGTTTGGCCAATTTTATATTTAGGGACTCTGGTTCGCAGGTTGTACGGATTGTGTGCTTTTACCTGAGCATTATGAAGATGTTCTTGAATTTTTGTGGATAGTTGGTATAATTCCTCTGGCTTGTGATCTACAATGGTGTGGTTACCACCTAAATTATAGACATCCTTCAAAATACGATAAGCTGAACCATGCATTACCGGATGGTGACCAAATACTAAGAAGTAGGGTGGATAATGGGTAGACTCATGCATCGAATTTCGCAACGCGTGCGTAACCGCATCTAAAGATTGATCCCATGTTCGTTGGTCTTCTTTAATGTACGCTCGGAGAGACGCTAACAGAGTACGGTTAACACGCTCAGAGGCATTGCCCTGGGGTGAATATTTAGCCGTGAAAAGGTGCCGAACACCATACTTTGCAAGAAGCTGTTCCAGGACTTTCGACTCGAATTGTTTACCGTTATCGGTAACAATAGTCTCAGGTACTCCAAATACTAAAAATATGTTCTTCTCGAGGAATTTAACCACTTCCTGCGCTGTAGCTTGTCGAATAGCATGAGTTAGAACAAACTTAGAGAAGTGGTCCACAGCAATTAAGATGGAAGTATTCCCACTACGTGAACGCGGATAAGGTCCCATAAAATCTAAGTAAATTCGTTGGAATGGGCGAAATGTTAGTGGTAAGGAACTGAGTGGTGGACGGTTTGTATAGTTCATAGATTTGGTACTTTTACACGTCTCGCAAGCTGAAACAAATTTTTGCACATCTCTTCGCAACGTTGGCCAGAAAAAATAACGCTTCAGAATTTCAGTGGTTTTATTAATTCCCAGGTGAGCTGACGTTGGTGGGCAATGACCAGACCTTATTAAGTCTGGACGAAGATTTTCCGGTACGACGAGTTTCAAATTTGGATAATCCGGTTGTATAGAATCCGTTAATTCAGGCAGGCGAATATAAATCCGGTCATTAATAATATCGAAATTTGATTTATTCGGATTATTTTTTATATCGGAAACCTGTTTGCCATATTCGGTACTGAGGAAAGCTTCCGAATCAAGATCGAGATTGATTGGATCATCATTAGGGAGAGAGCCCACAGACTTTTTTGTAGTTTTCTGTATCTCATCCAGAAAAGCGCGAGACAAGGCATCGGGCACAGCATTCTGGGATCCTTTCCGGTATTTAATTTCGAAGTCGTATCCCTGAAGTTTTAGGCTCCACCGAGCCAATCTGCCTGACAAGTCTCTTTGTGACATTAGCCAGGTGAGGCTCGCGTGGTCCGTGATCACAGTAAACGGTAGTCCTTCAACGAATGCACGGAACTTTTTAATCGCAAGGACGGCGGCGAGACACTCCAGCTCTGTCACACTATAATTTCGCTGTGCCGCATTCAGTTTTTGCGACATAAAAGCAATGGGGTTGTCTTCTCCAGTCTCGGATTTTTGAAATAACACGGCTCCTATTCCGGTTGAGCTGGCATCGCATTGGATGTAAAATCTTTTATTAAAATCCGGATTGGTAAGTACAGGAGCTGTGATCAGAGCGAACTTCAGGGCGGTAAAGGCGTTATGGGCTTCATCGGACCAATCAAATTTTCGACCTTTTTTAAGAAGGTTAGTTAAAGGAGCAGAGAGTGTTGAGTAACCGTCGATGAAACGACGATACCAGCCAGATACTCCAAGGAATCGTCGGATTTGTTTAACAGTTTTAGGGACGGGGAACTCTGCAATGGCTCGAACCTTGTCAGGATTGGGGCGCAAGGAACCCCCACCAACCACATAGCCGAGATAATCGATCTCATTCAGCAAGAAATGACTTTTCTCTACATTAATGGTGAGGCCTGCTTTAACCAGTCGAGATGCTATCTCGGACAGCAAAGAAAGGTGCTCATCAAAAGTGGATGTCATTATTAAAAGATCATCAAGATAGACGAAAACTCGGTCTTGCAGATGATGAGGAATTACCCTGTGCATCAACCTGCACAAGGTCTGAGGCGCATTGCAGAGCCCAAACGGCATCACGGTAAAATGATATAAAGGACGTCCTGGCACCGTGAAAGCTGTTTTTTCCCTGCTGTCGGGGTTCAACGGTATTTGCCAGAACGCGTCCTTTAAATCAAGGCTTGACATGTATTTAGCTCTGTCTAAACGACTAAGTAGGCCTTCAATCAGGGGAAGAGGGTAAGCGTCTTTACGTGTAACTTCATTTAGCTTTCTAGCATCGAGACACAACCTAGTCTTACCATTGGCCTTTCGCACTATCGCCATAGGGGAGCACCAAGGGCTCTGACTCTCCTCAATAACTCCAAGTTCCAGCATTCTATCAAGTTCCCGATACATCTCTTTTTGCACGGCGGGGGACACAGGATAGAACCGCTGTTTGACCGGAGGAGCGTCGCCTACATCGATACTGTGACTTAACAAGGAGGTTCGACCGAGACCTAATTTCTCGGAATTTGGGAATTCGTTGATGACTAATCTTAGTTGCTCCTGTTGGACCATATTGAGTGGGAGCTGCTTAGGATTCACATGGGTTTTATTCATTGTACCAGGACTAAGTAATTCTTCAATCATAACGGGTCTTACACCAAAAGTCTCCCAAAAATCACAACCTAGATAAAGTTCCTGTTGCAAATCAGGAACAACAAAGATTTGCATTTGGGCTGACTTTCCTTTGTAGCTTACCGTAGAATTAATATACCCAATGACCCGTTGAGCGGCACCATCTGCAGTCTGAATTGAACTGGAGAGTGGATGCAAGAATATCTTGTGTTGGGTAATAAATTCAAAAGCATTTCGACCAAGAGCACTTATATTTGCGCCGCTGTCCAATAAACCACGAATATTGACGCCTGATAATGTTACCATGGCGTACGGGCGGTTGTCTAATTTATCGTCATCTTCTAACACCGCAGTCAGAATGCAATTGAAAAGTCTCTGTTTAAGTTTCCTTTTGGCTTTAAAATATTTGGAAGTTCTTACGGTCGACGAGCAAATAACGGAACTATTAGTATTAGGTTTAATTTTAAGTGATGACTTTGGATTTGCTACTTCCTTTGTTAACCCATAAGCTCCGGGTCCGTGTTGGAAGCGGAATCTGTCATGTTCGGTCTGGGTACTGGTAGAACGTGTTGACGGGAATGATGTGACCCAGCAGCTCTCATTCCCGATGGGAAGTTTTCCTGTCGTCGTGTGCAGTTTGAGCAGTTGGGCTTTAATACATTATGAGATCCACATCCGTAACAAAATAAATGTTGAGGAGGTTTGTTACAATCTGTAAAAACGTGCCCAATTCCTTGACAGTTCCAACAAGTAGATCCTGTCCTATTGATGGGAATGATAATTGGCGATTTTTTTGCAACTCTTGAATTATGGGAACTATATGCCTCAATATTTATGGGATGGATAGAGTCTACAGACGATGGAATTGAATATTTACATGTATCATTAGCGTTCGCGTCCTGCAGAGCCGTAACTTCGTTGACATGTCGACTACCTAGATTCATGCTAAGTTCTGGGGTATAACCGATGCTTTTCCATGTCTCTTCAACTGCAATACATCTATTTATGAGAACTGCTACCGAATCAAATTGATTACCTGCCAATTGCGCTTTTAGAGCTGGTCGCATATTTTTACGAAGGATATCTATTAAATCGGCCTCGGATAGAGGATTCCTCAAAGGTAGCGCTAAACTGATCACATCGTAATAGAAATCGATAAATGTCTCCTTGGTGTATTTTTGTTTTCGGCTGTCAATTAAAATTCGGATATCATAATCTGTTTTCCGGTATTGAAATCTATGAATAAAGGCCTCTTTTAGCTCCTCCCAACTACAATTAATATTTCTCTCCAGAATAATCCAGTAGTGCTCACGTGCCACACCTTTCAAAAGAAATCCCAAATCGTGCACCAATTGCTGTAAGCTTAGGCCATGGGTCGACGCTAGTCTTTCAACGCGGAAAAAGAATTTTTCAACAGTGATATCCGATGATGATCCATCATAAAAGATGTTCCATTTTGAGATATTGATAGGGTAAGTGCCTTTATTTATTAGGGGCACGGCAGAAGTGGTATTTTGATTTCGAGTAGCCTCCCTCGGAAGCTGATGAGCGGCAAACTCGAGAGGGTTCGAAGAAGCCGAGTGAGGAAAATACGAAGATGATGGGTTCATAAATCGTTGGGATCCACCAGCAACTGAAGTGGCGAATGTCTCATAATTTGGATTTGGCACAGACTGTTGGTGAAAATTTAAATTCATAGATGAAGGATGTGGTTGAAGATAATTAATGGCAGAGTTTGGATTAAACTGTACGCGTTGTGGATATGACATAGATGGAGCTGAAACACTGACCAACGGTGGGGCGAATGTCTGTGTAGTCTCTAGATTCAATCTTATGTTAGGCCTGAATTGCGGTGGTTGATAGATCAACGTATTTGACGTAGTCGGAATATACTTGTTATCAAAAGAAGGTCGGACGGAATTTAACTGTGCCTGAGACGTTACTAAATGTTGTGAAACTGTCCCACCCCTGGAATGAAGCTGCGATACTTCATGAGCGAAACTCGATTTGAATTGCGTTGGCGGAAATTTCGTATCAAGATCACCTAAGCTACTATCATTTAAAGTAGGGGGTTTCGTGTTATCATGGATCTTATTATTTGTGGCAGTTTCTTGGTCTGAGCTCGTTCCGCTTCCTGATTGGAACTCTTCTCCATCACCGATCTCTACGGCCACTAAGGAAGCTATGGAGTCACTAATAGGAGAGTCAGATGCTCTAATTTTGCTAACTAATTCTATAAGTGATTTACATGAGGTACTGAGCTTTTCGGCGGTCGCCTGTACGGTTTTTGAAGAAGAAATTCTTTTCAGTCGCCCATATATGTGACAAAGTCGGGAGGTCATTGCTTCAGGGTCCCAAGTGTTCTCGGTGTCCGTGATATTCTCGTGCATAATAACTTGTAAATGCTTTAATTTGGTAGTACAGATTGCAATTTCTCGTCTAGGTGAACTCAGTGCTGCTTGATGTGAACGCTTTGGGGCGAGGTTGTTATCAAGCGCTTCATTTTCCAAACTAGCATTGAGTTGTTTCATTTGTGACAGCAATGAACCCTGAATGTTGCGAATCACGCACTCGACAAGAAATTCATCCGATTCTAAATGCTCACTATGCAGTAGAAAAACCATCTTAATGCCGTCAGAAATGGAATACACGTAATCAAATTAGTTTAATTGCGGAGATCCTGAAGTGGTAATTTATTGTTAAGCTATAAATTCAATAACGATAAGTTTAATAAATAACTAAACCTATTATTAATAATAATAAATTCTAATCTATTACTAGCTAAGCAATTACTAATAATTGTTAATTCAAAATTTAAATACCCAATAACCCAATAACAAAAAAAAATATACTTATACTCGAAATGAATAAACTTCAAAATAAGAAATAAACTATAAAAAAAAAATTAAACTTTTAATTAGTAATAATGATAAGAAAAGAAAAAAAAAATAATAAGAAAAATAATCAATAAGTAAATCTAACCTAAAGTCAAAAAAAAAAAAAAATACTAATAACGGGGATGCTGATGACTGGGTGACATTCTATGTCCAAAAAACAGAACGCAAATCATATGGTTGAAAAGAGAGAAAAATTTACAAAGAGAAGGGAGAAAAATGAAAAAAAAATGTTAAGAAAAAAAATGAATAAGTTGAACCTTTGACTAGACCCAGAACAATGAAGCTAATAACCGAACCGAAATCTACCCTTATAAAGCGGAAGCGGTGGTGGTTGATAACTACATTGATCCGAAGATAGGATGGAAAACAAATTAATAAAAAACAATGAAATGATTTGAACTGTACTGCTAAACTGGGAACAAGGAAGTTAATAACCGAACCAAAATCTACACCTATAAAGCGGAATCGGTGGTGGTTGATAACTCCAATGATCCGAGAGTAGGACGGAAAAATAATTAATAAAAAAAATGAAATGATTTGAACTGTACTGCTAAACTGGGAACAATGAAGTTAATAACCGAACCAAAATCTACACTTATAAAGCGGAATCGGTGGTGGTTGATAACTCTAATGATCCGAGAGTAGGACGGAAAAAAAAAATTAAAAAAAATGAAATGATTTGAACTTTACTGCTAAACTGGGAACAAGGAAGTTAATAACCGAACCAAAATCTACACTTATAAAGCGGAATCGGTGATGGTTGATAACTCCAATGATCCGAGAGTAGGACGGAAAAATAATTAATAAAAAAAAAATGAAATGATTTGAACTGTACTGCTAAACTGGGAACAAGGAAGTTAATAACCGAACCAAAATCTACACTTATAAAGCGGAATCGGTGGTGGTTGATAACTCTAATGATCCGAGAGTAGGACGGAAAAATAATTAATAAAAAAAATGAAATGATTTGAACTGTACTGCTAAACTGGGAACAAGGAAGTTAATAACCGAACCAAAATCTACACTTATAAAGCGGAATCGGTGATGGTTGATAACTCCAATTATCCGAGAGTAGGACGGAAAAATAATTAATAAAAAAAAAATGAAATGATTTGAACTGTACTGCTAAACTGGGAACAATGAAGTTAATAACCGAACCAAAATCTACACTTATAAAGCGGAATCGGTGGTGGTTGATAACTCTAATGATCCGAGAGTAGGACGGAAAAATAATTAATAAAAAAAAAATGAAATGATTTGAACTGCACTGCTAAACTGGGAACAAGGAAGTTAATAACCGAACCAAAATCTACACTTATAAAGCGGAATCGGTGGTGGTTGATAACTCCAATGATCAAAGAATAGCAGGGCTCGGCGCGCGCACTCATGTGAACTCACACGGCCAGAATTGCCGGAAACACAAATGCGGGTGTCAAGCCAAACTGAAAACTAAACAAAAAACTGGAAAGTAAATAAATTTAAATAAAATAAATCGGAAAATGCCTTAAATAAAAACTGTAACTAAAAGAAAAAGAAAATAATGTAGGAAAAGTGAAAAGAAAAAGCCATTTTAAAATTTGGGCGCCACTGTAACGGCACTACACTATGCTTGGGTTTGGCGGTGCTGCAAAACTTAATCAGAAGTAGCATCGACCATTTAAACTACAAGTCACACCATAATGTCGTTAACAGAATCTCCGAACAGAGGCTTTGGAACGCGGCATATATAGCTGGCTAAGGCTCAGGGTTGGGGTGGGGATATATCCAAAGCTTAATCGGAGCTTGAGTAACCGCGTACGAAGAAGTGCATAAAAACAAATAAATAGACAATAAGGATAAAAGAAATTGAAGGCATTTTCTCCGATTTATAATAACACTTGATCGGAATGAACTCCGAATACCACCCAGTCACAGCATCATCCCAGACAACTCACTAGCACTCCATTATCAAGAGTTCAAACGTTTCAAAATAACATCAGAAAGATAAAAAGAATAGAAGAAATTCTAAAGAAAATTTTAAAGAAACTTATCATTCACTTTCACAAAAATAGCGGTGGCAGAAACGAACGAAGAGAGAGAGCTGAAAAGAAATATTTATATATAAAGGAAATAGCATGCAGCACGCGTGTGTAAAAGAATTAAAATTAAACGATGAATACATGTATAACCAAAAAAACCAAAATGGTAGAAAAAAAAAAATCCGGAAAACAAAATAGTTTCTTCGTTTTTTTTTTTTTTTTGAAATAATTAAATTTATCAAACTAAAAAATAATCAATTAAGCCATTAATAATAATAATAATTGAGCAAAAATTAATTAAGAAAAAATAATAATAATATAATCAAAGAAATTACGCTTACTGCACCCGGCTGCCACGAATGACCCTCAAATGTACTCACTCTGCACCAACAATGTTCCAGAAATAACAATGCAGCTATACTAAATCACATACGAACAACTGTGATAACCGCTCCTCGCAGAAATTCGGCGTCACTCAAAACTTCAGCGCACCCAAATACCGTACTTTCCAAATAGTTTGGTACTTAGAGACAACATGATGATAGGCAAACGGCTTTCAAAATTTTCATTGCCTTAATGTAACTCAATAACGGACCAAACCCAAACAAAATTTTGCGTAGCAATGCACTTTTGGTTTTATATATATGTATACAAAAAAAACTGTTTATATATTTTGTTGTTTTTTTTTCACCAATTCAAAGATATATTTATTAATTATATTTTCCAGAATGTACCAATAACAATTTTTTTTTTTTGTATAATTTATACAAAATCACATAATAATTATAAACAAGGTATTCTTCATTGAATCTAACATAATCAGTTACATTTTTTTTTTTTTCATCGACAATTTAACTGCACATAGTAACATTCTTTATATTGTCTAATCTTATTTTACAACAAAAAAAAAAAACGGAAGAAAATTGTTTTTGTTTTATTTATCAATAAAATCATTCGATATTTATATTATGATTTATGAGTCGAAAAAAACATTATTACGCAACATTTTCAATTCCTTTTTATCTCAATATAACGTTTTTTCTTTGGTTTTTATAATTTCCATATTTATTTTTCATTTTTATTTTCTTAATTCTTTCACACGTTTGTTATTTTCCTCACAATAACCCATTCATGGGCTTCACAATATTTACAAAAAAAAAACTTTTTGTCCACAAAAAAAAATAAAATCACTCAAACGCAAAGAAATATATGTATATTAAATCGTCTCGAGTCGAGACTAAAAAAAAACGTCCATCCGCTACGGAGGTAAAAACCTGACTCCCCAAAAAATCATTATCACCGATTGATAAGCGATCGATTTGCCAAAAAAAAATACAAAAAAAAATCGATCATCAAATTTCGTTTCCCCTCTCTCTTCGTTCAGTTGCCCGTTAAACAGGGCTTAGCACCGAAGTTCTTCTATGGGCAGGGATGATGCAAGAATGCATCGTCACAATACATTATACCAATTTACCGTAATGCCGCTCGGGCTGTACAACGCCCCGCAGACAATGTGTCGGCTAATGTACCGGGGGATTCCACACATCTTGCAAGAACATGTATTTGTTTATTTGAATGACCTCCTCATCACTAGTGGATCTTCCGCGGAACATATGAACCTTTTGAGAGTTGTCGCCGGTCATCTCACCTCAGCGGGCCTAACCGTTAACCTGGAGACCAGCAGATTTCTTCAAAAAAATGTACGATACCTAGGTTACATTGTAGGCGACGGCAGCCTTTGGGTTGATCCGGAAAATGTGAGAGCTATCAATGAGTTTCCGGTGCCAAGGACGATTAAAAAACTACGAAGCTTCTTGGGGATGGCGGGCTGGTATCGTCGCTTTATCGCAAATTATGCGACAGTATCATCCTCGTTAACTGATCTTCTAAAAAAAATGTTAAATTTGTTTGGAATCAAGCGAGACAAAATGTCTTCGGAAAATAGAAAAATGCTTTGGTAACAGCACCAGTTCTGGCAACATCTCTTTATGGATTTTCTGGGTCCAAATTGCACCAGGCTGTTTTATATACAATGCGATGCTTGTCTACTGGCGTAGGAAGCGTGCTTTTCCAGATTGGAGATGACGGGGCTGAGCATCCAATCGCGTATTTATCCAAAAGGCTAAATTCGGCGCAACAAAATTATTCAATTACAGAGCTGGAATGTTACGCGGCCGTAAAAAGCGTACAAAAATTCCGTCCCTATGTGGAGGGGTTGGACTTCACCATATTGACGGATCATGATTGCAAGCCTAAAATGACTCATGAGTCATATCAGAAGGATCTTGCAGGTCGACTTGCTAGGTGGAGCTTGAAGCTGCAATCGTTTCGTTTCAACATCGAACATAGAAAAGGAGCTCAGAATGTTGTTCTGATACCCTTTCCAGAGTTTACGTGAAAGAATACGCAACCAGTTCTGCCCCTGATGTGCTTCAAATCGATTTAAGCTCGATTTTTTTTACTATAAATGAATAACTAATTGAGTATTAAGGTAGGGCAGACTATTGGAATATGAGGATAAAGGAGATCTACGCGATTTTTTTTTATTATTAGTTTTTTTTAAACAAGGGGGTTGCATATTAAATAAACCCACGGCCATAAAATTACCTCTGTAGACTGAGCTCAGGTTAAACCCACATAAATGTTGCAATTTTAGTATTCAATTTCCCTACAAACACGAAAGTGTTTATGTTTACGGTCCCAGCGGTTTTCTTAAATTGCTACCCGTAGCATACTGATGAATTGTTTTTCAAAATGATGTTATTGGTCAACCAATTGTTGAGGAATTTTGCAATTTTGTACGATGGAGATGTTGTGAAATTTATCAAAGGGCGGATTGGAATATTTTTTTGTGGAGTTTCGGTAATCCCGTTATGTTTGATGCTATTGGTTTTATCATTTTGTTTCTGTGCATCTGTTATTTACTTAATACTTGATGACTTGGTTTATGCAGTTTGATATTTTTTGGTTGGATCACTATTAAGTGGTATGATTTTATTTTGAGAATTGTAATCTTCTATCTTGGTGTCATATTGTGAGATGTGTAAGATGACTATGGTGTTGCCTTTTTCAGCTTTCGTGATTAAAGCGTCGTTTTCGTTAATTTCTTTTTGATATTGTTTGAAATTTTTGAAAATGTTGTTTCAATTTTAAATGTGAAGGGCTTTTTAGT